>CM035125.1:36536844-37793867 GCA_020205555.1 Panax stipuleanatus
ATCGGAATATGAATCAAACCGAAAGACCCCTTAACTTTTTAAGGGGATTACTAAAACGAATCACACTTTTACCACTAAACTATACCCGCTACAATGCAATTATTATATCCCCGATCGAGATATCCTCTGTTTCGCCCAAGAAAGATTACTTTTAAACTACTATTCTTTTTTATTGTATAGCTGATTTTCTTTCCCTGTGTAGCTAAGCACTTACCAGGTTGCATTGAAAGCCAAGACCCTAATTGCAGGTTCCTGATCGAGCTTATCATCAGTCAAAGGTTCGTACATGAACATATATATAACAATCACTATAATTCCATCCTGCTTAGACTGCACAAACATATTCCCAATTAAAAGTATTCTTTGAATAGGCAATCTTTGAGTAATAAATTAACTCCAATACTCATTACTCAATAACTAAAAGCGACTGAACATCACTACCATCTTAGAATTTTATTTCCTCACATGCTAATATATCTTCCAGTTTAATATTCTCAAGACTGAAATCAATTTAATTTGATAATTTCAATTCAATCAAACAAATGCTCTCAGTTAATAAATTTAGCAAAATTACAATAAGATGGATACTGATATTTTCATTTTATTTTATTTTTCATTGATAATCTTAGTAAAAAAATCAATGTTTAGTAGATCTTCAAATAGGTATTGATTTTAAAATGATCATGGGCATTATATTTCACATACGTAGGAGACGTCCCACACGCTAAACTGTAATTGAAACGATTTAAATTGGTGAACAATTTGAACAACTCAATTTGCTGAGTTCAGTAAATATTAGAGAAAAGAATTAAAGAGAGATACATACGTTGAACATTTATTAGAACTTCAAAATAAAATGCATCCAACATCTATCATCTTCAATTTGATAACCTAGAGTCTGATACACAATCAAAGCCAATAGATGATCTAACTCAAATTAATGATAATATATATATATATATATATATATATATATATATAAATAAAAGCTTGACAACAGACAATAATTGTTTAATAATGCATTTGTGTAGGCTTATTTATAAAATTAAAATTGTAATTGATCATCTTAATTTATATGAAAATATTCTTCGAACATTAATTAAGCTCAGCAGCTTTATCCAAATAAGGTAGTAACTTTATCCAAATAAGGTTTCTTCTCCTAATTAAACAAATATATGTTCAAGTAATCAAAACACCATCAAAAGATAATAAGTTTTATAGTTTATGTGACGCCCCCAAATAAGTCCACACAACCCATTTTGAATCGTCAAATACATGATACAGAAATCAAATACAACTTCATTTATACAACTATCAATTATCGTGTAAAATACGACAAAATATACGCTATGAGTTTTAATACAAATATCGTCTCGTAAACAATATCCAAACTCAAATAAAATTCTCATTACAATTATTGTCACACTATTTTACAAAATAGTGAGGATTACTAAAATAACCATCTTGGACCATTACTCTACTCCCTGACTAGTCCCAGCTACATTCTCATCTCCTAAGAAGAACAATGGAACCAAAAAAAAAGGGTGAACTCAACTAGCACAGTAAAGAATATTATGACTAAGATAATGTAGAACAAATTATCCTTAGTCCTCAACAGGGAAAAATCTGATAGAATACAATAGATAACAAGTTTTAGATCAACAACTGCAGCGAAAATAATAATCCATTAAAAGAGTCAAATAGAGCATGATATCTACTATCTTCTATGATTTAAAAGTTTATTAACAATATTTTATCCCTGTAACACCAATCAATAATTATTTTCAATCAATGAATTATCTATGCACTACGGGCCAAAGATAATCGTTTGTATCACCAGTGGTCATGATCATGCCAAACACCTGTTCATCTATGCACTACGGGCCAAAGAGGACTTTCACCACAAACCTTTATCTGTAACATTAAAGGTTATGATTATACCAATACACAAAATCTGGTCATATCATACCAATCAACAGTCCATCTTTGCACTACGGGTCAAATATGACTTCCAGTACAATATAAGATGACAATGATATAAAGAATCAATCAAGTGAGATCAATGATAAATATTAGAAATTTCTAATTCAATTTATTCAAAGTTCAAAAATGTCCAAATTGTCAACATGATAACTATTTGTGAAGTAAAATTCAAAAATGATATTCATGTATCAAAAATAATTTGGGCAGAAAAGAAAATTAAATTCTGTTGTGAACAGTACTCATGAATAGTACCGTATGAATAGTATCCATGAATAGTACCCCAACATGAAAAGATTAAAATTTAATAAGAATGTTCAGACCAATATTCCAACGAAATGATATTAGATGAAGCGCAAAACTTAAGAAATTTCTAATTATTTCAGGAATTATAGAAGCAATACTTACCATAGTAAATTTAAATTTAAGAATATGAAATGAAATAATATCACTTACATAATATGGAGTATGAAAGAAAATGATATTTCTTACGACTATTGAAATAAAATAATATTCTTTACCTTAGTAGAAACTAGATTTAACTAGAATATCGGATATTATCTTGAGAGAATCTTGCACTAAAAGCTATACTCAAAGTACTCTTACACTCAAAAAAAATACTCACAATATTGCAGTAGGAATGTTTAAAATATTTTGTGTGTTTAGGATGGAGGTTGCCCCTCATTTTATAGTGAAATTTGGAGGGAAAAACAAACAGAGTGCCTAACTTTCTTTTCTTTCTCTGTCTAATTCCTACCTAACATAAGCCTAACTCACATTTTATTGGTTGAGGGACCACCAATTTGGAAAGCCTCATATTGCAGGAGAATGATTCAAGTAAGCCTTCTCTTTGGAAAAAGGATATACACAAGAGGATTCAAAATGTACACGGAAGGTTTTAAATTCAAAACCAAAATGATAACCTTCACTCCACCTTTATTCACATGCTAAAAATTATATACTATAATAATAATATTACTTAAACAATTATAATATATTATAATTGAAAGTCCAATAATAATCTAGAAGAGGGGTTGAATAGATTTTTACAGATTAAAAAATTATCTTAGGCCTTTTTGAATTTTTTAAATAATTAATTTGCAGTGTTAGAAATTAATATGCAAGATAGTAAAAATTCAATCACATAATGCACAGAGATTTGTCTAGTTCACAACATACATCTCGGGTATGTTGCTACGTCCAGTCTTAAGCTCCTCTCCAGGACTTGAGATCCTATTACTATCAGTAATAAATACTCCTTCAATAGGCGGAGAAACCTTTATAAAATTTTATAGACAAACTTCCTACTATTCACAACTACCTATCTTGGACAGCAAGCTCCCAGCTCCCTCCTCAAGCTTAGTTGTACTTTCTTTTGAGTTCAGTTCTATTTTATGATCTGGTCTTGAAACAACAGCCTCTTCCTCACCTCATAAGTTCACTAGAGACCCAACTCTCAGCTGACCTCTCTAAGACTCTGATCTTGGTCGAAGAATTAGTCGTCTTTCTCACATGTATATAAAATAAACTAACTCTAACTTTTTTCCTTTTTACAAAATGTTTGACAAAATTTACAACGATATGCTTCTCAAATAAGCAGATAAAATTTAGTACAGATATATATAAAAGTTTTAAATAACTCTTATATTTAAGGCTTTTATGTAAGCAAATATGTAAATTATGCACTGTTATAAAAATTTAAATAACTTTTATATTTTGTGTAGAAATGTTTCTTGAATAAGCAAATATATCAATTTTAGCTTTAGCTCAAAAATGCTTCTGTATAAGCAGATATATAATTTTAGTTCAGATTTTATAAAGATTTAAATTTCTTTATAAAATAAAGAATGTGTTTCTATGAAAACCAATTTTGAATTTAATAACAAATATAAAAATTCAAATAACTTTTATAATTATGCTTCTTGTTAAGCAAATAAATTCACAAAAGTGTGTGATATATAAACGTGAATAACTTTTGTGTTATGTAACAGATACCTTATGAATGTTTAAATAAAGATGGATATCAAGTATAATAATTCAAATAATTTGAATAATGCTTGTTATAATAAATAAATTCACTATACTCTAAAATATATATAATAATATATTTTATCTATCCTGTGAATATTAAATAAGGTCACTTAGAGTTTTAATGACCGATTGAATGATATTCTTGTTTAAGGAATAACTTCAATGTACGGAATCTAAAACTGACCAAATTTAAAGTTTCTCAGTTTATATTTGTATAAATATTTTAAATAGATCACTTAGAATTTTAATGACTGATTGAATGATATTCTTGTTTAAGAAATAACTTCAATGTACGGAATCTAAAACTGATCTATTTTGGGATATTTATATAAATAAAATATATATCTATAAAGAGCCACGTAGAGTTTTAATGACCGATTGAATAATATTCTTATTTAAGGAATACTTTCAATGTACGAAATCTAAAACTGGCTTTTTATTGATATAAATAGATGAAATATGAATATATATATATATATATATATATATATATATATATATATATAAATGTGTATAATAATTTCTATTTGTATACAAGTATATATTCACAAATATGAGATAATATCAAATAAAGTAATTCAAGAACTTATCTCAAAATAACTTGACCAATTTTTCTCTTCTTCACGAAATCAGAACTTTGAGTAGAAGAGAGAGAAAGCTTCTTTAGACAAAGAGAGAGAGAGTATGTAGGTAAGGAAGAATTAGCTTTTATTTTCTTGTAAATTGGCAAATTAAAAATAAAAGAAAGGCCTTTTATTTATAGATTTTTGAAATTAGGGGCAAAATGATAATTTTTTAAATCTGATTTTAAAATAACCGGCCCGGATTATTCTGAAGCAAAGTGAATGGCTCGGATGGAACATTGATCACACGGATTGGGCAATGAAAAAAAGTTTTGGCCCGTTGATAAATGTTATCAACATATACATATTAATTATCCAAGTTGCCAACGGTTTTAAAGTTTCAATAATGACTAGCCTTAGTTATTATTTTTCTAACTTGGGCACATATGCAAAGTCAGCACATTCGGACAAAGGCTATGGAGAAAAGACTCAAGTCTTTTACCCCTACTTTGGACAACATGCATTACATTCACACGTCACACACATGCACGACATATACATATATTATATATATATATAGGTTATAAAATATGAAACTTATATTATATATATATATATATATATATATGTAATAAAATAATTTTTGAAAACTTTAAATAATAAAATAAATTTGAGAATGAATAGAAAATATTGGCCAAGGGCACTTTCGGAATATTGAAAGATTTAATTTGAAATTAATGGCCAAGATTGTTTTTTTTTTTTTAAAAAAAAAAGATGGATGAGATGCAATCTTGCTATTTCACACGGATTAATATGATACACCGCCCACTCAACACTTTCATTCATCCGCCCAAGCCCAAAAAAAATTTCGTCCAACATGCAATAATTTCGCCCAGCAGGCTAGAATAAGATTTTGCCCATTAAGCTTAAATTTTCGCCCAGCCAGCAAACTTTTGCCCAATAAACCTTTGGGTCCCACTTAGTATTTAATCAATTCGGTCAACTAGGCAAAATAAATTGGGTCCTTTTAGAAATTAATTGCAACAATAGTGCACTCATAAAATATTTATACAATTAATACACTTTTCATATTTATTTATAATATTAGTGCAATTAGGATTCCTTAATTTAGGGAATTAGTATAGGATTCAATTCATAATACCAAGGAAATCTAAAATCAATGAGAAATAACTGCCATAATTAATAATTCAAATTCAAGTATATTGGATCTAACAACAAAAATAAATTCAAATTCAAAAATAAATTCAAATTCAAATATTCAAAATTTGGCAACGTCATCTTCCTTCTCCTCTTCGCCGGTCATCCTCATCCCCTTCACCGGTGAGACCCAATTTCATGTCAAAAAAAAAATATGAACACTGCATAGGAAAGAAAGAGATAAGAGAGTGATGTGTAATGTAATGTTGATAACCAAACCTTCGTACCAAGATAACCAAACGTTTATACCAAGGTAACCAAACCTTTATATCAAGGTAACCAATCTACCTCCACACCTGCAATATGAATTGATTACCTTGGCATGAAGGTTTGGCAACTAACTGCATGAAGGTTTGGCAACTAACTGCATGAAGGTTTGGCTACCAACTGCATTACATTCAAAATTAAGATTCGGTTACCTTGGAATGAAGGGTTGGTTACCTTGGTATGAATAATTGATAACCAACTGCATGAAGTTTGGTTACCAACTGCATCGCATTCAAAATAAAATTGGTAACCTAATAAAACTGAATTGGTTACCTTCATACCAAGGTAACCAACACAGTCATACCTTGTTACCTTGGTATGACTGTTTGGTTACCAACGTATGAGGTTTGGTTATCGGTGGAGTTGGAGAATGGACCGGTGGTGGAGTGGCAGCAACGGGTGGTGGAGGGGCCTCTACCGCGGCCAGTGATCGGCCCTCCACCGACGGGCACTTTGGATCGATTTGGGGGAAGAGGAGAAAGGGGGGCGGGAGGAGGCGGAGGAAGGGGAGGGGGAGGGGGAAGGGGAAGGGGAGGGGGAGGGGTGGGGTGGGGTTGGTGGGGCGGGGCCGGGGGCGGGAGGAGGAGAAAGGGGGGGAGGAGGGGATGGCGGTGGGAGGCGGAGGGAGGGTGTGGGGCGTGGGCGGGGGGAGGAGAAGGGAGGCGGAGGAAGGGGAAGGAGAGGGTGTGGGTGTGGGGCTGGGGCGGGGGCGGGGGCGGCTGCTGGTGGAGCAGTGGCGGGGGGCGAAGGTGAGGAAGAAGGTTGCAACAGCGGAAGAAGAGGAAGAAGGCGACGACCGAAGAGAGAGAAGAAGGCAGTTACTCCATTGATTTGTTAGATAAGAATATGGAGGTTGATAAGAGAGAGAAGATTTAAATCTCTACAATCATGAGCCATTATCAATAACTAATTAAATCAGTCAACTAAATAAAATGGATAAGATTACACTCTTTTTGTAATTAAATATTGCATATGCACTCTTTTTGTAATCATTTTATTTGTGTATTTTTTTTATAATATTTTAATAAAATGTACTATTATATGTAATTGTCCCAAATAAATTTCCACTCAACCAGCAGACAAACATTTTGCCTACTCAAAAATGAATTCATCATATTTAAGTCTTGGGCCCCACAACTTACTCCAGCATTTGTAAAGATGGAAAGGCTTCATAAGCCTTTTGTTTATCATGTATGCTTCTTTAATGGATTCCACCATTTTGCTCATCAAAGACAATTTTCGGATGGATCAAGGAGTAAAGACTTAAGTATTTCAATTTCCTTTTCTCCAATAAATGACCATGGGTCCCACCATTTTGCTCATCAATTCCAAATCAAAACCAATACACTTCCTATTTACAGATTGGTGGAAAATTTCATTAAATGCCATCAAATATTTTGCCCATCAAGTTTACAAGAAACATTTGGTGGAAATGTGCATTATTAAAACAAATGCCTAACACAATTGCACACTAACATGTTTACAAGTAATATTTCACCCAAGTTACTTACATGAAAATTGCTCATTTAATGCTTAGCAAGTTTCATGCATTCTTATATTTAAAACACTTACACCACACATGGTTTAAACACACACACACACACACGTTACATGTATATATATATAATAAAATTATTTTGAGAAAAATAAATTTAATTAGATTTGAAAATATTTTTATTCAAAGTAAATAAGATAATTAAAATAATTATAATATAAATCCTATGGAGAGGATTCTGCCATTTTAATTTATTTACTAATTATTGTTATCATCAAAATAAACCTAAAAGTTGGAGACCCAACAATAATAATATATTTGAATGAATATTTTATCGAAAAAGATAATTGTCAAACTTTCAACAAATATTTTATGCTAAACTCCTTCATTTATATCAAAATTGAACCAATATTCATCACATAATAATTATTAACAATTAATATTATAAGCTCACAATATTAACAACCAGATCATTCCCAGAAAAGAGATGGCTTTCCGATAAGGATTTATCCTTACTGGCGCGCAATTATATAACCTAACCCCTTTCCTCGACAGAATTTTCTAGACATTGTCAATAATACTAACTAATAATATGAATAATTGTGTTGTGTCAATTATTGATTTAATAATATAAAATATTGTATAGATGATATTATGACAATAATTGAATCAATAATATGAGATACTATGCAACAATTACTGTGGCAATTATTGAATGAAACTGAGTGACTTCTTACGTAAGAATCAATAATCAGATATATTGTGCAATATCGTGTGCTACTGTGCAACTACGCGTATTACTGTATTTTTATCACCGGGTATTTCAACAATTAACGGTAAAAGTTTTGCCGTTATTTTTATAAAAAGGTTATTTCTGTCGCTTTCTATATCCGACAGTTATTCTGTTATGTGGTCCACCCATGATTGCGTCGTCGTACGAATATTTTCCGACAAAAAGAATATTTTCCGACCAAACGAATATTTTATGACAACTTGCTTACTTTGCAAAATTTGCACATATCACCCATTACTATAACATTATATCAAATCAACACCTTACTATTCAAAATAATAATTACAGAAAATTAAATCTTTATTCATAAAAAGTTGGGGTCTTACAGTTTATAATTTTAGATTATCACTCACTTCATCAGTCATTAACTTCCATTTCTCAGCACCTTGCTTTCCAACCTATTTTGAAAAATATAACAAACATTAAGAGGGAAAAATCAGCAACTTCTACACAACTTTTCAATAAATGGGTCTGAGTAAGCAGATTCCCACGGAGAAATCAATATGCTGTATCTGTTTTATAAATAAAATCAATATCAATAAGTAAACCAAATAAAATACAAACAGTAGCTCAACACCCAATTTAAAAGTTACAGGACGAAAGCCCCATCTCAATTAGTCAAAAATCCTAAACAATTAGGAATAAGAACTTCAAATTAATCTATAATTAAGAACAAATTCTAGAAATTAAACCAAATCCCTAAAATATTTAGGCATAATTATTTCAATTTCAACAATAAATCTAGCCAAATTACACAATAGAAGAGAGAAAAAGAAGAGAGACCACATACCCGTGGAGAATGGAGGTAAGAATATGCTCTAATCTTCGTGTTTGGTGTTTGTGAAGAGGGCTCTAATATGACTTTTAGTATCA
Organism: Panax stipuleanatus; assembly: GCA_020205555.1. Taxonomy (NCBI): domain Eukaryota; kingdom Viridiplantae; phylum Streptophyta; class Magnoliopsida; order Apiales; family Araliaceae; genus Panax; species Panax stipuleanatus. The sequence continues at coordinate 36,546,065 of CM035125.1, forward strand.
ACAAAATGAAAAACCCACATTAATATATATATATATATATATATATATATATATATATATATATATACATAGATTATAGGATTGTAGGCCTTTCTTCTTCATATTTCTCTTCCTGGAATTGATTGCAGTTGGCTATAGCCAGCAGAACAGCAGCTCCGGTGAGGGCTAAGATGTTGTTTTCCTCTCTCTTTTGTTTGGCCATTTTCTCTCTCTTCCTTCTGAAACAAAAGCCCCCTCTTTATTTTTCTCGCCTCACCAAACGACAAATGGGAGGGAAAAAAGAAAGAAAATTTGGTACTCCGCACCAGTAATTGGAGATGATGGTTAGTCTTTTCAATACTTAAAGAAAAAAAATGATTCAGTACTATAAAACACCTGAGGCCTGCTAACCAAGAAAATTGTCCGAGACTGAAATTGTAAAACCTCATCACGACAGGATAGTGTTATAGCAGTTGACATATAGTTTATTTGAGGCTTATCATCAATCCAATTTTCATAAAGAAAAAAACCCAAATCACATACCCATTCATTTTTGAACAAATTCATGAACAAAAACCCCAAATCACATACCCAATTCATTTATGAATAAAGTGAAAAAGGGTCATGGTCGGAAAGAAGAGACAAACACACGATTGAAGAAGATATGAAGAGACGATTCCAAAATCAATCAAAAAATCTTAGGACAGAGAACAATTGAATTGAAAATAAAACGTACCTTGAGATCTGGTGTGATTTTGGATGGAAGGAAAAGGAAATCTAGGGATATCTTCTACCTTTTCGTACAAAATGGTTTGTGTCGAGGTGGGAGAATGAGGTTAAGAGAGGGAGAAGAGATGAAGAGACAATTGAATTTAACGAAGAAGGGAAACGGAACAGGGAAGAGCCGAATTGGAAGATTGATTGGAGCAATTGTGAGTTATCCCGAGATCGATTTAATTTTTAATCGACATTTAATTGAGTTCACACACCCTGGTTTTCAAATTGGAAGGCAGCTGATTTTCAAATTAAGTAAGTTGACTCACCAATTTTTCAAATTAGAAGGATCGGTGTTACTGGCTTTATATATAAGGATTGATTGTTGTGAAAATATCAGTTCCCTAAATTTAAACTTTTCAAACTAGATCTCGAGTCTTGTAAAAAAATTAATGAGATGATATTACTCCCTCCGACCCTTAATATAGGACGTTTTAGAGTTTCTCAGTTGTCCCTAATTATTTGACGTTTGTTAAAATCTAAGAGAATTGCTCACAATTTTTCGAAAATTACCCCTCATTACTCTACCTAATTTTTTGATAAACTAAAGAATTGAATAAGTTGTTTTATGGGGATGGAGAGAGAGACCAATGAGTAAATGGGACTAATGAGTTTTTTTAGGAGAAAATTATGGGAAAATGTGTGAGAGGGAGTATGAGATAATTATGATAAGATAAGATTTAAGGGTATTATAGACAATTGATATTATATTTAATGCTTTTCAATTATTATCTTAATTTTTGTGCAACACTCTAAAACGTCCTATATTAAGGGACGAAGGGAGTATCACTCTTGAATCAATTGATGAACGTGTATGAGAAACATAAAAGCCCCTTTCATGCACTTCTCAAAGTACGTGAAAGTTTTAATTGTTGAATATTATACATTAAATAAATCAAGTATACTCGCTACTGTATACAAGTAAGGATCATCGAACATGTATCAAATAGGGATCAATGAGATAAAGAAAATCCGATATTTTAAATGAGTGAATAATATGCATCTCATATTCGACTCATATAAATGTTGAAGTATCAAAATGGATTCAAATTCCACTTGTTTCAGTATTGAATCTGAATCTCGCTCGCTCAAATTTTTGGAGTCGATCTCGACCTGATTTCGAACCACTCGTCCATATAGTATATGACTATGAGAAATACTATCAAACTGTTTAGAACAATTGACTATTTCACCATGAATCCATTATTTTTTTAGGCTATGTTTGTTTGTAAGGATTACACTTGAGATAAAACTATTAATCCTAAGTGTCTTATTTGTTTTCAAATTTGGACTAGGAACTATTAGTCCAGAGATTATAAAATAGCTTAATATAGAGGATTATTTAATACCATATTCAACCAGGTATTATAATTCCCACCATTGGGACTAAAATTTTCTAAACAAAATTATCCTCGACCTTTTTCTAAAATGACCACAATATTCTATTATATCCAATAAACTTAGTATTGGTAAACAACTTATCATTGGTAAATAACATATTAATGGTAAACAACTTATTATTGGTAAATAACTTGTTGGTAAACAACTTATTGATAAACAAATTATTATTGATAAACAACTTATTATTGTTAAACAGCTTATTGATAAATAACTTACTGGTAAACAGCTTATTGATAAACAACTTATTACTGGTAAACAACTTATTATTGATAAACATCTTATTATTGGTAAATAACTTATTATTTAAATAGCTTATTGGTAAACAACTTATTATTTAAACAATTTATTGGTAAACAACTTATTAGTAAACAATTTACTAATAAGTTGTTTACCAACTTATTCGTAAACAACTTATTATTTGTAAATAGGTTATTATTTAAACAACTTATTATTGGTAAATAGGTTATTATTTAAACAACTTATTATTGATAAACAGCTTATTGATAAATGTCTTATTATTGGTAAACAGTTTATTGGTAACCAACTTATTATTTAAATAACTTATTGGTAAACACATTATTGATAAATAACTTATTAGTCCTAGTCATATTTAAATATTGATTTTTTTGTTTGTCAAAGCTTATTTAAACAGCTTATTGGCAAACAATTTATTCTTTATCATTTTTTGATGTATAAACAAGTTTAAAATATATTTTTATTGGTAAGAGTATAATAGTCCAAACGATATTTTTTTTATCCAATCCTTTAATTAATCTTGGAAAGAATAAACATAACATGAGATTATTTTAAGTTATCTCATGAATAATCTCATAAAAACAAACATGTGACTAGCTAGGATTATTTAATCTTAGGAATAATAGTCTTGAGATTATAATCGCATGGATTATATGTTATAGAAAATGAATGAACACTATATATATATATATATATATATATATATATATATATATATATATATATATATACGAAAAGGATCTTTGGCTCACCCAACTAAAAGCTCACCCAACTCACCCCCTTTCAGCGACGGACCGGGCGACGGTTCGTCTGTCGTTATATATACAACCGTCGTCTATATGTTGTCCGTCGCTAAAAGCTAAGACGACGGTTGTATATATAGCGACGGACCAAACCATCGTCCGGTCCGTCGCTAAAGGGGGGTAAGTTGGGTGAGATTTTAGTTGGGTGAGCTTAAGATCCGGACCGTATATATATATATATTAACTTATCTGTTGCACACCAATGTAGAAAATCAGTATATCAAGGATAGTACTTTGTACTATGTCCTTAAGACAATTATGTTTTCCGTACGGTGCTTAAAGTTTTATAGCACTTGTCTCCTAAAATACAATGACAACGTAATACTTTTATCAGCACAACAAAAAGTATACTCAACGAACCAAAGAAATGCTCAAAACTCTCTCTCAAAAATGAACTATAAACTGCAGAAAAGTGTGACGCCCCCAAAATTGGTTCAATACTCAACCCATTTTGAATCGCAAAATACATGGTACAAAATTCAAATATAATCTTTTATAACATACGGTCGTGCAAAATATGACCACACAAACTATGAGTTTCATTACAAATCGTATATGATACGAAATATAAACACTCAAATTCAGTCCTGATCAATAATTACAATTATTATCACACTATTTTACAAAAATAGTGAGGATTACTACTGCTCTACTCTGACCATCACACTGTTCCCCGACTAGTTTCCGCAACATTCTCATTCCCTGAAGAGGACAATAGATAAAAAGGGTGAGCCCAACTAGTCTAGTAAAGAATATTATGACTAAGATAATGAAAAATAAATTATCGTTAGCCTTCAATAAATCAGATAAAATATTATGGACAACAAGTTTTAGATCAATATTCGCAGCGAAAATAACAATTCATTAGAAAAGTTAAGTAGAAAATGAAGTCTACTATCTTCTATGATTTAAAAGTCCATCATCAATATTTTATTCCTGTAACATCAATCAATATACATCTCGAATCAAATATTCATCTTTGCACTACGGGCCAAAGATATTCATTTGTATCACCAGTTAGTCATGCTCATCTCAACACCTGTCCATCTTTGCACTACGGGCCAAAGATATTCATCAGGTAATCATCTTTGCACTACAGGCCAAAGATATTCATCAAATAATCATTCATCTTTTCACTATAGGCCAAAGATATTCAGTTATATCACCATTTAGGACTGAGGATGATGAAAAATAATATAAGGAACGAATCCAATGAGATAAAGGACAAAGATTAGGGATTCATAATTTAATTTATCCAAGTTCAAGAATACTCCATAATAATCAATTGTGGAGCAAAATTCAAGAATGAAGATCAAAACTTGGATCCAATCAAAGATAAAAAAAAATATTTTCTTTACCGTAAATAGTAACTCGTGAATAGTAACTCGTTATGAAAAGATAAAAATTTCATAAAAAGTTCAAACCAATATTCTAATGAAATGATATTAGATGAAGCGCAAAACTCAAAGAATTTCTGATCATTTCAGGAATTATAGAAGCAATACTTATCGTAATAAGTTTAAATTTAGGAATATGAAATGAAATATTGTCACTTTCATAATATGGAATATGAAAGAAAATAATATTCATTATGAATATTGAAAGGTAATAACATCATTTACGAAAAAAATAGCATCCTTTATCTTAACAGAAAAATAGTTTTGACTGAAATATCGGATATTATGTGGAGGAATTCTTGCACCGGTATCCACACTCAAAATATTCTTATACTCACAAGAAATACACTCAATATTATAGAGAGAAAATTTTCTGATTCTGGTGTGATTTTCATTTCTAACTAAGCACCCTATTTATAAGAAAATGCTAGAATACCAAAGCTGACTTTTTATACCCACAGATGAATTTTTCAAGCCTCCACTTTTGAAAAACATTCCAAGCACACCACACTTGAAAATTTCAAGCCACCCACATGTTTATATATATATATATATATATATATATATATATATATATATATATATTAAAATATTTATTTTCGAAACTTCAATAATTCATAATAAATAGCCCTTTTATCAGAAAAATACGAACCTTATGTCCATTCCATATGAAATTTAATTATTTACAATTTTGTAGAAGAAAGTTTTTTCAAATTTCGAACGAAAAATGACTCAAATTTATATACGGATGATTTTTTCACACCTCCATTCCGACAAAATACATATACTGATAAAAATAACCATCAGCACTAATTCCTTCATTTATATCAAAATTGGACAAATATTTACTCATCATATTTATCAACAATTTAATTATTCACAAATAATATTACAGAACTACAATATTGACAACCAGGTCGTTCCTAGGAAAGAGGGGCCTTCCGATAAGAATTTCTCCTTACTGGCGCGCAATTAATTAACCCTTTTTCTAGACAAAATTTTATTAGACATTGTCAATAATGCTATCTAATAATATTACTCAAATAATATGAATTATTGATTAGGTAATGTGAAATACTGTGCAATGACAATTATTGAATCAATAATACAAAATATCAACGTAGCAACTATTCAATCAATAAAATATTATGCAATTATCAATGCAGTAATTATTGAGTCAATAATATAAAATATTGAACAATAATTACTGTAATAATTATTGAGTAAGTGACTTCTTACGTAAGAATCAATAATTTGAATTACTGTGCAATACTGTGTGCTACTGTGCAATAACGCGTATTACACTACAAGAAAAAAGCTTAATTCCGATGGAATATTTCGTCGGAATTAAGCTTATTCCGTCGGAATTAAATTATTTCCGAGGGAATATTCCGTCAGAAATTCAGTCGTATTAAAGCTCGTCGGGAATAAGTTCGTCGAGAATTCTGTCGAAAATAGTTATTTCCGACGGAATTCCATCTGAAATAAGTTATTTCCCACGGAATTAAGTTATTTTTCACGAAAAATTCCGTCGGAAATAACCTTTTAAAAAATAAAAAAATTTAATTATGTTTTTTCCCCTTTGTTTTCAAACCAATTCATGCCCTGCAATATCCAACACAAATAAATATCTAAGAAAAACAAATAATAATATCCAACACAAACAAATATCACAAAGATAGTCTTGTATTAATCTCCTTCAATGTCAACAAATATGTTCTAGCATCTAGAATGCCATGTGTTCGTGTTTGAGTGGTGTACTGAATTCTTTGAGATTCCGAGAACAAGTTTGCCCTGGAAAGTTAAATAAACAGAAAAGAGGAATCAATCATAATTCAAACAACAGTTGGAAGCAAGCATACAGTGAAAAGCTTGAAAAGGAACAACTTGCAATCTCCCTCGTATATTATCAAATTTTTTAAGGACGAATAGTTTAGAATGAAGAGAAGTATATCAGTAAAGGAAAAACTTGAACATTAATCAGAGATGACTCTGGGCCCAAATTGTCAAATTTGGATCCTACTTCTGAAATTAAACTTCTAAGATGATAACTTACTTTTCTCTAACAATCTTCATAACCTTTGCATACTGTGAAACTGTAGCTGGATCATCAGAGGCTATGGTTATTTTCTCCTTCCTAAGGACCCCCCCCCCCCCACAACAATCTCAAATTTATTCTTAACCTCCAAGAAAATGTTCTTCAACATCTCTGCCAGCTCAAATGCAAATCATTTGTCAGAGATAGTAACTCTTCTCTCCAACCATTAAAAATAAACTACATTGACATTTGATAAAGTGAATTCTTGGATTATCCACAACAATAGATGAACAATCTAAGAGCGGTTGAAAAAATTGCATTATGATTTATGACAAAGTATTTGAATCAAGTAATTGTAACCTTAAAGATTGTTCATCATAAAAAAATATAGAGTAAGGTCAGAAACAAAAAAATAAAGAGATAAATGAAGAGAACTTCAAAGATTTACTAACCATCTCCCTTAAGAGCAGCGGGTGCAGCTTCCTTGGCAAAGAAACGGACTGGAACAACATCACCTCCTTGCAAGAATATCTGAGCAGTATGCAACTACATATGCACCGAAGAGTAAGTCAGCAAATGGAATATAAGCTCCCAGGTAAAATTAAAAAGTAAAAAGAGTATCTAATTAAATATGGGGCCTAACAACAAAAAATTAAATACTGGCCTGGCTAAGAAAAGATAAAATTCTGCTCCTCTTCAAAATTATGCACTGTAATAGTCCATAATTTGGCGATTATCCAGCCCATTCTATGCATATACGGATACATCTCAACTGCAGTCAAGCCCATCCATTTGGCAAGCTACAAGAATCATATTTGCCAACTTGATCACTCAGTTTATTTAGCACTAATAACTTCAACACACAAAGAGTGTGGTGTCTTTCTTTTTGTTAGATTGCTCACTTTACATTTGCAATAGGTTATTCTATAAATTTATTAGGTGGTTCCGTTTAAAACGGAATGTATGACGAACAACTAAATTTGTGACTTAGCTTCAACAAAAAGTAACACCGTACCTTTCATTTATCTTGATTAGTACTCCCTCTTTCCCAAAAAAATGGCTTATAAATAATATTATTAACGCCAAGATCGCACCACGCGCCTCAATCACAAAAAGCGCACCTAACCCTGCACAATGAACACGTCAGCACCGGATCTCGACGGCTTAAGCTGCCGGGGATCGCTACGGTGTGAGAATAAGTACAGGCCGGAAAAAAGGTAAACAATGGAGGTTTGTGTGCTCTAGTGTCTGGAAGGAAAAAATGTTACGTGTCTCTTTTTGTGTAGTGCCCTGTACCGATATATCATCTCACCAACTTGCATGTTTTCCCCCGATGCTTACGTCAGTTGGCTGCATGCAGGCTTTACCATATCTTGCTCTCCACCCAGTTAACATTATATCAACTCCACATTAATGAAGGAGGCTTAAAACAGCTTAGCCCATCTAATCAATTAGCCGCTTGCTAAACCCCTTTTTAGCTAACCCTTCTCTAATAAGCTACTCACCCACAAACTGTCACCTGTCTTCCACTACCACCTCCAGTCCAAACTTTATCTGAATAATCATTTAGACAATAGCCCAATGCTCCAAGGGTAAAAATGGGTTTGACCCGAAAAGCCCAAAATAAATAAGATTAGACCGGCTCAAATCTCCACAGCCCAACGTTGCCCCCTAGTCTTTTATTAAACAGAGTGTCTGATGAAAGAGTATAAGAGTTCGGTCCAACCATCAAGAAGAAAACAAACAGACTCGGCAAAGCCCACTCAATAGAAGGCCCATGACCGGATACAGATTCCCCAAATTCAGAAACACACGCCAACCTTTCAAATTCAAAAAAGCAATCGACGGCTTCTCCAATTCCAAGAATAGACGCCAGCCTCCTTTATCATTGCCTCCATTTAATGTGCAACCTTTGGGTTTCGAAATGACTGAACGGACGCCATTATAAAACCCCCAAGCCTCCAACTTAGATAGCTTTACCTGTTTATTTGAATCTCAAAGTATTCTAGCTTTCTCCTTCCTTCATTTTTGCTTTTTACAAATCGTCATCAATGGCTGCACAGAACTCCGATAACACCACTACCTAAACCATTCCGAAGATAAATCCCAAACCAAAACCCTCATCTGGCAAAAGTCTTCCCCCTCCTATTCTTGAGATCCCCCCTTTCGATTTCAAAGATGAACACCAACACCCTATCGCCAATAGCCCCTCTACTCTTTCAGAGGATGACATCAACACCATCCGTGTGCGTTATCAATTTTCAGACACTCATCAACTGAGAGTGCCTACCTCCACGGAGCGAATGTACCAACGCCCTGAGGGCTGGACCGCCATGCCCCTCACCTTTCTGGAAAAGGGTGTTCGTTTTCCCCTTCACACCTTCATCGTCACCCTTCTAGAGTTTATGGGAGTAGGATTTGCCCAACTCGCTCCTAACTCCTATATTCACATCCTTGCATTTATCGCTTTCTGCAGCGAGATAGGGATCTCTCCCTCTATTGATTTGTTTTTTAGTCTTTTCACTTCAGACAAATCTCGCGAACCGGGTTTCAAGGTGTTAGGTAAACAGGCCCCAAGACCTAATGCCAGATTCGAGAAACGCCCTTTGATGGATACCCCTTCAAGTAACAGAAAGTGGTACGAGAAATGGTTCTTCGTCAAAGGACCCGAAGTCTCTTCCATCCCCGACTGGACTACCGCTGCACACACCACTGCAGACTTAGGCGACCTTCCCGAGGATCGTATAAGAGAGATAACGAAACTTATAGAGAAACTTCCCCTGAAAGAATGGAGTTTCATTCTTCTGAGCAAGCAAGCGTGGTTGTATGACCACCAATGTAAGTCCGAAGCTAACACCTGTTTAATTTGTCAAATTTTTTTCAATAACTATCCTAAAACAGTTTCCTTCAATTTTTTCAGTGTCTCTTTTCAAACCTACCTCTTCCGATCAAAAAGAATTGGAGGAGTTTCTTTCTGCTGAATCAGCCCAAGATCCCCCCGAGGCTCAAGAAACCGAAGTTCAAACCACCATACCCAATACCACTGGAGAGGCAAGCCGACCTCGTCTGAAGAAGAAGGCTGTCAAGAAACCAAAACTTGCACCTGTGCCCACCCTCAACGAAAGTCTTCTTGACATGCCTATTACCGAATGTACTAAGATCCTCCATACAAAAAAGAGAAAAGCTAAAGTTGTCCCCCTCACTGCCGAAGATCTGAGGGTTCCTAGCACAGAACTTGACCAACCAGCTAATGAAGAAGAAGTCGAGGCCAGTTCTCCCCTTAAACGAAAGAGAAAAACTTTTTCTGATAACCAATCGATCCCACTGGTCGACCTCCCAATAAATTCTGACCTTCCTCCATCCAATCAAACAATACCTTCTCCTCAACGATCAACCCCTCCTTACTTCGGATTGACGTCTGGAGTGTCTCAATCGCCCAGCCTGTGGCCTGACCAGAACGAGGAATTCCCTCTGCACCTCTACAACTCTTTCGTTTTGGACACAGACAACCATCAGTTCAGTAACAGTTCTATTTCGGATCTGATGGAAGAAGGCCTAGCTAATCAGGCCCGAGTAAGTAATTCATTACTTATCCATTTTTATACACGAATTTACGCGTACAACTTTTCTCCTAATTTGAAATAATTGCAGGCGAACGGGATCTTCGGGCGTCTTTACCAAAGATATAAAGAAGCCGAAGCCGAAGAAGAGGCGGCCCGAAGAGAAAATGCCATCCTAAGGTCTGCCCTGGCCAAGGAGAGAAGCGAACATGAGAATACTCTTTTCAACTCCAAGGGTCTTCAGAATGACCTCCTCAAATTAAAAGAACAATTAACCGCATCTGAAGCCCTTCAACAGGCAACTGCCTAACGAAACGAAGACTTGCAAGGGGCTAACGAGCGGTTAATTCAACATAACCGAAACCTAACCCTATCCGTAGCCGAAGCCAAAAAATCGAAAGAGTGACATCTTGACCTCCGGGGCAAAGTCGAGAAGGAGTTTCGTGATTTAAAATTAGTCGGCCCCTCACTTACCGAGGATCTCCGCAAACAAATACAGGTTGACTATCGCAAATCTGCCAAACTTACAAACAAAATAGTTCAAATGTATTATGAAGGCTATGAGGCAGCCCGAAGCAGCGGTAAAGCTAAATTAGCAGCTGTTGCTGTAAACCCGTTACTCCTTGATTCTTCTGAAGACGAAGACGAGGAGTAACACCGATGACAATCTATCCTTCATAAACTTGTATAAATTTCAATGATAATGTAATTGCTTTATTATGTTTAATGAAATATATCTTATCCCTTATTACTCCTTTTCAATTTAAATTATACTGTTACTTAAACAATATACAATCTGAGCTTAACACTTCAAATAAAATCAAGTAACAATGTAAGATGAGACTTACTCATTACCGGAGAGTATTATATGTCATTGTTGGAATGAATAATTCACTGAGCTCTTAATGAGAATATTTGTTCCGAGGAACTAATGATATCATCCAGCCTTATAAAAATTAGGTAAATTCGTTCTCTCCGGGAGCCGAACAGGTTCAACCCAAAAAATATTCCGCTTCGCTACGAGGAGTCGAAGGGATCCAACCTTATAACTGGTGACCACGTTCTCTCCGAGAGCCGAACGAGTTGGACCATCAATAGTTCGCTTCGCTACGAGGAGACGAAGGAATCCAACCTTATACCAAGCTGGTAACCTCGTTCTCTCCGAGAGCCGAACAGGTTCAACCCAAAAAATATTCTGTTTTTCTTGTCAAAAAATTCAAAGGGATCCAACCTTATAACTGGTGACCACGTTCTCTCCGAGTGCCGAACGGGTTGGACCATCAATAGTTCGCTTCGCTACGAGGAGACGAAGGAATCCAACCTTATACCAAGCTGGCAACCTCGTTCTCTCTGAGAGCCGAACAGGTTCAACCCAAAAAATATTCCTATTCGCTTGTCAAAAAAGTCGAAGGGATCCAACCTTATAACTGGTGACCACGTTCTCTCCGAGAACCGAAAGGGTTGGACCATCAATAGTTCGCTTCGCTACGAGGAGACGAAAGAATCCAACCTTATACCAAGCTGGCAACCTCGTTCTCTCCAAGAGCTGAACAGGTTCAACCCAAAAAATATTCATCTTCGCTTGTCAAAAAAGTCGAAGGGATCCAACCTTATAACTATCAGGAAGAAAGGTCATCATTGGAGAAAAAAGCCACTTTTATTAATAATTGTCGTAGTAGTTACAGACTTCCGGACTTTAACACTGGCTTTACAGAAAATATTTACGGAGCCTTCCAGCGTGCCAAGTATTCTTAATCTCAAACCCATTTAAGGCTCGCAAACGGTATATTTCGGGCTTCAGTATGCTAACAACTTCATACGAGCCCTCCCAATTTGGCATGAGTTTACCCATATTCTGAGGTGTAGAAGCCTCTACCTCTCGAAGAACAAAATCCCCAACTTCGAATCTCCGAAGCTTTACCCATTTGTTGTAGTATTTAGCCACACGACGTTGGTATGTAGCCAATTTTATCAAGGCTGTCTCTCGGACTTCTTCGAGCAAATCTAAGTTGGCTTTGAGTCCCTCATCATTATACAATTCTTTAAATTGACTGACCCGAAGACTTGTAGACCCAATTTCCACCGAAATTAGAGCATCAGAACCATATGCTAGTCTAAATGAGGAGTCTCCCGTTGTAGTCCTTGGCGTAGTTCGGTAAGCCCATACCACGCTAAGTAATTCTTTTGGCCATCTTCCTTTGGCGACATCCAGCCTTCTTTTGATCCCATTCAGGAGTATTCTGTTAGTCACCTCAACTTGCCCATTAGATTGTGGATGAGCAACCGAAGTCTTCCGATGCTGAATTCCTAATTCTTTTAAGAATGCCTCAAATTTTGATCCCACAAACTGGAGTCCATTATCTGAAATTACCACTATGGGAATACCAAATCGGAATACTACTGACTCCTTCAGAAACTTTAAACATTCTTGCTCCGTGATCAGCCGAAGCGGCTTCGCCTCTACCCACTTAGTCATATAATCAATTGCTACTATAACAAAGCTGACCTGACCTTTCGCTTTCGGGAGTGGACCCAGTATATCTACCCCTCAGACAGCAAAAGGTATAGGAGATAAAATCGAGTATAGCTCTTCTGGTGGCTGATGTGGGATCGAACTGTTTAGTTGGCATTTTTGGCACTTATTCACATAATCGGTAGCCTCTTTGAAAATGGTTGGCTAATAATACCCTTGACGAAGCACTTTATATGCTAGCGACTTCGCAGCTATGTGATCACCGCAAATACCTTCATGAACTTCCCGAAGGGCATATTCAGCCTCAGACGGAACCAAACACTTCAGCAGTGGAGAAGAATAAGCCCTTCGATATAAATCTCCATCAATAAGTACGAAGTTTGCACTTTTGTATTTCACCTTCTTGGCCAACATCTGATCTGAAGGTAGTACGCCATCTGTTAGATAGTTTATGTATGTGGTCATCCAACAATTAGACCGCTCCACGCACATTACTTCACCATGTTGGATGCTGGCTTGTTTCAAGATTTCCAAGTAAATTGTCCCATCAAAAGCGCTTGATTCAGTAGTAGCCAGCTTTGACAATGCATCGGCGTTTGAATTATCAGTTCGACCAACACCTTGAAATTCACACGAGCCGAAGTATTGAAGTCAATATTCGTACAAAAGGGTCCCACAAAAGGGTGCGTTCGTTCAATCAAAAACGACGTAGTTTAGACGCGTCGGTTAGCGGCGACAGCGCGCGTGTGGGTTTGAACCAAGTCTTGGCTAAGTGCTTTCCCTTCCACAAAAGTGGGGTGCCCCTTAGGGCCCAAACCCAAGAGCAACTTTAATGTATATAAACCTATTAATTCTTTAGTTCTTAACCGATGTGAGACTTGGCTTCCCACATGTATTTATTATCATTTATCGTTTCTAGGGTGATATTTGGGAGTTAATATCTCATTCATTACTCCATGGATTTGAGCTTTCAAATACTTAATTTAATCTATTCATGGAGTAGAACACATTGAAATGTGAAATCATTTCAAATAATTAATGACACCCATATTAATTTAGGCTCAAAGTCAAACATTATAATCCCGGAATTATAATCGTTGCAAACAAACATGACCCTAATGATTTTAATATCTAGAGCATTTCTTTGTTTGTCCCTTCACATGGTTGATACTTCTGCAAAATTCTACATTTTTTTTATTCTTCCAATTGGATCGACTAAATATCTTCTTCATATGGAATAAGGTTCTTTCCAATGCTTGCTTGCTTGTTTGCTTAAGGTTGTACAAATACAGTATGATGAACTTTAAATTTGAAACAACCTACATTAATGACTATGCAATTATGCTCTAACTCGAAATGATTTTAATATCTAGAGAGCCTTTCTTTGTTTGTCCCTTCACATGGTTGATACTTGTGCAAAATTCTACATTTTTTTTATTCTTCCAAATTGGATCGACTAAATATCTTCTTCATATGGAATAAGGTTCTTTCCAATGCTTGCTTGCTTGCTTAAGGTTGTACAAATACAGTATGATGAACTTTAAATTTGAAACAACATACATTAATGACTATGCAATTATGCTCTAACTCGAAATGTAATTCGGAATCAATTGGTGTTATGGCTTAGTAACAATTAATTGACTTTTCCATAATGGGTCTGTAACTTTTCGATATTAGATATGATGAACACATTGTATTGTCATTTTATAGATAAGTTGACATTGTTCAATGATCGGGTATAACCCACCGACCCCCACATGGACAGAAGGCCGGGGCCGAGAGGAGCTTACCTGGCCCAAGGGGCCGAAGCCAGAATTGTGGCAGCATTGTTCGGGATCGGGTATCTGAGCTCTTTGGGCCAGAACCCAGATCCAACTGGTGTTATCCGGATCGGGTATCTTAGTCCCACGAGACCAGGGCCCAGACCAACATAACGATGATCGAGGTCGGATTACCAAGCCCTTCGGGACGTAGTTCAGACCACTTTGTAAGGCCCATACCGAAGGTTACTTCTCGGATGGAGCCCGGAGCAACAAGGAGTTTAAAGGATTAAGGGTTTTAACCCTAATCCTATCCCAATACAAACTCTTATAAGACAAGTGGTTGGATAACCACCAACTTGTACTTTTAAAGGAGATTGTGTTGGACCCAAACAACGGTAACTGCCATGTTTAGGAGTCCTAACTTGACTGGGACATGGGCTCTAGAGGTGGTGAGAATGACTATAAATACAAGGCTTAACCTAATGGTAACAGGTAATCATTATTAATATTCCCTTGAGCACTATACACTATTGCCTCCATTGTTAACCTTGTGACCAGCCTGTACTTATTCTCACACCGGAGCTATCACCCGGCGGCACCAGCCGTCAAGCTTCGTGTTGACGTGTTATTGTGCAGGTCTGAGCGCGTGGAATTGAGGATTGGACGCGCCGGCAAAACTTGACGTTAACATTTGGCGCTAGAAGGAGGGGCTGTGCTTTAGTCAATCACGTTTGTACTTTTCCGGTAGAAAGGACATGGCCAGTAAGGACGGTGGAGCCTCGAACCAGGAAAAGGCCAAAACCCACCCGACGACCTTAGTTAGGGCATCGGTCAAAGATAGATTGGGACCTAGCAACCAGGAAGGCAACTCGGTGCAGGTCGAGTCGGCACGAAGACGGCTGTTCATCCCTAGTCAACGTACTCCGATCCCTCAGCACACCCGCGTGGGAGACAACCAGTCTCAGGCCTACGAACGACGGGAGGAGGATCGGGTGGAGAACAGTAAGGATCAGCGTCAGTTTATTCTGTTGACCAGAATACAACAGAACAAGGACGCCATGCTGGCCTTGCGTCTCCAGCAAGAAGATTTGGAGTTGCAGATGGCTAAGGTGGCTGGAGAACAGGAGGCTTCTTCGAAGAAGCACAGACATCGAAGCCGATCTAGATCTCCACGACAACGTGAGACAGGAAGGAACAGAAGCCGAAACAGAAGCCATTCTCGGGAAAGGAGGAGCCGAAGAAGGAGTCGTTCCCCCGAACGAAGATCGGAACGCCTGGGCCGATCGGGACAGAGGGCGAAAATAGAATCTCCCGAATATGAGGAGGACAGGCGCAGACCTTCCTCCCGTAAGGAAGACACCGACCCCCTCGCCCGAAGAGTCGCGGAGTTGGAGAAGCTTCTGGCCGGGAAAAATCAAGTGGGAACACCACCGAGCTGCCACAGTTCGCCCTTCTCGCCAGAGATTAATGGAGTCACTGCTGACCCAAAGAAGAAAATGCCCCCGATGGAGACATACGACGGAATGGGAGACCCGTATGACCATTCGGATGGATATGATAGGTTGATGACATATTATGGGCATTCGGACGCAGCAAAGTGTCATATGTTTGCAACCACCTTGAAGAAGAGTGCCAGAGAGTGGATGGGAACTTTGGCACCGGGAACGATTAGTTCTTGGAACGACCTTCGGGAAAAATTCCACGCCAGGTTCGGAAGCAACAGGAGAAGGGGAAAGATCACGGCTTCCCTCATGCAAGTGAAACAACGGTCGGACGAGACTCTTGGCACCTACGTCAAGAGGTTTCGGGAAGCTGTGGGATCGGTGGCAGAATTGAATTCACCACAGGCTTTGGGATTCTTCACAACGGGTTTGGATATGGGGAGGTCAAAGAAGTTGATGAAAGACCTGGTGATCAACCCACCCTCGGACTTGACTGAAGCCTTTCATCGTGCTGAAGGGTTCATTGCCATTGAAGAGGCAATGGGAAATTTCAAACCACCTTCACACGACAAGTCGAGAGACAGAGACAAGCCGAACAACCAGCGATCGGACAACAGTCAGGGGAGATCGGATAATCCAGGGAGAAGAAATTATAACAGTGGGGGATCGGGCAATGGCCGCCCACCCTTCCCAAACAGAAGCATCAACAGGGTATTCACTCCCCTCAACACCGACCGTGCAAGAATATTGGAAGACATCAAGGACAAACCCTTCTATGAGCCCTGCAGGACAAGACCGAAACCGGGGAAGCGCAGCAAAAACAGATACTGCAATTACCATCAGAACGTGGGCCATACGACAGAGGAATGCCTTGATCTGGGGGATCTCATCGAGAAAAACATTCAGAATGGGACGTTGGTTCAATACGTGGCCGGCAGGGAAAATGCCAGGACTCAACCAATAGAAGGAGACAGGACACAGGCCCGAGAAACGCCGCCAAATCAGAACCAGCCCGCTCGGGGGGTGATTGATGTTATATCCGGAGGTTCGATAGGGCGCGTGACTGGACGAAAAAGAAATGAACATTTAGACGCTGTCTTATCGGTTGCAGGGTCCTCGGTAAAAAATGAAAGGGTTTTCCCGGGAGCGGTAATTTCCTTCTCAGATGAAGACTATCCTTCAAATCCCATAGAGTCGCATGACGGGGCATTGGTGATAACGGCGCAGGTCGGACCGGTGGACATGAGAAGAATGATGATAGACAACGGATCCTCGGTCGACATACTGTATACACACGCTTATCAAAGGATGGACCTAGGGGGAAAGAAGATGGAACTGGGAGGAGAAGGACCGTTGTACGGATTCAGTGGCGACCCGGTCCATGTGTCGGGCACCATCGAATTGCCGGTTAAGTTTGGCACAACTCCCCAACAAATGGAGATTATGGTCAGATTCTTCGTTGTTCACCTAGATTCGGCCTACAACGCCATATTGGGAAGACCAACCCTGGCAGCCTTACAAGCAGTCACCTCCATACCTCATTTCAAGATCAAGTTCCCCACACCGAACGGAGTCGGAGAGGTAAAAGGCGACCTGGATATCGCTCGTAGGTGTTATAGGAATACTGTGATCTCATCCGGAACCGGGGTAAGCAAGCAGAAGCAGACGATGGCTATTGAGATAGAACCCTTTACAGATGGTAGTACAGAACCACTTGCTTTACCAGCAGAAGAAACAGAGGATGTACAACTAATCTTGGGGAACGAGAAAAAAATGATAAAGATCGGTTCAGGACTGGTAGAACCCTTCAGGACCGGGTTGATCGATCTGCTTCGGGGGTACGCGGATATCTTTGCATGGGAACCCAGCGATATGCCCGGGGTGGACAAATCAGTAGCATTACACCGACTGGAAGTAGATCCTAATAAGAGGCCGGTCATACAGAAGAGAAGAATCTTCGCCCCGGAGAGGCAGAAAATTATTGACGAAGAGATCGCTAAATTACTGGAGGCAGGGTTTATCTTCGAAATTGATTATCCAGAATGGCTGGCAAACGTGGTGCTGGTTCAGAAACAGAATGGGAAATGGAGAATCTGTATTGATTACACCGACCTGAACAAGGCGTGCCCGAAAGATTTCTACCCTTTGCCCAACATTGATCAATTGATTGACGCCACTTCAGGGTACGGCATGCTAAGCTTCATGGATGCTTTTTCAGGTTATCATCAAATCTCAATGGCCAAGGAAGACATCCCGAAGACAAGCTTCATCACGCATAGGGCCATTTATGCGTATCGGAAGATGACATTTGGACTGCTGAACGCGGGGGCCACTTATCAGCGAATGATGAACCATGTGTTTACAAAGCAGCTAGGCCGAAGTATGGAGGTCTACGTAGACGATATGATTGTAAAAAGCGTGTCAGTTCGGGATCATCTGGTGGACCTAGAAAACTGCTTTGAAACGGTTCGGAAATACAAGCTTCGCCTGAACCCAACAAAATGTACCTTCGGATTGGGATCAGGGAAGTTCCTGGGTTATCTGGTTAGCAAGAGGGGTATCGAGGCAAACCCGGAGAAGATCCAAGCGGTATTAGATATGAAATCCCCGAAGTCCTACAAAGATGTGCAGAGGCTGACAGGTCGGATCGCGGCTCTTAGAAGGTTCGTATCAAAGTCAGCCGAAAGGTGTTTGCCATTCTTCGACACTCTGAAGGGACCAAAAAATGAGAAGAGTTTCCAGTGGACCTCTGAGTGCGAAGACGCCTTCCAGGAGATCAAGCAATACTTGTCCTCGGCACCCTTGCTGATGAAACCGATCCCCTCGGAGCCACTATATCTATACCTAGCGGCCAGCTCGATGGCAGTAGGGGCAGCACTGGTGAGAGAACGATCGGGAAAGCAGTCTCCGGTTTACTATGTCAGCCACGTCCTTCGGGATGCAGAAACCAGATACCCGAACCTGGAGAAGTTCGCCTACGCTCTGATCATCGCAAGCAGGAAGCTTCGGCACTATTTCCAGGGCCGGCTAATAATAGTCTATACTGATCAACCTTTGAAAAAGGTACTGCACAGGCCCGAAGTCTCGGGAAGGCTGGCTGCATGGGCAATGGAACTAACTCAATTCGCCTTAGAATACCATCCCCGAACGGCCATTAAGGGACAGGCCTTAGCGGATTTTGTCGTGGAGTGTTCTTTCAGCGAATCAGATGTAAATTCGGTCATCAAAGCTCGATCGCCCCAAACTGCCTGGACCCTCTACGTAGACGGGTCATCTACCTCGGACGTCAGCGGAGCGGGGGTCATTCTGACTAGTCCCGAAGGGTTTCGAGTTCAACAGGCCATTAGGTTCCGATTCAAAGCCACCAACAACGAAGCCGAGTACGAAGCCATTTTGGCCGGACTTAGATTAGCCAAATGCCTGGAGGTGAAAAGGATAATGGTGTACAGTGATTCCCAGCTGGTGGTTAAGCAGATATCGGGAGAATATGAGACCCGAGGGGCCCGAATGGCGAAATATCTGTCGGAGGTAAAGGACGAACTCTCATACTTCGAGTCGTACAGCTGTCTGGGGATAGATCGGACGGACAATACAGTTGCAGATTCCCTCGCCAAACTAGCCACGACCGAAGCGAGCTCCTTCACCGGATCAGTTTACGTGGAAGTATTAGACAAACCTAGTATTCAAAGGACCGACGTACTGACCCTGGATCGACTCGACTGTTGGCTTACGCCTTACATTACCTATCTGGCCGAGGGGATCCTGCCTTCGGATCGTTTGTACGCTAGAAAAATCAAACACAGGAGTTCTAACTTCGTCCTTATTGATGGAGATTTGTACCGTAGGGCATTCACCTCCCCATTACTGAAGTGTCTAGCACCTTCGGAAGCGGAGTATACACTGAGGGAAGTACATGAAGGAATCTGTGGGGATCACATGGGAGCCAAGTCATTGGCTTACAAAATTATGAGGCAGGGATATTATTGGCCGACCATCTTCCAAGAAGCAAAGGACTACGTCAAAAAATGTCCTAAGTGTCAATTACATAGTTCTATCCCACATAAACCTCCCGAAAAGCTATATTCGGTGTTATCCCCTATTCCATTCGCAATGTGGGGAATTGATATCTTGGGACCACTACCGAAGGCCAAAGGGCAGGTCACTTTCGTTATCGTCGCAATCGACTACATGACAAAATGGGTGGAAGCCAAACCATTGCACAAGATTACTGAACAAGAGTGCCTCAAGTTCTTTAAAGAATATGTTGTTTACCGGTTCGGCATTCCCATGGTCCTGGTCTCGGATAATGGCAGACAATTTGTGGGGTCTAAATTCGAAGTTTTCCTGAAGGAGTTAGGTATCCAACACAGAAAGACTTCTGTGGCCCACCCCCAATCCAATGGACAAGTAGAAGTCACCAACAGGATCCTGCTCACAGGAATTAAGAGAAGGTTGGATGAACTAAAGGGAAGATGGCCCGAAGAGTTGCTCAGTGTCCTTTGGGCATATCGGACTAACCCGAGGACCACTACAGGTGACTCACCGTTCAGATTAGCCTATGGAACTGATGCACTGATACCCGTTGAGATCGGATCACCAACACTTCGAATCAGTCAGTACCAAGAGTTATACAATGATGATGGTTTACGATTAAATTTGGATCTGTTGGATGAGGTTCGGGATTCAGCGTCGATAAGGCTAGCTATATACCAGAAGAGAACGGCCCGACATTACAATCAGAATGTGAAGCAAAGGAGGTTTGAGGTCGGGGACCTTGTTCTTCGGGAAGCAGAGGCATCAACCCCCCAGAACACAGGCAAGTTAATGCCGCACTGGGAGGGACCTTATGAAGTGACTGAAATGCCGAAGCCGGGTACTTATCGGCTTCGGACGTTAGACGGTACGGAGGTAAAAAATACATGGCATGCTGGAAGACTTAGAAAATATTATCAGTAAAAGTCATGTAATTTACTTTCGCTTATGTAATCTGCTTTATACATTAATAAAATAAAGTGGATTTCTCTGGGCAAAACTTTTTTGTTATCTTCATTCAGATTCTACAAATTTACAAAACCCTCGGACTAGCGATGAACAAATCCGATCAGAATAGTTACAAAACAACTTGAACTGATCGGAAAAAGTTACACGCAGATCCGATCGGGCAAAGTTACAAAAGAAAGAGACAAAAATTAAAAATACAAGTTCTAAACTAAGGATGGGGACCCTCGCCATCAGCATCATCATCGGCATCGGACTCATCATCAGAGGAGTCCAAGATAGCAGGATCGAGCCCAGCAGCCTTCATCTTCGCCTGAGCCCGCTCCTTATGGGCCCCATAGCCTTCGGCAAATTGGCCCATTATGGTATCGCGGAGCTCAGCCGATTCTTGATACTCTCGCGCACCTTGCTGCTTGGCCTCGGCACATTCTGCCCCCAGAGCTGTGTTCTCCTTCATCAGCACCAAGTGGCTGGCGTGCATTTCAGAAACTTGGCTCTGGAGGATCAGAAGCGCATTCTGCTGATCAAGATCTTTCTCCTTCAGAAGAGCCCTCTCCTCGATGAGTTGTTTATTGTATCCGTCAAGCGCAACGAACTCCTTCTGCAGATTATGATGGAGCCTCTGGTGTTCGTTGGCCTGACGTTCGGCGAAGGTCACCTTATTGCGGGTTTCGGCATGATTTTCCCTCTCCTTGATTAAATCAGCCGTTAACCCCCGAACATCCCCCTCAAGCAGTTCCACGTCGGCTCGAAGCTGAACCTCTTTCCGGGTGGCCTTGACAACAGGAGGAATAGCTCGGGCCAGAATGGCGTTAGCCTGCATCAAGGAAAAATAAACAGTTCAATAACGGCCAGATAGACATTCAATAAATTCAAGCTAAAGCTTTCGGGAATACCTGACTCTGGGCTTTGATGTACGCCACCATCAAGGCTTCGGCCGAATACCCTTTGAACCGGGCATCATCAGCAGGAAGCTTGAAGTAATCCAAGCGGTCAAAAGGGAAAGCTTCTGACGGACTCTTCGGCCAAAAGGATTGGGTCGGAGACACATCAGAAGGATCCGCTTGGGCAGCAGGGCCGGAGGCGGCAGAGGGCCCGACCTCAGCAGGAAGCTGGACCACAGGAGTCTGCGGAGCAGCGTCCGGCTGAACCTCGACTATCTGGAGGTCGGGCTCATTAACCAACTTTTGTTTCTTGGGACGAGGCCTCAGAGTTTCCTCCTCGGTCCCCTTGGGGTCCTCAAGAACAAGAGTCAGCTTCGGAATAGCTGGTTTAGAGGAGCCCTTCGGAAGGGCCCTCTTCTTGCCTTTCCTCAGCTGGGCCACCTTATCGGCTGCAGTCATCTTCATGACATTCTTCGGCACGGCATGAGAGGAGTCGACTGAGAGCTCAGAAATCGGGATAGTCTCCCCTTCGGCCGCGTCATCCCCGAGAGGTAGAAGTATCGGGCCAGACCGAACGGGGAGGGGTGTAAGAGACTCATCAGCGCCCTTCGGCTTGAAGATTGTCACTGCAGAAACAAGTAGATACTCCAGAAAATCAGAAAAACAAGTCAGAAACCAATGCTCGAAAAGAAAGGAGGACAAGATAGAATACTCACATCCGTGCCTGTAAAGCCAGGCCTCGTCCGCAAAGGTATCCAGACTCCACATCGTCTCCTTCACCTTCTGGTAGAAGGTTCGGAACTCCTCCCTTCGGTCGGTGGGGAAGGTGGTCACTTTCACGATCGGATCTTCGGGGGATGCCCAGTTCGGGAGAAGTTGAAGGTCGGTCCCCTTGACGAAGATCCACTGATTGTGCCAACCTTTGTTGCTAGAGGGAGTCTTGGCAAAGGTGGCCCGGCCGGAGATGCGGTTTAGTTGACGGAAACCGGGCTCCTTTGATTTGCCGACCGAAAATAAGACGAAGAAAAAGTCAAGACCAGGGGTGATCCCTAGCTCCTGACAAATAGCTATAAAGCTTATCAAGTGAATGTACGAGTTCGGCACAAGTTGTGCGAACCCGATCCCCACAAAGCAGAGAAAGGACACGATAAACTCGTGAAGAGGGAAGCGGATGCCGTACCGCAGGGCGTAAGTAGGGATGGCCACCCATTTGCCTTCGGGGCGCCAGAACATCCTCTCTTCGGCCATGGGTACCCGAAGACTGTACTCCTGGGGAACTCTGAAGAGAGTACGAACATCAGAAATCTGAGATGGAGTAATGGTGGACATAGTGTTGACATGCGAATACTCCGTCTCAGAACGGTAAACGGACCGGATGTGTGTCTCGGTTCCATCAGCCGAGTCTCCGGTGGGAGCTTCAGGTAGGTCAACCGGCACCAAATCGGTGCTGGCGATGGTGACAGAGGCGGCCATTTCGGCGGAAGTAGGAGCGACCTCAATGGTAGAGTTCAGGTCGGAAGTGGAAACAGCTGGAGGAATGCCGGAATCAGCCATTAGAAGGAAAAATCGGTGAAAGTGAGGTGATTTGGGTGGTAAAAAGAACTGGTCGGAGAACAGGAAACCTCTCGACGGAAATCGCACTCGCCGGAAAATGAGCTTTGGATTTAGCTTAGACAAAGAAAGTTCGTAAAAAATGGATTTGGTAAGGGGGAAGATATTTATACTGATGCTGCACGAATCTCAACAGGCGGCTAATAATGACGTTGGGCCGTTCATTTCTTGTGTATCGTGTACCGCATTAATTAGGTCGGTTGGATTACCCAGGCATCTCTTTAAATCTCTCATTAAATATCCCATTAAAGGCTTGTTATAATGAGAGACTGGGGGGCAATGATCGGGTATAACCCACCGACCCCCACATGGACAGAAGGCCGGGGCCGAGAGGAGCTTACCTGGCCCAAGGGGCCGAAGCCAGAATTGTGGCAGCATTGTTCGGGATCGGGTATCTGAGCTCTTTGGGCCAGAACCCAGATCCAACTGGTGTTATCCGGATCGGGTATCTTAGTCCCACGAGACCAGGGCCCAGACCAACATAACGATGATCGAGGTCGGATTACCAAGCCCTTCGGGACGTAGTTCAGACCACTTTGTAAGGCCCATACCGAAGGTTACTTCTCGGATGGAGCCCGGAGCAACAAGGAGTTTAAAGGATTAAGGGTTTTAACCCTAATCCTATCCCAATACAAACTCTTATAAGACAAGTGGTTGGATAACCACCAACTTGTACTTTTAAAGGAGATTGTGTTGGACCCAAACAACGGTAACTGCCATGTTTAGGAGTCCTAACTTGACTGGGACATGGGCTCTAGAGGTGGTGAGAATGACTATAAATACAAGGCTTAACCTAATGGTAACAGGTAATCATTATTAATATTCCCTTGAGCACTATACACTATTGCCTCCATTGTTAACCTTGTGACCAGCCTGTACTTATTCTCACACCGGAGCTATCACCCGGCGGCACCAGCCGTCAAGCTTCGTGTTGACGTGTTATTGTGCAGGTCTGAGCGCGTGGAATTGAGGATTGGACGCGCCGGCAAAACTTGACGTTAACAGTTCTTATAGTGAATAAGTGTCTGGGGAAGTTGTGCAGCACTAGCAAACTTAACGCATAGGAAGCACAAGCACTAGGATCTTTACATTTTAGGATCTTGTGCAAAAATGGAAAAAAAAATAATTTTCTTTTCCTGTTTTCATGAAGACACCTACCTTTAAGGAAGCACGTTTCTCTATAATTTGAAGAGTAAAAAAAAATATTATTGAAGAAATATTGGGGGAAAAAAATTATCTTGTGCAGGGAAGTACATAAGATTCTGAATAATATGAGTAACCAAGAAATGTAATGGTTCATGAAAAAGAAGCAATAGTCATATAATCAAGTTGGCGGACATAGTACAGCACTAAGGAATATTAGAAGTGGAGACAAAACTAAAGCAATTAAGCATCAAATTGGATGGATATAGTTCATTTGCATTTATATTCCTAATTCCATTGGACAAATGTGCCCTCAATATTATGCGTGTGTAGGATCAATGGAGATGTCATGACCTAATTCTTATTTATAATAATCCTGATTAGTAATCCTATAGTGAACATACCCATCACAAGCCCAAAAGCTAGATTACTTAAATAACTCACACTAGTCGGCCAATATTACACTTAATTAGAGTTCATATGTCATACCTAATTAGACCAATCAATTAGCATGGTTTAATATATACAATTAATATTATCCCACAAAATAATATTATATAAAATACGCAATTTGATTAAGAATGTGTTTGTAAGTTTTTATTTGAGGGGAAGGAAAGGGATGGGAAAATAATTAAAATTCCTCCAAAACTCATGTTTGTGAGTTTTTTTAGAGGATGGGAAGGGATTGGAGGTAAAATTAATTTTATTTTTGGCTCAAAACTTTTCCCTCAAAGTGGGAGGATTTGGAGGGATGGAAAAGAATGACAACATAATATATTTTATATTACCAAAAATAATTTTGTAAAATAAATAATATGACAATCTTGTCCCTAATTAAATCCCAATCCCCACCCCCCACCCCCCACCCCCCACCCCATAAGGATGGTGCATCACGTGGAGTATTAATCATTTCGTCTTATACTGTAATACAAATACGTACTACAAGTATTAATAATGTCATACTGTAATAAGTTTGACGATTGTCATAGCAAATTATACTGTATATAATATTATTACAATAATAATAACAATATACGTATATAATAATAATAATAATAATATTATTAATAAACTATATACTCATAATAATAAATTAGAATTAATATATATATATATATATATATATATACACACACATATAGGGATCTAATTTATAGCAACCGGTTGTCAGATCAATAATCATGACAACTAACTTGTCAGCCGTAGATCAATTTAATAAAAGACTGAGATTGAAGTAATTTTATACTCAGCCGCTACATGTTATTCTGACTTCTAATTTAATAAGTGGGCTCTAGCTGGTCAAATACATATGTAAATGAATTCCACTTTGTGATCTTTTATATTAAAAAAAAAAAAGAACCTCTACACCTAGTAGCGGCTCGGTCAATGAAGTTTTGCACCACCATGCAGCGGCTGTTCACTCTTGCACTTGCTTGGTCATTATTAAATTGCTTTTGCTTGATCGTTATTAAATTGCTTTGTTATTATTGTTATTAACAACAAGTGACTTAATAATGGGACAATGGAAGGAATGTAAAATAAAATAATATTTTTAATGGAGCAGCCGCTCCATGGTGTAGAGGTGCAAGCAATTTGCAAAAAACCCAAGCAAGTGTTAATGTTTTCTTCCCTAACCTAAGCAAGTAGCAAGTGTTCAAGTGTTATCTTTTTCGCGAAGCCGCTACATGGTGTAGCGGTCCTCTTTTTTTAATATAATCTTACTTTAATAATTATAATAATAATAAAATCGGATTATTATTATTATTAAGTCGGATTAGTTTTTTAAAAAGAAACCTTTTTTTCTAATAACAACTGACTTAATAATGGGACAATAAAAAAGAATGTAAAATAACATAATATTTTTAATGTGCAAGCCGCTACATGGTGTAGCGATGCAAAGCAATTTAATAATGACCAAGCAAATCAATTTAATAATGGCCAAGCAAGTGCAAGAGTGAACAGCCGCTACATGGTGTTGCAAAAATTCATTGACCAAGTCGCTACTAAGTGTAGCGGTTCTCTTTTTTTTTTTAATATAAAAGATCACAAAGTAGAACTCATTTACACAATGTCTTTGGCCAGCTGAAGGCCCACTTATTAAATTAGAAACCGAAACAACATGTAGCGGTTGGGTATAAAATTACTTCAATCTCAGTCTTTTATTAAATTGATTTACGGCTGACAAGTTGATTGTCATGAATATTGATCTGGCAACCGGTTGCCATGGATTGGATCATATATATATATATATATATATATATATATATATATATATATATATATATATATAATACATATGAACATAAAAGATTGAATAAAATAATTCAATAGCTATACATTGTTAAACCATACATTTATTATATTTATATACAAGGGTAATATAATAATAGTGTGGTTTAAAAATAAAATTATTTTCTCTTCCTTTCTCTCATTCTAAACTCACAAACAAAGAAAATATAATAAAAATCTCTTTCGTTCCCTTCCTTTTTAAAACTCACAAACATGACAAGGAAAAATTATAATACTTTCCAATCCTTTCCCCTCCCTTCCCCTCCTATACTTTCTCTTCCCATCTCATCCCTCAACTCACAAAGGCATTGTATGTAAGCGGGAGTGTTCTTTCATGTAAAAAAGCCCTTTAAATGCTAATTATCTCGTTGCTTAATTTTAAGAAGGATTTCTTGTTTGTTTTCCAAATTTAAATCTCAATCTACAATAGAGGGATATACATTCACTACTCGAACTATCTTCAAAACAATGACAGAAAACAAGGCTGCTGCTGCTGTTGGAGGTGTTGCTGACAGGCTTCAATTTTCTTTACATGTAATTCGTGGGCGATGGTTTCCTCTTTTCGCCTCTTCTCTTATCATGGCAGCAGTAGGAGGTATATATCTTTTTGGAATATACTCCATAGAGATAAAAACTTCTCTAGCTTATGACCAGCGCACGCTCAATCTGTTGAGCTTCTTCAAAGAACTTGGCACGGGTATTGGGATAGTTTCAGGCCTAATTGCTGAGGTAACTCCAACATGGTTTATTCTCTTTACCGGCTCATCCATGAATTTTGTAGGTTACTTCATGATCTGGCTAGCTGTCACTAGCAAAATCGCCAAGCCAAAGGTTTGGCAGATGTGCATGTATATGTTCATTGCAGCAAATGCTCTCAACTTTGCAAACACGGGAGTTCTTGTCACTTGTGTCAAAAATTTCCCCGCGAATAGAGGAATCTTGTTAGGTGTCTTGAAAGGTTTTGGTGGGCTAAGTGGTGCTCTCACCACACAAATTTACTTGGGCGTATATGGAAATGATCCCAAGTCTCTTATCCTTCTCATCGCTTGGCTTCCGGCTGCTATAAATCTGGTATTTGTTTATGCAATTCGGACTATGAAGGTTGTTAGGCAACCCAATGAGGTCAGAGTTTTGTACCATTTCCTATATGTATCAATTGTGCTAGCATTATTTCTCATGGTTATGACTATAACTCAAAAATTAGTTCTTTTTCCTCGGGCAGCTTATGCAGCAAGTGCCACTTTGGTTTGTGTCGTACTCTTTTCCCCTCTTTTTATTGTTTTTAGGGAAGAATTACTTCTTTGGAACCAAAAGAAAAATCCCATTAGTCCTACCACAATAACAGTCGAGATTCCACATTCGTCGAGGTTAATCTCTACCACAGAAGCAGACGAGAAGCCCAAACCATCTTGGCTTAATAAACCACAAAGGGGGGAAGATTACACAATCTTACAAGCACTTTTTAGTATGGACATGCTACTGCTATTAATTGCAACAGCTAGTGGAATAGGCTCAAGTGTAACCGCGTTTGACAACTTGGGTCAAATTGGAGAGTCACTAGGATATGAGAAAAAAACCACAAATACATTCATATCTCTAGTAAGCATATGGAATTACTTTGGAAGGATTTTTGCTGGTTTAGTCTCCGAAAAACTACTGGTTAAGTTTAAATTTCCCAGGCCCCTAACGACCGCGTTAGTCCTCTTCTTGTCCTGCATTGGACACCTCCTCATTGCCTTCCCAATCCAAGGTTCAGTGTACGTTGCATCTGTTATAATCGGATTCTCGTTAGGAGCACAATACACAATACTTAATGTCGTAACATCTGAGCTATTTGGCCTAAAGCACTACGCTACATTGTTCAATATTGGGCAGTTGGCTTGTCCATGTGGTTCATATATACTAAATGTGAAAATCACCGGAGTTCTTTATGATCACGAGGCATTGAAGGAGCTTTCGAGGAAGAAAATGCAAAGATCACTGAAGGAGGAATTGACTTGCATTGGCTCCAACTGTTATAGGCTATCTTTCATAATTTTGGCAGCTGCTGCATTATTTGGAGCTCTTGTCTCATTGCTTTTGGGAGCAAGAACTCGACATTTTTATAAAAGTGACATATATAAGAAGTTCAGAGAGAGCGCAGAAGCAGCTGAGAATTGTGAAGAAAAAAGCTAAAGCAAATGAAGTATAAATTGCATTGCAGTTGCCTTCCTTTTGAAAGGTCATGCTTTTCCTTTTAGTTTGTTCCATTACCATATATGTGAAAAGTTCTTCAAAAATACCCCCTCGTTTCCATTATATAAGTTGTTTAAGATATAATCACACATATTAGGAAATCTCATGAATTCTAATGTTAGATAATTAATGTTGATTTGAAATTTCATTACTATCCATGCACTAATTAATAACTCTTCCTCCTCTCTCAATTACTCTATTTTTTTAAGGGCAAAGTAGAAAAAAATTAATTTTTTCTCCTAGATATATGTAAAAAAATAATCAAATAGGAGGAGTACTATTTAGCAAGCAAATTGAGTAATATATAACAATTTCCCTTGTTTAATGTATCCATATATATATATATATATATACTGTCAGTGCTCTGATAATATGAACTCTTCATTTTGTTATCACTGGCCTAGATATAGCTAAGTTAGCATCTTTAGAATTTGATATGTACTATTCAACATATCTCTGTTAGTTTCTTCACATGGTTGATATAGTCTTTTATTGCACAAGTTTGTGTTTGCACATCTTTACAAACACAGTTATGCAAATTTTGGTTTACTAATAATGATCAAAACTGTTGCATGCACTACAAATTTGAATAAAACTGTTCTTGTAATAAAGGAATTAAAAAAGTATACATGTAGTGGAGCATAAGCATATTGCAAAGAAAGCTTCTTATTGTAACACAATCTAATACATGCAAATGACTACAAGATCAGTGATGGAGTACTTTTAGACCCATTACCAAAAATGCTAACGGTAATGATATATATGGTTAATATTTAGATTGATTTTTTGATTGTTAATTATGTGAATAAGTATTAGTGATAGTTTTTAATTTTAAAGAGATATGTAATAAATGAGACCCTTCTATAATTCTTATTGTATCGATAAACTACGCAATTATAATTCAGCATAAATTTTAGCGCAATACATAACAGACTCAAATGCTAATATATAGTGTGTGAACAGATGATTAATAAACTTTTAAATGCGCAAAAGTTACATAAAAAATAAAAAGAAAAAGCATAGCTTTCATTTCATTTGAAAATTGGTTGCAGATGGATAAGATATGTAAGAAACCATTACAAAATATGACAAAGTGGGGATCAAAAGATACTAACGTTAGGTTTGGATTGAAAAAATGGAATGATTCATTCCGTATAGTTGGAATGAGTTATTTCATACTCTCCCTCCCCCAAGAAATAAAATTCATAAATTTGGAAAGAATAAGAATGGTTCAATCAATTTCAATCACAACCAAACACAATTTTTTTCATTCCATAGAAATGAGTCATTCCATTCTCACCTTCATTACTCCAATCCAAACGTAACATATCCATATATAGTGTACTCTTTCTTTTCAAAATATAAGATCAGTTTTAATTTTTAAAACTTATTCGTCACATTTTAAATTTTAAAATTGATATAAATTTATTTAATTATAGTCAACACAATTATAAAATTTTTAAACTTTTTTTTAAAGTACGATGACTAATTATAAATTTTATTATCCTCAAATTTTAAGTGAATCACATCAATTTTAAATTTTAAAAAATACCTAAGTAGTCAAACTTGATCGTGCGGAAGGAATGGAATATACAAGTATTGTCCCAATCTCCGGGAAACAAGTGGAAGGAGGAGGGAATGTGGTTTGAAAGACAAGGCTAACGGTGTGACGCCCTCAAAATAGGTCCACACAACTTATTCTGAGTCGTCAAATATATGGTACAGAATTCAAATACAAACTTCATTTATACAACAGTCGTGCAAAATATAACAACACATAAGCTGAGAGTTTCAATACAAATATTATCTTGTAGATAATATCCAATTCAAATGAAGTCCTCATTACAATTATTGTCACACTATTTTACAAAATAGTGAGGACAACTATAATAACCATCTTGGACCATTACTCCACTCCCCGACTAGTCCCAGCTACATTCTCGCCTCCTGAAAAGAACAATGGAACCAAAAGAAAAAAGGTGAGCTCAACTAGCCCAATAAAAAATATTATGACTAAGATAATATAGAACAAATTATCCTTAGTGCTCAATAGGAAAAAATCTGATTGAATACAATAGACAACAAATTTTAGATCAATAACTGCAGCGAAAATATCAATCCGTTAGAAAAGTCAAGTAGAGCATGATGTCTACTATCTTTTATGATTTTAAAGTCCATCATCAATATTTTATCCCTGTAACACCAATCAATAAATATTTCAAATCAACGAATTATCCATGCACTACGGGCCAAGAATATTCGTTTGTATCACCAGTGGTCATGATCATGTCAAACAACTGTTCATCTATGCACTACGGGCCAAAGAGTACTTTCACCACAAACCTTTATCTGTAACATTACAGGTCATGATTATACCAATACACAATTACTGGTCATAATCATACCAATCAACAGTCCATCTATGCACTACGGGCCAAAGATGACTTTCACCACAATATAAGCAAGAGGATGATGACAATGATATAAAGAATCAATCAAGTGAGATCAATGATAAATATTAGAGATTTATAATTCAATTTATCCAGAGTTCAAGAATGTCCAAATTGTCAACATGATCACCAATTGTGGAGTAAAATTCAAGAATGATATTCATGTATCAAAAATAATTTGGACCAAAAAGAAAATTAAATTCTATTGTGAATAGTACTCATGAATAGTACCGTATAAATAGTACCATATGAATAGTACCCCGAATTAATAGTACACCGACATGAAAAGATTAAAATTTCAATAAGAGAGTTCAGACCAATATTTCAATGAAACGATATTAGATGAAGCACAAACCTCAAGAAATTTCTAATCATTTCAAAAATTATAGAAGCAATAGTAAGTTTAGATTTAGGAATATGAAATGAAATAATACAAAAAACTACAAATGAATTTTCACTCGTCATGCGGTAATCCGCGTAGACAGATCATTTTCATAATTTAATAAAGAATGAATACGAAAGGTTATTCACCAGGCATGCGATAGTCCGCGTAGACAGATTATTCCCACAGATTAATAAGGAATGAATACGAAGGTTATTCACCAGGCATGTGGTAGTCCGCATAGACAGGTTATAATAGTAAATCAATATGGATCGTTGGTTGAAGTTATAATAGTAAATCAATATGGACCGCTAGTTGAAGTTATAATAGTAAATTAATATGGACCGTCAGTTGAAGTTTTAATAATAAATCAATATGGACTGTCCGTTTTAATAGTAAATCAATCTGAACCGTTCGTGAATTAGTTACTATTTAGTCCATTCTCCTATAAATAAAAGCTCATTCCTTCATTATTTCTTACGAATTCACTAAATCTATAGAGAGAGAGACTATAGAGAGAAAGAAGAAGAGTATTCTACTACTTCACTATTGCAGTATCCAATCTCCTACTAAGGTAAGGGAAATTATTTCTTTCGTATTCGTAAAGGATGTTAATTTATTCATATTCATAAGGATTGTCATTCTATTCCTTATTAATCTGCGGGAGTAACCTGTCTACGCGGATTATCGCATGCATGGTGAATGACCCTTCGTATTAATTCTTTATTAATCTGTGGGAGTAATCTGTCTACGCGGATTACCGCATACATGGTGAATAACTCTTCGTATTCATTCTTTATTAATCTGCGAAAGTAACCTGTCTACGCGGATTATTGCATGCATGGTGAATGACCATTCGTATTCATTCTTTATTAATCTGTGGGAGAAATCTGTCTACGCAGATTACCTCATGCATGGTGAATAACCCTTCGTATTCATTCTTTATTGATCTGCGAAAGTAACCTGTCTACGCGGATTACAGCATGCATAGTGAATAACTCTTCGTATTCATTCTTTATTAAATTGTGGAAATGATCTGTCTACGCAGATTACCGCATGACGGGTGAAAATTCAATTGCAGTTTCGTATATTCTTTTATACTCGTATGAGATATCAATTCTTTTGTACTCATCAAGAGATATCGTTTTCTTTCATATTTCTCCATTTATGGTACAAATTTATTGTTTGTTTCCATAACCTTATTATTAAATGGTGAAAACCCTTGAAATTAGTGGAATATTCTTAATAGTTTGTGTTTCATCTAGTATCATTCCACTATTGGTCTAAACTTCCTTATTAAATGGCGGGATACTATGTATGTCGGGGTACTATTCATTCAGGATACTATTCATTCGGGGTACTATTCATTCGGGGTACTTTGCATGACGAGGTACTATTCATTCGGGTACTATTCACGATAAAATTGGTTTCTTTTCTGTCCAAATTATTTTTGATACAAGAATATCATTTTTAAATTTTACTCCACAATTGGTGATCATGTTGACAATTTGGATATTCTTGAACTCTGGATAAATTGAATTATAAATCTCTAATATTTGTCATTGATCTCACTTGATTGATTCTTTATATCATTGTCATCATCCTCGTGCTTATATTGTGCTGAAAGTTATCTTTAGCCCATAGTGCAAAGATGGACCGTTGATTGGTATGATTATGACCAGGAATTGTGTATTGGTATATTCATGACCTTTGATGTACAGATAAAGGTTTGTGGTAAAAGTCCTCTTTGGCCCGTAGTGCATAGATGGACAGGTGTTTGATGTGATCATGACCACTGGTGATAGAAACGATTATCTTTGGCCCGTAGTGCATAGATAATTCATTGATTGGAAATAATTATTGATTAGTGTTACAGGGATAAAATATTGATGATGGACTTTTAAATCATAGAAGATAGTAGACATCATGCTCTACTTGACTCTTCTAATAGATTGTTATTTTCGCTGCAGTTGTTGATCTAAAATTTGTTGTCTATTTTATTCTATCAGATTTTTCCCTGTTGAGGACTAAGGATAATTTATTTTATATTATCTTAGTCATAATAATCTTTACTGAGCTAGTTGAGCTCACCCTTTTCTTTTTGATTCCATTATTCTTCTCAGGAGGCGAGAATGTAGCTGGGACTAGTCGGGGAGTGGAGTAATGTTCCAAGATGGTTCTTATAGTAGTCTTCACTATTGTGTAAAATAGTGTGACAATAATTGTAATAAGGACTTTATTTGAGTTTGGATATTGTCTACAAGACAATATTTGTATTCAAACTCACAGCTTATATGTTGTCGTATTTTGCACGACAGTTGTATTAATGAAGTTTGTATTTGAATTATGTACTATGTATTTAGTGGCGAAGCCAGAAAATTTTATGAATGGGGTCGAAATTATTACCAAAGCTACAAATAATTTGGCAGGGGTTCGGGGGCAGCCCCGAGCTAATTTTTTTTTAATATTTTATTCTTTCGGGTCACATATATACACACACTATATTACAATAAAAATATAATAAATAATAATATATGGTATATATACACTATATTGACTCATAATAAACTTTTTTAATCACAATTGTTTATAAGTAAGTAATTCATTATTTATTTTTAAAAATAATATAAATTAGATTATTATTTAGTTTAAAATATTATAGAGAGATATACATATATTGAGAGGATATGAGTCATGTGGTTAAAATTTGATTGACAAAATTATAAATTTTGAATTTGACCCGTATAATATAAAATTTATATATAATACTTAAAATTTTCAAATTTTACCTTATATTATAAAACAAATTTTTTTTAAGTGGGGTCAATTGACCCTACAAATCTATTGTGGCTTCGCCACTGCATGTATTTGGCGACTCAAAATGGATTGTGTGGACCTATTATGGGGTCGTCACAATGCCAGACCGTCGATCCGTGGCTTTTTATTGCTTATATATATACATACTTATATATATATATATATATATATATATATATATATATATATATATATATATATATATTGCTATTATCGAACTCTGTTTCGATTAATCCCGGATATAACATTCAGAGCGTTTACTGCTTTTATATATATATAAATACTTATATATATATATATATATATATATATATATATATATTTATTTATTTATTTATTTATCGAACTCTGTTCGATTGAGCCTGGATATAACATCCGGTGCGTTTACTACTTTTATATATATAAATACTTATATATATATATATATATATATTATATCGAAATCTATTTGGTTGAGCCTGGATATAATATCCGGTGTGTTTACAGCTTATATTATATATATTATATCGAAATCTATTCGGTTGAGCCTGGATATAATATCCGGTGTGTTTACAGCTTATATATATATATTTCTGTCAGGCCTGGAGTTTACTTCGTGGCCATTTACCGCTTTAATATATATATATATATATATATATATATATATACACATACGGTTCGGATCTTAAGCTCACCCAACTAAAAGTTCACCCAACTCACCCCCGGACGACGGTTTAGTCCGTCGCTATATATACAACAATTGTCTTAGCTTTTAGGGACGGACAACATATAGACGACGGTTGTATATATAGCGACGGACGAACCATCATTCGGTCCGTCACTAAAGGGGGGTGAGTTTGGGTGAGTTTTTAGTTGGGTGAGCCTAAGATCCTTATCGTATATACATATATATATATATATATATATATATTTACATTCCTGTCTGGCCTGGAGATCACTTCGTGGCCTTTTATTGCTTTTATATATATATATATATTGACCGCTTTCATAATGTAGATATTTAATCTTTCAGCCTGCGGGCTAGATTTGCCTAAATCTGGCTATTTCTCACTTTAATCGGTTCATGGTGACTAAACTGGAACCGTTGAAGCTGGAATGGTTAGATTTACTCAAATCTAGTTCTTTTTCTAGCTTTTGTACATATTACTTTCTCATGTGAGCCTAGGACTCATGTGATCACAGATTCAGCTTCTGAATCTAGATTCGGTTCCCGTGATGGACATTTTGTAGCTGCAGCCAGCTTGTAAATTATCTACGGTGTCTGAATTTCCTTAGATGGCTTTCATGCCCACAAGGAGTTCGGCACTGCTACGTATTTTATTTTCACGAAGATGCCTCGCATCTCGAAAATAAAAGCAATCAAGCCGAACACATTAATAAAATGGAAGTATCAAAGGCCTCAATTACTATTGAACACAAGGGTTTGAAAAAACCTGTTTTACAAAACATCATTGCTATATCTTGTTAAAATTGAACTTTTATACAAAAGTCAAACCCTTTGTATATAGGTGCAAACGAGGCATAGCACTACTTCCAAACAACTGCACATAGACCTAACTCACACACACATTCACAGATAAAAGTTTTAATGAAAAGTGGCGGTAACCGTGTTATCATGGAAGTCGGGGGGTGCCTAACACCTTCCCTCTACTTAATCAAGCCCCCAGACCCTAACGAATTTCGATTTTGCAGACCAGTTAAACAGTGTCACATCACTAAGTCTTTGTGCAAACCTTTTCTCGGTTGAGTTAGTGCAACCATTTAAAAATTACCAAATGGCGACTCTTACAGTCAAATCGTCGACGTATACACGTCGGACCTTTTCAAACTTGTTTTTTCAAACAAATCTCACCTAACATGAGAACACCAAAAGACAAGAAAAGAAAGGGACAAATAAAAATCCCGACGTCGACAATGCATATCTGAGTAATTCTTCAATACGAGTAAAAGAAGAACCGATCATCATGATAAAATCACACCCAAATCTGAACAAAAAAAATTCTCACGAATGAAAATAAAAAATTCTCTCAAGTAGAAAAAGCAAAGTCTCCCATGAGAATATATAAAATTCTCTCACAAAAGAGAAAGAAATTACTTATATCATAGAGAAACTAAATCTCACATAAGGGAAACATAAACTCCATTATCATGGAGAAAACAATTAAGTTCCACAAAAAGGAAAAATGAACTCCGCAAAAAGAAGAAATTATTAGAGTATAATAAGAGAGATCTAGGGGAGGACATCTCCAATAAGGAGAGTCTTCCCCAAATCTAAAATTGAGATTAGGGTTTTTGTTTAGAGAAAATAGAGAGAAAAGAGGTAGAAAAGACAGACTTATTGTTTTTAAAACTATTTTGTTTCGATAATAACATAAAAAGGAAACTGATATTTCTGTTGGGATATTTCGCATGAATCCCACATAAGATAAATTCCAAGAGTATAGATGAGTTAATAAGTACGGTAAAGTCTTAACCTAATAGATTTACCTTTTAGGTAAGGAGGTGGTCCAGCATGTTATTGTGCTAGTCTACATAAGTGTGTAATGAATTGATGTGGAATAAATCGTGCAATTCCTCTACAAGTGATGGATATTCAAATGAAAGATGGAGATTGTTGTGATTTCACATGAAATCCCACATCATATGGTGGAGTCTCAACCTAATATGTTAACTTTTGAAGTAAGTAAGTGGTCCAACATATTTATTGGGCTAGTAATGTGGAGATCGTGCAATTCCGCTAAAATTTTCACATCAATATGATGTGTCGAATTTTTTAATTAATATGTGAGTCATACGTATAAAAATATTAAATATTAATGTAGAAATATCGATTTCCTAACATATTTATGTAGATGTCATTCATTTCTCACCTTCAAACTGCAATTCGGTAATGGGGAGGAAAAGAAGCATCAACAAGTGGTTGTAAGAAAGTGCTGCATTGAAAAATTGAATGGCGTTGTCCCACTAGAGCACGAGGATTGTTTTTGGAAAGTGGACAAATTTAAGCAATCATATTATAAATTTCTATTGTCACTAAAACTTGACTGCCAATTACCATTACAGCCATGACCCCATTTATTCGACTCTTTTCCCTATCTACGTAGTGATATACTATTGCCCTCATGAGTCATGGCCCTCATTTTAGCAGAGTTCTTTTTTTTCCCCCTTTTTTTATTGGTCCTAATTTGGTAGAGTTTATTAGAGATTATGATTCTATTTTGATTAATTGTGAGAATTTTTCTTATTAAATAAGTTTGATCAATACTATTTTGGTCATAATTTGTTCAATGTCATATTCTTTTAGGGTGTTTGACAAATGAGGTGAAATTAACTTCCCTAAACAAATGATCAAAATCTCTATTTTATGCATTTTATGTGTTCTATAAACGGAGTAATATTTCTTTCTCGAGTACCGCGAAATAAGTAGTTAATTATGGAGTATATGATTTTGGTAATAAGCTACTGCAAATTAAGTAAAAACAATTAACCAGAAATTACGTTGAAGTTTTCCAAATAAAAAAATAAATCAAAATAAACTAGACATAAGGGTGTAAATGAACCGAACCGAGCCGAGCCGAGTCGAGTATTGAGTTGTTCAGATTTGGTTCACAAAATTTATCGAGTATAAAATAAGGTTTGATTGAGGCTCATTTAGCTACCGAGTCGAGTACGATCTCGAATCGAGTCCGAACAGTTTGAACTTTTCGAACAAATATGATCCGAGTGTCAATAGAAAATTATAATTTGAAGAGGTTCAAGTAATTTATCAAACTTTAAAATTTGTTCATATTTGACTCATTTATATTTTGAGTCGAGCTCGAATCGAACTTTTAGTCGAACGAGTACGAATCAAGTCCGAACTGTTTACTCATTTTCCAGCCTTAACTAGACATAATTTAAACTAGTTGACTATTGACTTAAAATTGAATTGTATCCTACTCATGTGCATCACATGCCTTATAAATAATGTACCCTAACTAACTACATTAATTAGAGAGCAAAATGCATGCATTCAGGTCAAATCTCCATGGATGTTCTTTCTCTTTCCCCCGAATCTCCATTGATATTGCTTATAATTTCCTAGCTTGTCCTAATTTACATGCAGCTTAGAAGAATCTTTAATTTTTATAAGTTATCCATGTGATTAAAATCTAGTATTTATCCACTTTTGAAGACAAATATTTACAATATCTCATGTATTGCTAGATTCAGTCTCGGATCTGCTCTATTTTTGGCTTCTTTATATGAAATAAATTACATGTGATGCTAGGTCTCGTCAATACAAAAATTTTGACATATTATTTGCATAATTTGAAATTAAAATTAAATAGTTATGACTTTTAACCTGTTTGATGGTTGTTCGAATCGAATTCACCTGTTGAAAATGAAATTCTTTTTTGAGATTTTTAATATTTTATGATTTTAAATTTAAAAGTTAACTTGGTGTCTGTGGCCAAGGAAATCGTACCTTACTAAGGTTAGGGTATCGTGTTGGCTGAGAAAGAGAAAAATCCACGAAAAGTACGAAATTGATTGATGAATTGAAGAGGAAAGAAGAACAGGTGAGCGATTACTTCAATGATACGTGGCAAAACTCTTAGGATCCGAGAATCTTATTAGAGTAGTAAGGATTCCGATAGCCTTCTTGAGTGTTTCGGGTTGAGAGAGAATCTCCAAGTCTTCTATCCTTCCAAAAGTCCAAAGGTCCAAAAGTCCAAAGAGATGTCAAAAGTCCAAAGTCCAAAAAAAGGTCCCTTCTCAATGGAATGAAAGGGGTATTTATAGGGTTTTCTAAAAAGTGGTCACATGTCAGGCACATGACTTCAGGAAAATCCCAGAAATACCCTTAGTCATCAGAATAATGCCCAGATTGTCATGTCCTTCTAGCCACCAATCCAATCCCTCAATCAATTCCCAAAATGATTCACCTCCACGAGTCTTCTGCCTCCGGACACATGGAGGCTTCTCTCGAGTCTCGCACATTTATTTTCTGTTTTTTCGTTTGTCATTTAATTCTTTCAGGTTACATGTGAACCTTAATTTATACTTGAGCTCACACGGTCTAATTTTTAAAATTTTATTTTTTTCTTCCCATTCTTATTTGTAACTTCGTGTCTATGTGGCAATTAGTTAGTTTCTCTTTAGAACGTAGTAAAAAACGGATAAAATCGAATAATCAAACCGAATTTTTGTAATTGATTTTTTTTCGATTATTCGATTATTTTTTGAAATTTGATTATATCCGATTTATCATTCGATTTTCGGCTTTGGTTTTAAAAATCTTGTAATTCGGTTAACCGAATAACCGAATTGTCCAAAAAAAATTAACCCTTAAAAGTTAAAAATAGACAAACTCTAATCTCTAATCTCTCATCTCACTCTCAGATCTCTTATCTCTTACTAGGCGATACCCTTACTCCTTAGATGTTCCATCTCTCATCTCTCACTCTCTGCCCTAGTGCCCTAACCCAAAATCCCAGTCCCCAAATCGCGAGTCACGACTCAGCTCCGCCTTCGGGCTGCGGCCTGTTTGTGCTTAATTTTCTCCTTTTCTAATATGACCACATCATATACTTACTTTGTGTTGTAGTTTTTGAGTGATTCTGAAACTTGAATTTGTGAATTTTAGTTGCTTTATGTCTGATATGAGGCAATTAATTTAGTGTTTGTGAAGATTATGTAATTTTTAGGTATTTTTTATTATCTTGCTTTGTGAATTTATGGAGTTTAGATATGGTTTCGAAGCTCTTAAGCAATTTTGATTAACATTCTTTGAATTGAATTGGTGATTTGGATTGATATCACAATTGTTATTTTGTTACTCGACAGTAAACCAGAGACTTTTGTTATTATTGTTTTTTTAAATATAAAAAGTATCTTTTATTGAGCTGACCGTTTGATTGCTGAGAATTGTTAATCTTTGTACATTTGTTCTTTGTATATATATAAGCCATTTCAATTTTATGAATATTATTTAATTAGAATTGCATTATAATTTCATACTTCTATTCTAATTCCATATGTCAATCAGAGTATATTCTTTTGCTTCATCTGCATTTTCATGGTGTATGTGCCACAATATTAATGCATCTTTGATTTGTCAAGCCTAACACATCAAAGTATTCTTTATGCCCAACACTACCACACGATTCTCCAGTTATTGCTATAATCCATTGAACCGAAAAATGTACCGGGTGGATGGGTCACTGGTCTAACCAGTGGTTGAACCGTTATTAACCCAGTGATGTCATTAATATATATAATAAATAATAGATAATTAGATATATTAATAATTATTATATATTATATATAATATTTAGTAAAAATATTAAATTAATTAATTTAACTAAAAAACTAAAGCTATTTGAACAATGAAGATTTTTTTTGTTTTTTAATAGATAAATATTTTAGAAGTTATAATACACAAAAAGGCTCAAAGCCTTTTCCTTTTTTCGTAAGATGTTCTCTCTCTCCTCGGATTTCCCCACGATCGCCATTTCCTTCCATCACCCAATTTCAAGTTTTTTTTTCCCAAATCAAATTCATAAAATTAAGAATAATTTATTTATCCTTCCCCAAATCAAACCCAATTTATGTCGGGTAAATTTCTAAATAATAAAACTTTCAATCTATCCTCAATGAAGATCAACCAATTGTAAGCAATCAAGGTAAAGGGCGAATAAGACGTATAAAAAGAGTTTCCAATTAGGGGAAAATAAGGTAAGTAAACCTATTTTAATATTGTATTTGGCGGAATCAAAATACAACCAGTACTGTAAATTAGGAGTTTAGAACTGAAGAAACAGTTGTAAATTGGGGTTGAGATTTGATTTTGCAAGCGCTTTTAGGTTGAAGTTTGTGAAGAGGTGTTCGGGTTGGTGGCGATTGGTGAGCCATGAAAGAGATAGATGATGACGATGGCGATGAGAAAAATTTGGGGCAACGAAGAAGCACTCTGAAGACTGAAAGGTTGAACCGATCCAACCCGCGAACTAGTCACCGATTCACTTTGTCAGGCAGTTCAACCGTCGGTTTGCTGGGTTTGAACGGTTTTTGAACAAAAGTGGTTCATTAGTCCAAATCGGAACCAGTTCAAACCGAACCAGAAGGCCGACCGATTTCGATTTTTACCGTTCGACCGTCAGTCCGGTCCAGGTCTGAAAACTATAGATGCAACACCCGTCATCACTTAGTTATGTTGTGGTGCAGCCTGCACGTTGTTGCGCAAGTGTTGTGTATATTTCTTCTGCTTTGTCTGCTGAGTGTTGGTTGATACAGTGTTTCATGCTTATGCTATTAATTTCGGTAATTAACCGAATAATTGAATAACAAATTCGGTTATTCGGTTACCTTAAAATTTAGGTTGTTGTTCGAATACTTAAAAATGGAGAATTTCAGTTTTTGGTTATAACTGAATAACTTATTCAATTCGATTATAACCGAATGCTCAGTTCTATTTCTCTTTTATTTTATTTTTAATTTAATTTTTAGGCAGTCACATAGGAAAACATTAACGTCTATTTTATAAATTTAATGGAATGACATAGTTTCACAATTTTAATTAGCTTAACGTGGTAATAACAATTTTTTAAGGTTTAACGAGTTATTGTACAAATTACTTAGTACAAGTATAATGGATAAATATTAGTTTTACCATTTTTTGGACCCAGTTAGGGTGAAGTTATCACATCACAAACTATTGATAAGTTCTATAAGCATTAGTTGTAACAAATGTTATATTTATGGTGGCCCACAAATATTGCTTTAGAGTTAAAAAAAATGCTTTTATTTGTTAAGTATTACTACGGTGACAAAAAAAATCCTACAAAAACAAGTTTACGATAAAATGTAATTAGTGGATGATTCATTATATATGGGTGGACTTAGTAATAGTAATAAACCACATCATTTTGTAAGTAACTTTTTATTAAAAAAAGGTTTAAATATAGATTAATACCTTGAACTTTTATTTTATTTTTACTTTGGAGATTGTCTTCTCAATTTTTTTAATTAGGTGATTATACTCTCTTTTTTTTTTATTACGTCTAATTGATAGTAATACGTTAGAAATTGATAACATGACAGCAACATGTGACTAAAAAATGGTTATGTGTAATATTGAGTCTCATTTTAACATTTATTCCATTAATTTTTATATCAAAAGTATAAATATAAGACCATTATTAATTTTTTAAAAGTAAATTTAATAAATTATAAACTCAACTTAAAAAAATCATCAATAATCAATATAATGATAAATATTTTAAAATGTATAAATGTCTACAAATTAAAATCTTGTTATTTCATAATCATCAATAATCAATATAATGACAAATTTACCATTTTTAGTATAAAAAATTAAGGCCTAAATATAGATTAATACCCTGAACTTTAAGTTTTTTTTTATAATAACCAATATAATTAATTTTTTATACCAAAAGGGTAAAATTGTCATTAAATTTACTTTATAAAATTAATAATGATCTTATATTCACTCTTTTTTGGTACAAAAAATTAATTAAATAAATATTAAAATGAACCTCAATATTACACATAATATTTTTTTGTCACGTGTCGCTGTCATGTCATCAATTTTTGATGTGACACTATCAATTACACATAATCAGAAGAAAAAAAAATTAAAATTTTAATCACCTAATTAAAAAAATTTAGAAGACAATCCCCAAAGTGAAAAAAAATTAAAAGTTTAATCCCCTAATTAAAAAAATTAAGAAGATAATTTTCAAAGTAAAAAAAATATTAAAAATTCAAGATACTAATTCATATTTAGGGGAAAAAAAATTGTCATCAAAGTAGCATTGTTATTTGTAATAGAAAATTTATCAGTTTCCTTTTTTTCGGTGATTATTAAAGTAGTTGGACCACACACATTCTTGACAATGATAACAAAACACTGTTTCCAAATTCCTCCAACCTGCCTATTTTTTTGTTTTATTTTTCCAAAATCAGTTCACACACACCCCTACTCATGCCAACCTCAGCTTCATAATTTCATCTTGTTCAGCTCGCCCATAAGATTTAAACAACAATTAGGCCTTTGATTCTACAAGATTTACCTAACCCCACCTACTGCTTTATATACTACCCATCCATTACTCATCCTGCCGAGCTAAACCTGTTTCCATTTTTGTATTTTATCTTTATAGCCAAAAAAGAAATGGGTGAGCCACCAACCGCCACCGGCAGTGGCGGCAAGGCGTTGCGTTTGGCTGTTCACGTAGTTCGAGGCAGGTGGTTCTCCCTTTTTGCATCCTTTCTAATCATGGCAGGGGCAGGTGCTACATATCTTTTTGGAGTATATTCCAAGGAGATAAAAGCAACTCAGGGATATGACCAAACCACCCTGAATCTGCTAGGGTTTTTCAAGGATTTTGGAGCAAATGTTGGGGTACCCTCAGGCCTTCTTGCTGAGATTACCCCAACATGGTTTGTGTTGCTAGTTGGCTCAGCCCTTAATTTTGTTGGCTACTTCATGATATGGTTAAGTGTCACAGGCAGAGTTTCCAAGCCAAAAGTGTGGCAAATGTGCATGTACATTTGCGTTGGAGCCAATTCCCAGAACTTTGCAAACACTGGAGCTCTAGTCACTTCTGTCAAAAATTTCCCCGAGAGTCGAGGAATTATGTTAGGACTCTTAAAAGGGTTCACCGGCCTAAGTGGAGCTATAATGACACAGATTTACTTGGCTGTTTATGGGAACGACTCAAAATCGCTTATTCTTCTCATCGCCTGGCTTCCAGCAACATTATCAGTTGCATTTGTTTACACCATTCGTGCTATGAAGGTGGTTCGGCAGCCGAATGAGCTCAGAATCTTTTACCAGTACCTCTATGTATCCATCATTCTAGCACTTTTTCTTATGGCCGTGACTATAGCTCAAAAACTGGTAAGTTTTTCACAAGCAGCCTATGCTGGAAGTTCTACAATTGTTTGTGCTTTACTATTTGTCCCTCTTTTTATTGCCATTAGGGAAGAGTTGGTCCTTTGGAACCAAAAAAAGCAGCCCGTTAGTCCTCCTATAATCACCATTGACAATTCGACAAAACCAATATCACCTTTACCAAATT
Source organism: Panax stipuleanatus (assembly GCA_020205555.1). Classification (NCBI taxonomy): domain Eukaryota; kingdom Viridiplantae; phylum Streptophyta; class Magnoliopsida; order Apiales; family Araliaceae; genus Panax; species Panax stipuleanatus. The sequence continues at coordinate 36,590,847 of CM035125.1, forward strand.
CTTTAGAAAAAAGGCGAGAACAAGAAACACCATGTTTTAGTAGCATCTTTAATAAGCCAGAAAGAGGGGAAGATTACACAATCTTGCAAGCTCTTCTTAGCACCGACATGTTCATTCTATTCCTCGCAACATTTTGTGGGCTTGGCTCAAGCTTAACTGCTGTTGACAATTTGGGGCAAATCGGGGAGTCTCTTGGATATCCTACAAAAACCATCAAGTCATTTGTGTCACTGTTAAGCATATGGAATTACTTTGGGAGGATCTTTTCTGGTTTTGTTTCCGAAACTTTACTTGTCAAGTACAAATTTCCCAGGCCCCTTATGATGACATTAGTTCTACTTTTGTCCTGTGTTGGCCACCTCCTCATCGCCTTTCCGGTCCCTGGATCAGTTTATGTGGCATCAGTGATAATAGGATTCTCATTTGGTGCACAATTGCCTTTGATTTTTGCTATCATTTCTGAGCTATTTGGCCTAAAGTACTATTCTACATTGTTCAATTGTGGGCAACTGGCTAGTCCACTTGGGTCATATATACTAAATGTGAAGGTCACAGGGCCTCTTTATGACAAGCAAGCATTGAAGGAGCTCACAAGGAAGGGAATGCATAGATCAGATGTGAAGGAATTGATTTGTATGGGTACAAAGTGTTATAGGCTGGCTTTTATAATTTTGGCTAGTGTAACACTTTTTGGAGCTCTTATTTCATTGATCTTGGTGGTAAGAACTCAAGAATTCTACAAAGGGGATATCTATAAGAAGTTCAAAGATGAAGAGGAGGTGTCCCCAAAAGAAGTGGCTTTGGCATCCACTAATGAAGGGCAAGGAGATCATGTACCAAAATCTCTGTCAGACATGAAGAGGGAAGGCCAAGGAATTGAAGAATAAATAGAAATTTAGGCAAGAAATCTTGTTTTTAATTTTTTTATAGGACAAATAGTTTTTTCAAGCTTTTTTACTAGACAAAAACAGAATTTCCTTTCTTTTTTTTACTAGACACTATTGTATATGTTTGATGTTTGAAGGGATTTAAAGGAGATTAATTGCTTCATATACTATTTTTATAAGTAAAACTGTCTTGATGGTGGTCACATGTGAATGTCATCTTCTTGGTTTGCCAATATACAAGTCAAACTTTTGTCTGGCAATTTTTGGATCATGGTCTGTAATTTTGTCGTTTATTATAAGGTCATTGTTAATTGTCACTATCTGTAACGAACTGATGACTCCAGTCGATACAAGCTCTCTTTACTGCAGCTTAATCAGTAAAGCAAGTACAAAAAAAAAAAAAGAGAATAGAAGAAGAGTCGGAGAAAGAGGGAAGAAATTGGGGAGAGATTTAGACAGATTCAGAAATACTTTGAGAGAGAAAACAATAGCGATGAATTCAGTACATATATGATGACCCATGTGAATCTAGATCGGTAATCAAGCAAGGCACCAACCATGTGACTATGTAACTAAATACCAGCTGGACTAACATGCCCAAGGAAATGAAATAAAAATGAAAAGACTATCTTATCCTTGTCTAATACTTGGAGTACTAAAATGCCCTTAACTAACAGATTTAACTTCCTTACACTATCCTCATCACCGTCTGCGAATTAAAGATTATCGCATCCAGTGATGCCCTTTGGCTTTCTTAGTCCTTTTCTTGAAAGAAGAGTATGGCTTTGACAAGATGACATTTTGTTCTCTAATTTAAATAATTCACTCATATATATATATATATATATATATGGGTTTACATCCGTAGCAACCGTTTGCTACATACACTGTTCAGCAACCATATTTTTAACCGTAGATTAGAAGATTAAAAGGACCAGATTAAAAGATTTTCCTCCCTACCGCTACAGCCTGTAGCGGCAGGCCTTTATGCCCAAAATGGATTTGCTAATTACTATGTTGCCCCTGTGAAATACAAGCAGTCGGTTTAAAGTAAGCCACCCTGCCGCGAGAGCCTATAGCGGCAGGGCCCCACCATTGCTGTGCTCCCTGCTTTGCTGCTGACTACTATTATGAATAATGTTAATTAAGGGTCTTAAATGAATGTCAAACGATGTGGCAAGCTAAATATTTTTAATAGGATTTTATAGCATAAGTTATCATAAAAAATGTGTTCAACTAATATAATGATAACATATTTTTTGAAACATTAAATTTGAAAACCTTGATCATTATTTTTAATTTCAGACTCCATTCGCTCTAGAAAAGATGCAGTACAAAAGAATTTTATTCCTTAACAGCAGTACAAAGTGTACAATTTAAAATTTAAATATTGCATGAATATATATTTTGTTTATTTTTAAAAATATTTAAATAAGATTCAATATATTTTTTTTGATAAAATAAAAACTCATTAAATAAGATTCAATGTATTTAAATATTCAATATATATTGAATCTTATTTTTGATATTGTTTTAAAATATAGTTTATTATTTTAAAAATATATTGAATCTTATTTAATGAGTTTTTATTTTATATATTGAATAAACATTATTTATGCAATATTTAAATTTTATTTAATGAGTTTTTATTTTATCAAAAAAAAAATATTGAATCTTATTTAAATATTTTTTAAAATAAACAAAATATATATTCATGCAATATTTAAATTTTAAATTATACACTTCATTCTGCTGTTAAGGAATACAAAATTTTTGTACTGCATCTTTTCTAGAGCGAATGGAGTCTGAAATTAAAAGTAATGATCAAGGTTTTCAAATTTAATGTTTCAAAAAATATGTTATCATTAGATTAGTTGAACACATTTTTTATGATAAATTATGCTATAAAATCCTATTAAAAATATTTAGCTTGCCACATCATTTGACATTCATTTAAGACCCTTAATTAATATTATTCATAATAGTAGTCAGCAGCAAAGCAAGGAGCACAGCAGCGGTGGGGCCCTGCCGCTATAGGCTCTCGCGGCAGGATGGCTTACTTTAAACCGGCTGCTTGTATTTCACAGGGGCAACATAGTAATTAGCAAATTCATTTTGGGCATAAGGGCCTGCCGCTACAGGCTGTAGCGACAGGGAGGAAAATCTTTTAATCTGGTCCTTTTAATGTTCTAATCTACGGTTGAAAATATGGTTGCTGAACAGTGTATATAGCAAACGGTTGCTACGGATGTAAACTCTATATATATATATATATATATATATATATATGGCCATACACAGTTGTGTATGTTTTATTTGTGTATAGTTTGTCAAAACTACGTCGTTTTGACATATTTGTTTTTTTAAAAAAAACATCTTCTCTCATCCCAAATCAAAAATCAAGAACAAATTTGTCAAAACCACGTAATTTTGACATACTGTGCACAAATAAAACATACACAGTTGTGTATGGCCATTATTTTATATATATATATATATATATATATATATATATATATATATATATAGGGTCAGTCTCTCCAGCGAACCATAAAGAGCGAACTAAAAACGAACTGGCTATAGCGACGGTTTTTTTCCGTCGCTATAACATAGAAAGCCGGTTTTTTATGTTATAGCGACAAAAAAAACCGTCGCTATAGCCGGTTCGTCATTAGTTCGCTCCCTATGGTTCGCTAGAGAGACGGACCCATATATATATATATATATATATATATCCATTTGGAACATTTAGAATTTGGGTATATATATATATCCATTTGGAACATTTAGAATTTGGTTTACATCAATTTGAAGCTATAGTTGTAATTCATGTTGCTTTGAACTAGCATATTTGTGTCAAGCTCAAAGAAATTTAACAGAAAGAGGCACCTTTTTGACTCAAAATTGCATCCTGTAAGCAATAAGAAATTCCAACAGCTGTTGGTCCCATTCGATTGACTGATTTTTAAGGTTCGAGTGAAGTATGCATTTTATTTTATTTTTTGATAAATTAACCGTCCAAAACGACGGAAAATATGTATTCATTATTAATGAACATGGGAAAAACTACATTTTGTAAATGATTGATTGGCACTTCTGTCCCTCCAAATTGTCACCCACTTTTAAAATAGTCTCAAAAGTACTATTTTCGTCAGTTAGGTCTTTAAAGTGGCATTTTATTGGCGTTACTGTTCCTTCAACCCATTTTAACCTAAACCCGACCCATTTTGACCCAACTCAAAATTTTAATATTTTAAAATATAATAGTATTTTTAAAATAATAATTATATTTAACATTTTAAAAAAAATAATATTTAATTATTTAAAATAAATTATTATTATTAAAATAATAATTATTTTAATATTTTAAAATAAAATAATTATTTTTAAAATAGTTATTTTTAATATTTAAAAATAAAATATTAGTTTTTTTATAATAAAATTAATAATTATATTTAATATTCTAAAATAAATAATTTTTATTTTTAATATTTTAAAAGTACAAAATATTTTTGAAAATATTATTTTTAAAAATAATATTTACTTTTAAAATATTAAAAATAAGATTTATTTTAGAATATTAAAAATAATAATTATTTAGAATATTTAATATAATATTTATTTTAGAATATTAAAAATACTATTTAATTTAGAATATTAAAAATAATAATTATTTTAGTTTTTATATAAAAAATAATTTTGAATAATTATTATATTTATTTTTATTTTTATTTTTATTTTTAATATTTACTTTTAATATTCTAAAATAATTATTATTTTTAATATTCCAAATTAAATATTATTTTTAATATTCTAAAATAAATTTTATATTTAATATTCTAAAATAATTATTAAAAAATTAAAAAAAATATTATTTAATAATTATTAAAAAAATTAAAATAATCTTAATAATTATTATTTTAAAAATTAAAATAATCTTAATAATTATTATTTTAAAAACTAAAATAATCTTAATAATTATTATTATTAAATAATAAGTTTTTTTAATTTTTTTAATAAGTATTTTAGAATATTAAATATTATTTTTCCTTCAAAAACAATAATTATTAAAAATATTTATTTTAGAGTATTAAAAATAATAAATTTTTTATAATATTAAAAATTAAAATAAATACAAATATAAATATAATAATTATTCAAAAAAAAATTAAAAAAAGTTAAAAAAATTATTATATTTAATATTCTAAAATAAATATATTTTTAATATTCTAAAATAAATATTATTTTTAATATTCTAAAATAAATATTATATTTAATATTCTAAAATAATTATTATTTTTAATATTCTAAAATAAATATTATTTTTAATATTTTAAAAGTAAATATTATTTTTAAAAATAATATTTACAAAATTATTTTTTACTTTTAAAATATTAAAAATAAAAATTATTTAAAAAATATTTATTTTAGAATATTAAATATAATTTTTATTTTTATTTTTTAAAAAAACTAATATTTTATTTTTAAATATTAAAATTAACTATTTTTAAAATAATTGCTTTATTTTAAAATATTAAAATAATTATTATTTTAATAATAATAATTTATTTTAAAAAATAAAATATTATTTTTTTAAAATGTTAAATATAATTATTATTTTAAACTTATTTTAAAAATACTATTATATTTTAAAATATTAAAATTTTGGGCAACGCCAATAAAATGCCACTTTAAGGACGACTTTAAAAGTGGATGGCAACTTATAGGGACAGAAGTATCAATCAATCTTTTGGAAATTGTTCTCTTAACCACCAATGTATCACCCCCACATATATGTGGGCTCAATTTCAAACTTCTATTTCTTCCTAAAAAACTAATTATTCAAGAGGGGAGGTTCAAGCATATATCAATCCCGCATTGATATCTCATACTACCAATGTGGGATATGCCCCCATATGACAAGCTCACATTGCTATTCATAACAAAACCCCATCTCAGGGTCTTAATAGTCTGTTTAACTTATTAATATACATCCGGTAAGCAATAAGAATATACCATGTTGTTCCCCTTGTATAATCTTGTCTCGCAGTTCCACAAAAATAGTCTTAATTATAAAAAAGAATTTGTTTTTCAAAGAAAGTCCTTTTTTGTTTTGTTAATATTATTATAGAATTTCACAATGTCCCCATCATAAATGTATTACCATGTTATCACTACTAAAGTAATAACTTATTATTTGTAAGGGTAAACATGAACAAAAATGCATCGTTAATGTTTGCAATTCTTGCATATGGGTGCTATTGATTTGATGAATGGTAGCTGGGTACCTGCTGTTTTTGAATGGTATGGTTGGGAAAACAGAAACGAATCAAGATTTCTGAAACTAATTAATGTCCCAATGAAGCTGGTTATAAGGATCATTTTAAAACGAGCAGAGCCAGACATATACGGGCGGTAATATGCCTAATTAATGGCATAACTTAGCTCAATTCGTTTACACCCCTAGGCATACTAATTGATCAAGCTATATGGTTAGTTAAGATTTCTCAGAATTATTTTCCTTTTACTGACAAGTGTTATCTATTGTTTTTTACTACGATGTTATTTTCTAACATGTTTGTCTATTTTTCCGCATGTGTTGCATGCGTATGTTACAGGTTTTCGAATAATAACTGCAGATATTGTGGAATCTCGAGCGAAAGTCAGTATTAGAGAAGTAGAAAATTCCTCAAATTTCTTTCATTTCATCTGTCCACAAAATTTGGCACCCTTTTTACTAGTGGGCTTCATCAAAGCACATGGTTCAAAAAATACGAGTTTCAGCAATCTACAATTGCCCTGCAGAAGTCAGCAATATATGAGGTACTAGGTCCATGGTACCAAAATTTGCTGGACCATAAAGTAATTATGCACTTTTCTTGACATGATTTTAGTACAATTATATCAATGGTAGTGTTGAAAAAAATAACCACCCAAATACTGTTGTCTTTGATAAATTAAATGGATAAAATATCAGTATATGTCAAACAGATTAAATCCGCAGTTCCATCAAAATAATAACCACTGCAGGAAATAATGAGTAGAAAAATTCCAACCACGAGACACCAAGATTTTACGTGGAAAAAACCCTCTAAAACTAAGAGGTAAAATCACGGGACAAACTCCGAATAATTCACTAGAATAAACTGAGAGAATACAAAGATATCTTAATTTAAGTACAAACTCAAATTACTTCACCACAATAACTATGTGATGGAACCCAAATAAAACACCTATTTATTTGAACTATCTTTCTCTCTATTTTTGTTCTCTTTTTCTTCCACCCTCCCGGGTGGGATTTCTCCCTCTATTTTCTTAAACTCTCGGATGGAGGCTTCTCCGAATTGGTGTTTGTTGCTGTGTATCTTTCTTGTTGCATGGCTGCCTTTTTATAGCCAAATAGATGGCCCGCCCCTTTTCTTTTCTTCATGCATGCTTACTAATTTCCAAGTAGCCAGAACCAAAAAAGAGGGGCATCGTTCATAGAAAGAAAAAGCTCCCAACTTTGTCTCCTAATGCTATGTTTGGTTCTCATTCCTTGATATGCATGAAATGGAATGACTTAAGGAATGGAATAGAATGACTTAAGGAATGGGAATGGAATGGTCATTCTCATTTTTATGTTTGGTTTGTTCATTCATTCCTTCAGGAATAAAATTACCTGTGACGCCCCCAAAATAGGTTCAATACTCAACCCATTCTGAGTCGCCAAATACATAGTACAGAATCCAAATACAATCTTTCACATCAAACGGTCGTGCAAAATACGACCACACAACTGTGAGTGTCAATACAGACATATAAAAAATATAAACATTCAAACTAAGTCCTCATTACATTTATTACCACACTGGTTTAAAAAAAATAGTGATGACTTCTACAGCTCTAACTCGGACCATCACTCTATTCTCCGACTAGTACCCGCGATATTCTCATTTTCTGAAGAAAACAATGGAAGAAAAGGGTGAGCTCAACTAACCCAGTAAAGAATATTATGACTAAAATAATAAAAAAACAAATTATCGTTAGCCTTCAATAAATCAGATAAAATATTATGGACAACAAGTTTTAGATAAATATTCGCAGCAGAAATAACAATTCATTAGAAGAGTTAAGTAGAGAATGATGTCTACTATCTTCTTTGATTTAAAAAATCCATCATCAATATTTTATCCCTGTAACATCAATCAATATACATCTCAAATTAAATATTCATCTTTTGCACTACGGGCCAAAGATATTCATTTGTATCACCAGTTGGTCATGTTCATCTCAACACCTGTCCATCTTTGCACTACAGGCCAAAGATATTAATCAGGTAATCATTCATCTTTGCACTACAGGCCAAAGATATTCAGTTATATCACCATTTAAGACTGAGGGTAATGAAAAACAATACGAATAACGAATCCAATGAGATAAAAGATAAATATTAGAGAATTTATCCAGAGTTCAAGAATGAAGATCAAAATCTAAATCCAATCAAAGATGATTTTGGTGGGGGTGAGTGGGGTGGGTGGGGGGGGGGGGCAGGGTGGGCGGGGTGGGGTTGGGATGGGGTGTGTATATATAATCAGTAAATAAATTTTTTTTTTAGTGGGGGTGGGTAGGGGGTGGGTGGGAGGTGGGGTATGTATATATTAATCAGTAATTTATTTTTTTTGAGTGGAGGTGGCGGGCGAGGGGGGGGGGTGGGGTAGGATGGGCGAGATGGGGTTGGGGTGGGGTGTGTATATATAATCAGTAAAAAAAAAAATTGAGTGAGTGAGTGGGTGGGGGTGGGGGTGGGGGTGGGGGTGGGGGTGGGGTGGGGTCGTGGGGGCGGGGCGGGGCGGGGTTGGGGTGAGAGATAGAGAAGAGAAAAGAAGAGAAGAGGGAAATGAGGTTGGCCTAGGAATGAGATAAACCCACCTATTTAGAAAGAAATGAAAATTAGTTTTAGATTTGAGAGGGAATAACTAAAGGAATGGAATGATCGTTCCAATTGACTAACCAAATATGTTTTAAGTCATTTCATAAAAAATGGTCATTCCATTCTCAGCCCATTCCTTTTCATTCCCACCAACCAAACACAACATAAGTTGGTGAGGAGAAATGTTGGGCGGGCAGAACCAACAGGTAGGTGGTAGATATAATCAACTTTATTGCCTGCATCTTTGTCTTCTTTATTTTGATAATGCACCCTTTCTTTCTTTCTTTATTGTTGAATATTTTTGAACCAAATGTGTGTACTCTGCTAAAAATCTGTCACGCCCCAAGATTAGTGAGCGATTATACTGAAAACTGAAGAGATAGCTGATCTTGATGCATTTTGTCTGTTCATTATAATAGTGTGTCAACGGAAGCAAAACAATTAATTTGGTTTGATGATGAGGAAAGTTGGTGCTTAGGACAATCTAGTGACTGCAATGTTATTGGAAGTCAATTTTCTAATGCCCACTTGATCTTGATAAGGAATAACTGATATATATACATATCAGTTAGTAATCAAAATGATAAACCCCATTTACTTGATGAATCATGCTAACTAGCCAAGAAAAACTGTTCATGAAAGCGAAGTGGTAGCAGAGATCGGTCCGTATACGATACTTTTTATTATTGACCTTGTGAAAAATATAGATTCTGAACTTTTCGTAAAGATTTTGATAAGGGGTAGTTTTTTTTTCCTCAACCACAATGATTTATATGCACTATAGCTTGTTGCTTTTGCTATTTATTATATATTTGCCTGCTTGTTCTACGTAAAATTATATATATTCTTACCAATTATTAGTCCTAGCATGACTATAGAGCTACCAACAGCTGCAGCTGCTGCTGGAGGCAGTAGGCTCCAGTTTGCATTACATGTAATTCATGGCCGATGGATTTCTCTTTTCGCCTCCTTTTCAATCATGGCTGGCGTAGGGGGAACATATATTTTTGGAATATACTCGAAAGAGATAAAATCTTCTCTAGGCTATGATCAAAGCACTCTCAATCTTTTGGGATTCTTTAAAGATTTTGGTGCCAATATTGGAGTTTTCTCCGGCCTGATTGCTGAGATAACTCCAACTTGGTTCCTTCTGTTGATCGGCTCATCCCTTAATTTTGTTGGTTACTTTGTGATCTGGCTGGCTGTCACTGGCAAAATTGCCAAGCCAAAAGTTTGGCACATGTGCACATATATGTGCATTGCTGCCAATTCCCTCAACTTTGCAAATACTGGAGTTCTTGTCACTTGTGTCAAAAACTTCCCTGAGAATAGAGGCATTTTGCTAGGTCTCTTAAAAGGTTTTGCAGGTCTAAGTGGAGCTATCATGACCCAAATGTACTTGGCCCTCTATGGAGATGATCCCAAATCTCTTATCCTTCTTATTGCATGGCTTCCTGCTGCAATATCTTTGGTATTCGTTTCCACAATTCGTACTATGAAGGTTGTCAGGCAACCCAATGAGGTCAGGGTTTTGTACCATTTCCTATACGTATCAATTGTTCTAGCACTATTCCTCATGGTTATGACCATAACTCAAAAAGTGGCAACTTTTCCTCGGGCAGCTTATGCTGCAAGTGCCACTTTGGTTTGTGGCCTACTCTTTTTCCCTCTTTCTATAGTTTTTCGAGAAGAGTTACTTCTTTGGAACCAAAAGAAAATTCCCACTAATCCTACTAATATAGCAATCGAAATCCCAACCTCATCTACCACAAGACCAGTAGAAATGCCAAAAACATCTTGTTTTGCTGAAATAGGCAATAAACCACCAAGGGGGGAAGATTACACAATCTTACAAGCACTTTTTAGTATAGACATGCTAATTCTATTAATTTCAACAGCTTGTGGAATTGGCTCAAACCTAACTGCCATTGATAACTTGGGTCAGATTGGAGAGTCACTAGGATATCCCACAAAAACCATAAACTCATTTGTGTCTCTAGTAAGCATATGGAATTACTTTGGAAGGATATTCGCCGGTTTAGTCTCCGAAAAGCTACTAGTGAAACTTAAATTCCCCAGGCCTCTCATGACAACATTATTCCTCTTCTTGTCTTGCATTGGTCACCTCCTTATTGCCTTTCCTGTCCCTGGCTCAGTGTACGTGGCATCTGTAATAATCGGATTCTCATTTGGAGCACAATTCCCTTTACTAAATGCCATAATCTCGGAGCTCTTTGGCCTAAAGCACTATGCTACTTTGTTCAATGTTGGGCAGCTGGCTAGTCCACTTGGTTCTTACATACTAAACGTGAGGGTCACCGGACTTCTTTATGATCATGAGGCGACGAAGGATCTTTTGAGGAAAAAAATTTACAGATCCTCAGCCGAGGAGTTGACTTGCATTGGTGCTCATTGTTACAGGCTCTCTTTCATAATATTGGCTGCTGCTGCATGCTTTGGAGCTTTTGCTTCATTGATTTTGGTGGCGAGGACTCGAGAATTTTACAAAGGTGACATTTACAAGAAGTTTAGAGAGGAAGCAGAAGCAGCTGAGAACAACTGAATGTAATCATGAATGAAAAGGAAATTCAAATAAAAGATAAAATGGCATTGCAATTACCTTCTTCTGAGCATTTTGGAAGTTCATTTTATTGGTTTTCGAATTTGTTTGCAAAAATATGAAAGGCAGTTGAGCCTCCCTCTCTGTTAGTTTCTTCACACTACCAAAAACTTCCTAGTCCTTACCTTTCTATGCGTCTCATACTCTCATTTGCCATTTTGTTTATTTCTGCGGAAAGAGTCTCTTTTTATCGGTAGCAGTATAAAATAACACAACGTCTTCAAGTTTGTCATCATAATTTCATTATCATGTCATAACTACTAAACCTGTCAGAGAATAACAACCCACTGAAAAATAATAGGAAAGAGAAATCAAAAAGTAAGCAATCACACAATACACAAAATTTACGTGGCTCACCCAAATGTTAGGCTAGTCTACGGTCAACGGCAGTCAATTTCACTATCTTTAGAATTTGAATTCTCGTGCACATTACAATTGCAGGATCCCCTCCATAAATAACACAATATAAGAAATCATAATTCAACCTGAAAGTACAATTTGGATAGCTTTACAATCACCTCTTAATTAAAGTTTGGATCGGGCTCCACCAATAACAAAATCCACAAGTTATAATTTTTAGGTATAAACATGGCATAAAAGCTCATCCTTCATTTTGCAATTGGGATCTTTTTGTAGAACCGAGGGAGTCCTTTTTCATAATTACATAATAACATGGTACTCTTTTTTAAGGATGAAATACTACCATAACTAGAGAAAACCATTGGATGTCCCTGTCTTTAGAAAGGAATAATCTGGTATGAATACAGATGAGTAAGAATTTATCTGAAATGCTTGAGTTGAAAATGTTATTGTAAAGCGATTAAAAAGGTATATGATCATATAGTGGAGAACTAGTAGAATCTAAAATCTGAAAGCGTAATAGGTACTGATGGTGATTTCTTTTCCAAGAGAATGATTGAACACAGTAGTGGAATATTTAGGGTTCATAATTTGAACAAGTTACTATCCTATAAATTATAATACTACTACAAACAAGAAGTATCAGTAACAGGTTAGTACATAATGGTGATAAGTACATTGCCCTAGAAAAGTTGATTTTCTCCTTTGAATATTAAGGCTTGTATAATATACACATTTTAACATATATTTTTTTATAAAAATAATAATATTTTTTCAATAATAAACTTTATAAACTAAATTTATTAATAGAAAAGGGAAATTATTTTGATTTGACCTCTTATTCCTTTATTTTTTTTTATCAGAAGGTTGATCTGAAAAGTAATGTTATTTGTATTGGAAGGTTGAGCTTAGAATCTAAATGTTCTTCTAATTTTAAAAAGCATGAATTCTAAGAAACAATGAAACATTATCAATTTTTTACTTTCCTTCCAAAATTAGAGTTATAATTTGACTTTTGAGGTCAAACGACGGCGTAGTAAACTTCAACTTAATGTGAATTTATTTAATTTTACTGATACAGTTATTATAACTATATACTCTCTCCGTCCTCAAAATGATGATAGAAGTATTTTTTTCACACAAATTAAGGTTGTAAAAAAAATAAGAGAGAGTATATATATTCCAATCTACCCTTGTTCTCGAGTAGTGTGATAAATTGATATTTGTATGTGTTAATATATTTAATTGAAAAAATAATATACATGTCGACAAATATTTGATGAAATTGAATTAAATTAAAGTGAGACACTTCTTAATTCCTACCAAATTCATATATGCACATACGTCACAATTATAATTCGGCAAAAAGCTTTTGTAATGTATAACAAAACTCATTTAATTGGGGTTTGGGTAGAGAGAATTAATTAGTGATGTAATTGGTTGACTATTGAGATAAATAAAATATAATAGTAAGTCGAGGGTAATTTTGTTCAAGTAAAAATTTAAGTGGTGATGGTGGTGAAGGGTGGTGGTGGTGGCGGAGGCGGCGGTAGTGGTGGCGGCAGTGGCGGTGGTTGGTATAGTGAGAGAAATGAAATGAAAAATAAAAAAGTGAAATTATGATAGTGAGAATAAAATAGTAATAAGGAGTTTTTTTATAAAAAGGGTTGGCTCAATGTCTTTATTTTTTAAGAGAGAAAAAGAGGTTGTCAAAATTTTTATGAAACAATTCAACCTCTGTGCGAAAAGAGACAATGCCAAAAAGAGATAATAAGAGGCTATCAAATACTATAAGATATTAATTATCCCTTCCGTTTTAAAATTATAAATACAATTTGAATTTTAAAATTAAACGACGGTATATTAAATTTGGTACGACTCATATAAATTTAAAATGAAATAATATTTTTTTGTTATATACTACTCCCTCCTTCACAAAAAAATAACTCAAGTGGTAAAAAAGTAGTTATCATGTCTTTACTTCAAAAAAGTGAACATCTAGACAAGAAAAGGTAGAACGCTGTTATGCAATAATACATATAATAAGACTTTAAAATATCTAATAGTAAATTTTTCTTGTTAGATTTTTCAAATAAATTCCGAGGTTCCCTTTATTTATTAAAAGCATAATATTTTATAACAATATGTACCATGAATACTAATTCTTTTTCCCCCTATAACTAGTAACTACATCCATGAAAGTGTAAAAGTGCTTAAACTCACCAATAAGTATATGCAAATAGAGATTTTGAACAGGAAAATTAGATTGAAAAAATAAAATAAATTTGTTCTCACAAATAAATTAATTGTACTGTCCAGTAATTCACGAGAAGACGGTCTAATTTTTGTGTCCAATACCCGTCTGTGAAGAAACACTAAACTCGCACCAAACTCATTTACCAAACGGGCCCCAAGTTCACATCCGACCCGCATTCTGGCGGGAGTCCAATTAATAACACATTTTTGCAAATTGCTGCAACCTTCAAAACACACTCTCGTTTGGCGCTTCTGCTGTGGGGTGTGAAAAGCGAGGGAGAATTGGGGTTTAGAAAGAGAAAGTAAGCAATTAGGGGAGATGGATCAACTTCTCGATTTCGAATTAGACGACCAGATTCGTACTTCCCCTGTTCCCACCAAAAGAAGGTTTATTCTATGTTCTCTATTTTTAACCTTAACAGTGAAATATCTCTACACACTCCTTTTCATTATTTCAACAAATGGGTAATGTTGGGTTTTATCTTTTATGTTGTCATTCATGTTATAGAGAATTTGGGATGTTAGGGTTGGATGATCAAGCCTCAAGACTTGATTTTTCTTTTGTTTATTTATTGTAATATGATTTTTATTTTGTTATTGAAATTTGATTTCTAGGGTAAATGTCAAATCTTTCATATATGTACCAAAATTTAGGAGAGTGTATGCAGTGGTGTTTGGTTTGTATTTACAGTAACTTCATTATGGGCATATGAAAGAATGGTGTGTTTGATTATTGAAAGAGTGGCTATTTTGTCTTGTGGAAGTCGATGAATACCTCCTTTAAATATTGTTGAGTCATAGATTAAACATATATGGTTATGCATATGGATTACATAAAAGTTGAGAATCAGATATCCCACTTTTTGCCAAGTCATAACTTCTATACCATTATAAATACCCTTTGGATAGTGTGGCTTCCCAATTTTTGGTGCAAGAGCATTAAACTTGGACTGAGGAGTGTGGGAACTATGTTTTCTAAATACTAATTATAATGCATTTTCATTAATATGAAATTTTTACCAGGAAGAAGGTCATAGGTTTGGATGATCTTCTATCTGATCACTACAAACAGAAGAGTTCAGTCCTTGAAAAATCCAAAAGAGCCAAGGCTAAAAAAAGCTACAGTTCAGATGAGGATGAGGACATTGGTGAAGCCAATCTGTCTCGATGTGTTGAGGAATGTCAGAAAGAGGCATATACTTTTCCTTGGTATTTTTTAGTCATTATTATATTACTAATTGCATATTGTAACCACAATGTGAACTGTAAATTGTAGATGGTGAAGATATATGGCGATGATGAAGTCAGTTTTTGGGGTCTTCAAATTTTTGGAAATCAGGTTTTGCTTATGTGCTGATAGTAGTTGTGCTTGTTAATGATCTGAAAATATGGATTGCAATCTTAGGTGTAGTAGAGTATAATAAAAGTTCACGTCATGTAAACTGCAGAAACCATTGACAAGTTTGGTGTCTCCGGATCTTGAAAGTTGTACGCTTTTAAAGTCGTTCAAGAACAAGGAGCTCGAATCTTTAGTTGCAATTGACATAGAAGAAGGTTTCTACTTTGTCTTTTACATTTACCATTGCTCAAGGATATTGTCTTTACAGTTTTTGCTAATATCATTCCCTTTTGGGTGAAGTATAATAGAATGCACTTTCAGACAGATCCCAACTTGGTACTAATATCATCTAACAAGCAAAATGCAGTGTGCTCAACTGATGATTAAACTTCACAAATGAATTCGATATGTTATTGCAGGAGAGCATTTCCTTGAAAGACTATTGGTAGATGGCTGGCTTTTGAAGTTGGTTTTTGCAAATGGTCATGTAGACAAGTTCATAGCAATGTGGACATTTAATTTGAGTAAGCATACTATTCTTCTTAGGTCATCAAGTGCATTTTTTTCCTTTACGTAGTTATATATTGCACAGTTTCATGTTGTATCATCATTTTGGCTTCTTAGTGTTTTACTCATCAAAAGAAGTGCTACGAACATCTTCATGTGACTTTTGGTGTGCTATTCTCTCTCCTAAGAATAAGGTAATCTCCATTTAAAGTTATTTGGAATATTTGGAGAGAAGTTTCTAACTTAATCAGCTCTTTTGATTGAATTCTTTAGTTACTACTTTTAAATCTGTCATCGTGATTAATCAGGCTGATTCTCCTCCTATAATTGATTGGTTACCTAACTACTCTGAAGTTAAAGGAGCTCTTGAACTCTATGGTTTTTTACCGGATGCACCATTTAAATTTTCCTCAATCGTTGACCTTGGAGGTAAGGTTTTTCACCATTAAGTTCTCCTTAATGTTTCTTGGTGCCTGGTAAATGGAGTGCAAACGGTAGAATGGAAAAGTTTGTACTTTATAGTTTATGAGTATGACATGTAATTTTTATAATTCTGTCCAGAAAGGTAACTGAGGATATGATTGCATAACAGTTATACATGAGCTAGATGGTTGAGAATTATGTATAACTAATTTGTCTGGTCTTGTGCAAAATAAAACGGAACAGAAAATACTTTATAAATTCAAAGATGAGCTTTAAATCATTGGGGTAGAAGATTCCACTTCTTCATAACAATTTGTTTTTAAAATTGAGTACTTATCATCCTGAATCCTGATAGGACTCCTCTTTTCCAATGTGCATTGCTAGCTATCAGAAAAGTAAATAAATAACCATGGTACATTCACTCATGATAGCTGTGTTTGTACCTTCAGGACTAAATGAGTAGAGGAGGTAAGGTTTTAGTTTATGCCTATGCTAGGTTTGTTCTTATAGTAACAGCTCACTAGGACATGTGCGTGGGGTTTGTGTCCAACTTGCTAGCCTCAGGACAAAACCCATTTGAGCATTAATCAATATGTCGAATCACGAATGCAATAAAGATGCTGATGAACTTAATGTTAACTAGACTACTTTGAATAATGTCATACTTCAATATATACTTATCAGAAAATGCTTCGTACTTCTGTATTTACGAGGAACAGAGTATCTTATTATAGTCAGAAACTAAAGATTAGTCATACTTGTGCAACAGGGTTACCACTAGTGTAGTGTTATATTGTATTTGTATAAAAAAAATCACTTGCACTTCATCTAGTTTGCTCTTAGAAGTGGTTTGTTGAATGCAAATGCCTGCATTGTGTCCTTGGAATTTAAAATTAGTTATTACATACCATTTTCTTATCTTCTTATATTGCTTATCATGCATATAGCTAATTTTGGCACCAAAGCAAAATGGTTTGATCAGAATTCCGGCACTGAAGCGAAATGGTTTCTTCTGAATTCTGACACTTTTCTAAAGAAACAGTAACATTCTACTTTTAGACAAATATTATCTTTAATCCTGGTTTTCAATTTTTTTAATATTATTTTTGACTAAATTTTGAATGAAGTTAAAGATTTTAGCCTCACAATCTAACCTAGGTTTTGGTTTTTATACAGTGGGAAGGTTATTTGTGATTCTAGCTAGCGTAGGTTGCATTGTCACTAAGAATTTTGTGCTCTTGTTAAGAATCCTGATTCATTTAAAATTCCGAAATTAACGGTTTCATCTCATGTGAGTCTCAAGGACATCTTTTCTATCACAACATCTTTCCTAGTGTCTTCTTTGGAAGTTTGGTTTTGCTTATGCCTTATGATGTTTATTTCATATGGATATCCTTTTGTAATTAAAACAAAGATACAATTTCCGTAGTTCTTATCACCTCTATAATTGATGGTTTTCTCACTTCCTTAGATTCTAACTGTGGGGGACCACCTCAAAATATCAGAGCTTGGATAAAATATATAGCCGCTTGTTGTCAAGTAAGGTATGTGGCATATGAAACTAAATGTGTTTTGGCTTTAATGTGAATCGTCAACTCTACATCATTTCTGTTTCTCTTCCCTAGCAAAAGTTGCTATTTCCTATGCTCAAAATTAAAGCGTTCACATCATGGGATTCATTTGGTTGATAGTCAACTCTACTTCATTTTTCTATAAAGCAAAAGTTGCTATTCTATATCTTCAATCAAAGCATTCACTTTAAAATTCTCTGACTAGTGGTATTGCCCATTTTGTCTGCAGAACTACCTTTTCAATTTTCTCGACTTCAGAAACAGAAGAGCTGCTTGCCTTGACTATCTGTCTCTTTCTAGACCGTCAGCTTTTAGGCCTGTCTGTGGTTTTGCACAACTGTATATTATCAGTTCTAAGTTTCTTTACAGACAATGAATGGAAAACCAGCTGTGAGAAAGTAGCAAAGTCTCTTGCTTGCAGGTAATTGCTTGGGTTCTAAGTTCCAAGTCTCTTGATTGCAGGTATTTACATAAAAGTAATTTTACCCATAGCCTTTCTCCAATTGGTTGTTCTGTATGTTGTTGTGAATACAGAGTACCCTGTGACATCAATTCATTGAGGATTGTGGAGAGCATTTCGGCAGCTGATTCACGCAGTAAGCAGCTCAGAAGTACAGTGGCATTTCAAATTGTCTTAACTTGCTTCGACAACAAGGTAACCCATACTAACTCAAATGTGTATAAATAAAACCATGTAAGCATAGAACACCTGAACACGTCATTTTCCTCCTCATTTTTTTGCCTCTTCTTTTATTCATTTATTTATTTTCTCTTTCCGGTAGTATTAGGAACAACCAAACATCAGCTAATCTTAAGCAATTACAGGAGCTTCCTTCTCAGAAGTCAGAACTAACACTTGTTTCCCACCTTGGACACCATTAGGCTCTGCTCCTTTGGTTTAAATCTTTTTCTTTTTCTATATGAAACTTCAAAGTTTTCTTATAAATGGAGTAAATAGCCCTTGGCAATCTGATATAAGACTCTTGGATTGCTTCTTGGATTAAAAGTGATGATGGTGGTGTTCTGTTTATTAGTTTGTTTGCCATTGTGGGTTGGACAATGAGGAACGCCACAATTTTTAGCGATAGCTACCTTCCTCTTCATTTACTATGTTATAGAGTGTTGTTTCATTCTCATGCCATTAGTGGTAGATGCTTTCCTTCTCATTTACTACTGGACAGAGTATTGTTAGTGTTCCATTGTTTTGTTGTTATTTTTAGTGGTAGCTACCTTCCTCTTCATTTACTATGGGATAAAGACTGGTAGGCAGTGGTTTATTTCTTTCAATCTAGTTTGAGGACTCCTTGTCTTTCTGTTTTATCGCTTCCCTCTAAAGATTAGGTGATGTTTGGTTAATCTGAAGGAAAGGAAAGAGTAATCATCATAATACATACATATCAAATACAATAACTGTTACATATCTTTATATCTACACTTGCATACATTTACATATTCCTTCCTATTTACGTATTGCGATAATTATTTTCATAAATTAATAAATCTACTCTACTGCACATTATATATATATTGTAACACGTTCTTAACATGCAGGTCTGTTTTTCTTCTTTTATTTGATAAAGGAAAAAATTTCTTCAGCACAGAAATAGAGAAACCTTGCAAGTAACAGCACCAAATCAGAACACTGCCAAGGAACTGCAGTATTTTTAATTTAGGTCAGAAATGCTGCCAAGAAACTGCAAAATTTTAACAACAATGTAGCTAAACACAGAGCCAATCACTCCAAAATAAATAAATAAATTGTAGGGCATATTCCGCAAGCTTCAATTTTTCTTCCTGCCTCCTTAAATGGCTTCTTTTGCATTATAAGCTTCATTCTCGCATAAATAAAAAAAATCACTTCGAGTAAATCATACCGAAGATCTCCGATTTCCTTTGAATATTTTACTGTTTCTTCCACTCCACAAGTAGTACTGTAGTTGCTAGAGCTGCAAAAGATATTCTATCTTTTCTTTCAGACCACTGGTAGTAGACTACAGCTGCAAAAAAAAAAATACTAGCAGTTACAACTAGATCCATAAACCTGACTTGGTTCCACACTTGTTCAAATATTAGTTACTTTAGTCTAGCCAAAATAAAGTTATACACATCATCTCCCTCAAACTCATGTTGTGATAGTTTGCTAAGCCTGTGTTCTGCACCTAAAACCTCCCCCCCCCCCTCCCTCCCTCCCTCCCTCTTCCTCCGCATATGCATATGTCAAAGATATGATTCACGCTTGACAATGCATTTGCCACTTTGTTCACAGGACAGGTAACCTTATTAACGTTTAAAGGAAGTATTTAAAAGAAAGTATCTGTCTGATTTAGTTTAGTTTAGTTTATAGTTAAATTGAGTACATAAGGTGGTTAGATGCACTAAATGTATTTCCTTTTTATTCCATCTCATAGTGGTTCATAAGCATCTAAGTCTGAATATATTTTTTATATTTTCTGCACAGTTCACTGATGCTGATGACATGTTAAGAATGCTTATATCAATCAATGTGAAGGATAATAGCTGTGATCTTTTCAAGGTGTACATTTATTTAGTTCTGACTGAAAACTGGCTATTATACAATCCTATGATAGAAGACAAATCAGTGATATTTGAAATGTGGGGTGTTTTTCTTCGGAGCTGTTCTTGCCAAATCAGCAGTACTGATCTGAGGCCTCATGCATCAAAGGTTTGCAGCTTAACTCTCCCTCTTTATTCTCTATCTTTTTGCAATCGCGGCATCTCTTCTTCTGTAATCTTGTTATACATACATCTGTAGATTTAAACTTTGACCAGTCGTTTAAATGTTTTACCAAGCAGGTCCGTAGTAAAGCTTCGTATCTTATACAAGGTTCTTTGAAATGATTTTGGTAAGGTATGGATCTCGTTAACCTGTGAACACCATTAGCTAGTGCAATTATGCCTGAACGCAATTCACTTGGCGATATCTTCTCTATAATTAATCCGTATCGACCTATAATGCCTAGGTGTTTCAGGGAGGTTCCATGAGGTAGTCGGATCGGATCAACATAAACTCCGGTTCGACCTTTATAATATCATCCCCATTTCGGGTTGAGCTGCAAATTGAGGGAACCAACTGAAGCCTGAAGAAGTTGGTACTTTTGCTGCTCAGACCTTTTTGTTTAAGCGTATGAATTTTTTTCCATGGGTGGGGGCATATAAAAGCTACTACTTGTGTATAGAGTTTAATGTTAGTTATCCTCTTTCTTTAGCCCATCTGCTGCTACTATCGAGATATACTTTTAATTTTTTAGTGGAAGTTCTAAGTCGTGTATATTTTACGGTTGTGGTAAGGTTATAATTGCCATTTTTTGTACTCTAAAACCATAAAATTAATGATTACATCCAGCTTAACCTCTTCGTTAATAGTAGTAAAGTTGATGCTTATATGGCAAAAAAATAAAAATAAAAATTATACAAAGTATTCACCATGTTTGTTTGTAAAGATTATAATTTCGGGATTATAATCTATGGAATTATAATTCAGGATTATTAATCCTAGGATTAAATAATTTTAGTTATATGTTTGTTTTTTACGGGATTATTCAGGAGACAACTTAAAATAATTTTATGTTATGTTTATTTTTTTCAGGATTAATTAAAGGATTGGATTAAAAAATATCGTTTGGACTATTATATTCTTACGAATAATAGCATATTTTAAACTTATTTATACATCAAAAAATAATTAAAAATTAATTAAAAACTTTTAAATAAATAGTTATATTATTCAGTAAATATTATTTTTTTTGAGAGGCAGGTAGTGGGGGGTGGGGGGTGGGCGTGGGTGGTGGGGTGGGGTAGCGTGGGGTAAGGTGGGGGTGTATATATAATCAATAAATATTATTTTTTTAATTTTTGTGTTTGGGTGGAGTGGAGTGGGGTGGGGTGGCGGGGGTGTGTGGGAGTGGGGTGCGTGGGTAGCATGGGGGGGTGGGGATGGGTGGGGTGGGTGGAGTGGGGTAGTGTGGTGTAGTGTAGTGCGGGGTGTATATATAATCAGTAAATATTATTTTTTTTAATTTTTGTGGGGTGGGATGAGGTGGGTGGGTGGGTGGGTGGGTGGGTGGGTGGGGTGCGAGGTAGCGTGAGAGTGTATATATAATCAATAAATATTATTTTTTTAATTTTTGTGGGTTGGGGTGCGTGGGGGTGGGTGGGGGTGAGGTAGGGTGGCGTAGGGTGGGGTGTATTTATAATCAATAAATATTATGTTTTTAAATTTTTGTGGTGTGGTGTGGTGTGGTGTGGGGTGGGGTGGGGTGGGGTGGGTGGTGTGGGTGGGGGTGGGTAGGTGCGTGGGTTGGGGTGGCGTGGGATAGGGTGGGATGGGGGGGATGGGGTGGGGTGGGGTAGTGTAGAGTGTATATATAATCAATAAATATTATTTTTTAATTTTTGTGATGTGGGGTGGGATGGGGTGGGGTGGGGTACCGTGGGGTGTATATATAATCAATAAATATTATTTTTTTTAATTTTTGTGGGATGGGGTGGGGTGGGGGGTATATATAATCAATAAATATTATTTTTTTAATTTTTTTTGGTGATAATCAATCACAATTAAGACGTTCAATTTAATTTAAGGATACGTTAGTCATATTAAAAAAGACAAAAGTTAATTTTGTCGACAAATTTTTAATCCCTCCTCATGGGATTATAATACCATGGTAGATATGATATTAAATAATTCATCATTCTAAATCATTTTATTATTTTAAAATTAATAACTCAAAGTCTAATTTAAAAAATAAATAAAAGATTAAAAATTAATAATCCAATTCTAAGAATTATCCTAATAAACAATCATATCCTAGGTATAATATAATGGATGCTAATGCTGGCTAAAGTGGTGGTCTATTGATTTTTCTTGTCTACTCTTTATTGCGTGTCGGGATGATTCCCGGTACTATTTATCATTTGTTACATTTTATTTACAATATTAAACTCTTGTAGGTATATTATTATTATTACTTCTTCCGTTTCATAATAATAAATATTTTAATACGCCACTAAAAGAGATTTTAAGGTGAAAGGACATAAGAATAATAAATCAAGCCTCCAGCATATATATATATATATATATATATATATATATATATATATATATATAGGAGACAGCTGGCTGCAGTAATAATTCATTGGACAAATTAAATTAAGTATGTGGATTTTGACAGGCAAATTAATTTCTCAAAAACGTACATCACAAATAATGAACTCGTATATTTTCTCCTAAACCGGGACTGAAAATCCAATAATAAATTAATTATATAATAATATACTTTTTCCAATCATCTAGAAATTACACTGATTTGATTTCTTGTTTACATTTGCAGAGTTTGAAGATTCTAATCATTTTGTTGAAAAAGGAAATGATACATTTCTTGAACGCGCGTACGTACATCCATAACTAAGTAACACTACAGAATCCATGAACGGACATCGAAATATAGAAATATATATTATTATACGTACAAAGAGTGGAATAATTAATTAATTTTCCATAAGAATATTTATGTATAAACCCCGCACCCCCACCCCCCTCGCCCCACCCCCTTCCCCCCTCCCCCTCAAATTAAAATAGTCAAAAGCAAGCCAAATTCTTTCGCATAAAAACAAAATTGGTAGCTCAGATAGGGTCCACTACTTTATCTTTTTTTCCCAAATATTGGAGGGAAAGTTTGGTGCACATGGCTCCTTTCCCTGAGTACCATTCTCATCAGTAGAACATTGTTGACTCTGTTGAATCATGTTTCAGGGAGAGAGAGAAAAGTTTGAGATTTAGGGTTTATAGTCTCTCTATGATCGATGTGCATGGATGTGAACATGCATGCATGCATGATTTCCTCGAGTCAAAAAGAGCGTCAGGAGATAGATGTCTTAATATTAGTTAGTTAGGCAACGGTCGGAAATGATATATAATTTCAGCAAGTTAGTTTATCATGACATATATATACTGAAAATGTACCTACAATTGTCAATTGTGTAGTTGTCTACCATTTTTCATGTCTAATTAATTATTCTTCATCATATGTTTTACATCTAAAATAACAAATTCTACATAGAGAGTACTCTTTGCTTTTCAAATTGATTCATTCAACTAAAAACAAATAGTAGTACGTACTAAGTTTTAATATATAATAAGAAAACGATAGGCTGCATGTCGATAAATCTCATAATGAAGTTGGATTACGACCAACTAACGTGAAACTTTAGGAGAGAACAAAAATTAAAATAGAACACAAGGCTCAACAAAGTAAATTTTCATGAAATCTCTCCCCTCCCCTCCCCTTAAGTTATTCTTACAAACAACTAACAAACAAATGGAGACAAGTAATTCCACCTAAGAGAAACTCTAAACAGAACCCGACGGCTGCGTTGCAATAATATTTCTATTGTAAATTAAAGAAAACAAGAATTCTCTCAAATTTATTTAATTCCAAGCAAAAAGTTAAGGAATCTAACCTAATCCCAATTTAACGTTATTTTAATTATACCACTATTATAACGTTTATTATATATAAGATGTGTCCGTAATTAACTTCCTATTTAGTAGACCCATAAAAAAGTGGCAGTCAAATTTATTGCTCCCGCGCCTAGAAAATGTGTTCATACCTTCTTTATTCCTCAAACACACATATTAGAGAGACTATATATACATAGAACAACTTTCATGTAAGGGTTTTAAAATTTGGTATCCATCCTTGGTTGTTACTTCGTCTACTTGTATTTGATGCATTTTGTGATTTGAAAGTTTTAAATTATACAGTTATATATTTATACCCTAAGTTCATGTTTGTTTGCAAGGATTATAATCTCAAGACTATTAATATTAAGATTAAATAGTCATAATCACATGTTTGTTTTTTATGAAATTATTCATGGGTCTAAATTGCCTGGTATATTGTCAGTGTAAGCTTTAACTTACACATATCAAATAATTAAATTACGTGTATTAGATTACTGGTACATAGTCTTTGTACCAATAAGTTTTAAGTTGCCGGTTATTAATAACGGAGATTGCAGGATATGATGGTCATTTTAGAAAAGATTGAGGTTAATTTTCTCTAGTAATTTTTAATCCCAAATGGTAGGGATTATAATACCAGGTAGAACATGGTATTAAATAATTCCTCATCTTAAGCTATTTATAATTCCAGGACTAATAGTCCCAATCTCAAATCGAAAAACAAACAAGACACTCGAGATTAATAGTTATATCCCAAGTGTAATCGTTACAAATAAACATAACTTAAAGGTAAAAAAATACTAGCTAGGGACGAGTAGACTTTAGTCCAGTACCCAAGCCATATTTACCATATATTTACCATGAGATTGGGGCTCGAGTTGTGTGTGTTCAAAGTAGAAAAAAAGGATTAATTACATATTTTAGTACATTTTTAGAAATAATTACAATAATGATGCATCCATAAAATAATTACAAAAGTAATACATTTTTTCATATTTATTTATAAAATTAATGCAATTAGGATTCCTTTAATTTAGGTGGGTCAATTGTCATTCTCTCTCTCGCAACTACTTTATCCTCAATCTCTCTCGCCATTATATCTCTCTATCACCATTTTCTATTTCTCTCTCTCTCAAAACTCTCACCACCCACCGGCCAGATGACATCTAGAAATCTGTAATTCCTTATAATTCCACCGCCCCTTTCTCTCTCCCTTTAATATATTCTTTTTAATTTGATTTGATGAATAGACATATTAAGTCCATTTTGCAGTTATTGGGAAATCAGGTGGATTTATTTGAGGATCTGTAATTCCTTATAATTTTAGTTGCTTTAATGGAATTTCTGGTGGATTCATTCTGGGTAGCTGGATTTTGAGTTTATTTTTTATCTGAAGATTTGAAGAAAATAGAAAGTATAAGATAGCAGATGCCTCTGTTTGATTAATTTGTGTGGTATGGAACTACGGACTAGTATAGTATAGTCTGTAAACGATAAAGTTTGGCAAATGATATCAACTGTTGGCAAAATTTCATTCTCCATTTATGCAAGAAACTTTCAACTACTTGTTTCTATTTTTTTCACTACAAAGATGTTAGTGGCGGTATTTCTGAATGTCACCAATCAGGATATCTTTGTATACCCATTTTAGTCAGGACAACATGTCTCCCACCATATGGAGTCTAGCTTCGTAATAATGGATCTGATAAAGGCTTGTGCTTCATATCATTAGTCAGACTATGTCATGCTTAGTGATTTTTTCATAGTGCAGTTGGTAACTAAACTTTCATACCAAGTTAACCACACCTTCATATCAAGGTAACCAAACCTTCATACCAAGGTAACTAGTTGGTAGCCAAACTTTCATACCAAGGTAACCATTTCAGTTTATTAGGTTACCTTCATAGTGCAGTGGTAACCAAACCTTCATACCAAGGTAACCAAATTTTCATACCAAGGTAACCAATCCACCTCCACACATGTAGTTTTTTTCTAGTGCAGTTGGAAACCAAACCTTCATATCAAGGTAACCAAACATTCAAACCAATGTAACCAAACTTTCATACCAAGGTAATCAACGCACCTCCACACCTGTAATTTTTTAATAGTGCAGTTGGTAGCCAAACCTTCATACCAAGGTAACAAATTTAGTTTTATTAGGTTACCAATTTATTTTGAATGTGATACAGTGGGTAGCCAAACTTTCATGCAGTTGATTGTCAAACTTTCAGACCAAGGTAATCAATTCATATTGCAGGTGTGGAGGTAGATTGGTTACCTTGGTATAAAGGTTTGGTTACCTTGGTACGAAGGTTTGGTTATCAACATTACATTACACATCACTCTCTTATCTCTCTCTTTCCTATGCGGTGTTCTTATTTTCCTTTGGACATGAAATTAGAATTGAAATTTTCGGACATTAAGAAATTATGAAAAATAAAATATCCACCTCCTTTTTTCATTCCATCGACCATTTTGTGGTTGACTCTCGCTTTGTCTCGCCGGTGAAGGAGGAGAAGGAAGATGACGTTGTCAAACCTTCAGACCAAGGTAACTAATTCAGTTTTATTAAATTACCAATTTAGTTTGAATGTGATGCAATTGGTAGCCAACTCTTCATACAAAGGTAACCATTTTAGTTTTTGTGGGTAACCAAATAGTCATAAAAAATTTCAGAACAGTAAAAGTTACATCTATTTATTTTTAAACTTTTTGTAGGGCGAATCTTCTTTTTCTTCTCATTGGCGTTTTGAACAACGGAGATTCGCGACGGAGTAGCGGCAGAGAGGGCTACTGTGAGGGAGATGAAGATTTGAATTTGAATTATTATTTTGAATTTGAATATTTGAATTTGTTTTTGTTGTTAGATCCCAAATATTTGAATTTGAATTATTAATTATGACAGTTATTTATTTTAGATTTTTTTATTAATGTGAATTGCATTATTTTTGTAATTATTTTATAAATACACTAATATTATAATTATTTTTTAATTATTGTATATTAGTGTTAAGGACCAAAAAAATCGAATACTAGGAGATTAGTGTTTGGCTTTATCTGCTTTTTTCCCACCAACGACTCCCGCGGTAAAGAAGAGATAGAGAGAAAAAAAAAAGAAAAAAGAAAAAGAAAACAAGTACTGCAGTAAACAGTAGTACCGTAAAGTACTCCTTATAAGGCCACCACTAATACTCAATACTCCTACTACTCTCTCTCTCTCTCTCTCTCTCTCGGTGACCATTGCAGGAACATGGACAACCAACGCGACCCATTCCTTAGTTGGCCTTACTTCTTCCAAGGAAAGGTTAGAATTTTCTCTTCATCTTCTTCTTTATATATGACATATGGAAATTGTTCCAAATTCTCTGTTTTAGAGGGGTTTTCTTCACACAAAAAAAAATTGGATTATTTATGTAAAATGGTATTCTATTTCTTTGAAATTTAAGAGCAAAATGATAATGGGTTTGGTCAATTTTTGGTTAAATATGCAGAATATGGAGGAGCTGACAGAATCCCTTTTGGTAACTACCCTTGAGCTAGAAACAACAAAAGTGAGAGCTCAAGACGAGATAAAAATGAGAGACGAACAATTAATTCAGCTCAGAGATATGCTAAACAAAGCCATTGGAGACAGAGATGAAGCACAAGAAAAATGCCAAAAACTCTTATTTGAGAAACTCTTTCTCCATCAACAGTACCAAACAGCAGCTCCACACTCTGGAATTTCAAGCATTGAAGATGAACCAAGAAGAGGGCCAGAGCTAGATTCCAACAATGGCTTCTCTTCATCTGACTGTGAAGAAAGCATTGTTTCATCCCCAATTCAAGAAAAAGACCAAGACTTTTTCCCTCCACTATCAGACAAGCCATTGCCGGAAAATGGGAAATTTCTGCAGGCAGTCATGAAAGCTGGGCCATTATTACAGACCCTCCTTCTGGCTGGACCTCTTCCCCAGTGGCGTCACCCTCCACCACCACTTGACACTTACCAGATCCCACCACCGCCGTTGGCCGTCCCATCACCACCAACCCAACTCCTCCACCAAGATTCTTTCATGAGTACGAGTCCTAATTTCAGCAACATTAACAACTGTGCTAGTGTCAATAGGAAAAGGGGATTCTGTGAAGGCTCTGATTCTTCCACAGAAACCAAGTATCAGAGGGTTGTACTAAATTAGCAGGGGGTGATTTCAGGCACTTCTTTAGCTTTTAAAATAGTACAAATATTTACCCTTTAGGTGTGAGATTGCAAGATGGATAATGCAACTGATCATCTAGTAGTACTTTAATTTGTACATAGGTTTTATTTAGAAAAAGGGAAAGATTTCAGAGAAAAGAGGAAGCTTGTTCTGTTCATGGCTTCTTTTTTTTAGAGCCTACTGCCTAGTACTGGTTGGTTGGAAATTTCTTATTTTTGTTCACATATCAAATTTCCTACTCTTTTTTATATTATTTTTATAATGTTTTTTTGGCTCTGATGTGAAAATGGGGTTTCATTTTCTTGAAACGATTGTGGATGTAGCATGTAATCTTTTACTGATAGTATAATAGTATATGTATGTATGTGGGACTATTTTATGTGTGCAGAAAAAGAGAGAATTGGAGCAATCTAGAATTCGGATTCGGTGAAAATGATATATTGGAAATTTTTATTACAATTTTAATAATATTAAATTTAATTTTCTTTATAAGTGTTTGATATTTTCAAAATAAAATTATGTTGTGACGCCCCCAGAATAGATCCATTCAACCCAACCCATTCTGAGTCGCCAAATACATGGTACAGAATTCAAATACAAACTTTATATCATACGGTCGTGCAAAATACGACCACACAACTGTGAGTGTCAATACAAATATGTAGAAAATATTAAGATTCAAACTAAGTCCTCATTACAATTATTATCACACTATTTATCAAAAATAGTGAGGACTACTACTGCTCTAACTCGGACCATCACTCTGTTCCCCGACTAGTTTTCGCAATATTCTCATTTCCTGAAGAGGACAACAGATAAAAAGGGTGAGCTCAACTAGCTCAGTAAAGAATATTATGACTAAGATAATGGGAAATAAATTATCGTTAGTCTTCAACAAATCAGATAAAATATAATGGACAACCAATCTTAGATCAATATTCGCAGCGGAAATAACAAATCATTAGAAGAGTTAAGCAGAGAATGAAGTCTACTATCTTCTATGATTTAAAAGTCCATCATCAATATTTTATCCCTGTAACATCAATCAATATACATCTCGAATCAAATATTCATCTTTGCACTACAGGCCAAAGATATTCATTTGTATCATCAGTGGTCATATTCATCTCAACACCTGTCATCTTTGCACTACAGGCCAAAGATATTCATCAGGTAATCATTCATCTTTGCTCTACAGGCCAAAGATATTCAGTTACATCACCTTTTAGGACTGAGAATGATAAAAAATATTTTAAAAAAACGAATCCAGTGAGATAAAAGACAAAGACTAAGGATTCGTATTTTAGTATATCCAATTCAAAAATACCTCGTAATAATCAATTATGGAGCAAAATTCAAGAATAGAGCTCAAAACTTGGATACAATCAAAGATAGTAACCTTAACAAGCAATTTGGACAAATCGAAAAAAATTTAATTTTTTCGTGAATAGTGCCGTATACGTGAATAGTGTCGTATACGTGAATAGTAATTTCGACGGAAAAAGTAAGAATTTCAACATAAAATTCATGACAATATTTCTGTATAATGATATTGAAAAGAATAACATCATTTACGAAAGAAAATAACATCCCTTACCTCAAAAAGATAGTACCTCTGACTGGAATATCGGATATAATACCGAAGGAAACTTGCACTGAATAGCAACACTCAAAGTATTGAAATACTCACAAAAATACGCTCGATATTATAGAGAGAGAAAACTTCTGATTCTGGTGTGATTTTCAATTCTAACCTAAGCACCCTATTTATAGGAAAAGCTTAGGATGTCAAAGGAGACTAAAATAATAAAATAATATTATTTTTTAAAACATTTCCTCCGCCGTCGGCTGCTATCCAAACTCAGAATTTTTTTCAACAAAAGTGGGTCCCACCCATTAAATAATATTTATTTTCTGAAACTTCAATAATTCATAACAAATAGCCCCTTTGTCAAAAAAAATACAAATTATATGTCTTTTCATAGAAAATTTAATTCTCTACAACTTTGCAGAAGGAAGTTTTTCCAAATTCCAAACATAAATTATCCAAAATCCACAACCAGATGATTTTTCACACCAAAATATTGATAAAAACTCATCAGCGCCAATTCCTTCTTTAATATCCACAAAATAAATATTTCCTTATCATATAAATCAATAATTAATTATTCACAAATAATATTCTAGAACTACAATATTAACAACCAGATCGTTCCCAGGAAAGAGGGGGCCTTCCGATAAGGACTTCTCCTTACTGGCGTGCAATTAAATAACCCCTCCTAGACAGAACTTTCTTAGACATTGTCAATAATGCTATCTAATAATATTATTCAAATAATATGAATTATCGAGTTGATAACGTGAAATACTGTGCAACGACAATTATTGAATCAATACTACAAAATATCAACTGTAACCATTATTGAATCAATCATAAAAAATAGCAACGTAGCAATTATTGAGTCAATAAAATATCAATGCAGCAATTATTGAGTCAATAATATAAAATATCAACGTAGCAATTATTGAGTCAATAATATAAAATATTGAACAGTAATTACTGTAAAAATAATTGAGTAATGGTTTCTCACGTAAGACTCAATAATTCGAAATACTGTGCAATACCGTGTGCTACTATGCAACACCGTGTATCACTGTATTTTAACCACCGGGTATTTCAACAGTACTAACGGTAACAACTACGCCGTTATCTTGTAAAAAAGTTATTTCTGTCGTTTTCTATATCCGACAGTTATTCCGTTGTGGGGGTCCACAAATAGCTGCGCCGTCGTACGAATATTCCCCGACAACAAGAATATTCCACGACCAAACGAATATTCCCCGACAACAAGAATATTTTATAACCACTTGCTCATTTTAAAAATATTTGCACATTTCACCCATAACTTTCATATTTATCAAATCAGCACCTTACTATTTCGAAATAATATATAAAAAAAAATTAAATCTTTATTCATAAAAGTTGGGGTCTTACATATGTTGTTACAATAATAAATGTCATTTAAAATAACTATAAAAATAACGTTAAATATATATTTACTCCAACAATTATATACTTCCTCCGTCCCATAATATATGACGTTTTAGAGGTGCACACAAGGATTAAGGAATTAATTGAAAAGCATTAATTATAGTATCAATTGTCTATAATACCCTTAAATTCTCATTTATTATCATACTTATCCCGTACTCTCTCTCATCTATAACATTTTTCCATGAGGGTAATTTTGGAAAGATTATAATTAATTCTGTTAGATTTTTTAAAACGTCAAATAATTTGAGATAAATAAAATCACATAAAACGTTATATATTATGGGACGGAGAGAATACATAATATGAAATTACTTTATAACTTTAATAAAATTAAATAGCACAACATTCTCTATAGAAAATGCAATTTTCTTTTTCCTATGATAAACTTGTCAAATTCTCAAAAGATCAGCATCACCGAAACTGGACCTACTACTAATGGTTGTCGGGTGAGTGAGCCTACAAATCAAAATCAGGATCTACTACTAATGGTGATCATGTTTTGAGTATTTTATTATAATGGTGACTTGATGTTTCTCAAATCATTTCCATAATTTCTCTTTAGCTACATTTTCCTTCTCTCTACAAGGCACACTCGGTTGCTTTAAATAATTACATATTTGCTTTTGCATCAACATTCTTTTCTCACAAAAGCCAAACAAACAAACATGGTTGAAAGTGTCCATCTTCAAAGAAGTAAAACAACTAGGTTAGTTAAAGACTTGCACCTTCATGTCCACACCCTCATAAAAAGAATCAAACAATCCGAGTCAAATCTTGAATTCGGAACAAATTTCTAGTTAAATTCCAAACCCGAATTGAATTAAATTTATCCAAACAAGGCCTTAAACCATTGATCCAATAGTATATTTTTAGGTTATCTTAGCCCATCACAGACTCATCCAAAAAGTCATGACAGAAGTACTATTGGTAGTAACTTACTTCCTTATATGCAAACAATTTTTTTTCTATCTTTCGATGTGCTAAGGCAACCCGATCGGATGACCCGATTCGAGCTTTTGAGAGTCGACTCTGATATCATATGAAATAACCCGGGTCAAATCCTGAGTCCGCCCAATAGTATTTTTTTAGGTTCACCCAAAAGGTCATGACTGAACATACTATTGGTAGTAACTTACTTCCTTATATGCAGACAATGATCTTTGTCTCGACTCGACTTCGGAATAAATCTCGAGTCAAATCTCAAATTCATCCAAACAAGGCTTTAATTCAGTGACCCAATGGTATCTTCTTAGGCTCACCCAAAAGGTCATGACAAAATATTCTATTAGTAGTAATTTACTTTTTTATATGCAAACAATTTTTTTTCCGATATCTCACCAAGTCAAATTCGGAATAAATTTCGAGTCAAATCCCAATTCCGAATCAAATCAAATCAAATCAAACAAGGTCTTAAACCACTGACTCAATAGTATCTTTTCAGGCTCACCCAAAATGTCATGACTGAAATTACTATTAGCAGTAACTTACTGTCTTATATGTAGACAAATTTTTTTCCTATCTTTCGATTTGGGACTGGGGTGTTACAAAGAAGGTGATCAAAGTCTCTACATTATTTATTTTCTTGTGCTTTTTCTGCCCTATTTATTGTAACTAAGTATCGACATACGCCTCACGCGTTGCGTGTGTAAATAATCTAGGATAAAATAAAAATTTTGTAAAATTTGAAGAACTAAATACAAAGATAAAAAATATGTTTATATAAAAAAGATAAAATGGAAATTATCTCAAAAGTCAAAAGGTAATTTCGAAATTGACAAAAAGCTTCAACAAAAAAAAAGTTTACATTATATATTAAGATTTTTATAGAAATTAAAGAAAAACACAAATATTAATACCCATCGGTTTGCTTGTCAGAGTAAATATATCATTTCAATCGTTGTATCTTTTACTTTTTAAGGAAGTTAGATACACGCCTCTTTCCTAAAAGAGAGGAGATAGGGAGAGAGTTTTATTTTGACTTGATAGAATTAATATTAAAATAAAATAAAATTGATATAATCTCATTTGATTTTAATTAATACAATCGTAATTATTATAAATTATATAAAGGTATTATTAATTACAAAAACTGTTGTTTGGTGTTGTTTACAAGTTTACATAAATTACAGCAATATTAAATTTAAAATTGCATCAATTATTCACATAAAGAAAATGATATTTTTTTTGTATAATGGTTAGAGTAATATATTTTAGGCTGATTGGCACTTCTGTCCTTCTAAGTTGTTACCCATTTTCAAAGTCGTCCCTAAAGTTCTATTTTCGTCAGTTAGGTCCTTAAAGTGACATTTTGTTGGCGTTTCCGTTCCCCCGACTCATTTTAACCTCAAACCGACCCATTTTAACCCAACCCGACCCAGTTTAACCCAATCTAATTTTTTAATATTTTAAAATATAATATTATTTTTAAAATAAGTGTAAAATAATAATTATATTTAACATTTTAAAAAATAATATTGAAAGTACTATTAGTAGTAGCTTAATTACTTAAGTATAGACAAATATTTCTCCTATCTTTCGATGTGGGACTGAGTGTTACATAAATTTATTCTTCTTTTTTTCAAGGCTGAAATTTATTTTTATTTTTTTCCAAGACCCACTGACCACTGTCTTCAGTCTCTCTCTCCCTCTCTCTCTCTCTCTACATATTACTCTCTGCCGCTCTAAATTATTTAATATTGAATGGTTAAAAAAAATCCAATTTAAGATTTGCATATAAATTTCTAGATAAAATTGAATCCTAATCAATTAAGTACCTTATGTCAACTATCCTCCAGGAGCAGACGCGATTAGCAACTATTCTAGGTTTGAAAAACAACTCACAACTTGTCAACAAAATGTAGTCTTTAATTAGCTATTAAGTTATGGATATGCGTCCACATCAACACCACCCAAAAAATGAATAAATTAGCAACAAAGGAAGAAAAAATAAATGTACAATAGCTTTAGTTTGCAAATCGACAGAATGAATTAGGTGAGACATCTAGAAATGGAACACAAGGAATTGAGTTCTCTGTAAATTGAGCTAAGTTTCACTGTCCAAAATTTTTGCAATTGATTTCTACAATCTTACACAAGGAAGAAGGAAGCAAAAGTTTAGTTACAACATTGAGATTTAAGCACAACTCTTCTTTATAAAGTTTTCACATTTAATATCCTTGCTAAAAAATAAATAAATAAACTACAACACTTGAAAAATAAAGGACATATCACATCAGTTGTATAGAGTAAGGTGTAAATGAATCGAGTCGAGCCGAATATTGAATTGTTCAGATTTAGTTCACAAAATTTATCGAGTATAAAATAAAGTTTGATTGAGACTCGTTTAGCGATCAAGTTGAGCACGATCTCGAATCGAGTCTGAGCAATTTGAACTTTTCGAACGAATAAAATTCGAATATCAATAAAAAATTATAATTTGAGGAGGTTCGAGTAATTAATCGAATTTTAAAATTTGTTCATATTTGAATCATTTATATTTCTAGTCGAGCTCGAATCGAACTTTTAGTCGAACGAATACAAATTAAACCCAAATTATTTGTTCATTTTACAGCCTTAGCGTTGATACACTAACAATGATTAGACTTCACGTGTTAATGAGTAGAAACTAGGAACCTTACTTGGAAGCCGAAAGATCCAAGCCTGGACTAAAGCTAGGGGGGCATTTAGTGACTCTTTTGTCTAAAAAAAACACTGGTCCACACGGCAAGCCGGCCCAACTAATATTGAAGCCGGAAGTTTCTAATGCCTCCATTACATGCCTTGACTGGAACTCACATTCTCTCTCTCTCTAAATACAAGATTTCTTTTTTGAATAATGATACAGATATAAATTATGCTATAAATATTTTACAAATTATTGATGTGACAAACTCCACCTCAACTTTTTATGTGGGGTCGAATACTACATTGAAGCAATTATTGATCAATATACTGAGGTGGAGTATGTCACATCAGCAGTTTGTAAAATAATTTATGTATGTAGCATTACTCTTGTTTTTTATGTTACCTGAAATTTCGCGCCTAAATATCAGACAACATGTTCAAGTGTTGTACGATACAATTACAATTAATATTTTAAAATATTTTTGAACAATTCGGGCACAACGTTTTTTTAGCACTACAGAATTTCTTTCTAAATCTATCTGTATTAAAAAGTGGGAGAAAAAGCTTTTTTACACGGTCTCTTTAATCCACTTTTTCACATTTCTTTCTCTCATTATTTAATTTCTTAAATATTATTTTAGGATTACTTACTCTCACTTTTAACACGCACGTAGTGTGTGCCAGATAAACTACATTGAGGTATTTTTGAAAGTAAAAATGACTTGAGAAATTTATTTACACCAAGTCGGCCTCCTCCTTCATAAACTAAGATGGAGTACAATGCAACTTCAGATGTTTACTAAACATTTTTATTTTCGTAACACGAATGTTCTGAATTTGTGATATACATGGAAGACTATATTTGCAATTAATTTAAATTATTGATAATGAAAAAGTAACAATTATGTTTTACGAGCAATAAGTGTCGTTAAAAGGTAAAAACATTGTTAACATAAATATAAAAATATCGCTAAATGTATATTTTGTTATGACAACATAAATATTACTCTCACATCATCAATAAACTTAATTTATTAGCTGACATTTCCTTTAGGATCTCCAAATGTACCGAACGCTATCGCTGCAAACATCAGTAACCGAACAACCCCCAAGACTAACATTTAGTTCATATTTTCATACCACAATTATATTTCAATCTCTACTTAGAATTAATTTGATTTTTTCCCCTCAAGAAAAGCTACTACCGTTAAAGAAAATTAGCTATGAGCCTATGTTATTTATGGCAAGGGGATGATATTTGTTTTCCAGCTCCAAACACCGTCCCGTCCCCCGCCCCCGAATAGTTATACATTAATTAAATTAATATTTATACATTTATATATTATATAATTAAAATATATGTCTTTGTGTGTGTGTGTATATTGATTTTTTTTGATTTTATCATGTATGTGGTAAAATATAATTAATTTTCATGTATGTATTATTATAAATATAATTAAAATTAAATTTTTTAAAAAAAAAATCACAAAATTTCCCGTGCCCGGCCTGTCCCGTCCCATTGCCATTCCGTCCACTTTATAATCTATTCGTAACATCTCATGAAAAAGAAAGTAAAATCCTAGATAGAACAGCCCAAAATCCTTGAGCAAACCTGCCTATGGCTGAGCCCGTAAAAATGGTAGAAAGCTACCACTGTATTTAGAACAACACCATCCCCAATTTTGGCCCAATTTATTTTTTCATACTAATAATATCCGACCACAATCTGAATAAAATTATAAATGGAGTACAATGGCATCTTAAGATATTTACTACACATTTTTATTTTGTAAAATGATAATTGGGATGTAGGAAAGACTTTATATTCTTCATTAATTAATTTATTAGTTTATATTCTGTAACGAGACAAAGGAATTGATTACACGTGCTTTGATCTTCATCCCCAACGCCTTACGGCCTCTGCAAACAAAAGAGGGACCAAAATATTTAATGAATGTAACCCTTTGTGTAGGACCAAAAAACAACCTGCTTATACTTTGTCCATGTTGTCCAAATGAAAGCTCATGGACAAATATGGCTCCTTCAAGCTTGAGTACATGAGGTTTTGAAATTCATTTTTGTCTTGAATTTTTGTCAAAGACAAAAATGTTAAATTTCAATCGAATATAAAAATATATATATATATATATATATGACTCGCTTCTTCTTCTTCTTTTTTAGGTAGAGGCATTTACATTAGGAGTATATTTCAATCCTCTGTGTTAATTTTGATGTTAGATATTCAGACGTATGATCTTGCAACGGTAAAAAAAATAAAATTTTACTAAATTATCATTTTAGAATTAGATCTTCATTAAAAAAGAACTAGACAAGTATGTTGGAAATTTGATAAATAATACCACATTCGTTCTAAAATTAGAGATATGTTTTAAATTTTTAGAGTCAATTTACGAAATTCTAACATTCAAAATTCATATAATCCCGTTCAAGTTTTAAAAATAATAAAGATGATAACTAGTAGTAGTATTGTTATATTTATTGGTACTAAAACTAAATTATTTCGTATCAATTTTGAATTTTTAAAAATGGATTCTAACAAGTCAAAATGTAGGTCTAATTTTAGAACATGTGAGTGACTAATAATTAGAAAAACAATTTGAGAGGAGAAAAGACAAAGAAGCAAAAGTGAAGATTTGGGCCGAGTGAAAGTAGCTTGGTATCCCTTTAAACAGGTTTTGAATTCAAATCTTGCGAATAAAAAAAATAATATTAAAGACTTTTTTATTGTTGACTGTAGCTCGATTCCGAATTAATCTAATTTAGCTTAAAAGTTAAATAAAAAATAAAAAAATAAAAATCAAATCCATGGAGGTCTGGGCTTAATGGTAAAAAAAAAAAAAATCCATGGAGGGAATCAGCCAAATATCTCTCTCTCAGTCTCATTCTGATACTCATTCTCTCAGAAGAAACAAGTTAAAGTGGTGGCGGTGGCTGGGTGGCTGGGTGGCTGGGTGGCTGGGGTTCCTTCTTCATCTTTGTATCTCTTCAGTCCCTTTCCACCTCTCTACTGTCTCTCTGTTCTATCGCTCTCCTGTTGTGCATTGAATGCGGGAGCCAAACGTAGCTTCTGTTCTTCATTCAGGTTTGTATTTTTTTCAAAAATAAAAATTCTCTGGCTAAAACACACAATCTCTCGTGCATTTCATTGTTAATTTCCCAACTTTTCACCCTTTGCTTGTCCTCTTGATATATAACTTCTTTCACCCTTCAAATCAATAATAGTATGATTTCACTTACGATTTCAGTACTTCTGTAATATCCGGATTCTGCAACATTTGATTTCTCTTCCAGATTCCAATCTCTTTCGGTCGCAGATCTAACACGCTTAATTTTTTACTACTTTTTTTTATATCCAAAATTATGTGCAAATTTTTTCCCGAGATTTCATTTTTTTGGGGTAAGGAACTAGGACTATGATTGATCGAGTGTTTAAAATTGAATGATTTGGTTAGGGATTTGTGAAGCTGGTCAGAGCTACAATTTGCGTTGGTGAGATTTGTTTGGTTTGGGTTTTTGAGGTGGTGAAATGGAAGGAAGGATGAAAAAGTACCGGCAAGTGAGTCCGGAGAGAGCCAAAGTGTGGACAGAGAAATCGCCCAAGTATTATCAGCAGCAGCCGCCCAACCGAAAAGTTGCTGTAGTTTACTATCTCTGTAGAAATCGCCAGCTTGAACATCCTCATTTTATTGAAGTTACACTCTCTTCCTCGGACGGTCTCTACTTAAAAGGTACAGTCAATATCTGTCTATCTTATACTCAAGGTGCATATCTGAAGTAAGTTTATTTGGAAAATTTTATATGCACAACAGTTCTATTTAATTTGTTATTGATAGAGCGAATGCTAATTTGTTTTTTTTTTAAGTTTAACAAGTTGTAATTGTTTGGACAACAATATAAATTACTCAGAACCATATTTGTTGATATATATGTGCTATGTTCTATTGAAAATTTTAACATTTTTCCGAATGTTTTGATGTTGTTGATAGGTTAATTCTCTTGGAACTCTGTTTATGTGATCAAAATACTAATTCCCAATTTGTGTTAATTTTGTAATGATTTGGTGTTGTGTAGATGTGATTAATAGGCTTAATGTTTTGAGAGGGAGAGGCATGGCTTCAATGTACTCATGGTCTTGCAAGAGGTGAATCTAGTGATCTGATTGTGTGAAGTTTGAAATTTTTTTTACAGTAATTCTTTAAAATAGTTTTTTTTCTTTCCTGGATAACGTTTTTGGTTTGAATACCTATAACAGAAGCTACAGGAGTGGGTTTGTGTGGCATGATCTTTCTGAAGATGACCTAATTCTTCCGGCTCATGGGAATGAATATGTTCTTAAAGGTTCTGAACTCTTTGATGAATCTAATTCTGGTAAGCAAGCTAATTGTTAAACATGTGTTACACACGTGCATACAAAGTACATATGTAATGTATTCTTTTGCAATCAAAACCAGCTAAATTTAGTTTGGTTCTAAATGAGTTATAAAAAACTTTAGGCTACGCAAGGGTCAAAGTTCTAAATTTAGTTTGGTTCTTTCTCTTTAGTTTTATCAGCAATGAAATACATCTTAACAAATTTAAGTGGACTTCGTAAACCAGGTCGTTTCAGTCCTGCTGAAAATATAAGATCACTGAATTTGAAACAATTACCAGAACCAGCATTTTCCAGAAGCCAAGACGATTCTCCTTCATCAGGGAGCATGATTGAAAGAGAAACGAAACATTCTCAAGATGATGACCTCTCTCCTCCCGTTAAACGTTCGGGTTCATCTGCGGTGTCTCCAGAGTCCAAAGTTGGGAAAAGTTCTTGTTCAAGTGGTTCTTTAAGTTTGACGGAGTACAAGATATACAAGACTGATGGCTTGGCTAATGCATCAACCCAGACTGACGAGAATGAAAGCAGAGGAAATAAACCTCAAGAAACTTGTACAAGAGGTGTTTCAACTGATGATGGAGCGCCAGTACCCGAAAACAGTGGCACTCATCAAAACAAGGTTCCACATGTGAAAGAGACTTCTGAGATTTGCAGAGTTTCCATTTCCCCGCCTACATGTTCATCCAGTGCATCTTCATCAGGGGGTAAGACTGATACCTTGGAGTCTCTGATTAGAGCTGATGCTAGTAAAATGAACAGCTTTAAGACACTTGAGGAAGAGGAATTTCGGATGCCATCCCATTCAAAGCTCAAGGCTTCCAATATGCTGATGCAACTGATCTCCTGTGGGTCAATCTCAGTGAAAGATCACAACTTTGGCCTCATCCCAAACTACCGGCCAGGATTTTCACATTCGAAATTTCCCTCTCCATTATTCTCAACATCAGTAATGTTTGGAGAGCTTGACTGCTTGTCAGAAAATCCAAGGCTTATGGGTCTGAGATTGGAAGATAAGGAATACTTCAGTGGGAGCTTGGTAGAGACAAGTATGATCAAGGAAGGAGTTCCTGCTCTTAAACGATCTTCCTCCTACAATGCTGACAGGTTAGTTCGTTTTCAACTTCTATTCTCTTGCAGAATCAGTTTATCTCCTCCACACTTGACATCAGCGAGTATAAGGGGCTTTGAAATATGAACAATCTGTAACAAGAAATGCGATTTACCTATAAAAATAAAATAAAATAAAATAAAAACTGGTGGATTATGGAGCAATTCATTTTGCGAATAATTAGTTAAGGAACATACTTGGTTGTAGAATATTGAAACACATGATCATAATCATAATCAATTATTGATACCCTGTCTAGGCATGAATCCTTCGCATGTGATAGATGCAATAAAATATCTAAACTCATCAAAATTGTGGAAGACAAAGTTGACAGACTTGATATCTATTGAATAAAAAATGCACCAAATTGAGATTTGCCTTCTAGGCGTCAAATTCATTTTGGATTCCTGAGTTTTTGCTTAATGTCAAGTGATGGATATACTTGAGAATTACTATGTCCTGAAGAATTTTGTGGAGCCTCAGGTATATTGTTCCTCCTTATGATCCTTGTATTGAGAGTAGGTAAGTATTTGGAAATGCAGGACCTGTGAGCAGTTAGATTCAGGTGCAGACAAAGAGGATACCGACTCGGCAAGTTCAAAGTGTATACCACGATCAATCAAAGCTTCACTGGGCAAGCACCCAAAAAGTGAGTCAACGAGGTCACCTGTTTCTGACGGACCAAGAATATCATCTGATGGAGTCCACAGTTCACGAATTATATCGCCTAGCATATCCAATGGTGGCAGTAAAAGAATCACAGAGCCAATGCCAGGGACGAAACAATCAAAGAGACTAGAGTCCTTGAGGAAAGATGGGGAAAACGTGATCAAAATCGAAGAAAGTTAAGTTTTCGATTGTTCTTCATTCCCTATTAGGCATTCATGCCACTAACAGGGTGCTGCTTTTATTGT
Organism: Panax stipuleanatus; assembly: GCA_020205555.1. NCBI lineage: Eukaryota > Viridiplantae > Streptophyta > Magnoliopsida > Apiales > Araliaceae > Panax > Panax stipuleanatus. The sequence continues at coordinate 36,632,496 of CM035125.1, forward strand.
TCATGTTGGTTGAGATTCTGTTTTGTTTTCTTCCAACAGGCTTGCTTCAGGAGCTAGGGTTATAATCCACTCAAAGGCACCTTGCAATGCCGAGGGTAACGCATTTTGAAGGCCACATTCTTATGTGGAAATCTCGTTAATTCATTGAAAGTATAGTCGTTATAATTTTCATAATTCGACACATGAGAAATCTGTAAGCTGGTTTTGCTAATGGTTCTGTAAATCTGAAGGAAAACTGAGTGAGAAACAAACTGCCTATTTGCAGAGGAGGCTGCTAGTGGTCCAGAAGGGGCTAGTAGAAATGTAGAATACCCCTTGGGGACATTATCAGTTGTTTTTATCAGCTTCCCAATATACCTTTTGCCTTTCGAACTACTAGATGCGGCGAGTTCTTCTTATAATACTATACTGCTTATCAAAAATGCTTATAATACCATTTTTCAAGGGACTGGTACAAAACACACTTGTCAAAAATGTATAAAACCATTTATTTTTTGTGTCAAAAATAGTTTTTAGGAATCACATAGGATTCTCTGTGTTTGTTTTCATTTCCTACACTTCTTTGACGTACAATAATGTTGTTCTTGGTCTTCGCCTACCCAAAAATTAAAGATCATTTGTCGGGGAATTCTTGAACATTCGATTTTGAAATCATTATAGTCAAAGTCAACTCCAATTTACTCTGCTTTAATGTAGAAAAATGAAAAGACATGTGATATGACTTAAACCATTGTCAAGATTCAAGAACATAGTTAGGCCCCGCATGCTAATCATTAATTTTAATCAATTGATTAATCCTATAGTATTAACACGTCTCTATATGTCAATATTGTACTATTATTTATCAATTAATCAATTTATCATGAAGTTAATTTTATGATAATTGAATTCAAGTACTACCATTTGACCCTAATCTACGTATAAATAATTAATGTAGAAAAAATAAAGAGCAATGCAACTCACATAATTTGAATCAAATAAAGTTTACATATACACATATACATATTTGCGGGCCTTGCATGTCACGCAGAGTTCGCAGTATATATGTGTGTATGTGAGCATTATGTGACTCAAAATTATGTAATAATAATATTATTTAAAAATAAATAAATAAAGCATACTAATTGTCTGATTTTGAATTTAAGTTAATTGCAATAAATAATGAGGTACGTGAAATTCCATGGCATTAATTTCTTCTAAAAAGAGAGGATCCTGGTTCAATTTTTAGTACTCTCTCCGTCCTATAATAAGTGATATTTCAGAGTTGAGCATAATTATTAAAAAAATAATTGTATAGCATTAAATATTGTATCATTTATCTATAACACCCTTTGTGTTAATAAAAAAAAAGATATAAAGTTAAAAGTATCTGAATATTGAAATATGAATAATGAAAGATAATTTTAAAAATATTATGATTAATATTTCTAAATTTTTTAATACATTAAATAATTTAAAATAAATAAAATTATCTAAAATATTATTTATTATGGGACGAAGGGAGTCACTGCCAAAAGAAAAGGAGGAGTGGAGTCACATCACGTTGCGTGTGTTACAAACTATTTAACCTTTTTACTTTTTTTAAGATTTCATCTGAAAAAGGGTGAAAAGGTTAAAAAGCCAAATTGCTCATCTTTCTCTTGGATTTAGACTTTTACACTTCGTTTATGAGCTTTGAACGGAAAAGGGAAAAATAGAAAATCTAAATTAGAATAGAAAAGAAAAGAATAGAAAATATAAAAAAAAAATTCGTGTTATTTTTGAGTTTTTAATAGAAAAGAATAAAAAAATTAAAATTGAGGACATGAGTTATAATTTAAAATTTATTATATTGAAAGTTGAGGATAATATAAAAATTATAAAAATATTATTTATTCTAATTTTTTTTCTGTTCAAATTAGGCCAATTTTGAACGGAAAATTTTGGTAAAAAAAATAGCCAAATTTTCTATCCTTTTTTTTCTTTTTCGTTTATTAAAAAACTAAAAAACATAAGAATTAAAAAAAAAATTAAATTTTTCGTTCTTCTTTTTTTTTTTTGTCCATTTTAAAATTTTAGTGAGTTTTGGAGCTGGCCTGGATGGAATAAAGTTCTATCCCTGCCCTGCCCTGCTGGGCGCTGGCTGCACTTTACTAGTGCAGATTTGACAGCTACATTTTATTATGTCGTTTTCAGGGTTTGACTTGTTCATTTCTAAGGATTTTGCGCAGGGTAAGGTGCTAGCTACTAACTAGCATCATCACCTCCTCAAAGTAAAAAGTTCTTTTTCAAATTCAACTTTTTTTTTACCCTGAAGATTTTGTGTCGGCTCATACGTTTTGCAACTTGGACTAATAGCAACTCCCACAATGAATTTGAGTATATCTTCTGTTATTCTTTTTTCCTTATTCATATAATATTTGTGTGTGAATGTGTTATTACTAGTTTTAAAATTTTAATTTTGTATTTGTTCGTTTATCGGCGTTTAGAGCGTTTAATATGTTTATAAGTTTCAAACACATTCAAACGTATCTAATGTAATTAAAAATCTTATTCATTTACTAGTAACTTATTTCAAACACAATTTAATTAATTCACAAACGATACATTCAACGCTTCAAAAGTGATACGGTGCGTTTGGACTTTCAAATGCACCAAATTCTATCGTTGCAAACACTCTAAACGTCAATATTTCCAACTATGCAATGTTGTACTCTGTATTGAAATAGTTTTCTTTAAATTATTAAAATTAAAAAATACTTTCTTTTTTTTTAATACGGATACAGCTACATCATATGTGCACATCCCACCAAACCGAAAATATTGTGTTCAATTTAGAGAGATTTGATAATAGATGTTAACTTTAGAGTTTAAATTGAAAAGAATCGAACACGAAGGTTTTAAATGCTCAGTGTGGTAAATTTCAGGGCGTACATTGCATTTTAAGCCTAAACAAACTTGAAGCCAAGCTCGTGGTAGGATGAAATGAGACCAATAGTGACACACACATTCGGCCGTGTTAGGGAAAATTTTGATTAAAAAATAATCAATCCCATTGAAGCTTAAGAATATTAGTATGGATAGCTTTAGAATTGAAGTAAAATAAAATTTAGATTAGTCACTTAATTATCTAATTGTATTTTATTTATTTTTTAAAATTATTTTGCTAAGAATTTGTGCTTGAGAAATTTTGAAACATTTGGAAACGAGTGAAATGAATGCAGATGGACAAGGCCTCTATAGTTGGAGATGCAAGAGCTACAAATGCAGGCCAAGAAGTTGAAGGCTGATATTGAAAGCTCGAGTCATCTTTAAAAGGAGTGGACAAACATCAAGGAGGCTCATATGAGAATGCCATGAAGATTCAAATAACAAACACTGTCAAGCCCCTCTTGACTGAATGGTAAAACAACTACTCATAAGACTTTGGGTGCAAGAGGTCTTGGGATCCATTCCTGTCCCAGGCAGGAATATTAAGATTTTAGCCAAAAACTAGCGAAAAATAAAATAAAATAACAAACACTCATCCGATAATTAAAAAGATAATGGATGTTCGATTTGAAGGAAATTTATATACAAGCTCATTGTTTATTCAATTCCATCATATTGTAAAAATTGTGCACAAATTTAAAGAAAATTTTGTTCAGTTTGCAGCGTTTGGATCGACTCAAAGCCATTTTTGATGCATTGCGTTTGAGACCCAAAATAGATTGGACTTAAAATAAGCTTCACTAAAACGGTTTGTAACCAAACATAAACTAATAGTAGAGGCAAGAAAAGTACTTTTTAAAGCGGTAATTTGCGATAAATGGTGTTTGCAGATAGATGTGTTTCAAGTGGAAGAAAAAGGGATTTATGCGTGCAACAAAGGGCAATGGGCAATGATTTGCAGCAGAGCTCTGGATTCTTTCACCGGCTTCATTGTTCAGAGTTCGAATTTGGCAAATTTGAAGCTATGGGTGGCTGGAGCTCTTCTTATTAACCAAGGATTTGATTTTAGAACATTCCCATCACCCTAATTAACCCCCTATATTTCTCTAATGTTGTTGAGCAATCCATGCATGCTATTTTTATTTTTTTTTGATCAAATATGGATTTATGCATCAATATTAATGGAGCTCTTAGAATTCGTGAGACACTAAAATTTGTTCTTTTAGGTTGTACTAGGCTACTAGCATAATATATATGTGATCTGAAAGTTCTCTTGAAATTAAACCTCAAGCCATCACATGTTTAATTTTTGTATTGAAACTTTATAGTAAGTGCTTCCATCTCATTTTCCCCCTCATCTTCTTTGTTGTTTTATGTTTGTGAATTTTAAAAAGAATGTTAAAATAAATATGCATTTAGTGACACTTTAATATTTATTTTAATGACATTTTAAATTTTCAACTACACATATTACTTTAGCAGCAGCATAACTATTAGTTTGACATTACAAATAGTCTTTTTAAAAGGAGAAGGAAATGGAAATAAAATTTTATTCCTGGAGTTCCCCCCTCCCCCCCCCCCCCCCCCCCCCCCTCCCCCTCCCCCTCCCCTCCTGGTTAGTTTCACGGAGTCGTAGGCTTTTAACTACTTGCATGAAAACCTTAAAAGAATCTAAATTTATGAAAACCCAAAATCTTGAAATTACTGTCAAACTGATAATTTCATGTTGGAAGGTCCGCATCATGCATGGATTTTAATCTGTTTTCATATTTTTGTTTGGAGTGCCTCGATGATTCCTCTCATTTTAGTGCAGTGAAGCAAGATTTAACCCAGTACGTACGTGATTTGTTGAGGAGTGGATTTATTTTTGAGTCAAGGGCTCAAGGCGAGCCATTGCCCCCGTTGCCCTAAATTTGGTATAGCAAATTAAGAAAACACAAAGCCAATATATCCATCCTTAAAATCCTTTTGCTTCTACTCGATCTTCAAATGGACCGTTCCACTTTTGCTTCTGCCAGACACAGAGCTCAATACGGAGTTGGAAGTTATATTTCTGAAGCAGAATAACAACAACATGTAATGCTTCATAGTTTCTTTCTGTGTCATTGTTTTTTAACCAAATATTGTTTCATACTAGGGTATATATTTAACTTGAGATTTCGATTGCAAGCCAACAATATATATATATATATATATTTATACACTTTTGTACGTAGCCCAATGCAACTTCTTACATGAACAAATTAAGAAATAAGTAATTAGCTATTTATAATATACAACTAACTTACACCCTGGCTCGGGCACTTCTGCATGTGTTGTACTTACTACTACTACATTTATTCTTCTTGATGGAATATTCGTCTTCCTCTATTTTTGCAATCTCTCTTTCTTTCTTAGCTAACTTCTCTAGCTAGTCTGCTAATTCTTCTCCTATACTATACTTTTTCAGTTGCCTTGCCTGCCGAGTGATGCAAGTGTATATATGATTTGTAAAGGCTCCGTTTGAACCTCTTCAAAGCTCTAAAAATTTAACTCCGGACATGCGATGATGCTGAATTCTCAGGTGTTTTAAGGCTCTCTACATTTAGCCGAGAATTTGTTATATACGAGACTGGTTATCTGGTGACAGTAACATGCATGTAATTAAAAACATTAGGTTTATTTTTAAATTTGTCTCTCTTAAGTGATATATATTGAAGATCATTATAACATGTGTACGTTCTTTTATATATATATATATATATATATATATATATATATATATATATATATATATATATATATATATATATATATATATATCATATTAACCGTTGAGATATTGAGTTCCCCCAAGTATACGTTGTGTTGTGTGGATGTGGTAATGAATCTAGAAACCGTGACTAGTTGATAGAAAAGCAAAGATCAGAAGTCGTTCAACCATGGTTACAAGTCTAGTGAGTCTGTTTTTCATTTTCAGTCTTTCAGCTTTAGACTTTAATGGAACCCCACACAAGTCAACATTGACTAATATCTTAAAATAATATTTCATAATAAGATTTACTCCTATTATTTTGTAATTGTTAATGAATTATATTAATTTGAGTTTTAAAATAGGCCAAATTAATTTTTAAAAATTAATAATAACCTTGTAAATTGAAATAGAGAGAGTATATATATATATATATATATATATATATATATATATATAGGATAGGACTCTGGAACGAACAGTTCGTTTACGAACATATGTAGGGCCAAGTGTTAAAGGTTGTTGATTGGATGAGAATATTTAACAATAATTACGAATATATGATGGTAAATAATTGGGCCAATCAACAACCTTCAACACTTGACCCTACATATGTTCGTAAACGAACTGTTCGTTCCAGAGCCTTATCCTATATGTATATATATACATATAAGATGCATGACTCAAATTCTGTAGTAAACAAAAAATTATGTTCAAACCCTCTTATTTTTTTATGCTATTTTTATTCGCACGATTAACTTAATTCCTTTTAAATATAATCTTAAACATTTATATTGCTTCATTATGCAATAAGAGCTTTCTTATATAACAAGATCTTTATAATGACTTAACAATTTTCAAATTTAAAAATTGATATAAATTCAAATATTTTCCCCTAATTTAATTGCAAATATTATAAATTATCTAAAAAATAATATTAAATAGATTTATTATTTTGAATACTTAAATGAATTCACATTACTATTAAATTTATAATAATTATATAATTTAAAAATAAAATAAATGAGACTCTTTTTATTATAAGATGGGGACTATTTCAAAGTCATGGCACCCCAAATCCCACCTAACAGGCTAACTCTGCATTTTTTGCGGGCTTTTCAATAACTGGCATTATCCATGTTCACCCACTTAAAATTGACGTGGGGAAATGATTTGTGTTGCTCACGGTCCTTGAATGGGCTAAGCCCATTGAATTACAGATTAGCTGCAGGCTTTAAAGGTTCTTCTTTCCAAAATCTTAACTAGTAATCTAAATTTAAAAATTATATTTTAAATTTAATTAGTCAGAATGATACTGATGATGGTACTTAATATATTTTGTGAATCTCTGGTACAGTTTTGGATTCTGTTACTGATGTATTAATCTATACAATTTTAGATTCTACTATTGATGCATTAATCAGTACAATTTCTGGTGCTTCATTTGTGAATCTATGGTACTTGATGAAAGTTTAATGGTATTAACTTAGCTTTTTGGCATAATATGGTTGAGTTTTGGAGTTGAAACTTTTTAGTTGATTTAAATGTGGTGATATGGTTCATTAGTGGCTTGAGATTGTGTAAATGTCATTTTGAAATGGTAATGTTTGTGGTCTTTTGTATTTTTATGTATTTATGTTTTGGCAGGAGACTGTCTTTCAATGGTTCTGTTTTTACAAGAGATTTCTATTGTTGTGTTTCACAATTAATCCCCTGTGCTTTACATTTTTATTGTCTTCATATGGACAGATATGTGTCACTTGGTATGACACAATTTTGTTGGGTATTTTGTTGTCTTCTTATGACTTAATTTGTTTTTTGTTCAGTTTTGTTGGGCATTTTTATTGTCTTCATATTCCACTGTTTTTATTAAGTTCTTAAATGAATCCGTGGATTCAAGTGAAAAACAAATTCTAAAATAACAAACATTTTAAAAGCATGGTCATTTTCTGCATTAAAAACATATTACAACCCAATTGATGAATTACATCATAGCCGTGAAACTACATTTCATCCATTGCAATAATCATTTAACTACAATTACATCATAGCAGTGCAAATACATAACAAAATTACAACTAAACTGACAAACCATGACATTAGTTTTGACTTTGTCTCGTTAAGCCTATCCACCTCCATCTCCCGTTTAAGTGTTTAATTTCCTTCTCATATTTTTCAACTTGTCCTTTAGCTTTGTATTTTTCTCTATCAGTAAGCTCAAATCTTCAAATTTGTTAGTCATCACACTCATTGCTTCATCTTCATTATGAGTCAATTCCAACCGTTCAAAATAGCTACAATATCTCTCAGATTCTTATCAAAAATGGAAGAAGAAGAAAAAATCAAAACAGATGAGAGATGATTGAGTTCACAACAATAAGGGAAGGATATTTACCCCATAGTTGCGGTAGCCATAAAATCTTCTTCTTCTTGATCCATCCTTCTTGGAAACACAAATTTGAGTTGGAACATCACAAAAACACATCCGCTGTTTTGGAGCAATTGACGCATATCTTAGGATGCAATTGATAAGCCAAATAATTCAAATAAGTTTTTGCATGCCATTTCCTTCTTCTTCTTTTTTTAAGGCCACGTAAGAATGAACAACTAAATTAGACGTTCGTCCAAGAAATTAGACGGAATGGGGTGATCATTACTAGTTTTTAAAAAATTCAGTGTGTCAATTCTATTTTTTAAAGTTTAGTGGGGTACTACTTAAAGCCGAACAACCACATTGGGGGTAATCCGCCTTTTTGCCCAAAACTCAGAAATATAAGAAAAGAAAGTAAATTTTCTTTCCTTTACTCTATTCTCTCCAAAATTTTAAACTCCTTTCTTTTCTGATTTCCTCAAACGCATAAACAGATTGGTGGTTTAAAACTTTTAGAGCATTTTGGGGTTTGAGAGTATAAACACATTTGAGAAACTTATTGGGCTAAATGTAATTTATTTCAAACATAGCAAAAATGGTGCAATATGTTTGGGGTTTTAAATTCAACCATCCAAAAAATACTTTTCAAAAGTACGAAACTAACAAGCTAGCTAGTACTTGCTATGGTTAGTTTTATTTTTGTAATTGATTTTTAATGGTTAAATTGACCCTATTTAGTATAAAAAATTATTCTTAATTTTTTATACCTAAAGCTCCTCCCTCCTCCTTACCTAAATCTCCTCCTCGATCCCTTGTTGGAGGGTAGAAAATTAAATTGAGCAACCAACCAACAATAATAATAATAATAATAATAATAATAATAATAATAATAATAATAATGGATGTGTATTGTATTTGTGGCACATGAAACACGAGGGGGATATATGCATGGAGGTTATGTCTCCATCAAATTAATTAGCATCATCCTGTCCACTCCACTTTTTCACAATTTTTTATATACATTAAAAAATTCTATTTAAGTTTAAAATATACAGAAGAAACCTCTTTCATCTAGTCTAGTGAAAATAGTAACATCCGACAATTTTACTCTATGCATATATACAAAAGGGTTGCTGCATATGCACTGCAATTGCTGAAATTTACACACACACACACACACACATATATATATATATATATATGTTTGTATTTATAATGAACCTCATAAATAAAAAGCTGGTTGGTCTAAATTTTTATATTTCAAATATTTATCATCTATATCTCTAAAGAATTAATATTTTAGAAGATAAAAAAAATAAACCCGAATAGACAGACCACTAGATGGAGAAGAGAAGAGAAGAGAAGAGAGGAGAGGAGAGGAGACCTCAACAACAATTTAAAACATACAAAACACAAACAGAATACCATTCAACAAATTACATGCATACTAAATACAAATTGATTAAACACTGATAATTAATGTTTGTTTAGTACTCAGGGATACTGGTGGGCAATTGCTCATGACTGTGGCTGATGAAGATGAGCTCATATATAACCCCAGCGAGTCCACCGCCAACGAGTGGCCCGGCCCAGTACACCCAGTGGTTGGTCCAGTCCCAGCTGGTCAAAGCTGGCCCAAATGACAGGGCGGGGTTCATTGATGCTCCGGTGAAGGCACCACCGGCTAGACTATTGGCTCCTACCAATAAACCAATTGCAATGGGCCCGATGATTCCAACCTCACCCTTCTTTGGGTCCAGGGCGGTGGCGTACACCGTGTAAACCAGCCCGAAGGTCATCACCACCTCGAATGCAAAGGCGCTCCACACCGACACGCCCGACAAAGCAAATGCCGTTGTGGTCTGCATGCGCGCATATTTTAGCAGCTCAGAACTAATTATTACAAGTCTATGTATACAAAAAAAAATTAGCCACTGTGAAACAAATTATAAAAAATAACGATTTTTAAAGTGCGTTTTAGTCTTTTGTTGATGAATTCTTTATTTTTGCATGCATGCATCTAATAGTTGTTGTTATTAACATAAGTTTTGTTATTTTAACACATTCACTTTTCACATATATGTCCCCCATATACTAATTGCTCTTTCCAATATATTTAACTTTAGATGGATCTATATATTTAGAAAAGAAAAAAAACAAAGATCAAAAATTAAAAAAAAAATTCTGATTTTCTGCACACAAAATACAAATTGTGCGTTTTCTTTCACACCCTCGTATAAAAACTCCCTTCTAATTACCCACATCAAAGCTTCTTTTTTTTAAAAAAAAAAAAGAGGTAAAATACCAGTTCTCCTATAGTCTAACGGTAGAAGTAACCGTAATAACTAATTTTCAAAAGCATAAAAACTCACCAAGCCACCAGTTGAGAAAGCAAGAAGAATGCAAGCAACAGTAGACCCAAGCAACTGCGCAATAATGTAAAGAACCGCCCGGACCAGAGTTAGGTTGCCGCCAATTGTCGCGCCAAACGTAACCGCAGGGTTAACGTGGCCGCCGGAGATATTAGCTCCGACAGATACCGCCACAAACAAACCGAAACCGTGGGCCAATGCGGTGGCCACAAGCCCAGCTGGGGTTGTGGGACCACCTTCAGTGATCTTGTTGAATGCCATTCCTGAGCCTTGACCGGCAAAGACAAAAATCAGGGTACTAAAGAACTCCCCCAAGGCCGCCTTGATGGCGCCCGGCTGGCGGAACTCTTGGTACTCTCCAACGGTTATACGGTGGAATCTTGGCATCGCCGGAAAATCAAGAATTGGTGGTGGAAATGTGTAGTATTACGGTGAGAGTGTTTTGCTAAGTTGTATTGCATTGCATGCGCGGTAAGTGTTCAGATTATATATTAGGAGTGGAAGGGAGTTGGGAACCGGCTATAGCCAGTTTCCGGTGGTTGTACATCTAGTTTTATTATGATGTTCAAAGAGGGAGGGATTGGGGAACCAATCATGCCTCTGTCAAGACAGCTAAGCATTCACATCCAATGGCCAATGGCTATGAGGATCAGTTTTTGATAAGGGGGACACGTCACGCGGTTAATTTTGATGTGACCTCATAGAATGGGATTAATTTGTCCATTGGTTGTTAGTTCTTTGATTTTTTAGGATCATCAATTAAATGTTTGGAATGGTTTGGAAACAAAAGTTTTTTTTCCTTTTTTTATATTTAAATTAATTTGTTTTCTTCAAATTTTTATAAAGAGAAAATTAGAGGCATAATCTGACTCTTGAGGTCAGATGACGGCATATTAAATTTTAAATTAATATAAATTTATTTAATTTTTGTTGATACAATAATTATAATTGTATAGTATATAACAAAAATTATTAATCATAAAATTTATTTTAAAATTTAATATGTTGTCGTTAGATTTTAAAAATTAAATTATATCTCTAATTTTCATCTGGAATGAAAACGCAACTTAGAAAATGTTTGACATTGCTATTAAACGATGGGCCCACTCGCGTTTGAATTGGTGCGTTTGATAGCCGAACAAGAAAGGATGTTGCGTTTGCAGCCCAAACGCAGTACACGTCGTGTTTGGCGAGTGAGTAGCAAGCACTAATGCTACGTTTGTATTGAAAAAATGGAAAAAAGAGCGGAATAATTCATCACATTCTAGTTGAAATGAATTATTTCATATTTTTTCTATCCTAAGAAATAAAATTTATAAACTTGAGAGGAATAAGAATGGTTCAATCAATTCCCATCGTAACCAAACACAATTTTTTTTTATTCCATAGGACTGGGTCATTCAATTCTCATCACGTTCATTACTTCAATTCAAACGTAGCATAAGTGCGCATAGCAATTACTTTTACTTGCGGTAAAAATAAATTTGGACTTGCAAGAGGTAAGAACACAATTTTATTTTTATTTTTATTGTTTTGAAAGTCCCATTTTTGGATAAATACAATATAATTTCATCATCAAGTACATAATCATTATTACAATATTAAAAAGAAATCGAATTTCACTAAACTCATAAATAAATAAGGTACCTTAATTTTAATCCTTAAGTTAAGATGTCATGGGTAGATTCATATGAAAACACAATAGTTTCTTAATTTGAAAATAGGAGCACATGTTTGTTTGTTGTTTTGGTCCACGTGATAAAGAAATCGATTCTTCCTCTGTATAAGGCGATTCAATGAATATCTACCCTACATTATTTTGTGGACATGCTATTTCCTAGCAATCAATTTTAATTTTATTGCACTTTCTTGTCTTATATACTACTCCATATAAGCTGAATTATTCTGATTCTAAATGTCTTAATTTCTTTTTTTTATTATTCGACTCTATTGAGTATAGAATCTAAGCTCAAACTTTATACAAAAATATGGACACAGCACAATGGTTTTGGATAGTATGGACACAACGGCTTTACACTATTCACCTTCGACTTATTTTTTGACTTATAAAATGACTTATAAGTCATTTTTGAGAAGTAATTATTTATTATTTCTCAAATAATAATTTATAAGTCATTTTTAAAATAAGTAGGTTTGACCAAATATAAAGAAATTTTTGCCATTATTTTAATAGTCTTTACCTCTATTTTTAACTCACAAGTCATTTTAGTCAAACACCTTCACATTTCATTTTAACTTTATTTAATTTTATTTTAATAATCTAACCATAACGATATAAAGAGCATGTAAAAATATGAATTTATGTAAAATTTTGTTTAATTTGAAATTATGCATCGACGACTTTATAACAATACAAGTAAATAAAATTTGAACTGTTGAGATATACTTACAGACATAATATTTGCACTATTATACAAATGATATTTCAACACCTTAAATCAAATGAATTTTTTCATACTCTCATATATTTATGTTTGTCACATCGGTGGTGCAATTAGATTATTAAATTGACGATGAAATAAATAATATTGCATTGAAAGTGTTCTAAGACAACTTATGTTATAGAATGGATGATCACGTGAAAAAAAAAAGAAATCTATCCATAAATCATATTTACCAGGCTGATTGTGATTGGTACGTGACAGTTGGTTCCTATCCATAATTCAATATCAAACAAAAATAAAGCTTAGCTATTATTCCCCAAACATTTCCTGGACCATTTCATTGGAGTATATTTTACAAACAACAAATCTTCATCCCCGCAGTAAATCTTCATAGATTGTGGTGATTTTGTTAAGCACTTTTCTTTGAAAATTGAGACCAACACATGATATCAACATTTAGAATTTTACAAGGATATATATATATATATATATATATATATATATATATATATATATAGGGTCCGTCTCTCCAGTGAACCATAGGGAGCGAACTAAAAACGAACCGGCTGCAGCAACAGTTTTTTCCGTCACTATAGCATAAAAAACCGGTTTATTATGCTATAGCGACAAAAAAAGCCATCGCTATAGCCGGTTCGTTTTTAGTTCGCTCCCTGTAGTTCGCTGGAGAGCCTGACATAATATGGGTCCGTCTCTCCAGTGAACCATAGGGAGCGAACTAAAAACGAACCGGCTGCAGCAACAGTTTTTTCCGTCACTATAGCATAAAAAACCGGTTTATTATGCTATAGCGACAAAAAAAGCCATCGCTATAGCCGGTTCGTTTTTAGTTCGCTCCCTGTAGTTCGCTGGAGAGCCTGACATAATATATATATATATATATATATATATATATATGTATGTTTACTATATTCCGTTCGAGGAAAAGAATCTTGACAATCAGTTTTCTGTTTCCTCCAATAAAATTTATGAATGGAATATTGATGGCTTCAGTGAACATCAAATTCTTACTAAAATGAACCACATGTCTATGGTTGCTAATAGTTACATCACTGCTTTTACTAATCTCACTCAACCTGAAATTGTTGAAATTTTAACTAATGGTTTTTCGGGAGTTCTTCGCTCTTGGTGGGAAAAACACCTTGATGAAGATGCTAGGAACTCTATTATTCATGCTTATCAACTTGATGATAATGGTCAACCTATCTTCCGTGAAGATATTGGTTTTGGTGTTCCTGATGGTATTAATACTTTAATTTTCACTATAATAAAACATTTTATTGGTACTCCTAGTAATATTACTGAACGTATTCATGATCAACTTAGTAATCTTACTTGTCCTACTTTAAGTGATTTTAGATGGTATAAAGATGTTTTTATTTCACGTGTCATGCTTCGTAATGATAGTAATAAACCTTTTTGGAAGGAAAAATTTGTTAATGGTCTTCCGTCTTTATTTGCTCATAAAGTCCGTGAAGAACTTAGTAAAACATTGGGCTATATTGATTATGATAACCTCACTTACGGTGACATTGTTAGTTATATTCAAAAAATTGGCCTAAAAATGTGTATTGATTTTAAAATTGCTAAACAAGCTGCAAAAGATAAAAAGAAAGCTAAATATGAACTTGGTACTTTTTGTGAACAATATGGTCTGCCTCCTATTGCCCCTTCCCGTAGAAAGCATAGGAAAAAGCAATTGGAAATTCACAAAAAACGTAAGCACCATAAAAAACGCTCTAGTCAAACTAATAAAGAAAGTTATTATGAAAAACCCAAGTCTAAAGGAAAAACTAGAAATAAAAAATCAACTTCTAAATCCACTGATAAGAGTAAAATTACTTGCTATAACTGTGGTAAAAAGGGTCATTATAAGAATGAATGTAAGTTAAAACAAAAATTAAACCAGTTAAATATTTCTGTGGAAGATTCTGAAAAGATTTTGATTTACTTAGAACTCAGTCTGATGATGATAATGATATTTCTGATGTTCCTTATTCTTCTGATAATAATGATCAAAATAGTCAAACTCCTAGTGAAGATAATGAAGTTACTCTTTGCACTGATAATTGTAGATCTGATTGTTGCAAAACTATTAATGTTCTTACTAAAGAAGATCAAGAAAGTTCTTTGTTAATTGAATTAATTAGTAAACTTACTGATGATGATTTGAAACTTCAGTATATGAAACAATTAAAGGAATTGTTTTCTAAAAATGTTACGGGAAAAGGTAAAGTCATAAAAGCTAAAGAAAAACCGCTTATAAGCCTTAATAAAACTCTTGAGAGATTTAAAGTTGCTGAGAGAGAGATTACTCTCCCAGAACTAAATCAAGAGGTCAACAAGCTTAAGAAAGAGATTTCTAGTCTCAAGACTGAGATCTCCAATTTAAAAAGTGATATGACTGCGTTAGTTAACAAAGACTCTGAACTTCATATTTCTGATTCTTCAGAAAATGAAGACATGCCTGAAACTTCAGGAGTCAAGGATGAAGAGTCTCCTTTGTTGATTCAAGGTAATTCGTTAAAAAGAATAAAAGATATTACCATTCAAAAATGGTATATTTTGATTCGGTTAATGGTTGATGGTACTTTTGCCATTCAACTTCCTGCTCTTGTTGATACCGGTGCAGATCTTAACTGCATCCAAGAGGGATTAATCCCTACCAAATTTTATGTTAAAACCAGTGAACGATTAAACTCTGCTAATGGAAGCAGCATGGAAATTAAATATAAGCTCCCTAAGGTTCATATTTGTCAAAATGATATATGTTTTAAAACTTCTTTTGTGTTAATTCGTAATTTAACTGATAAAATTATTCTGGGATTACCATTTATTTATTTGTTATACCCTTTCACCACCAGTAATAATGGGTTATCTACTGAGCACCTTGGGCACAAAGTTATTTTTGAGTTTTATCTCAGCCCAAAGAAAGAGATTTAAGATTTATTCAAGATGAGTCTATTTCTAAGTCTCTTAACTTGTTAAAATGTAAAACTTCTCATTTAAAGTTTTTAAAACATGAAATTAAGTATAAACAGGTTGAAGATCTTCTTTTAAGTGAAAAAATACAAGATAAAATTGAAGAACTTCGTCTATTCATGGTTAAAAATTTGTGTGCTGATTCTCCTAATGCTTTTTGGCATCGTAGGAAACATGTAGTTAAACTTCCTTACGCTAAAGAATTTAAAGAGCATCTTATTCCTACTAAAGCTAGACCTATTCAAATGAGTCACCAACAAATGGAGCTTTGTAAACAAGAAATTAACGATTTACTTGCCAAAGGCTTAATAAAACATAGTAAATCTCCTTGGTCTTGCCCTGCCTTTTATGTTAATAATGAAGCAGAGAAAGAGAGAGGTGTCCCTCGTCTGGTCATCAATTATAAGCCTCTTAATAAGGTCTTAGAATGGATTAGGTATCCCCTTCCTAATAAGGAAGACCTTCTTAGTCGTCTTAGTAATGCTACCATTTTTAGTAAATTCGACCTTAAGTCTGGTTTCTGGCAAGTCAGTATCCATCCTAGTGATAGGTACAAAACCGCCTTCACCACCCCTTTTGGTCATTATGAATGGGTTGTTCAAGCATTTGGCTTGAAAAACGCTCCTAGTGAATTTCAAAATATTCTCAATGAAATTTTAAATCCCTTTAGTCATTTCATCATTGTCTATATTGATGATATCCTTGTTTTTTCTAAATCTATTGACGAACATTTCAAACACTTGAATTCGTTCTTCAAAGCTATCAAAGTCAATGGTTTGGTTCTGTCACCAACCAAATGTTCCCTTTTCCAGGTTAAAGTTAAATTTCTTGGTCATGATATTCATCGGGGTTTGGTTCGTCCTATTCAAAGAGTTATTCAATTCGCTGATAGATTTCCTGATAAAATCCTTGATAGAACTCAACTTCAAAGATTCTTAGGATCTCTTAATTATGTTGGCAAATTTTATAAAAATTTACGAAAAATCTGTAAACCTTTGTTTCTTCGTTTACAGAAGAATCCTCCTCCCTGGACTGATGAGCATTCTGCCATCGTTCAGCAAGTTAAAAAATATGTTAAGGTTCTTCCTTGCCTTGGCATTTCTAATGAATTAGCTTTCAAAATTGTTGAAACTGACGCCTCCGACATTGGTTTCGGCGGTATTCTGAAGCAGAAGTTGACTCCTGCTTCTTCTGAACAAATTGTTCGGTTCCACTCTGGCGCGTGGAATCAAGCACAATTAAACTACAGCACTATTAAAAAAGAAATTTTAGCTCTAGTTTTCTGTGTCAGTAAATTTCAAAATGATTTATTAAATCAAAAATTTTTAGTTCGTATTGACTGTAAGTCTGCTAAATATATTTTAGAAAAAGATGTTAAAAACATCGCTGCTAAACATATTTTCGCCAGATGGCAATCTATTTTAAGTATTTTTGATTTTGAAATTGAATATATTAAAGGTAGTGATAATTCAGTTCCTGATTTTCTAACTCGGGAATTTATTAATTCAGGTACCCCTCAAGTTCAAAATGAGTGTGAGAGGGAAAGATAAAAATGTTCGGCCCTTGGGTCCTCCAAGCCCAAGCCCACCTAGTCAGAAGCCCGTGGGAGCTATAATCCCACATCCAGTCACTCCCCTTACTGTAGTTAATAGGTTCACTCCTTTGGTTTCTAGCTCGAAACCCTATAGTTCGGCTCTGGTTCAACCCCCTTTAATGGTTGATCCGTATGCTTCCTCCAGTAATCCTCCTGCTGGTCAGCGTATTCAAACTGAATACATCCCTGTTTTCAGCACCAATTTATTTCATATCGAAAGACATATGAAATCAATTGATGATCCAGTCAAATTAGCTGCCCAGTTCTTCCCAACTGGTTGGCATTTTATTCCTTCTGCTCCTTATAAATCTCTCATGTATTATAAGGACGTCCTTTTGCAAACTCAGTCAATCGCTATTAAACCTATTTATGATAGAAATGATTCTTCAAAAATCATCTATCATTCTCTTTATATTAAACAGGTTATCTCCATGCCTAACTGGGGTAATCATCCTAGTGATCTTAGGCAGCTTGAAGGTCATGATAGCCAGTTTTGCTATTATGATTACATGGAAGCTTGGAACAGAGTTTTTCTGTTTCAAACTCCATCTTTTAGTCATTCGTGGTTCATCCAATTTGACCACAAATTTAAAAGTCAATTTCCTCATTGGTTTGTTCTTTGGTGGGAACGTTATGGTCTCATCTTTGATATCCTCCCAATTGAGCTTCAGACTGTTCTTAATGTCTTTAGCTCTAGGGTTCCGGTGGTGCAGTCTAATTGCTGCATCCCAGTTATTCTTCATTTCGCCAGTAAATATAAAGTCCCATGGATCCTTCGATGGAACTATGGATTTTATTCCCCAACAGTCAATGTTGCCCTTTCTTCCCTAGTCGCCCCTGAAAAAGGCGCCTCTAGTAATCATCTTAATCAAATTACTCATGTTACTCGTGAGTTTTCAGTTAAATGGTGGGATAAGTTTGATCCTTATCGCATCGTGGGTCAAGTTCAGAAAGAATTCCCCAATCCTTCACCTATTCAAACGATTCCTCCTCCAAAGGAATCATCCTCCAGTAAATCTAAATCCAAGAAATCTCCTAGTTCAAAATTAGATTTCGCGGATATTGATCATTGTACCAATAATGAGCTTAAACAGTTATCCCGTTTAATTCAGAAAAGAATGGATAAACTCAGTGAGGACTCGGTTCCTTCTGTTTGTTCGTCTTCTTCTTCTCGCTCCAGTCATCACTCTAGTCCTTCCGATCCGTACGGTAGCATCTCTCTTCAGGATGCCCAGGATCCGTTTGCCTAGGGTCCAGGATCCGGTTTCCTTGGATTCCTACAGTCACCTTGGTCAGCTTTGTTACTAGATGCCCCTGCCCGCGCAGCCCGTGCTCCTTTGTCCAAAGTAGCCGAAAGCAGTTGCTGAGTCAGTTGTCATTTAGTATTAGTCAGATGTCTGTAGTCAAAAGTTGTTATTATCTTTATTTGTCTGTATTTGATTAACGCGTCTGTAATAGTAAAAGTTGTTTGTAATAGTCAAAAGTTGTAATAATGCTTTCATCTTTTGATAAAGCATTACTGTTGTTCAATAGTCATTTATGTTTTGTAATTATTGAGTTGTAATTACTCCGCCTTTCTCTTCTTATATAAGAGAGGCTCAGTCATTGTTAAGAGGCAGGATTTAGTAATCCAATAGAAAGCTTGTGAAGACTTAGATTCCTATCTAACGAATCTTCAGCTCTCTTGCCTTCTCTCTTAGATATGCTAAGTTTCTATAATCGAGTCAATCTATTGTAAGTTATCAAATTATTTGTTTGTAATTATTTCAAAGTTCAATAAAAGTTTTATTTTTATAATCTCTTTTATACTTATGAATTGCTGTTGTTATTTCTTATAGCTGTGCTATAGTTATAATTCAGACTTTGTTTGCGCCACTCTTCTCATTTATCTCATCTTCCGCCTTTTGGTATCAAAGCCATGAGTTGTTTGTCTACTAAACGATGTTCTTGATCTCCTTCTTCTAGTCATTTTTTAAAAATCAAAAGTTTTGATCTTTCTTTGTTCAAGAAGTCACCTAGTCTCTTTGTATAAACCACCCTCCATCGCCATAGGTCCCTGTCCAGCCTTTGTCAGTCTCGAGTGTGTGAGCAGTTTTGGCTTTCTGGGAATCACTAGATGATAGGGTATGTGTTTATGTTAAGCAAAGAAAGGGGTATGTACGGAAGAACACAGATCAATTAAAACTTTAATTTTTAATAATGAGTAGATTGTTTAGATCCAGTTCGTCGGTTAGTAATAGATCTTCTCTTCCTTCTGTTCCTAATATAGTTAACCAAGAAGAACAAAGTTATGAAAATATTAATCAAACCCTTAATAATTGGAACATACCTAGTGTTTCTCCTAAGGAGATTTACCAGTCAACTTTCATTGATAATTTTAAAACGGATTACAATGTTAAAACAGTTGAACGTGTTTATGCTATTAATAAAGAATATGAAAATTGTAGTCTTCTTTCTCCTGATGTAATTAATAAACATCGTAAAAAGGGTTATAATTTTATTCATATTGGTCTTGTTCAAGTTGCAGTCAAACCATTAACTATTAAAGGAATTAACTCAAGTGTCTTTTTATGCCTAAGAGATGCTCGTTATCTAAATTATGCTCCTAGTATTATTGGAATAATGGAATCTAGTTTACATGATGGTCCTATTCATTTTAATTGCTTTCCTGATCTTCCTTTAAGTCTATCTGATATTAATTTACTTAAGGCTTTAACTTTGAATATTAAAACTGCTGGAGAGATAACTCAAATGATTGAGGGATCTCAACCCTTAGCTTTAATTTTTAGAATTTATTATAAAGTTATGAAAACTAACTTAAATATTCATGCTCTTAATAAAAGTCCTAAAGATCATACTGTTTTAATACAAAGTAGCACTAGTAATGCCAATGTTCAAACACCTAAGACTATTCTTTGGAAAGATGTCACGTTACCCAGTCAATGGATTCTTCCTCAGGAAGTTCCACAAAAACCAGTTAATAATAATTTGTTAAATTTGGAAAATATTAAACAATTTTCTGATGGTACTGTTCGAATTAGTTTTGAACGTACTAGAAGACCTGTTATTATTGAGGAATTCACCAATTCTTCAGTCCCTTCTATCTCTAGAAGAGACACTGATGTTTTATCTGACTTTTCTATTCCTGATATTAAACTGAAAGGTGTTTTAAATCAGGGTCAGACAAGTCATCCTTGCTATACTCCTGCCTTCCGGGCCGATGGAGAGCAAGATGATGTTTCTCCTACTGTTTCAATTGGACCTTCTCCCTCTGATTTTGATGCCCCAATTAATCACCAATTGAGAGTCCTTACAAAAGTCTCTAAATTGAATTGGGATAGTCTTGTCGATGATTTTAATTCTAAAGCTAATCAACATAAACGACATGTTTTTCGTAATATGCATGATAAAGCTGATAGAGATAAAATTGTTCATAATTGGAAAAAATTTATTAAACTTACTAGAGAGAACCTTACATTTTATGATTGGTATGATAGAAATCATTGTAAAGTTCTTACTAAATCTCAATGGATAAAAGAAGATAAGTCAAAAATTTTAGCTTCTCATCCACCCCTTGAAACTGTTCTTTTACAAGTCAAAAATAACTCAGTTGTTGCTAGTCCTTTTAAAGTCGCTGATGGTAAAACTGATGATAAAAAGATTATTGAACAAAATAATTTTACTAATCAGTATTTGGCCACCATAGGTAAACAACTTGATAAAATTGAAGAAAAGTTTGACAATACTCTTATTAAAACCCCTGATAAGAAGCTTGAGCAGCCTTTATTATCTCTCCCTGATAATAGGGATGGAAAAGGATTGCCTGGTAAAGATTCTGATTTAGTTAAAAGTATTGATAAACTTATTAAAAAGATTGGTTCCCACTCTGGCGAAGCCAGTGGAACCGTTGCCATCATTGATCAGATTCAAGAATCTGCCGATGATTACAATAGTGACTCAGACGAGGTATCTGATGTCGCTTCTGTTCCCGACCTTACTGAACAACTGAAAAAATTAACTTTTAATAACACTAGTATTACAAAAAATTGGTATACTAGACCCACTCCCCCTGATCTTCAGTTCGAGGAAAAGAATCTTGACAATCAGTTTTCTGTTTCCTCCAATAAAATTTATGAATGGAATATTGATGGCTTCAGTGAACATCAAATTCTTACTAAAATGAACCACATGTCTATGGTTGCTAATAGTTACATCACTGCTTTTACTAATCTCACTCAACCTGAAATTGTTGAAATTTTAACTAATGGTTTTTCGGGAGTTCTTCGCTCTTGGTGGGAAAAACACCTTGATGAAGATGCTAGGAACTCTATTATTCATGCTTATCAACTTGATGATAATGGTCAACCTATCTTCCGTGAAGATATTGGTTTTGGTGTTCCTGATGGTATTAATACTTTAATTTTCACTATAATAAAACATTTTATTGGTACTCCTAGTAATATTACTGAACGTATTCATGATCAACTTAGTAATCTTACTTGTCCTACTTTAAGTGATTTTAGATGGTATAAAGATGTTTTTATTTCACGTGTCATGCTTCGTAATGATAGTAATAAACCTTTTTGGAAGGAAAAATTTGTTAATGGTCTTCCGTCTTTATTTGCTCATAAAGTCCGTGAAGAACTTAGTAAAACATTGGGCTATATTGATTATGATAACCTCACTTACGGTGACATTGTTAGTTATATTCAAAAAATTGGCCTAAAAATGTGTATTGATTTTAAAATTGCTAAACAAGCTGCAAAAGATAAAAAGAAAGCTAAATATGAACTTGGTACTTTTTGTGAACAATATGGTCTGCCTCCTATTGCCCCTTCCCGTAGAAAGCATAGGAAAAAGCAATTGGAAATTCACAAAAAACGTAAGCACCATAAAAAACGCTCTAGTCAAACTAATAAAGAAAGTTATTATGAAAAACCCAAGTCTAAAGGAAAAACTAGAAATAAAAAATCAACTTCTAAATCCACTGATAAGAGTAAAATTACTTGCTATAACTGTGGTAAAAAGGGTCATTATAAGAATGAATGTAAGTTAAAACAAAAATTAAACCAGTTAAATATTTCTGTGGAAGATTCTGAAAAGATTTTTGATTTACTTAGAACTCAGTCTGATGATGATAATGATATTTCTGATGTTCCTTATTCTTCTGATAATAATGATCAAAATAGTCAAACTCCTAGTGAAGATAATGAAGTTACTCTTTGCACTGATAATTGTAGATCTGATTGTTGCAAAACTATTAATGTTCTTACTAAAGAAGATCAAGAAAGTTCTTTGTTAATTGAATTAATTAGTAAACTTACTGATGATGATTTGAAACTTCAGTATATGAAACAATTAAAGGAATTGTTTTCTAAAAATGTTACGGGAAAAGGTAAAGTCATAAAAGCTAAAGAAAAACCGCTTATAAGCCTTAATAAAACTCTTGAGAGATTTAAAGTTGCTGAGAGAGAGATTACTCTCCCAGAACTAAATCAAGAGGTCAACAAGCTTAAGAAAGAGATTTCTAGTCTCAAGACTGAGATCTCCAATTTAAAAAGTGATATGACTGCGTTAGTTAACAAAGACTCTGAACTTCATATTTCTGATTCTTCAGAAAATGAAGACATGCCTGAAACTTCAGGAGTCAAGGATGAAGAGTCTCCTTTGTTGATTCAAGGTAATTCGTTAAAAAGAATAAAAGATATTACCATTCAAAAATGGTATATTTTGATTCGGTTAATGGTTGATGGTACTTTTGCCATTCAACTTCCTGCTCTTGTTGATACCGGTGCAGATCTTAACTGCATCCAAGAGGGATTAATCCCTACCAAATTTTATGTTAAAACCAGTGAACGATTAAACTCTGCTAATGGAAGCAGCATGGAAATTAAATATAAGCTCCCTAAGGTTCATATTTGTCAAAATGATATATGTTTTAAAACTTCTTTTGTGTTAATTCGTAATTTAACTGATAAAATTATTCTGGGATTACCATTTATTTATTTGTTATACCCTTTCACCACCAGTAATAATGGGTTATCTACTGAGCACCTTGGGCACAAAGTTATTTTTGAGTTTTTATCTCAGCCCAAAGAAAGAGATTTAAGATTTATTCAAGATGAGTCTATTTCTAAGTCTCTTAACTTGTTAAAATGTAAAACTTCTCATTTAAAGTTTTTAAAACATGAAATTAAGTATAAACAGGTTGAAGATCTTCTTTTAAGTGAAAAAATACAAGATAAAATTGAAGAACTTCGTCTATTCATGGTTAAAAATTTGTGTGCTGATTCTCCTAATGCTTTTTGGCATCGTAGGAAACATGTAGTTAAACTTCCTTACGCTAAAGAATTTAAAGAGCATCTTATTCCTACTAAAGCTAGACCTATTCAAATGAGTCACCAACAAATGGAGCTTTGTAAACAAGAAATTAACGATTTACTTGCCAAAGGCTTAATAAAACATAGTAAATCTCCTTGGTCTTGCCCTGCCTTTTATGTTAATAATGAAGCAGAGAAAGAGAGAGGTGTCCCTCGTCTGGTCATCAATTATAAGCCTCTTAATAAGGTCTTAGAATGGATTAGGTATCCCCTTCCTAATAAGGAAGACCTTCTTAGTCGTCTTAGTAATGCTACCATTTTTAGTAAATTCGACCTTAAGTCTGGTTTCTGGCAAGTCAGTATCCATCCTAGTGATAGGTACAAAACCGCCTTCACCACCCCTTTTGGTCATTATGAATGGGTTGTTCAAGCATTTGGCTTGAAAAACGCTCCTAGTGAATTTCAAAATATTCTCAATGAAATTTTAAATCCCTTTAGTCATTTCATCATTGTCTATATTGATGATATCCTTGTTTTTTCTAAATCTATTGACGAACATTTCAAACACTTGAATTCGTTCTTCAAAGCTATCAAAGTCAATGGTTTGGTTCTGTCACCAACCAAATGTTCCCTTTTCCAGGTTAAAGTTAAATTTCTTGGTCATGATATTCATCGGGGTTTGGTTCGTCCTATTCAAAGAGTTATTCAATTCGCTGATAGATTTCCTGATAAAATCCTTGATAGAACTCAACTTCAAAGATTCTTAGGATCTCTTAATTATGTTGGCAAATTTTATAAAAATTTACGAAAAATCTGTAAACCTTTGTTTCTTCGTTTACAGAAGAATCCTCCTCCCTGGACTGATGAGCATTCTGCCATCGTTCAGCAAGTTAAAAAATATGTTAAGGTTCTTCCTTGCCTTGGCATTTCTAATGAATTAGCTTTCAAAATTGTTGAAACTGACGCCTCCGACATTGGTTTCGGCGGTATTCTGAAGCAGAAGTTGACTCCTGCTTCTTCTGAACAAATTGTTCGGTTCCACTCTGGCGCGTGGAATCAAGCACAATTAAACTACAGCACTATTAAAAAAGAAATTTTAGCTCTAGTTTTCTGTGTCAGTAAATTTCAAAATGATTTATTAAATCAAAAATTTTTAGTTCGTATTGACTGTAAGTCTGCTAAATATATTTTAGAAAAAGATGTTAAAAACATCGCTGCTAAACATATTTTCGCCAGATGGCAATCTATTTTAAGTATTTTTGATTTTGAAATTGAATATATTAAAGGTAGTGATAATTCAGTTCCTGATTTTCTAACTCGGGAATTTATTAATTCAGGTACCCCTCAAGTTCAAAATGAGTGTGAGAGGGAAAGATAAAAATGTTCGGCCCTTGGGTCCTCCAAGCCCAAGCCCACCTAGTCAGAAGCCCGTGGGAGCTATAATCCCACATCCAGTCACTCCCCTTACTGTAGTTAATAGGTTCACTCCTTTGGTTTCTAGCTCGAAACCCTATAGTTCGGCTCTGGTTCAACCCCCTTTAATGGTTGATCCGTATGCTTCCTCCAGTAATCCTCCTGCTGGTCAGCGTATTCAAACTGAATACATCCCTGTTTTCAGCACCAATTTATTTCATATCGAAAGACATATGAAATCAATTGATGATCCAGTCAAATTAGCTGCCCAGTTCTTCCCAACTGGTTGGCATTTTATTCCTTCTGCTCCTTATAAATCTCTCATGTATTATAAGGACGTCCTTTTGCAAACTCAGTCAATCGCTATTAAACCTATTTATGATAGAAATGATTCTTCAAAAATCATCTATCATTCTCTTTATATTAAACAGGTTATCTCCATGCCTAACTGGGGTAATCATCCTAGTGATCTTAGGCAGCTTGAAGGTCATGATAGCCAGTTTTGCTATTATGATTACATGGAAGCTTGGAACAGAGTTTTTCTGTTTCAAACTCCATCTTTTAGTCATTCGTGGTTCATCCAATTTGACCACAAATTTAAAAGTCAATTTCCTCATTGGTTTGTTCTTTGGTGGGAACGTTATGGTCTCATCTTTGATATCCTCCCAATTGAGCTTCAGACTGTTCTTAATGTCTTTAGCTCTAGGGTTCCGGTGGTGCAGTCTAATTGCTGCATCCCAGTTATTCTTCATTTCGCCAGTAAATATAAAGTCCCATGGATCCTTCGATGGAACTATGGATTTTATTCCCCAACAGTCAATGTTGCCCTTTCTTCCCTAGTCGCCCCTGAAAAAGGCGCCTCTAGTAATCATCTTAATCAAATTACTCATGTTACTCGTGAGTTTTCAGTTAAATGGTGGGATAAGTTTGATCCTTATCGCATCGTGGGTCAAGTTCAGAAAGAATTCCCCAATCCTTCACCTATTCAAACGATTCCTCCTCCAAAGGAATCATCCTCCAGTAAATCTAAATCCAAGAAATCTCCTAGTTCAAAATTAGATTTCGCGGATATTGATCATTGTACCAATAATGAGCTTAAACAGTTATCCCGTTTAATTCAGAAAAGAATGGATAAACTCAGTGAGGACTCGGTTCCTTCTGTTTGTTCGTCTTCTTCTTCTCGCTCCAGTCATCACTCTAGTCCTTCCGATCCGTACGGTAGCATCTCTCTTCAGGATGCCCAGGATCCGTTTGCCTAGGGTCCAGGATCCGGTTTCCTTGGATTCCTACAGTCACCTTGGTCAGCTTTGTTACTAGATGCCCCTGCCCGCGCAGCCCGTGCTCCTTTGTCCAAAGTAGCCGAAAGCAGTTGCTGAGTCAGTTGTCATTTAGTATTAGTCAGATGTCTGTAGTCAAAAGTTGTTATTATCTTTATTTGTCTGTATTTGATTAACGCGTCTGTAATAGTAAAAGTTGTTTGTAATAGTCAAAAGTTGTAATAATGCTTTCATCTTTTGATAAAGCATTACTGTTGTTCAATAGTCATTTATGTTTTGTAATTATTGAGTTGTAATTACTCCGCCTTTCTCTTCTTATATAAGAGAGGCTCAGTCATTGTTAAGAGGCAGGATTTAGTAATCCAATAGAAAGCTTGTGAAGACTTAGATTCCTATCTAACGAATCTTCAGCTCTCTTGCCTTCTCTCTTAGATATGCTAAGTTTCTATAATCGAGTCAATCTATTGTAAGTTATCAAATTATTTGTTTGTAATTATTTCAAAGTTCAATAAAAGTTTTATTTTTATAATCTCTTTTATACTTATGAATTGCTGTTGTTATTTCTTATAGCTGTGCTATAGTTATAATTCAGACTTTGTTTGCGCCACTCTTCTCATTTATCTCATCTTCCGCCTTTTGGTTAACTACATGTTTCCTACGATGCCAAAAAGCATTAGGAGAATCAGCACACAAATTTTTAACCATGAATAGACGAAGTTCTTCAATTTTATCTTGTATTTTTTCACTTAAAAGAAGATCTTCAACCTGTTTATACTTAATTTCATGTTTTAAAAACTTTAAATGAGAAGTTTTACATTTTAACAAGTTAAGAGACTTAGAAATAGACTCATCTTGAATAAATCTTAAATCTCTTTCTTTGGGCTGAGATAAAAACTCAAAAATAACTTTGTGCCCAAGGTGCTCAGTAGATAACCCATTATTACTGGTGGTGAAAGGGTATAACAAATAAATAAATGGTAATCCCAGAATAATTTTATCAGTTAAATTACGAATTAACACAAAAGAAGTTTTAAAACATATATCATTTTGACAAATATGAACCTTAGGGAGCTTATATTTAATTTCCATGCTGCTTCCATTAGCAGAGTTTAATCGTTCACTGGTTTTAACATAAAATTTGGTAGGGATTAATCCCTCTTGGATGCAGTTAAGATCTGCACCGGTATCAACAAGAGCAGGAAGTTGAATGGCAAAAGTACCATCAACCATTAACCGAATCAAAATATACCATTTTTGAATGGTAATATCTTTTATTCTTTTTAACGAATTACCTTGAATCAACAAAGGAGACTCTTCATCCTTGACTCCTGAAGTTTCAGGCATGTCTTCATTTTCTGAAGAATCAGAAATATGAAGTTCAGAGTCTTTGTTAACTAACGCAGTCATATCACTTTTTAAATTGGAGATCTCAGTCTTGAGACTAGAAATCTCTTTCTTAAGCTTGTTGACCTCTTGATTTAGTTCTGGGAGAGTAATCTCTCTCTCAGCAACTTTAAATCTCTCAAGAGTTTTATTAAGGCTTATAAGCGGTTTTTCTTTAGCTTTTATGACTTTACCTTTTCCCGTAACATTTTTAGAAAACAATTCCTTTAATTGTTTCATATACTGAAGTTTCAAATCATCATCAGTAAGTTTACTAATTAATTCAATTAACAAAGAACTTTCTTGATCTTCTTTAGTAAGAACATTAATAGTTTTGCAACAATCAGATCTACAATTATCAGTGCAAAGAGTAACTTCATTATCTTCACTAGGAGTTTGACTATTTTGATCATTATTATCAGAAGAATAAGGAACATCAGAAATATCATTATCATCATCAGACTGAGTTCTAAGTAAATCAAAAATCTTTTCAGAATCTTCCACAGAAATATTTAACTGGTTTAATTTTTGTTTTAACTTACATTCATTCTTATAATGACCCTTTTTACCACAGTTATAGCAAGTAATTTTACTCTTATCAGTGGATTTAGAAGTTGATTTTTTATTTCTAGTTTTTCCTTTAGACTTGGGTTTTTCATAATAACTTTCTTTATTAGTTTGACTAGAGCGTTTTTTATGGTGCTTACGTTTTTTGTGAATTTCCAATTGCTTTTTCCTATGCTTTCTACGGGAAGGGGCAATAGGAGGCAGACCATATTGTTCACAAAAAGTACCAAGTTCATATTTAGCTTTCTTTTTATCTTTTGCAGCTTGTTTAGCAATTTTAAAATCAATACACATTTTTAGGCCAATTTTTTGAATATAACTAACAATGTCACCGTAAGTGAGGTTATCATAATCAATATAGCCCAATGTTTTACTAAGTTCTTCACGGACTTTATGAGCAAATAAAGACGGAAGACCATTAACAAATTTTTCCTTCCAAAAAGGTTTATTACTATCATTACGAAGCATGACACGTGAAATAAAAACATCTTTATACCATCTAAAATCACTTAAAGTAGGACAAGTAAGATTACTAAGTTGATCATGAATACGTTCAGTAATATTACTAGGAGTACCAATAAAATGTTTTATTATAGTGAAAATTAAAGTATTAATACCATCAGGAACACCAAAACCAATATCTTCACGGAAGATAGGTTGACCATTATCATCAAGTTGATAAGCATGAATAATAGAGTTCCTAGCATCTTCATCAAGGTGTTTTTCCCACCAAGAGCGAAGAACTCCCGAAAAAACCATTAGTTAAAATTTCAACAATTTCAGGTTGAGTGAGATTAGTAAAAGCAGTGATGTAACTATTAGCAACCATAGACATGTGGTTCATTTTAGTAAGAATTTGATGTTCACTGAAGCCATCAATATTCCATTCATAAATTTTATTGGAGGAAACAGAAAACTGATTGTCAAGATTCTTTTCCTCGAACTGAAGATCAGGGGGAGTGGGTCTAGTATACCAATTTTTTGTAATACTAGTGTTATTAAAAGTTAATTTTTTCAGTTGTTCAGTAAGGTCGGGAACAGAAGCGACATCAGATACCTCGTCTGAGTCACTATTGTAATCATCGGCAGATTCTTGAATCTGATCAATGATGGCAACGGTTCCACTGGCTTCGCCAGAGTGGGAACCAATCTTTTTAATAAGTTTATCAATACTTTTAACTAAATCAGAATCTTTACCAGGTAATCCTTTTCCATCCCTATTATCAGGGAGAGATAATAAAGGCTGCTCAAGCTTCTTATCAGGGGTTTTAATAAGAGTATTGTCAAACTTTTCTTCAATTTTATCAAGTTGTTTACCTATGGTGGCCAAATACTGATTAGTAAAATTATTTTGTTCAATAATCTTTTTATCATCAGTTTTACCATCAGCGACTTTAAAAGGACTAGCAACAACTGAGTTATTTTTGACTTGTAAAAGAACAGTTTCAAGGGGTGGATGAGAAGCTAAAATTTTTGACTTATCTTCTTTTATCCATTGAGATTTAGTAAGAACTTTACAATGATTTCTATCATACCAATCATAAAATGTAAGGTTCTCTCTAGTAAGTTTAATAAATTTTTTCCAATTATGAACAATTTTATCTCTATCAGCTTTATCATGCATATTACGAAAAACATGTCGTTTATGTTGATTAGCTTTAGAATTAAAATCATCGACAAGACTATCCCAATTCAATTTAGAGACTTTTGTAAGGACTCTCAATTGGTGATTAATTGGGGCATCAAAATCAGAGGGAGAAGGTCCAATTGAAACAGTAGGAGAAACATCATCTTGCTCTCCATCGGCCCGGAAGGCAGGAGTATAGCAAGGATGACTTGTCTGACCCTGATTTAAAACACCTTTCAGTTTAATATCAGGAATAGAAAAGTCAGATAAAACATCAGTGTCTCTTCTAGAGATAGAAGGGACTGAAGAATTGGTGAATTCCTCAATAATAACAGGTCTTCTAGTACGTTCAAAACTAATTCGAACAGTACCATCAGAAAATTGTTTAATATTTTCCAAATTTAACAAATTATTATTAACTGGTTTTTGTGGAACTTCCTGAGGAAGAATCCATTGACTGGGTAACGTGACATCTTTCCAAAGAATAGTCTTAGGTGTTTGAACATTGGCATTACTAGTGCTACTTTGTATTAAAACAGTATGATCTTTAGGACTTTTATTAAGAGCATGAATATTTAAGTTAGTTTTCATAACTTTATAATAAATTCTAAAAATTAAAGCTAAGGGTTGAGATCCCTCAATCATTTGAGTTATCTCTCCAGCAGTTTTAATATTCAAAGTTAAAGCCTTAAGTAAATTAATATCAGATAGACTTAAAGGAAGATCAGGAAAGCAATTAAAATGAATAGGACCATCATGTAAACTAGATTCCATTATTCCAATAATACTAGGAGCATAATTTAGATAACGAGCATCTCTTAGGCATAAAAAGACACTTGAGTTAATTCCTTTAATAGTTAATGGTTTGACTGCAACTTGAACAAGACCAATATGAATAAAATTATAACCCTTTTTACGATGTTTATTAATTACATCAGGAGAAAGAAGACTACAATTTTCATATTCTTTATTAATAGCATAAACACGTTCAACTGTTTTAACATTGTAATCCGTTTTAAAATTATCAATGAAAGTTGACTGGTAAATCTCCTTAGGAGAAACACTAGGTATGTTCCAATTATTAAGGGTTTGATTAATATTTTCATAACTTTGTTCTTCTTGGTTAACTATATTAGGAACAGAAGGAAGAGAAGATCTATTACTAACCGACGAACTGGATCTAAACAATCTACTCATTATTAAAAATTAAAGTTTTAATTGATCTGTGTTCTTCCGTACATACCCCTTTCTTTGCTTAACATAAACACATACCCTATCATCTAGTGATTCCCAGAAAGCCAAAACTGCTCACACACTCGAGACTGACAAAGGCTGGACAGGGACCTATGGCGATGGAGGGTGGTTTATACAAAGAGACTAGGTGACTTCTTGAACAAAGAAAGATCAAAACTTTTGATTTTTAAAAAATGACTAGAAGAAGGAGATCAAGAACATCGTTTAGTAGACAAACAACTCATGGCTCTGATACCAAAAGGCGGAAGATGAGATAAATGAGAAGAGTGGCGCCTGAGTCAGTTGTCATTTAGTATTAGTCAGATGTCTGTAGTCAAAAGTTGTTATTATCTTTATTTGTCTGTATTTGATTAACGCGTCTGTAATAGTAAAAGTTGTTTGTAATAGTCAAAAGTTGTAATAATGCTTTCATCTTTTGATAAAGCATTACTGTTGTTCAATAGTCATTTATGTTTTGTAATTATTGAGTTGTAATTACTCCGCCTTTCTCTTCTTATATAAGAGAGGCTCAGTCATTGTTAAGAGGCAGGATTTAGTAATCCAATAGAAAGCTTGTGAAGACTTAGATTCCTATCTAACGAATCTTCAGCTCTCTTGCCTTCTCTCTTAGATATGCTAAGTTTCTATAATCGAGTCAATCTATTGTAAGTTATCAAATTATTTGTTTGTAATTATTTCAAAGTTCAATAAAAGTTTTATTTTTATAATCTCTTTTATACTTATGAATTGCTGTTGTTATTTCTTATAGCTGTGCTATAGTTATAATTCAGACTTTGTTTGCGCCACTCTTCTCATTTATCTCATCTTCCGCCTTTTGGTATCAGAGCCATGAGTTGTTTGTCTACTAAACGATGTTCTTGATCTCCTTCTTCTAGTCATTTTTTAAAAATCAAAAGTTTTGATCTTTCTTTGTTCAAGAAGTCACCTAGTCTCTTTGTATAAACCACCCTCCATCGCCATAGGTCCCTGTCCAGCCTTTGTCAGTCTCGAGTGTGTGAGCAGTTTTGGCTTTCTGGGAATCACTAGATGATAGGGTATGTGTTTATGTTAAGCAAAGAAAGGGGTATGTACGGAAGAACACAGATCAATTAAAACTTTAATTTTTAATAATGAGTAGATTGTTTAGATCCAGTTCGTCGGTTAGTAATAGATCTTCTCTTCCTTCTGTTCCTAATATAGTTAACCAAGAAGAACAAAGTTATGAAAATATTAATCAAACCCTTAATAATTGGAACATACCTAGTGTTTCTCCTAAGGAGATTTACCAGTCAACTTTCATTGATAATTTTAAAACGGATTACAATGTTAAAACAGTTGAACGTGTTTATGCTACAGACGCGTTAATCAAATACAGACAAATAAAGATAATAACAACTTTTGACTACAGACATCTGACTAATACTAAATGACAACTGACTCAGCAACTGCTTTCGGCTACTTTGGACAAAGGAGCACGGGCTGCGCGGGCAGGGGCATCTAGTAACAAAGCTGACCAAGGTGACTGTAGGAATCCAAGGAAACCGGATCCTGGACCCTAGGCAAACGGATCCTGGGCATCCTGAAGAGAGATGCTACCGTACGGATCGGAAGGACTAGAGTGATGACTGGAGCGAGAAGAAGAAGACGAACAAACAGAAGGAACCGAGTCCTCACTGAGTTTATCCATTCTTTTCTGAATTAAACGGGATAACTGTTTAAGCTCATTATTGGTACAATGATCAATATCCGCGAAATCTAATTTTGAACTAGGAGATTTCTTGGATTTAGATTTACTGGAGGATGATTCCTTTGGAGGAGGAATCGTTTGAATAGGTGAAGGATTGGGGAATTCTTTCTGAACTTGACCCACGATGCGATAAGGATCAAACTTATCCCACCATTTAACTGAAAACTCACGAGTAACATGAGTAATTTGATTAAGATGATTACTAGAGGCGCCTTTTTCAGGGGCGACTAGGGAAGAAAGGGCAACATTGACTGTTGGGGAATAAAATCCATAGTTCCATCGAAGGATCCATGGGACTTTATATTTACTGGCGAAATGAAGAATAACTGGGATGCAGCAATTAGACTGCACCACCGGAACCCTAGAGCTAAAGACATTAAGAACAGTCTGAAGCTCAATTGGGAGGATATCAAAGATGAGACCATAACGTTCCCACCAAAGAACAAACCAATGAGGAAATTGACTTTTAAATTTGTGGTCAAATTGGATGAACCACGAATGACTAAAAGATGGAGTTTGAAACAGAAAAACTCTGTTCCAAGCTTCCATGTAATCATAATAGCAAAACTGGCTATCATGACCTTCAAGCTGCCTAAGATCACTAGGATGATTACCCCAGTTAGGCATGGAGATAACCTGTTTAATATAAAGAGAATGATAGATGATTTTTGAAGAATCATTTCTATCATAAATAGGTTTAATAGCGATTGACTGAGTTTGCAAAAGGACGTCCTTATAATACATGAGAGATTTATAAGGAGCAGAAGGAATAAAATGCCAACCAGTTGGGAAGAACTGGGCAGCTAATTTGACTGGATCATCAATTGATTTCATATGTCTTTCGATATGAAATAAATTGGTGCTGAAAACAGGGATGTATTCAGTTTGAATACGCTGACCAGCAGGAGGATTACTGGAGGAAGCATACGGATCAACCATTAAAGGGGGTTGAACCAGAGCCGAACTATAGGGTTTCGAGCTAGAAACCAAAGGAGTGAACCTATTAACTACAGTAAGGGGAGTGACTGGATGTGGGATTATAGCTCCCACGGGCTTCTGACTAGGTGGGCTTGGGCTTGGAGGACCCAAGGGCCGAACATTTTTATCTTTCCCTCTCACACTCATTTTGAACTTGAGGGGTACCTGAATTAATAAATTCCCGAGTTAGAAAATCAGGAACTGAATTATCACTACCTTTAATATATTCAATTTCAAAATCAAAAATACTTAAAATAGATTGCCATCTGGCGAAAATATGTTTAGCAGCGATGTTTTTAACATCTTTTTCTAAAATATATTTAGCAGACTTACAGTCAATACGAACTAAAAATTTTTGATTTAATAAATCATTTTGAAATTTACTGACACAGAAAACTAGAGCTAAAATTTCTTTTTTAATAGTGCTGTAGTTTAATTGTGCTTGATTCCACGCGCCAGAGTGGAACCGAACAATTTGTTCAGAAGAAGCAGGAGTCAACTTCTGCTTCAGAATACCGCCGAAACCAATGTCGGAGGCGTCAGTTTCAACAATTTTGAAAGCTAATTCATTAGAAATGCCAAGGCAAGGAAGAACCTTAACATATTTTTTAACTTGCTGAACGATGGCAGAATGCTCATCAGTCCAGGGAGGAGGATTCTTCTGTAAACGAAGAAACAAAGGTTTACAGATTTTTCGTAAATTTTTATAAAATTTGCCAACATAATTAAGAGATCCTAAGAATCTTTGAAGTTGAGTTCTATCAAGGATTTTATCAGGAAATCTATCAGCGAATTGAATAACTCTTTGAATAGGACGAACCAAACCCCGATGAATATCATGACCAAGAAATTTAACTTTAACCTGGAAAAGGGAACATTTGGTTGGTGACAGAACCAAACCATTGACTTTGATAGCTTTGAAGAACGAATTCAAGTGTTTGAAATGTTCGTCAATAGATTTAGAAAAAACAAGGATATCATCAATATAGACAATGATGAAATGACTAAAGGGATTTAAAATTTCATTGAGAATATTTTGAAATTCACTAGGAGCGTTTTTCAAGCCAAATGCTTGAACAACCCATTCATAATGACCAAAAGGGGTGGTGAAGGCGGTTTTGTACCTATCACTAGGATGGATACTGACTTGCCAGAAACCAGACTTAAGGTCGAATTTACTAAAAATGGTAGCATTACTAAGACGACTAAGAAGGTCTTCCTTATTAGGAAGGGGATACCTAATCCATTCTAAGACCTTATTAAGAGGCTTATAATTGATGACCAGACGAGGGACACCTCTCTCTTTCTCTGCTTCATTATTAACATAAAAGGCAGG
Source organism: Panax stipuleanatus (assembly GCA_020205555.1). Taxonomy (NCBI): domain Eukaryota; kingdom Viridiplantae; phylum Streptophyta; class Magnoliopsida; order Apiales; family Araliaceae; genus Panax; species Panax stipuleanatus. Next base: position 36,667,760 of record CM035125.1, read on the forward strand.
GCAAGACCAAGGAGATTTACTATGTTTTATTAAGCCTTTGGCAAGTAAATCGTTAATTTCTTGTTTACAAAGCTCCATTTGTTGGTGACTCATTTGAATAGGTCTAGCTTTAGTAGGAATAAGATGCTCTTTAAATTCTTTAGCGTAAGGAAGTTTAGAAGAGTGGCGCAAACAAAGTCTGAATTATAACTATAGCACAGCTATAAGAAATAACAACAGCAATTCATAAGTATAAAAGAGATTATAAAAATAAAACTTTTATTGAACTTTGAAATAATTACAAACAAATAATTTGATAACTTACAATAGATTGACTCGATTATAGAAACTTAGCATATCTAAGAGAGAAGGCAAGAGAGCTGAAGATTCGTTAGATAGGAATCTAAGTCTTCACAAGCTTTCTATTGGATTACTAAATCCTGCCTCTTAACAATGACTGAGCCTCTCTTATATAAGAAGAGAAAGGCGGAGTAATTACAACTCAATAATTACAAAACATAAATGACTATTGAACAACAGTAATGCTTTATCAAAAGATGAAAGCATTATTACAACTTTTGACTATTACAAACAACTTTTACTATTACAGACGCGTTAATCAAATACAGACAAATAAAGATAATAACAACTTTTGACTACAGACATCTGACTAATACTAAATGACAACTGACTCAGCAACTGCTTTCGGCTACTTTGGACAAAGGAGCACGGGCTGCGCGGGCAGGGGCATCTAGTAACAAAGCTGACCAAGGTGACTGTAGGAATCCAAGGAAACCGGATCCTGGACCCTAGGCAAACGGATCCTGGGCATCCTGAAGAGAGATGCTACCGTACGGATCGGAAGGACTAGAGTGATGACTGGAGCGAGAAGAAGAAGACGAACAAACAGAAGGAACCGAGTCCTCACTGAGTTTATCCATTCTTTTCTGAATTAAACGGGATAACTGTTTAAGCTCATTATTGGTACAATGATCAATATCCGCGAAATCTAATTTTGAACTAGGAGATTTCTTGGATTTAGATTTACTGGAGGATGATTCCTTTGGAGGAGGAATCGTTTGAATAGGTGAAGGATTGGGGAATTCTTTCTGAACTTGACCCACGATGCGATAAGGATCAAACTTATCCCACCATTTAACTGAAAACTCACGAGTAACATGAGTAATTTGATTAAGATGATTACTAGAGGCGCCTTTTTCAGGGGCGACTAGGGAAGAAAGGGCAACATTGACTGTTGGGGAATAAAATCCATAGTTCCATCGAAGGATCCATGGGACTTTATATTTACTGGCGAAATGAAGAATAACTGGGATGCAGCAATTAGACTGCACCACCGGAACCCTAGAGCTAAAGACATTAAGAACAGTCTGAAGCTCAATTGGGAGGATATCAAAGATGAGACCATAACGTTCCCACCAAAGAACAAACCAATGAGGAAATTGACTTTTAAATTTGTGGTCAAATTGGATGAACCACGAATGACTAAAAGATGGAGTTTGAAACAGAAAAACTCTGTTCCAAGCTTCCATGTAATCATAATAGCAAAACTGGCTATCATGACCTTCAAGCTGCCTAAGATCACTAGGATGATTACCCCAGTTAGGCATGGAGATAACCTGTTTAATATAAAGAGAATGATAGATGATTTTTGAAGAATCATTTCTATCATAAATAGGTTTAATAGCGATTGACTGAGTTTGCAAAAGGACGTCCTTATAATACATGAGAGATTTATAAGGAGCAGAAGGAATAAAATGCCAACCAGTTGGGAAGAACTGGGCAGCTAATTTGACTGGATCATCAATTGATTTCATATGTCTTTCGATATGAAATAAATTGGTGCTGAAAACAGGGATGTATTCAGTTTGAATACGCTGACCAGCAGGAGGATTACTGGAGGAAGCATACGGATCAACCATTAAAGGGGGTTGAACCAGAGCCGAACTATAGGGTTTCGAGCTAGAAACCAAAGGAGTGAACCTATTAACTACAGTAAGGGGAGTGACTGGATGTGGGATTATAGCTCCCACGGGCTTCTGACTAGGTGGGCTTGGGCTTGGAGGACCCAAGGGCCGAACATTTTTATCTTTCCCTCTCACACTCATTTTGAACTTGAGGGGTACCTGAATTAATAAATTCCCGAGTTAGAAAATCAGGAACTGAATTATCACTACCTTTAATATATTCAATTTCAAAATCAAAAATACTTAAAATAGATTGCCATCTGGCGAAAATATGTTTAGCAGCGATGTTTTTAACATCTTTTTCTAAAATATATTTAGCAGACTTACAGTCAATACGAACTAAAAATTTTTGATTTAATAAATCATTTTGAAATTTACTGACACAGAAAACTAGAGCTAAAATTTCTTTTTTAATAGTGCTGTAGTTTAATTGTGCTTGATTCCACGCGCCAGAGTGGAACCGAACAATTTGTTCAGAAGAAGCAGGAGTCAACTTCTGCTTCAGAATACCGCCGAAACCAATGTCGGAGGCGTCAGTTTCAACAATTTTGAAAGCTAATTCATTAGAAATGCCAAGGCAAGGAAGAACCTTAACATATTTTTTAACTTGCTGAACGATGGCAGAATGCTCATCAGTCCAGGGAGGAGGATTCTTCTGTAAACGAAGAAACAAAGGTTTACAGATTTTTCGTAAATTTTTATAAAATTTGCCAACATAATTAAGAGATCCTAAGAATCTTTGAAGTTGAGTTCTATCAAGGATTTTATCAGGAAATCTATCAGCGAATTGAATAACTCTTTGAATAGGACGAACCAAACCCCGATGAATATCATGACCAAGAAATTTAACTTTAACCTGGAAAAGGGAACATTTGGTTGGTGACAGAACCAAACCATTGACTTTGATAGCTTTGAAGAACGAATTCAAGTGTTTGAAATGTTCGTCAATAGATTTAGAAAAAACAAGGATATCATCAATATAGACAATGATGAAATGACTAAAGGGATTTAAAATTTCATTGAGAATATTTTGAAATTCACTAGGAGCGTTTTTCAAGCCAAATGCTTGAACAACCCATTCATAATGACCAAAAGGGGTGGTGAAGGCGGTTTTGTACCTATCACTAGGATGGATACTGACTTGCCAGAAACCAGACTTAAGGTCGAATTTACTAAAAATGGTAGCATTACTAAGACGACTAAGAAGGTCTTCCTTATTAGGAAGGGGATACCTAATCCATTCTAAGACCTTATTAAGAGGCTTATAATTGATGACCAGACGAGGGACACCTCTCTCTTTCTCTGCTTCATTATTAACATAAAAGGCAGGGCAAGACCAAGGAGATTTACTATGTTTTATTAAGCCTTTGGCAAGTAAATCGTTAATTTCTTGTTTACAAAGCTCCATTTGTTGGTGACTCATTTGAATAGGTCTAGCTTTAGTAGGAATAAGATGCTCTTTAAATTCTTTAGCGTAAGGAAGTTTAACTACATGTTTCCTACGATGCCAAAAAGCATTAGGAGAATCAGCACACAAATTTTTAACCATGAATAGACGAAGTTCTTCAATTTTATCTTGTATTTTTTCACTTAAAAGAAGATCTTCAACCTGTTTATACTTAATTTCATGTTTTAAAAACTTTAAATGAGAAGTTTTACATTTTAACAAGTTAAGAGACTTAGAAATAGACTCATCTTGAATAAATCTTAAATCTCTTTCTTTGGGCTGAGATAAAAACTCAAAAATAACTTTGTGCCCAAGGTGCTCAGTAGATAACCCATTATTACTGGTGGTGAAAGGGTATAACAAATAAATAAATGGTAATCCCAGAATAATTTTATCAGTTAAATTACGAATTAACACAAAAGAAGTTTTAAAACATATATCATTTTGACAAATATGAACCTTAGGGAGCTTATATTTAATTTCCATGCTGCTTCCATTAGCAGAGTTTAATCGTTCACTGGTTTTAACATAAAATTTGGTAGGGATTAATCCCTCTTGGATGCAGTTAAGATCTGCACCGGTATCAACAAGAGCAGGAAGTTGAATGGCAAAAGTACCATCAACCATTAACCGAATCAAAATATACCATTTTTGAATGGTAATATCTTTTATTCTTTTTAACGAATTACCTTGAATCAACAAAGGAGACTCTTCATCCTTGACTCCTGAAGTTTCAGGCATGTCTTCATTTTCTGAAGAATCAGAAATATGAAGTTCAGAGTCTTTGTTAACTAACGCAGTCATATCACTTTTTAAATTGGAGATCTCAGTCTTGAGACTAGAAATCTCTTTCTTAAGCTTGTTGACCTCTTGATTTAGTTCTGGGAGAGTAATCTCTCTCTCAGCAACTTTAAATCTCTCAAGAGTTTTATTAAGGCTTATAAGCGGTTTTTCTTTAGCTTTTATGACTTTACCTTTTCCCGTAACATTTTTAGAAAACAATTCCTTTAATTGTTTCATATACTGAAGTTTCAAATCATCATCAGTAAGTTTACTAATTAATTCAATTAACAAAGAACTTTCTTGATCTTCTTTAGTAAGAACATTAATAGTTTTGCAACAATCAGATCTACAATTATCAGTGCAAAGAGTAACTTCATTATCTTCACTAGGAGTTTGACTATTTTGATCATTATTATCAGAAGAATAAGGAACATCAGAAATATCATTATCATCATCAGACTGAGTTCTAAGTAAATCAAAAATCTTTTCAGAATCTTCCACAGAAATATTTAACTGGTTTAATTTTTGTTTTAACTTACATTCATTCTTATAATGACCCTTTTTACCACAGTTATAGCAAGTAATTTTACTCTTATCAGTGGATTTAGAAGTTGATTTTTTATTTCTAGTTTTTCCTTTAGACTTGGGTTTTTCATAATAACTTTCTTTATTAGTTTGACTAGAGCGTTTTTTATGGTGCTTACGTTTTTTGTGAATTTCCAATTGCTTTTTCCTATGCTTTCTACGGGAAGGGGCAATAGGAGGCAGACCATATTGTTCACAAAAAGTACCAAGTTCATATTTAGCTTTCTTTTTATCTTTTGCAGCTTGTTTAGCAATTTTAAAATCAATACACATTTTTAGGCCAATTTTTTGAATATAACTAACAATGTCACCGTAAGTGAGGTTATCATAATCAATATAGCCCAATGTTTTACTAAGTTCTTCACGGACTTTATGAGCAAATAAAGACGGAAGACCATTAACAAATTTTTCCTTCCAAAAAGGTTTATTACTATCATTACGAAGCATGACACGTGAAATAAAAACATCTTTATACCATCTAAAATCACTTAAAGTAGGACAAGTAAGATTACTAAGTTGATCATGAATACGTTCAGTAATATTACTAGGAGTACCAATAAAATGTTTTATTATAGTGAAAATTAAAGTATTAATACCATCAGGAACACCAAAACCAATATCTTCACGGAAGATAGGTTGACCATTATCATCAAGTTGATAAGCATGAATAATAGAGTTCCTAGCATCTTCATCAAGGTGTTTTTCCCACCAAGAGCGAAGAACTCCCGAAAAACCATTAGTTAAAATTTCAACAATTTCAGGTTGAGTGAGATTAGTAAAAGCAGTGATGTAACTATTAGCAACCATAGACATGTGGTTCATTTTAGTAAGAATTTGATGTTCACTGAAGCCATCAATATTCCATTCATAAATTTTATTGGAGGAAACAGAAAACTGATTGTCAAGATTCTTTTCCTCGAACTGAAGATCAGGGGGAGTGGGTCTAGTATACCAATTTTTTGTAATACTAGTGTTATTAAAAGTTAATTTTTTCAGTTGTTCAGTAAGGTCGGGAACAGAAGCGACATCAGATACCTCGTCTGAGTCACTATTGTAATCATCGGCAGATTCTTGAATCTGATCAATGATGGCAACGGTTCCACTGGCTTCGCCAGAGTGGGAACCAATCTTTTTAATAAGTTTATCAATACTTTTAACTAAATCAGAATCTTTACCAGGCAATCCTTTTCCATCCCTATTATCAGGGAGAGATAATAAAGGCTGCTCAAGCTTCTTATCAGGGGTTTTAATAAGAGTATTGTCAAACTTTTCTTCAATTTTATCAAGTTGTTTACCTATGGTGGCCAAATACTGATTAGTAAAATTATTTTGTTCAATAATCTTTTTATCATCAGTTTTACCATCAGCGACTTTAAAAGGACTAGCAACAACTGAGTTATTTTTGACTTGTAAAAGAACAGTTTCAAGGGGTGGATGAGAAGCTAAAATTTTTGACTTATCTTCTTTTATCCATTGAGATTTAGTAAGAACTTTACAATGATTTCTATCATACCAATCATAAAATGTAAGGTTCTCTCTAGTAAGTTTAATAAATTTTTTCCAATTATGAACAATTTTATCTCTATCAGCTTTATCATGCATATTACGAAAAACATGTCGTTTATGTTGATTAGCTTTAGAATTAAAATCATCGACAAGACTATCCCAATTCAATTTAGAGACTTTTGTAAGGACTCTCAATTGGTGATTAATTGGGGCATCAAAATCAGAGGGAGAAGGTCCAATTGAAACAGTAGGAGAAACATCATCTTGCTCTCCATCGGCCCGGAAGGCAGGAGTATAGCAAGGATGACTTGTCTGACCCTGATTTAAAACACCTTTCAGTTTAATATCAGGAATAGAAAAGTCAGATAAAACATCAGTGTCTCTTCTAGAGATAGAAGGGACTGAAGAATTGGTGAATTCCTCAATAATAACAGGTCTTCTAGTACGTTCAAAACTAATTCGAACAGTACCATCAGAAAATTGTTTAATATTTTCCAAATTTAACAAATTATTATTAACTGGTTTTTGTGGAACTTCCTGAGGAAGAATCCATTGACTGGGTAACGTGACATCTTTCCAAAGAATAGTCTTAGGTGTTTGAACATTGGCATTACTAGTGCTACTCTGTATTAAAACAGTATGATCTTTAGGACTTTTATTAAGAGCATGAATATTTAAGTTAGTTTTCATAACTTTATAATAAATTCTAAAAATTAAAGCTAAGGGTTGAGATCCCTCAATCATTTGAGTTATCTCTCCAGCAGTTTTAATATTCAAAGTTAAAGCCTTAAGTAAATTAATATCAGATAGACTTAAAGGAAGATCAGGAAAGCAATTAAAATGAATAGGACCATCATGTAAACTAGATTCCATTATTCCAATAATACTAGGAGCATAATTTAGATAACGAGCATCTCTTAGGCATAAAAAGACACTTGAGTTAATTCCTTTAATAGTTAATGGTTTGACTGCAACTTGAACAAGACCAATATGAATAAAATTATAACCCTTTTTACGATGTTTATTAATTACATCAGGAGAAAGAAGACTACAATTTTCATATTCTTTATTAATAGCATAAACACGTTCAACTGTTTTAACATTGTAATCCGTTTTAAAATTATCAATGAAAGTTGACTGGTAAATCTCCTTAGGAGAAACACTAGGTATGTTCCAATTATTAAGGGTTTGATTAATATTTTCATAACTTTGTTCTTCTTGGTTAACTATATTAGGAACAGAAGGAAGAGAAGATCTATTACTAACCGACGAACTGGATCTAAACAATCTACTCATTATTAAAAATTAAAGTTTTAATTGATCTGTGTTCTTCCGTACATACCCCTTTCTTTGCTTAACATAAACACATACCCTATCATCTAGTGATTCCCAGAAAGCCAAAACTGCTCACACACTCGAGACTGACAAAGGCTGGACAGGGACCTATGGCGATGGAGGGTGGTTTATACAAAGAGACTAGGTGACTTCTTGATCTCCTTCTTCTAGTCATTTTTAAAAATCAAAAGTTTTGATCTTTCTTTGTTCAAGAAGTCACCTAGTCTCTTTGTATAAACCACCCTCCATCGCCATAGGTCCCTGTCCAGCCTTTGTCAGTCTCGAGTGTGTGAGCAGTTTTGGCTTTCTGGGAATCACTAGATGATAGGGTATGTGTTTATGTTAAGCAAAGAAAGGGGTATGTACGGAAGAACACAGATCAATTAAAACTTTAATTTTTAATAATGAGTAGATTGTTTAGATCCAGTTCGTCGGTTAGTAATAGATCTTCTCTTCCTTCTGTTCCTAATATAGTTAACCAAGAAGAACAAAGTTATGAAAATATTAATCAAACCCTTAATAATTGGAACATACCTAGTGTTTCTCCTAAGGAGATTTACCAGTCAACTTTCATTGATAATTTTAAAACGGATTACAATGTTAAAACAGTTGAACGTGTTTATGCTATTAATAAAGAATATGAAAATTGTAGTCTTCTTTCTCCTGATGTAATTAATAAACATCGTAAAAAGGGTTATAATTTTATTCATATTGGTCTTGTTCAAGTTGCAGTCAAACCATTAACTATTAAAGGAATTAACTCAAGTGTCTTTTTATGCCTAAGAGATGCTCGTTATCTAAATTATGCTCCTAGTATTATTGGAATAATGGAATCTAGTTTACATGATGGTCCTATTCATTTTAATTGCTTTCCTGATCTTCCTTTAAGTCTATCTGATATTAATTTACTTAAGGCTTTAACTTTGAATATTAAAACTGCTGGAGAGATAACTCAAATGATTGAGGGATCTCAACCCTTAGCTTTAATTTTTAGAATTTATTATAAAGTTATGAAAACTAACTTAAATATTCATGCTCTTAATAAAAGTCCTAAAGATCATACTGTTTTAATACAGAGTAGCACTAGTAATGCCAATGTTCAAACACCTAAGACTATTCTTTGGAAAGATGTCACGTTACCCAGTCAATGGATTCTTCCTCAGGAAGTTCCACAAAAACCAGTTAATAATAATTTGTTAAATTTGGAAAATATTAAACAATTTTCTGATGGTACTGTTCGAATTAGTTTTGAACGTACTAGAAGACCTGTTATTATTGAGGAATTCACCAATTCTTCAGTCCCTTCTATCTCTAGAAGAGACACTGATGTTTTATCTGACTTTTCTATTCCTGATATTAAACTGAAAGGTGTTTTAAATCAGGGTCAGACAAGTCATCCTTGCTATACTCCTGCCTTCCGGGCCGATGGAGAGCAAGATGATGTTTCTCCTACTGTTTCAATTGGACCTTCTCCCTCTGATTTTGATGCCCCAATTAATCACCAATTGAGAGTCCTTACAAAAGTCTCTAAATTGAATTGGGATAGTCTTGTCGATGATTTTAATTCTAAAGCTAATCAACATAAACGACATGTTTTTCGTAATATGCATGATAAAGCTGATAGAGATAAAATTGTTCATAATTGGAAAAAATTTATTAAACTTACTAGAGAGAACCTTACATTTTATGATTGGTATGATAGAAATCATTGTAAAGTTCTTACTAAATCTCAATGGATAAAAGAAGATAAGTCAAAAATTTTAGCTTCTCATCCACCCCTTGAAACTGTTCTTTTACAAGTCAAAAATAACTCAGTTGTTGCTAGTCCTTTTAAAGTCGCTGATGGTAAAACTGATGATAAAAAGATTATTGAACAAAATAATTTTACTAATCAGTATTTGGCCACCATAGGTAAACAACTTGATAAAATTGAAGAAAAGTTTGACAATACTCTTATTAAAACCCCTGATAAGAAGCTTGAGCAGCCTTTATTATCTCTCCCTGATAATAGGGATGGAAAAGGATTGCCTGGTAAAGATTCTGATTTAGTTAAAAGTATTGATAAACTTATTAAAAAGATTGGTTCCCACTCTGGCGAAGCCAGTGGAACCGTTGCCATCATTGATCAGATTCAAGAATCTGCCGATGATTACAATAGTGACTCAGACGAGGTATCTGATGTCGCTTCTGTTCCCGACCTTACTGAACAACTGAAAAAATTAACTTTTAATAACACTAGTATTACAAAAAATTGGTATACTAGACCCACTCCCCCTGATCTTCAGTTCGAGGAAAAGAATCTTGACAATCAGTTTTCTGTTTCCTCCAATAAAATTTATGAATGGAATATTGATGGCTTCAGTGAACATCAAATTCTTACTAAAATGAACCACATGTCTATGGTTGCTAATAGTTACATCACTGCTTTTACTAATCTCACTCAACCTGAAATTGTTGAAATTTTAACTAATGGTTTTTCGGGAGTTCTTCGCTCTTGGTGGGAAAAACACCTTGATGAAGATGCTAGGAACTCTATTATTCATGCTTATCAACTTGATGATAATGGTCAACCTATCTTCCGTGAAGATATTGGTTTTGGTGTTCCTGATGGTATTAATACTTTAATTTTCACTATAATAAAACATTTTATTGGTACTCCTAGTAATATTACTGAACGTATTCATGATCAACTTAGTAATCTTACTTGTCCTACTTTAAGTGATTTTAGATGGTATAAAGATGTTTTTATTTCACGTGTCATGCTTCGTAATGATAGTAATAAACCTTTTTGGAAGGAAAAATTTGTTAATGGTCTTCCGTCTTTATTTGCTCATAAAGTCCGTGAAGAACTTAGTAAAACATTGGGCTATATTGATTATGATAACCTCACTTACGGTGACATTGTTAGTTATATTCAAAAAATTGGCCTAAAAATGTGTATTGATTTTAAAATTGCTAAACAAGCTGCAAAAGATAAAAAGAAAGCTAAATATGAACTTGGTACTTTTTGTGAACAATATGGTCTGCCTCCTATTGCCCCTTCCCGTAGAAAGCATAGGAAAAAGCAATTGGAAATTCACAAAAAACGTAAGCACCATAAAAAACGCTCTAGTCAAACTAATAAAGAAAGTTATTATGAAAAACCCAAGTCTAAAGGAAAAACTAGAAATAAAAAATCAACTTCTAAATCCACTGATAAGAGTAAAATTACTTGCTATAACTGTGGTAAAAAGGGTCATTATAAGAATGAATGTAAGTTAAAACAAAAATTAAACCAGTTAAATATTTCTGTGGAAGATTCTGAAAAGATTTTTGATTTACTTAGAACTCAGTCTGATGATGATAATGATATTTCTGATGTTCCTTATTCTTCTGATAATAATGATCAAAATAGTCAAACTCCTAGTGAAGATAATGAAGTTACTCTTTGCACTGATAATTGTAGATCTGATTGTTGCAAAACTATTAATGTTCTTACTAAAGAAGATCAAGAAAGTTCTTTGTTAATTGAATTAATTAGTAAACTTACTGATGATGATTTGAAACTTCAGTATATGAAACAATTAAAGGAATTGTTTTCTAAAAATGTTACGGGAAAAGGTAAAGTCATAAAAGCTAAAGAAAAACCGCTTATAAGCCTTAATAAAACTCTTGAGAGATTTAAAGTTGCTGAGAGAGAGATTACTCTCCCAGAACTAAATCAAGAGGTCAACAAGCTTAAGAAAGAGATTTCTAGTCTCAAGACTGAGATCTCCAATTTAAAAAGTGATATGACTGCGTTAGTTAACAAAGACTCTGAACTTCATATTTCTGATTCTTCAGAAAATGAAGACATGCCTGAAACTTCAGGAGTCAAGGATGAAGAGTCTCCTTTGTTGATTCAAGGTAATTCGTTAAAAAGAATAAAAGATATTACCATTCAAAAATGGTATATTTTGATTCGGTTAATGGTTGATGGTACTTTTGCCATTCAACTTCCTGCTCTTGTTGATACCGGTGCAGATCTTAACTGCATCCAAGAGGGATTAATCCCTACCAAATTTTATGTTAAAACCAGTGAACGATTAAACTCTGCTAATGGAAGCAGCATGGAAATTAAATATAAGCTCCCTAAGGTTCATATTTGTCAAAATGATATATGTTTTAAAACTTCTTTTGTGTTAATTCGTAATTTAACTGATAAAATTATTCTGGGATTACCATTTATTTATTTGTTATACCCTTTCACCACCAGTAATAATGGGTTATCTACTGAGCACCTTGGGCACAAAGTTATTTTTGAGTTTTTATCTCAGCCCAAAGAAAGAGATTTAAGATTTATTCAAGATGAGTCTATTTCTAAGTCTCTTAACTTGTTAAAATGTAAAACTTCTCATTTAAAGTTTTTAAAACATGAAATTAAGTATAAACAGGTTGAAGATCTTCTTTTAAGTGAAAAAATACAAGATAAAATTGAAGAACTTCGTCTATTCATGGTTAAAAATTTGTGTGCTGATTCTCCTAATGCTTTTTGGCATCGTAGGAAACATGTAGTTAAACTTCCTTACGCTAAAGAATTTAAAGAGCATCTTATTCCTACTAAAGCTAGACCTATTCAAATGAGTCACCAACAAATGGAGCTTTGTAAACAAGAAATTAACGATTTACTTGCCAAAGGCTTAATAAAACATAGTAAATCTCCTTGGTCTTGCCCTGCCTTTTATGTTAATAATGAAGCAGAGAAAGAGAGAGGTGTCCCTCGTCTGGTCATCAATTATAAGCCTCTTAATAAGGTCTTAGAATGGATTAGGTATCCCCTTCCTAATAAGGAAGACCTTCTTAGTCGTCTTAGTAATGCTACCATTTTTAGTAAATTCGACCTTAAGTCTGGTTTCTGGCAAGTCAGTATCCATCCTAGTGATAGGTACAAAACCGCCTTCACCACCCCTTTTGGTCATTATGAATGGGTTGTTCAAGCATTTGGCTTGAAAAACGCTCCTAGTGAATTTCAAAATATTCTCAATGAAATTTTAAATCCCTTTAGTCATTTCATCATTGTCTATATTGATGATATCCTTGTTTTTTCTAAATCTATTGACGAACATTTCAAACACTTGAATTCGTTCTTCAAAGCTATCAAAGTCAATGGTTTGGTTCTGTCACCAACCAAATGTTCCCTTTTCCAGGTTAAAGTTAAATTTCTTGGTCATGATATTCATCGGGGTTTGGTTCGTCCTATTCAAAGAGTTATTCAATTCGCTGATAGATTTCCTGATAAAATCCTTGATAGAACTCAACTTCAAAGATTCTTAGGATCTCTTAATTATGTTGGCAAATTTTATAAAAATTTACGAAAAATCTGTAAACCTTTGTTTCTTCGTTTACAGAAGAATCCTCCTCCCTGGACTGATGAGCATTCTGCCATCGTTCAGCAAGTTAAAAAATATGTTAAGGTTCTTCCTTGCCTTGGCATTTCTAATGAATTAGCTTTCAAAATTGTTGAAACTGACGCCTCCGAAATTGGTTTCGGCGGTATTCTGAAGCAGAAGTTGACTCCTGCTTCTTCTGAACAAATTGTTCGGTTCCACTCTGGCGCGTGGAATCAAGCACAATTAAACTACAGCACTATTAAAAAAGAAATTTTAGCTCTAGTTTTCTGTGTCAGTAAATTTCAAAATGATTTATTAAATCAAAAATTTTTAGTTCGTATTGACTGTAAGTCTGCTAAATATATTTTAGAAAAAGATGTTAAAAACATCGCTGCTAAACATATTTTCGCCAGATGGCAATCTATTTTAAGTATTTTTGATTTTGAAATTGAATATATTAAAGGTAGTGATAATTCAGTTCCTGATTTTCTAACTCGGGAATTTATTAATTCAGGTACCCCTCAAGTTCAAAATGAGTGTGAGAGGGAAAGATAAAAATGTTCGGCCCTTGGGTCCTCCAAGCCCAAGCCCACCTAGTCAGAAGCCCGTGGGAGCTATAATCCCACATCCAGTCACTCCCCTTACTGTAGTTAATAGGTTCACTCCTTTGGTTTCTAGCTCGAAACCCTATAGTTCGGCTCTGGTTCAACCCCCTTTAATGGTTGATCCGTATGCTTCCTCCAGTAATCCTCCTGCTGGTCAGCGTATTCAAACTGAATACATCCCTGTTTTCAGCACCAATTTATTTCATATCGAAAGACATATGAAATCAATTGATGATCCAGTCAAATTAGCTGCCCAGTTCTTCCCAACTGGTTGGCATTTTATTCCTTCTGCTCCTTATAAATCTCTCATGTATTATAAGGACGTCCTTTTGCAAACTCAGTCAATCGCTATTAAACCTATTTATGATAGAAATGATTCTTCAAAAATCATCTATCATTCTCTTTATATTAAACAGGTTATCTCCATGCCTAACTGGGGTAATCATCCTAGTGATCTTAGGCAGCTTGAAGGTCATGATAGCCAGTTTTGCTATTATGATTACATGGAAGCTTGGAACAGAGTTTTTCTGTTTCAAACTCCATCTTTTAGTCATTCGTGGTTCATCCAATTTGACCACAAATTTAAAAGTCAATTTCCTCATTGGTTTGTTCTTTGGTGGGAACGTTATGGTCTCATCTTTGATATCCTCCCAATTGAGCTTCAGACTGTTCTTAATGTCTTTAGCTCTAGGGTTCCGGTGGTGCAGTCTAATTGCTGCATCCCAGTTATTCTTCATTTCGCCAGTAAATATAAAGTCCCATGGATCCTTCGATGGAACTATGGATTTTATTCCCCAACAGTCAATGTTGCCCTTTCTTCCCTAGTCGCCCCTGAAAAAGGCGCCTCTAGTAATCATCTTAATCAAATTACTCATGTTACTCGTGAGTTTTCAGTTAAATGGTGGGATAAGTTTGATCCTTATCGCATCGTGGGTCAAGTTCAGAAGGAATTCCCCAATCCTTCACCTATTCAAACGATTCCTCCTCCAAAGGAATCATCCTCCAGTAAATCTAAATCCAAGAAATCTCCTAGTTCAAAATTAGATTTCGCGGATATTGATCATTGTACCAATAATGAGCTTAAACAGTTATCCCGTTTAATTCAGAAAAGAATGGATAAACTCAGTGAGGACTCGGTTCCTTCTGTTTGTTCGTCTTCTTCTTCTCGCTCCAGTCATCACTCTAGTCCTTCCGATCCGTACGGTAGCATCTCTCTTCAGGATGCCCAGGATCCGTTTGCCTAGGGTCCAGGATCCGGTTTCCTTGGATTCCTACAGTCACCTTGGTCAGCTTTGTTACTAGATGCCCCTGCCCGCGCAGCCCGTGCTCCTTTGTCCAAAGTAGCCGAAAGCAGTTGCTGAGTCAGTTGTCATTTAGTATTAGTCAGATGTCTGTAGTCAAAAGTTGTTATTATCTTTATTTGTCTGTATTTGATTAACGCGTCTGTAATAGTAAAAGTTGTTTGTAATAGTCAAAAGTTGTAATAATGCTTTCATCTTTTGATAAAGCATTACTGTTGTTCAATAGTCATTTATGTTTTGTAATTATTGAGTTGTAATTACTCCGCCTTTCTCTTCTTATATAAGAGAGGCTCAGTCATTGTTAAGAGGCAGGATTTAGTAATCCAATAGAAAGCTTGTGAAGACTTAGATTCCTATCTAACGAATCTTCAGCTCTCTTGCCTTCTCTCTTAGATATGCTAAGTTTCTATAATCGAGTCAATCTATTGTAAGTTATCAAATTATTTGTTTGTAATTATTTCAAAGTTCAATAAAAGTTTTATTTTTATAATCTCTTTTATACTTATGAATTGCTGTTGTTATTTCTTATAGCTGTGCTATAGTTATAATTCAGACTTTGTTTGCGCCACTCTTCTCATTTATCTCATCTTCCGCCTTTTGGTATCAGAGCCGAACTATAGGGTTTCGAGCTAGAAACCAAAGGAGTGAACCTATTAACTACAGTAAGGGGAGTGACTGGATGTGGGATTATAGCTCCCACGGGCTTCTGACTAGGTGGGCCCGTGCTCCTTTGTATTAAAACAGTATGATCTTTAGGACTTTTATTAAGAGCATGAATATTTAAGTTAGTTTTCATAACTTTATAATAAATTCTAAAAATTAAAGCTAAGGGTTGAGATCCCTCAATCATTTGAGTTATCTCTCCAGCAGTTTTAATATTCAAAGTTAAAGCCTTAAGTAAATTAATATCAGATAGACTTAAAGGAAGATCAGGAAAGCAATTAAAATGAATAGGACCATCATGTAAACTAGATTCCATTATTCCAATAATACTAGGAGCATAATTTAGATAACGAGCATCTCTTAGGCATAAAAAGACACTTGAGTTAATTCCTTTAATAGTTAATGGTTTGACTGCAACTTGAACAAGACCAATATGAATAAAATTATAACCCTTTTTACGATGTTTATTAATTACATCAGGAGAAAGAAGACTACAATTTTCATATTCTTTATTAATAGCATAAACACGTTCAACTGTTTTAACATTGTAATCCGTTTTAAAATTATCAATGAAAGTTGACTGGTAAATCTCCTTAGGAGAAACACTAGGTATGTTCCAATTATTAAGGGTTTGATTAATATTTTCATAACTTTGTTCTTCTTGGTTAACTATATTAGGAACAGAAGGAAGAGAAGATCTATTACTAACCGACGAACTGGATCTAAACAATCTACTCATTATTAAAAATTAAAGTTTTAATTGATCTGTGTTCTTCCGTACATACCCCTTTCTTTGCTTAACATAAACACATACCCTATCATCTAGTGATTCCCAGAAAGCCAAAACTGCTCACACACTCGAGACTGACAAAGGCTGGACAGGGACCTATGGCGATGGAGGGTGGTTTAAACAAAGAGACTAGGTGACTTCTTGAACAAAGAAAGATCAAAACTTTTGATTTTTAAAAAATGACTAGAAGAAGGAGATCAAGAACATCGTTTAGTAGACAAACAACTCATGGCTCTGATACCAAAAGGCGGAAGATGAGATAAATGAGAAGAGTGGCGCAAACAAAGTCTGAATTATAACTATAGCACAGCTATAAGAAATAACAACAGCAATTCATAAGTATAAAAGAGATTATAAAAATAAAACTTTTATTGAACTTTGAAATAATTACAAACAAATAATTTGATAACTTACAATAGATTGACTCGATTATAGAAACTTAGCATATCTAAGAGAGAAGGCAAGAGAGCTGAAGATTCGTTAGATAGGAATCTAAGTCTTCACAAGCTTTCTATTGGATTACTAAATCCTGCCTCTTAACAATGACTGAGCCTCTCTTATATAAGAAGAGAAAGGCGGAGTAATTACAACTCAATAATTACAAAACATAAATGACTATTGAACAACAGTAATGCTTTATCAAAAGATGAAAGCATTATTACAACTTTTGACTATTACAAACAACTTTTACTATTACAGACGCGTTAATCAAATACAGACAAATAAAGATAATAACAACTTTTGACTACAGACATCTGACTAATACTAAATGACAACTGACTCAGCAACTGCTTTCGGCTACTTTGGACAAAGGAGCACGGGCTGCGCGGGCAGGGGCATCTAGTAACAAAGCTGACCAAGGTGACTGTAGGAATCCAAGGAAACCGGATCCTGGACCCTAGGCAAACGGATCCTGGGCATCCTGAAGAGAGATGCTACCGTACGGATCGGAAGGACTAGAGTGATGACTGGAGCGAGAAGAAGAAGACGAACAAACAGAAGGAACCGAGTCCTCACTGAGTTTATCCATTCTTTTCTGAATTAAACGGGATAACTGTTTAAGCTCATTATTGGTACAATGATCAATATCCGCGAAATCTAATTTTGAACTAGGAGATTTCTTGGATTTAGATTTACTGGAGGATGATTCCTTTGGAGGAGGAATCGTTTGAATAGGTGAAGGATTGGGGAATTCTTTCTGAACTTGACCCACGATGCGATAAGGATCAAACTTATCCCACCATTTAACTGAAAACTCACGAGTAACATGAGTAATTTGATTAAGATGATTACTAGAGGCGCCTTTTTCAGGGGCGACTAGGGAAGAAAGGGCAACATTGACTGTTGGGGAATAAAATCCATAGTTCCATCGAAGGATCCATGGGACTTTATATTTACTGGCGAAATGAAGAATAACTGGGATGCAGCAATTAGACTGCACCACCGGAACCCTAGAGCTAAAGACATTAAGAACAGTCTGAAGCTCAATTGGGAGGATATCAAAGATGAGACCATAACGTTCCCACCAAAGAACAAACCAATGAGGAAATTGACTTTTAAATTTGTGGTCAAATTGGATGAACCACGAATGACTAAAAGATGGAGTTTGAAACAGAAAAACTCTGTTCCAAGCTTCCATGTAATCATAATAGCAAAACTGGCTATCATGACCTTCAAGCTGCCTAAGATCACTAGGATGATTACCCCAGTTAGGCATGGAGATAACCTGTTTAATATAAAGAGAATGATAGATGATTTTTGAAGAATCATTTCTATCATAAATAGGTTTAATAGCGATTGACTGAGTTTGCAAAAGGACGTCCTTATAATACATGAGAGATTTATAAGGAGCAGAAGGAATAAAATGCCAACCAGTTGGGAAGAACTGGGCAGCTAATTTGACTGGATCATCAATTGATTTCATATGTCTTTCGATATGAAATAAATTGGTGCTGAAAACAGGGATGTATTCAGTTTGAATACGCTGACCAGCAGGAGGATTACTGGAGGAAGCATACGGATCAACCATTAAAGGGGGTTGAACCAGAGCCGAACTATAGGGTTTCGAGCTAGAAACCAAAGGAGTGAACCTATTAACTACAGTAAGGGGAGTGACTGGATGTGGGATTATAGCTCCCACGGGCTTCTGACTAGGTGGGCTTGGGCTTGGAGGACCCAAGGGCCGAACATTTTTATCTTTCCCTCTCACACTCATTTTGAACTTGAGGGGTACCTGAATTAATAAATTCCCGAGTTAGAAAATCAGGAACTGAATTATCACTACCTTTAATATATTCAATTTCAAAATCAAAAATACTTAAAATAGATTGCCATCTGGCGAAAATATGTTTAGCAGCGATGTTTTTAACATCTTTTTCTAAAATATATTTAGCAGACTTACAGTCAATACGAACTAAAAATTTTTGATTTAATAAATCATTTTGAAATTTACTGACACAGAAAACTAGAGCTAAAATTTCTTTTTTAATAGTGCTGTAGTTTAATTGTGCTTGATTCCACGCGCCAGAGTGGAACCGAACAATTTGTTCAGAAGAAGCAGGAGTCAACTTCTGCTTCAGAATACCGCCGAAACCAATGTCGGAGGCGTCAGTTTCAACAATTTTGAAAGCTAATTCATTAGAAATGCCAAGGCAAGGAAGAACCTTAACATATTTTTTAACTTGCTGAACGATGGCAGAATGCTCATCAGTCCAGGGAGGAGGATTCTTCTGTAAACGAAGAAACAAAGGTTTACAGATTTTTCGTAAATTTTTATAAAATTTGCCAACATAATTAAGAGATCCTAAGAATCTTTGAAGTTGAGTTCTATCAAGGATTTTATCAGGAAATCTATCAGCGAATTGAATAACTCTTTGAATAGGACGAACCAAACCCCGATGAATATCATGACCAAGAAATTTAACTTTAACCTGGAAAAGGGAACATTTGGTTGGTGACAGAACCAAACCATTGACTTTGATAGCTTTGAAGAACGAATTCAAGTGTTTGAAATGTTCGTCAATAGATTTAGAAAAAACAAGGATATCATCAATATAGACAATGATGAAATGACTAAAGGGATTTAAAATTTCATTGAGAATATTTTGAAATTCACTAGGAGCGTTTTTCAAGCCAAATGCTTGAACAACCCATTCATAATGACCAAAAGGGGTGGTGAAGGCGGTTTTGTACCTATCACTAGGATGGATACTGACTTGCCAGAAACCAGACTTAAGGTCGAATTTACTAAAAATGGTAGCATTACTAAGACGACTAAGAAGGTCTTCCTTATTAGGAAGGGGATACCTAATCCATTCTAAGACCTTATTAAGAGGCTTATAATTGATGACCAGACGAGGGACACCTCTCTCTTTCTCTGCTTCATTATTAACATAAAAGGCAGGGCAAGACCAAGGAGATTTACTATGTTTTATTAAGCCTTTGGCAAGTAAATCGTTAATTTCTTGTTTACAAAGCTCCATTTGTTGGTGACTCATTTGAATAGGTCTAGCTTTAGTAGGAATAAGATGCTCTTTAAATTCTTTAGCGTAAGGAAGTTTAACTACATGTTTCCTACGATGCCAAAAAGCATTAGGAGAATCAGCACACAAATTTTTAACCATGAATAGACGAAGTTCTTCAATTTTATCTTGTATTTTTTCACTTAAAAGAAGATCTTCAACCTGTTTATACTTAATTTCATGTTTTAAAAACTTTAAATGAGAAGTTTTACATTTTAACAAGTTAAGAGACTTAGAAATAGACTCATCTTGAATAAATCTTAAATCTCTTTCTTTGGGCTGAGATAAAAACTCAAAAATAACTTTGTGCCCAAGGTGCTCAGTAGATAACCCATTATTACTGGTGGTGAAAGGGTATAACAAATAAATAAATGGTAATCCCAGAATAATTTTATCAGTTAAATTACGAATTAACACAAAAGAAGTTTTAAAACATATATCATTTTGACAAATATGAACCTTAGGGAGCTTATATTTAATTTCCATGCTGCTTCCATTAGCAGAGTTTAATCGTTCACTGGTTTTAACATAAAATTTGGTAGGGATTAATCCCTCTTGGATGCAGTTAAGATCTGCACCGGTATCAACAAGAGCAGGAAGTTGAATGGCAAAAGTACCATCAACCATTAACCGAATCAAAATATACCATTTTTGAATGGTAATATCTTTTATTCTTTTTAACGAATTACCTTGAATCAACAAAGGAGACTCTTCATCCTTGACTCCTGAAGTTTCAGGCATGTCTTCATTTTCTGAAGAATCAGAAATATGAAGTTCAGAGTCTTTGTTAACTAACGCAGTCATATCACTTTTTAAATTGGAGATCTCAGTCTTGAGACTAGAAATCTCTTTCTTAAGCTTGTTGACCTCTTGATTTAGTTCTGGGAGAGTAATCTCTCTCTCAGCAACTTTAAATCTCTCAAGAGTATTATTAAGGCTTATAAGCGGTTTTTCTTTAGCTTTTATGACTTTACCTTTTCCCGTAACATTTTTAGAAAACAATTCCTTTAATTGTTTCATATACTGAAGTTTCAAATCATCATCAGTAAGTTTACTAATTAATTCAATTAACAAAGAACTTTCTTGATCTTCTTTAGTAAGAACATTAATAGTTTTGCAACAATCAGATCTACAATTATCAGTGCAAAGAGTAACTTCATTATCTTCACTAGGAGTTTGACTATTTTGATCATTATTATCAGAAGAATAAGGAACATCAGAAATATCATTATCATCATCAGACTGAGTTCTAAGTAAATCAAAAATCTTTTCAGAATCTTCCACAGAAATATTTAACTGGTTTAATTTTTGTTTTAACTTACATTCATTCTTATAATGACCCTTTTTACCACAGTTATAGCAAGTAATTTTACTCTTATCAGTGGATTTAGAAGTTGATTTTTTATTTCTAGTTTTTCCTTTAGACTTGGGTTTTTCATAATAACTTTCTTTATTAGTTTGACTAGAGCGTTTTTTATGGTGCTTACGTTTTTTGTGAATTTCCAATTGCTTTTTCCTATGCTTTCTACGGGAAGGGGCAATAGGAGGCAGACCATATTGTTCACAAAAAGTACCAAGTTCATATTTAGCTTTCTTTTTATCTTTTGCAGCTTGTTTAGCAATTTTAAAATCAATACACATTTTTAGGCCAATTTTTTGAATATAACTAACAATGTCACCGTAAGTGAGGTTATCATAATCAATATAGCCCAATGTTTTACTAAGTTCTTCACGGACTTTATGAGCAAATAAAGACGGAAGACCATTAACAAATTTTTCCTTCCAAAAAGGTTTATTACTATCATTACGAAGCATGACACGTGAAATAAAAACATCTTTATACCATCTAAAATCACTTAAAGTAGGACAAGTAAGATTACTAAGTTGATCATGAATACGTTCAGTAATATTACTAGGAGTACCAATAAAATGTTTTATTATAGTGAAAATTAAAGTATTAATACCATCAGGAACACCAAAACCAATATCTTCACGGAAGATAGGTTGACCATTATCATCAAGTTGATAAGCATGAATAATAGAGTTCCTAGCATCTTCATCAAGGTGTTTTTCCCACCAAGAGCGAAGAACTCCCGAAAAACCATTAGTTAAAATTTCAACAATTTCAGGTTGAGTGAGATTAGTAAAAGCAGTGATGTAACTATTAGCAACCATAGACATGTGGTTCATTTTAGTAAGAATTTGATGTTCACTGAAGCCATCAATATTCCATTCATAAATTTTATTGGAGGAAACAGAAAACTGATTGTCAAGATTCTTTTCCTCGAACTGAAGATCAGGGGGAGTGGGTCTAGTATACCAATTTTTTGTAATACTAGTGTTATTAAAAGTTAATTTTTTCAGTTGTTCAGTAAGGTCGGGAACAGAAGCGACATCAGATACCTCGTCTGAGTCACTATTGTAATCATCGGCAGATTCTTGAATCTGATCAATGATGGCAACGGTTCCACTGGCTTCGCCAGAGTGGGAACCAATCTTTTTAATAAGTTTATCAATACTTTTAACTAAATCAGAATCTTTACCAGGTAATCCTTTTCCATCCCTATTATCAGGGAGAGATAATAAAGGCTGCTCAAGCTTCTTATCAGGGGTTTTAATAAGAGTATTGTCAAACTTTTCTTCAATTTTATCAAGTTGTTTACCTATGGTGGCCAAATACTGATTAGTAAAATTATTTTGTTCAATAATCTTTTTATCATCAGTTTTACCATCAGCGACTTTAAAAGGACTAGCAACAACTGAGTTATTTTTGACTTGTAAAAGAACAGTTTCAAGGGGTGGATGAGAAGCTAAAATTTTTGACTTATCTTCTTTTATCCATTGAGATTTAGTAAGAACTTTACAATGATTTCTATCATACCAATCATAAAATGTAAGGTTCTCTCTAGTAAGTTTAATAAATTTTTTCCAATTATGAACAATTTTATCTCTATCAGCTTTATCATGCATATTACGAAAAACATGTCGTTTATGTTGATTAGCTTTAGAATTAAAATCATCGACAAGACTATCCCAATTCAATTTAGAGACTTTTGTAAGGACTCTCAATTGGTGATTAATTGGGGCATCAAAATCAGAGGGAGAAGGTCCAATTGAAACAGTAGGAGAAACATCATCTTGCTCTCCATCGGCCCGGAAGGCAGGAGTATAGCAAGGATGACTTGTCTGACCCTGATTTAAAACACCTTTCAGTTTAATATCAGGAATAGAAAAGTCAGATAAAACATCAGTGTCTCTTCTAGAGATAGAAGGGACTGAAGAATTGGTGAATTCCTCAATAATAACAGGTCTTCTAGTACGTTCAAAACTAATTCGAACAGTACCATCAGAAAATTGTTTAATATTTTCCAAATTTAACAAATTATTATTAACTGGTTTTTGTGGAACTTCCTGAGGAAGAATCCATTGACTGGGTAACGTGAAGAGTGGCGCAAACAAAGTCTGAATTATAACTATAGCACAGCTATAAGAAATAACAACAGCAATTCATAAGTATAAAAGAGATTATAAAAATAAAACTTTTATTGAACTTTGAAATAATTACAAACAAATAATTTGATAACTTACAATAGATTGACTCGATTATAGAAACTTAGCATATCTAAGAGAGAAGGCAAGAGAGCTGAAGATTCGTTAGATAGGAATCTAAGTCTTCACAAGCTTTCTATTGGATTACTAAATCCTGCCTCTTAACAATGACTGAGCCTCTCTTATATAAGAAGAGAAAGGCGGAGTAATTACAACTCAATAATTACAAAACATAAATGACTATTGAACAACAGTAATGCTTTATCAAAAGATGAAAGCATTATTACAACTTTTGACTATTACAAACAACTTTTACTATTACAGACGCGTTAATCAAATACAGACAAATAAAGATAATAACAACTTTTGACTACAGACATCTGACTAATACTAAATGACAACTGACTCAGCAACTGCTTTCGGCTACTTTGGACAAAGGAGCACGGGCTGCGCGGGCAGGGGCATCTAGTAACAAAGCTGACCAAGGTGACTGTAGGAATCCAAGGAAACCGGATCCTGGACCCTAGGCAAACGGATCCTGGGCATCCTGAAGAGAGATGCTACCGTACGGATCGGAAGGACTAGAGTGATGACTGGAGCGAGAAGAAGAAGACGAACAAACAGAAGGAACCGAGTCCTCACTGAGTTTATCCATTCTTTTCTGAATTAAACGGGATAACTGTTTAAGCTCATTATTGGTACAATGATCAATATCCGCGAAATCTAATTTTGAACTAGGAGATTTCTTGGATTTAGATTTACTGGAGGATGATTCCTTTGGAGGAGGAATCGTTTGAATAGGTGAAGGATTGGGGAATTCTTTCTGAACTTGACCCACGATGCGATAAGGATCAAACTTATCCCACCATTTAACTGAAAACTCACGAGTAACATGAGTAATTTGATTAAGATGATTACTAGAGGCGCCTTTTTCAGGGGCGACTAGGGAAGAAAGGGCAACATTGACTGTTGGGGAATAAAATCCATAGTTCCATCGAAGGATCCATGGGACTTTATATTTACTGGCGAAATGAAGAATAACTGGGATGCAGCAATTAGACTGCACCACCGGAACCCTAGAGCTAAAGACATTAAGAACAGTCTGAAGCTCAATTGGGAGGATATCAAAGATGAGACCATAACGTTCCCACCAAAGAACAAACCAATGAGGAAATTGACTTTTAAATTTGTGGTCAAATTGGATGAACCACGAATGACTAAAAGATGGAGTTTGAAACAGAAAAACTCTGTTCCAAGCTTCCATGTAATCATAATAGCAAAACTGGCTATCATGACCTTCAAGCTGCCTAAGATCACTAGGATGATTACCCCAGTTAGGCATGGAGATAACCTGTTTAATATAAAGAGAATGATAGATGATTTTTGAAGAATCATTTCTATCATAAATAGGTTTAATAGCGATTGACTGAGTTTGCAAAAGGACGTCCTTATAATACATGAGAGATTTATAAGGAGCAGAAGGAATAAAATGCCAACCAGTTGGGAAGAACTGGGCAGCTAATTTGACTGGATCATCAATTGATTTCATATGTCTTTCGATATGAAATAAATTGGTGCTGAAAACAGGGATGTATTCAGTTTGAATACGCTGACCAGCAGGAGGATTACTGGAGGAAGCATACGGATCAACCATTAAAGGGGGTTGAACCAGAGCCGAACTATAGGGTTTCGAGCTAGAAACCAAAGGAGTGAACCTATTAACTACAGTAAGGGGAGTGACTGGATGTGGGATTATAGCTCCCACGGGCTTCTGACTAGGTGGGCTTGGGCTTGGAGGACCCAAGGGCCGAACATTTTTATCTTTCCCTCTCACACTCATTTTGAACTTGAGGGGTACCTGAATTAATAAATTCCCGAGTTAGAAAATCAGGAACTGAATTATCACTACCTTTAATATATTCAATTTCAAAATCAAAAATACTTAAAATAGATTGCCATCTGGCGAAAATATGTTTAGCAGCGATGTTTTTAACATCTTTTTCTAAAATATATTTAGCAGACTTACAGTCAATACGAACTAAAAATTTTTGATTTAATAAATCATTTTGAAATTTACTGACACAGAAAACTAGAGCTAAAATTTCTTTTTTAATAGTGCTGTAGTTTAATTGTGCTTGATTCCACGCGCCAGAGTGGAACCGAACAATTTGTTCAGAAGAAGCAGGAGTCAACTTCTGCTTCAGAATACCGCCGAAACCAATGTCGGAGGCGTCAGTTTCAACAATTTTGAAAGCTAATTCATTAGAAATGCCAAGGCAAGGAAGAACCTTAACATATTTTTTAACTTGCTGAACGATGGCAGAATGCTCATCAGTCCAGGGAGGAGGATTCTTCTGTAAACGAAGAAACAAAGGTTTACAGATTTTTCGTAAATTTTTATAAAATTTGCCAACATAATTAAGAGATCCTAAGAATCTTTGAAGTTGAGTTCTATCAAGGATTTTATCAGGAAATCTATCAGCGAATTGAATAACTCTTTGAATAGGACGAACCAAACCCCGATGAATATCATGACCAAGAAATTTAACTTTAACCTGGAAAAGGGAACATTTGGTTGGTGACAGAACCAAACCATTGACTTTGATAGCTTTGAAGAACGAATTCAAGTGTTTGAAATGTTCGTCAATAGATTTAGAAAAAACAAGGATATCATCAATATAGACAATGATGAAATGACTAAAGGGATTTAAAATTTCATTGAGAATATTTTGAAATTCACTAGGAGCGTTTTTCAAGCCAAATGCTTGAACAACCCATTCATAATGACCAAAAGGGGTGGTGAAGGCGGTTTTGTACCTATCACTAGGATGGATACTGACTTGCCAGAAACCAGACTTAAGGTCGAATTTACTAAAAATGGTAGCATTACTAAGACGACTAAGAAGGTCTTCCTTATTAGGAAGGGGATACCTAATCCATTCTAAGACCTTATTAAGAGGCTTATAATTGATGACCAGACGAGGGACACCTCTCTCTTTCTCTGCTTCATTATTAACATAAAAGGCAGGGCAAGACCAAGGAGATTTACTATGTTTTATTAAGCCTTTGGCAAGTAAATCGTTAATTTCTTGTTTACAAAGCTCCATTTGTTGGTGACTCATTTGAATAGGTCTAGCTTTAGTAGGAATAAGATGCTCTTTAAATTCTTTAGCGTAAGGAAGTTTAACTACATGTTTCCTACGATGCCAAAAAGCATTAGGAGAATCAGCACACAAATTTTTAACCATGAATAGACGAAGTTCTTCAATTTTATCTTGTATTTTTTCACTTAAAAGAAGATCTTCAACCTGTTTATACTTAATTTCATGTTTTAAAAACTTTAAATGAGAAGTTTTACATTTTAACAAGTTAAGAGACTTAGAAATAGACTCATCTTGAATAAATCTTAAATCTCTTTCTTTGGGCTGAGATAAAAACTCAAAAATAACTTTGTGCCCAAGGTGCTCAGTAGATAACCCATTATTACTGGTGGTGAAAGGGTATAACAAATAAATAAA
This sequence comes from Panax stipuleanatus, assembly GCA_020205555.1. Lineage (NCBI taxonomy): Eukaryota > Viridiplantae > Streptophyta > Magnoliopsida > Apiales > Araliaceae > Panax > Panax stipuleanatus. Next base: position 36,694,675 of record CM035125.1, read on the forward strand.
TGGTAATCCCAGAATAATTTTATCAGTTAAATTACGAATTAACACAAAAGAAGTTTTAAAACATATATCATTTTGACAAATATGAACCTTAGGGAGCTTATATTTAATTTCCATGCTGCTTCCATTAGCAGAGTTTAATCGTTCACTGGTTTTAACATAAAATTTGGTAGGGATTAATCCCTCTTGGATGCAGTTAAGATCTGCACCGGTATCAACAAGAGCAGGAAGTTGAATGGCAAAAGTACCATCAACCATTAACCGAATCAAAATATACCATTTTTGAATGGTAATATCTTTTATTCTTTTTAACGAATTACCTTGAATCAACAAAGGAGACTCTTCATCCTTGACTCCTGAAGTTTCAGGCATGTCTTCATTTTCTGAAGAATCAGAAATATGAAGTTCAGAGTCTTTGTTAACTAACGCAGTCATATCACTTTTTAAATTGGAGATCTCAGTCTTGAGACTAGAAATCTCTTTCTTAAGCTTGTTGACCTCTTGATTTAGTTCTGGGAGAGTAATCTCTCTCTCAGCAACTTTAAATCTCTCAAGAGTTTTATTAAGGCTTATAAGCGGTTTTTCTTTAGCTTTTATGACTTTACCTTTTCCCGTAACATTTTTAGAAAACAATTCCTTTAATTGTTTCATATACTGAAGTTTCAAATCATCATCAGTAAGTTTACTAATTAATTCAATTAACAAAGAACTTTCTTGATCTTCTTTAGTAAGAACATTAATAGTTTTGCAACAATCAGATCTACAATTATCAGTGCAAAGAGTAACTTCATTATCTTCACTAGGAGTTTGACTATTTTGATCATTATTATCAGAAGAATAAGGAACATCAGAAATATCATTATCATCATCAGACTGAGTTCTAAGTAAATCAAAAATCTTTTCAGAATCTTCCACAGAAATATTTAACTGGTTTAATTTTTGTTTTAACTTACATTCATTCTTATAATGACCCTTTTTACCACAGTTATAGCAAGTAATTTTACTCTTATCAGTGGATTTAGAAGTTGATTTTTTATTTCTAGTTTTTCCTTTAGACTTGGGTTTTTCATAATAACTTTCTTTATTAGTTTGACTAGAGCGTTTTTTATGGTGCTTACGTTTTTTGTGAATTTCCAATTGCTTTTTCCTATGCTTTCTACGGGAAGGGGCAATAGGAGGCAGACCATATTGTTCACAAAAAGTACCAAGTTCATATTTAGCTTTCTTTTTATCTTTTGCAGCTTGTTTAGCAATTTTAAAATCAATACACATTTTTAGGCCAATTTTTTGAATATAACTAACAATGTCACCGTAAGTGAGGTTATCATAATCAATATAGCCCAATGTTTTACTAAGTTCTTCACGGACTTTATGAGCAAATAAAGACGGAAGACCATTAACAAATTTTTCCTTCCAAAAAGGTTTATTACTATCATTACGAAGCATGACACGTGAAATAAAAACATCTTTATACCATCTAAAATCACTTAAAGTAGGACAAGTAAGATTACTAAGTTGATCATGAATACGTTCAGTAATATTACTAGGAGTACCAATAAAATGTTTTATTATAGTGAAAATTAAAGTATTAATACCATCAGGAACACCAAAACCAATATCTTCACGGAAGATAGGTTGACCATTATCATCAAGTTGATAAGCATGAATAATAGAGTTCCTAGCATCTTCATCAAGGTGTTTTTCCCACCAAGAGCGAAGAACTCCCGAAAAACCATTAGTTAAAATTTCAACAATTTCAGGTTGAGTGAGATTAGTAAAAGCAGTGATGTAACTATTAGCAACCATAGACATGTGGTTCATTTTAGTAAGAATTTGATGTTCACTGAAGCCATCAATATTCCATTCATAAATTTTATTGGAGGAAACAGAAAACTGATTGTCAAGATTCTTTTCCTCGAACTGAAGATCAGGGGGAGTGGGTCTAGTATACCAATTTTTTGTAATACTAGTGTTATTAAAAGTTAATTTTTTCAGTTGTTCAGTAAGGTCGGGAACAGAAGCGACATCAGATACCTCGTCTGAGTCACTATTGTAATCATCGGCAGATTCTTGAATCTGATCAATGATGGCAACGGTTCCACTGGCTTCGCCAGAGTGGGAACCAATCTTTTTAATAAGTTTATCAATACTTTTAACTAAATCAGAATCTTTACCAGGTAATCCTTTTCCATCCCTATTATCAGGGAGAGATAATAAAGGCTGCTCAAGCTTCTTATCAGGGGTTTTAATAAGAGTATTGTCAAACTTTTCTTCAATTTTATCAAGTTGTTTACCTATGGTGGCCAAATACTGATTAGTAAAATTATTTTGTTCAATAATCTTTTTATCATCAGTTTTACCATCAGCGACTTTAAAAGGACTAGCAACAACTGAGTTATTTTTGACTTGTAAAAGAACAGTTTCAAGGGGTGGATGAGAAGCTAAAATTTTTGACTTATCTTCTTTTATCCATTGAGATTTAGTAAGAACTTTACAATGATTTCTATCATACCAATCATAAAATGTAAGGTTCTCTCTAGTAAGTTTAATAAATTTTTTCCAATTATGAACAATTTTATCTCTATCAGCTTTATCATGCATATTACGAAAAACATGTCGTTTATGTTGATTAGCTTTAGAATTAAAATCATCGACAAGACTATCCCAATTCAATTTAGAGACTTTTGTAAGGACTCTCAATTGGTGATTAATTGGGGCATCAAAATCAGAGGGAGAAGGTCCAATTGAAACAGTAGGAGAAACATCATCTTGCTCTCCATCGGCCCGGAAGGCAGGAGTATAGCAAGGATGACTTGTCTGACCCTGATTTAAAACACCTTTCAGTTTAATATCAGGAATAGAAAAGTCAGATAAAACATCAGTGTCTCTTCTAGAGATAGAAGGGACTGAAGAATTGGTGAATTCCTCAATAATAACAGGTCTTCTAGTACGTTCAAAACTAATTCGAACAGTACCATCAGAAAATTGTTTAATATTTTCCAAATTTAACAAATTATTATTAACTGGTTTTTGTGGAACTTCCTGAGGAAGAATCCATTGACTGGGTAACGTGACATCTTTCCAAAGAATAGTCTTAGGTGTTTGAACATTGGCATTACTAGTGCTACTTTGTATTAAAACAGTATGATCTTTAGGACTTTTATTAAGAGCATGAATATTTAAGTTAGTTTTCATAACTTTATAATAAATTCTAAAAATTAAAGCTAAGGGTTGAGATCCCTCAATCATTTGAGTTATCTCTCCAGCAGTTTTAATATTCAAAGTTAAAGCCTTAAGTAAATTAATATCAGATAGACTTAAAGGAAGATCAGGAAAGCAATTAAAATGAATAGGACCATCATGTAAACTAGATTCCATTATTCCAATAATACTAGGAGCATAATTTAGATAACGAGCATCTCTTAGGCATAAAAAGACACTTGAGTTAATTCCTTTAATAGTTAATGGTTTGACTGCAACTTGAACAAGACCAATATGAATAAAATTATAACCCTTTTTACGATGTTTATTAATTACATCAGGAGAAAGAAGACTACAATTTTCATATTCTTTATTAATAGCATAAACACGTTCAACTGTTTTAACATTGTAATCCGTTTTAAAATTATCAATGAAAGTTGACTGGTAAATCTCCTTAGGAGAAACACTAGGTATGTTCCAATTATTAAGGGTTTGATTAATATTTTCATAACTTTGTTCTTCTTGGTTAACTATATTAGGAACAGAAGGAAGAGAAGATCTATTACTAACCGACGAACTGGATCTAAACAATCTACTCATTATTAAAAATTAAAGTTTTAATTGATCTGTGTTCTTCCGTACATACCCCTTTCTTTGCTTAACATAAACACATACCCTATCATCTAGTGATTCCCAGAAAGCCAAAACTGCTCACACACTCGAGACTGACAAAGGCTGGACAGGGACCTATGGCGATGGAGGGTGGTTTATACAAAGAGACTAGGTGACTTCTTGAACAAAGAAAGATCAAAACTTTTGATTGTAGCTCTTTGCACTGATATTAAAACTGCTGGAGAGATAACTCAAATGATTGAGGGATCTCAACCCTTAGCTTTAATTTTTAGAATTTATTATAAAGTTATGAAAACTAACTTAAATATTCATGCTCTTAATAAAAGTCCTAAAGATCATACTGTTTTAATACAAAGTAGCACTAGTAATGCCAATGTTCAAACACCTAAGACTATTCTTTGGAAAGATGTCACGTTACCCAGTCAATGGATTCTTCCTCAGGAAGTTCCACAAAAACCAGTTAATAATAATTTGTTAAATTTGGAAAATATTAAACAATTTTCTGATGGTACTGTTCGAATTAGTTTTGAACGTACTAGAAGACCTGTTATTATTGAGGAATTCACCAATTCTTCAGTCCCTTCTATCTCTAGAAGAGACACTGATGTTTTATCTGACTTTTCTATTCCTGATATTAAACTGAAAGGTGTTTTAAATCAGGGTCAGACAAGTCATCCTTGCTATACTCCTGCCTTCCGGGCCGATGGAGAGCAAGATGATGTTTCTCCTACTGTTTCAATTGGACCTTCTCCCTCTGATTTTGATGCCCCAATTAATCACCAATTGAGAGTCCTTACAAAAGTCTCTAAATTGAATTGGGATAGTCTTGTCGATGATTTTAATTCTAAAGCTAATCAACATAAACGACATGTTTTTCGTAATATGCATGATAAAGCTGATAGAGATAAAATTGTTCATAATTGGAAAAAATTTATTAAACTTACTAGAGAGAACCTTACATTTTATGATTGGTATGATAGAAATCATTGTAAAGTTCTTACTAAATCTCAATGGATAAAAGAAGATAAGTCAAAAATTTTAGCTTCTCATCCACCCCTTGAAACTGTTCTTTTACAAGTCAAAAATAACTCAGTTGTTGCTAGTCCTTTTAAAGTCGCTGATGGTAAAACTGATGATAAAAAGATTATTGAACAAAATAATTTTACTAATCAGTATTTGGCCACCATAGGTAAACAACTTGATAAAATTGAAGAAAAGTTTGACAATACTCTTATTAAAACCCCTGATAAGAAGCTTGAGCAGCCTTTATTATCTCTCCCTGATAATAGGGATGGAAAAGGATTACCTGGTAAAGATTCTGATTTAGTTAAAAGTATTGATAAACTTATTAAAAAGATTGGTTCCCACTCTGGCGAAGCCAGTGGAACCGTTGCCATCATTGATCAGATTCAAGAATCTGCCGATGATTACAATAGTGACTCAGACGAGGTATCTGATGTCGCTTCTGTTCCCGACCTTACTGAACAACTGAAAAAATTAACTTTTAATAACACTAGTATTACAAAAAATTGGTATACTAGACCCACTCCCCCTGATCTTCAGTTCGAGGAAAAGAATCTTGACAATCAGTTTTCTGTTTCCTCCAATAAAATTTATGAATGGAATATTGATGGCTTCAGTGAACATCAAATTCTTACTAAAATGAACCACATGTCTATGGTTGCTAATAGTTACATCACTGCTTTTACTAATCTCACTCAACCTGAAATTGTTGAAATTTTAACTAATGGTTTTTCGGGAGTTCTTCGCTCTTGGTGGGAAAAACACCTTGATGAAGATGCTAGGAACTCTATTATTCATGCTTATCAACTTGATGATAATGGTCAACCTATCTTCCGTGAAGATATTGGTTTTGGTGTTCCTGATGGTATTAATACTTTAATTTTCACTATAATAAAACATTTTATTGGTACTCCTAGTAATATTACTGAACGTATTCATGATCAACTTAGTAATCTTACTTGTCCTACTTTAAGTGATTTTAGATGGTATAAAGATGTTTTTATTTCACGTGTCATGCTTCGTAATGATAGTAATAAACCTTTTTGGAAGGAAAAATTTGTTAATGGTCTTCCGTCTTTATTTGCTCATAAAGTCCGTGAAGAACTTAGTAAAACATTGGGCTATATTGATTATGATAACCTCACTTACGGTGACATTGTTAGTTATATTCAAAAAATTGGCCTAAAAATGTGTATTGATTTTAAAATTGCTAAACAAGCTGCAAAAGATAAAAAGAAAGCTAAATATGAACTTGGTACTTTTTGTGAACAATATGGTCTGCCTCCTATTGCCCCTTCCCGTAGAAAGCATAGGAAAAAGCAATTGGAAATTCACAAAAAACGTAAGCACCATAAAAAACGCTCTAGTCAAACTAATAAAGAAAGTTATTATGAAAAACCCAAGTCTAAAGGAAAAACTAGAAATAAAAAATCAACTTCTAAATCCACTGATAAGAGTAAAATTACTTGCTATAACTGTGGTAAAAAGGGTCATTATAAGAATGAATGTAAGTTAAAACAAAAATTAAACCAGTTAAATATTTCTGTGGAAGATTCTGAAAAGATTTTTGATTTACTTAGAACTCAGTCTGATGATGATAATGATATTTCTGATGTTCCTTATTCTTCTGATAATAATGATCAAAATAGTCAAACTCCTAGTGAAGATAATGAAGTTACTCTTTGCACTGATAATTGTAGATCTGATTGTTGCAAAACTATTAATGTTCTTACTAAAGAAGATCAAGAAAGTTCTTTGTTAATTGAATTAATTAGTAAACTTACTGATGATGATTTGAAACTTCAGTATATGAAACAATTAAAGGAATTGTTTTCTAAAAATGTTACGGGAAAAGGTAAAGTCATAAAAGCTAAAGAAAAACCGCTTATAAGCCTTAATAAAACTCTTGAGAGATTTAAAGTTGCTGAGAGAGAGATTACTCTCCCAGAACTAAATCAAGAGGTCAACAAGCTTAAGAAAGAGATTTCTAGTCTCAAGACTGAGATCTCCAATTTAAAAAGTGATATGACTGCGTTAGTTAACAAAGACTCTGAACTTCATATTTCTGATTCTTCAGAAAATGAAGACATGCCTGAAACTTCAGGAGTCAAGGATGAAGAGTCTCCTTTGTTGATTCAAGGTAATTCGTTAAAAAGAATAAAAGATATTACCATTCAAAAATGGTATATTTTGATTCGGTTAATGGTTGATGGTACTTTTGCCATTCAACTTCCTGCTCTTGTTGATACCGGTGCAGATCTTAACTGCATCCAAGAGGGATTAATCCCTACCAAATTTTATGTTAAAACCAGTGAACGATTAAACTCTGCTAATGGAAGCAGCATGGAAATTAAATATAAGCTCCCTAAGGTTCATATTTGTCAAAATGATATATGTTTTAAAACTTCTTTTGTGTTAATTCGTAATTTAACTGATAAAATTATTCTGGGATTACCATTTATTTATTTGTTATACCCTTTCACCACCAGTAATAATGGGTTATCTACTGAGCACCTTGGGCACAAAGTTATTTTTGAGTTTTTATCTCAGCCCAAAGAAAGAGATTTAAGATTTATTCAAGATGAGTCTATTTCTAAGTCTCTTAACTTGTTAAAATGTAAAACTTCTCATTTAAAGTTTTTAAAACATGAAATTAAGTATAAACAGGTTGAAGATCTTCTTTTAAGTGAAAAAATACAAGATAAAATTGAAGAACTTCGTCTATTCATGGTTAAAAATTTGTGTGCTGATTCTCCTAATGCTTTTTGGCATCGTAGGAAACATGTAGTTAAACTTCCTTACGCTAAAGAATTTAAAGAGCATCTTATTCCTACTAAAGCTAGACCTATTCAAATGAGTCACCAACAAATGGAGCTTTGTAAACAAGAAATTAACGATTTACTTGCCAAAGGCTTAATAAAACATAGTAAATCTCCTTGGTCTTGCCCTGCCTTTTATGTTAATAATGAAGCAGAGAAAGAGAGAGGTGTCCCTCGTCTGGTCATCAATTATAAGCCTCTTAATAAGGTCTTAGAATGGATTAGGTATCCCCTTCCTAATAAGGAAGACCTTCTTAGTCGTCTTAGTAATGCTACCATTTTTAGTAAATTCGACCTTAAGTCTGGTTTCTGGCAAGTCAGTATCCATCCTAGTGATAGGTACAAAACCGCCTTCACCACCCCTTTTGGTCATTATGAATGGGTTGTTCAAGCATTTGGCTTGAAAAACGCTCCTAGTGAATTTCAAAATATTCTCAATGAAATTTTAAATCCCTTTAGTCATTTCATCATTGTCTATATTGATGATATCCTTGTTTTTTCTAAATCTATTGACGAACATTTCAAACACTTGAATTCGTTCTTCAAAGCTATCAAAGTCAATGGTTTGGTTCTGTCACCAACCAAATGTTCCCTTTTCCAGGTTAAAGTTAAATTTCTTGGTCATGATATTCATCGGGGTTTGGTTCGTCCTATTCAAAGAGTTATTCAATTCGCTGATAGATTTCCTGATAAAATCCTTGATAGAACTCAACTTCAAAGATTCTTAGGATCTCTTAATTATGTTGGCAAATTTTATAAAAATTTACGAAAAATCTGTAAACCTTTGTTTCTTCGTTTACAGAAGAATCCTCCTCCCTGGACTGATGAGCATTCTGCCATCGTTCAGCAAGTTAAAAAATATGTTAAGGTTCTTCCTTGCCTTGGCATTTCTAATGAATTAGCTTTCAAAATTGTTGAAACTGACGCCTCCGACATTGGTTTCGGCGGTATTCTGAAGCAGAAGTTGACTCCTGCTTCTTCTGAACAAATTGTTCGGTTCCACTCTGGCGCGTGGAATCAAGCACAATTAAACTACAGCACTATTAAAAAAGAAATTTTAGCTCTAGTTTTCTGTGTCAGTAAATTTCAAAATGATTTATTAAATCAAAAATTTTTAGTTCGTATTGACTGTAAGTCTGCTAAATATATTTTAGAAAAAGATGTTAAAAACATCGCTGCTAAACATATTTTCGCCAGATGGCAATCTATTTTAAGTATTTTTGATTTTGAAATTGAATATATTAAAGGTAGTGATAATTCAGTTCCTGATTTTCTAACTCGGGAATTTATTAATTCAGGTACCCCTCAAGTTCAAAATGAGTGTGAGAGGGAAAGATAAAAATGTTCGGCCCTTGGGTCCTCCAAGCCCAAGCCCACCTAGTCAGAAGCCCGTGGGAGCTATAATCCCACATCCAGTCACTCCCCTTACTGTAGTTAATAGGTTCACTCCTTTGGTTTCTAGCTCGAAACCCTATAGTTCGGCTCTGGTTCAACCCCCTTTAATGGTTGATCCGTATGCTTCCTCCAGTAATCCTCCTGCTGGTCAGCGTATTCAAACTGAATACATCCCTGTTTTCAGCACCAATTTATTTCATATCGAAAGACATATGAAATCAATTGATGATCCAGTCAAATTAGCTGCCCAGTTCTTCCCAACTGGTTGGCATTTTATTCCTTCTGCTCCTTATAAATCTCTCATGTATTATAAGGACGTCCTTTTGCAAACTCAGTCAATCGCTATTAAACCTATTTATGATAGAAATGATTCTTCAAAAATCATCTATCATTCTCTTTATATTAAACAGGTTATCTCCATGCCTAACTGGGGTAATCATCCTAGTGATCTTAGGCAGCTTGAAGGTCATGATAGCCAGTTTTGCTATTATGATTACATGGAAGCTTGGAACAGAGTTTTTCTGTTTCAAACTCCATCTTTTAGTCATTCGTGGTTCATCCAATTTGACCACAAATTTAAAAGTCAATTTCCTCATTGGTTTGTTCTTTGGTGGGAACGTTATGGTCTCATCTTTGATATCCTCCCAATTGAGCTTCAGACTGTTCTTAATGTCTTTAGCTCTAGGGTTCCGGTGGTGCAGTCTAATTGCTGCATCCCAGTTATTCTTCATTTCGCCAGTAAATATAAAGTCCCATGGATCCTTCGATGGAACTATGGATTTTATTCCCCAACAGTCAATGTTGCCCTTTCTTCCCTAGTCGCCCCTGAAAAAGGCGCCTCTAGTAATCATCTTAATCAAATTACTCATGTTACTCGTGAGTTTTCAGTTAAATGGTGGGATAAGTTTGATCCTTATCGCATCGTGGGTCAAGTTCAGAAAGAATTCCCCAATCCTTCACCTATTCAAACGATTCCTCCTCCAAAGGAATCATCCTCCAGTAAATCTAAATCCAAGAAATCTCCTAGTTCAAAATTAGATTTCGCGGATATTGATCATTGTACCAATAATGAGCTTAAACAGTTATCCCGTTTAATTCAGAAAAGAATGGATAAACTCAGTGAGGACTCGGTTCCTTCTGTTTGTTCGTCTTCTTCTTCTCGCTCCAGTCATCACTCTAGTCCTTCCGATCCGTACGGTAGCATCTCTCTTCAGGATGCCCAGGATCCGTTTGCCTAGGGTCCAGGATCCGGTTTCCTTGGATTCCTACAGTCACCTTGGTCAGCTTTGTTACTAGATGCCCCTGCCCGCGCAGCCCGTGCTCCTTTGTCCAAAGTAGCCGAAAGCAGTTGCTGAGTCAGTTGTCATTTAGTATTAGTCAGATGTCTGTAGTCAAAAGTTGTTATTATCTTTATTTGTCTGTATTTGATTAACGCGTCTGTAATAGTAAAAGTTGTTTGTAATAGTCAAAAGTTGTAATAATGCTTTCATCTTTTGATAAAGCATTACTGTTGTTCAATAGTCATTTATGTTTTGTAATTATTGAGTTGTAATTACTCCGCCTTTCTCTTCTTATATAAGAGAGGCTCAGTCATTGTTAAGAGGCAGGATTTAGTAATCCAATAGAAAGCTTGTGAAGACTTAGATTCCTATCTAACGAATCTTCAGCTCTCTTGCCTTCTCTCTTAGATATGCTAAGTTTCTATAATCGAGTCAATCTATTGTAAGTTATCAAATTATTTGTTTGTAATTATTTCAAAGTTCAATAAAAGTTTTATTTTTATAATCTCTTTTATACTTATGAATTGCTGTTGTTATTTCTTATAGCTGTGCTATAGTTATAATTCAGACTTTGTTTGCGCCACTCTTCTCATTTATCTCATCTTCCGCCTTTTGGTATCAGAGCCATGAGTTGTTTGTCTACTAAACGATGTTCTTGATCTCCTTCTTCTAGTCATTTTTTAAAAATCAAAAGTTTTGATCTTTCTTTGTTCAAGAAGTCACCTAGTCTCTTTGTATAAACCACCCTCCATCGCCATAGGTCCCTGTCCAGCCTTTGTCAGTCTCGAGTGTGTGAGCAGTTTTGGCTTTCTGGGAATCACTAGATGATAGGGTATGTGTTTATGTTAAGCAAAGAAAGGGGTATGTACGGAAGAACACAGATCAATTAAAACTTTAATTTTTAATAATGAGTAGATTGTTTAGATCCAGTTCGTCGGTTAGTAATAGATCTTCTCTTCCTTCTGTTCCTAATATAGTTAACCAAGAAGAACAAAGTTATGAAAATATTAATCAAACCCTTAATAATTGGAACATACCTAGTGTTTCTCCTAAGGAGATTTACCAGTCAACTTTCATTGATAATTTTAAAACGGATTACAATGTTAAAACAGTTGAACGTGTTTATGCTATTAATAAAGAATATGAAAATTGTAGTCTTCTTTCTCCTGATGTAATTAATAAACATCGTAAAAAGGGTTATAATTTTATTCATATTGGTCTTGTTCAAGTTGCAGTCAAACCATTAACTATTAAAGGAATTAACTCAAGTGTCTTTTTATGCCTAAGAGATGCTCGTTATCTAAATTATGCTCCTAGTATTATTGGAATAATGGAATCTAGTTTACATGATGGTCCTATTCATTTTAATTGCTTTCCTGATCTTCCTTTAAGTCTATCTGATATTAATTTACTTAAGGCTTTAACTTTGAATATTAAAACTGCTGGAGAGATAACTCAAATGATTGAGGGATCTCAACCCTTAGCTTTAATTTTTAGAATTTATTATAAAGTTATGAAAACTAACTTAAATATTCATGCTCTTAATAAAAGTCCTAAAGATCATACTGTTTTAATACAAAGTAGCACTAGTAATGCCAATGTTCAAACACCTAAGACTATTCTTTGGAAAGATGTCACGTTACCCAGTCAATGGATTCTTCCTCAGGAAGTTCCACAAAAACCAGTTAATAATAATTTGTTAAATTTGGAAAATATTAAACAATTTTCTGATGGTACTGTTCGAATTAGTTTTGAACGTACTAGAAGACCTGTTATTATTGAGGAATTCACCAATTCTTCAGTCCCTTCTATCTCTAGAAGAGACACTGATGTTTTATCTGACTTTTCTATTCCTGATATTAAACTGAAAGGTGTTTTAAATCAGGGTCAGACAAGTCATCCTTGCTATACTCCTGCCTTCCGGGCCGATGGAGAGCAAGATGATGTTTCTCCTACTGTTTCAATTGGACCTTCTCCCTCTGATTTTGATGCCCCAATTAATCACCAATTGAGAGTCCTTACAAAAGTCTCTAAATTGAATTGGGATAGTCTTGTCGATGATTTTAATTCTAAAGCTAATCAACATAAACGACATGTTTTTCGTAATATGCATGATAAAGCTGATAGAGATAAAATTGTTCATAATTGGAAAAAATTTATTAAACTTACTAGAGAGAACCTTACATTTTATGATTGGTATGATAGAAATCATTGTAAAGTTCTTACTAAATCTCAATGGATAAAAGAAGATAAGTCAAAAATTTTAGCTTCTCATCCACCCCTTGAAACTGTTCTTTTACAAGTCAAAAATAACTCAGTTGTTGCTAGTCCTTTTAAAGTCGCTGATGGTAAAACTGATGATAAAAAGATTATTGAACAAAATAATTTTACTAATCAGTATTTGGCCACCATAGGTAAACAACTTGATAAAATTGAAGAAAAGTTTGACAATACTCTTATTAAAACCCCTGATAAGAAGCTTGAGCAGCCTTTATTATCTCTCCCTGATAATAGGGATGGAAAAGGATTGCCTGGTAAAGATTCTGATTTAGTTAAAAGTATTGATAAACTTATTAAAAAGATTGGTTCCCACTCTGGCGAAGCCAGTGGAACCGTTGCCATCATTGATCAGATTCAAGAATCTGCCGATGATTACAATAGTGACTCAGACGAGGTATCTGATGTCGCTTCTGTTCCCGACCTTACTGAACAACTGAAAAAATTAACTTTTAATAACACTAGTATTACAAAAAATTGGTATACTAGACCCACTCCCCCTGATCTTCAGTTCGAGGAAAAGAATCTTGACAATCAGTTTTCTGTTTCCTCCAATAAAATTTATGAATGGAATATTGATGGCTTCAGTGAACATCAAATTCTTACTAAAATGAACCACATGTCTATGGTTGCTAATAGTTACATCACTGCTTTTACTAATCTCACTCAACCTGAAATTGTTGAAATTTTAACTAATGGTTTTTCGGGAGTTCTTCGCTCTTGGTGGGAAAAACACCTTGATGAAGATGCTAGGAACTCTATTATTCATGCTTATCAACTTGATGATAATGGTCAACCTATCTTCCGTGAAGATATTGGTTTTGGTGTTCCTGATGGTATTAATACTTTAATTTTCACTATAATAAAACATTTTATTGGTACTCCTAGTAATATTACTGAACGTATTCATGATCAACTTAGTAATCTTACTTGTCCTACTTTAAGTGATTTTAGATGGTATAAAGATGTTTTTATTTCACGTGTCATGCTTCGTAATGATAGTAATAAACCTTTTTGGAAGGAAAAATTTGTTAATGGTCTTCCGTCTTTATTTGCTCATAAAGTCCGTGAAGAACTTAGTAAAACATTGGGCTATATTGATTATGATAACCTCACTTACGGTGACATTGTTAGTTATATTCAAAAAATTGGCCTAAAAATGTGTATTGATTTTAAAATTGCTAAACAAGCTGCAAAAGATAAAAAGAAAGCTAAATATGAACTTGGTACTTTTTGTGAACAATATGGTCTGCCTCCTATTGCCCCTTCCCGTAGAAAGCATAGGAAAAAGCAATTGGAAATTCACAAAAAACGTAAGCACCATAAAAAACGCTCTAGTCAAACTAATAAAGAAAGTTATTATGAAAAACCCAAGTCTAAAGGAAAAACTAGAAATAAAAAATCAACTTCTAAATCCACTGATAAGAGTAAAATTACTTGCTATAACTGTGGTAAAAAGGGTCATTATAAGAATGAATGTAAGTTAAAACAAAAATTAAACCAGTTAAATATTTCTGTGGAAGATTCTGAAAAGATTTTTGATTTACTTAGAACTCAGTCTGATGATGATAATGATATTTCTGATGTTCCTTATTCTTCTGATAATAATGATCAAAATAGTCAAACTCCTAGTGAAGATAATGAAGTTACTCTTTGCACTGATAATTGTAGATCTGATTGTTGCAAAACTATTAATGTTCTTACTAAAGAAGATCAAGAAAGTTCTTTGTTAATTGAATTAATTAGTAAACTTACTGATGATGATTTGAAACTTCAGTATATGAAACAATTAAAGGAATTGTTTTCTAAAAATGTTACGGGAAAAGGTAAAGTCATAAAAGCTAAAGAAAAACCGCTTATAAGCCTTAATAAAACTCTTGAGAGATTTAAAGTTGCTGAGAGAGAGATTACTCTCCCAGAACTAAATCAAGAGGTCAACAAGCTTAAGAAAGAGATTTCTAGTCTCAAGACTGAGATCTCCAATTTAAAAAGTGATATGACTGCGTTAGTTAACAAAGACTCTGAACTTCATATTTCTGATTCTTCAGAAAATGAAGACATGCCTGAAACTTCAGGAGTCAAGGATGAAGAGTCTCCTTTGTTGATTCAAGGTAATTCGTTAAAAAGAATAAAAGATATTACCATTCAAAAATGGTATATTTTGATTCGGTTAATGGTTGATGGTACTTTTGCCATTCAACTTCCTGCTCTTGTTGATACCGGTGCAGATCTTAACTGCATCCAAGAGGGATTAATCCCTACCAAATTTTATGTTAAAACCAGTGAACGATTAAACTCTGCTAATGGAAGCAGCATGGAAATTAAATATAAGCTCCCTAAGGTTCATATTTGTCAAAATGATATATGTTTTAAAACTTCTTTTGTGTTAATTCGTAATTTAACTGATAAAATTATTCTGGGATTACCATTTATTTATTTGTTATACCCTTTCACCACCAGTAATAATGGGTTATCTACTGAGCACCTTGGGCACAAAGTTATTTTTGAGTTTTTATCTCAGCCCAAAGAAAGAGATTTAAGATTTATTCAAGATGAGTCTATTTCTAAGTCTCTTAACTTGTTAAAATGTAAAACTTCTCATTTAAAGTTTTTAAAACATGAAATTAAGTATAAACAGGTTGAAGATCTTCTTTTAAGTGAAAAAATACAAGATAAAATTGAAGAACTTCGTCTATTCATGGTTAAAAATTTGTGTGCTGATTCTCCTAATGCTTTTTGGCATCGTAGGAAACATGTAGTTAAACTTCCTTACGCTAAAGAATTTAAAGAGCATCTTATTCCTACTAAAGCTAGACCTATTCAAATGAGTCACCAACAAATGGAGCTTTGTAAACAAGAAATTAACGATTTACTTGCCAAAGGCTTAATAAAACATAGTAAATCTCCTTGGTCTTGCCCTGCCTTTTATGTTAATAATGAAGCAGAGAAAGAGAGAGGTGTCCCTCGTCTGGTCATCAATTATAAGCCTCTTAATAAGGTCTTAGAATGGATTAGGTATCCCCTTCCTAATAAGGAAGACCTTCTTAGTCGTCTTAGTAATGCTACCATTTTTAGTAAATTCGACCTTAAGTCTGGTTTCTGGCAAGTCAGTATCCATCCTAGTGATAGGTACAAAACCGCCTTCACCACCCCTTTTGGTCATTATGAATGGGTTGTTCAAGCATTTGGCTTGAAAAACGCTCCTAGTGAATTTCAAAATATTCTCAATGAAATTTTAAATCCCTTTAGTCATTTCATCATTGTCTATATTGATGATATCCTTGTTTTTTCTAAATCTATTGACGAACATTTCAAACACTTGAATTCGTTCTTCAAAGCTATCAAAGTCAATGGTTTGGTTCTGTCACCAACCAAATGTTCCCTTTTCCAGGTTAAAGTTAAATTTCTTGGTCATGATATTCATCGGGGTTTGGTTCGTCCTATTCAAAGAGTTATTCAATTCGCTGATAGATTTCCTGATAAAATCCTTGATAGAACTCAACTTCAAAGATTCTTAGGATCTCTTAATTATGTTGGCAAATTTTATAAAAATTTACGAAAAATCTGTAAACCTTTGTTTCTTCGTTTACAGAAGAATCCTCCTCCCTGGACTGATGAGCATTCTGCCATCGTTCAGCAAGTTAAAAAATATGTTAAGGTTCTTCCTTGCCTTGGCATTTCTAATGAATTAGCTTTCAAAATTGTTGAAACTGACGCCTCCGACATTGGTTTCGGCGGTATTCTGAAGCAGAAGTTGACTCCTGCTTCTTCTGAACAAATTGTTCGGTTCCACTCTGGCGCGTGGAATCAAGCACAATTAAACTACAGCACTATTAAAAAAGAAATTTTAGCTCTAGTTTTCTGTGTCAGTAAATTTCAAAATGATTTATTAAATCAAAAATTTTTAGTTCGTATTGACTGTAAGTCTGCTAAATATATTTTAGAAAAAGATGTTAAAAACATCGCTGCTAAACATATTTTCGCCAGATGGCAATCTATTTTAAGTATTTTTGATTTTGAAATTGAATATATTAAAGGTAGTGATAATTCAGTTCCTGATTTTCTAACTCGGGAATTTATTAATTCAGGTACCCCTCAAGTTCAAAATGAGTGTGAGAGGGAAAGATAAAAATGTTCGGCCCTTGGGTCCTCCAAGCCCAAGCCCACCTAGTCAGAAGCCCGTGGGAGCTATAATCCCACATCCAGTCACTCCCCTTACTGTAGTTAATAGGTTCACTCCTTTGGTTTCTAGCTCGAAACCCTATAGTTCGGCTCTGGTTCAACCCCCTTTAATGGTTGATCCGTATGCTTCCTCCAGTAATCCTCCTGCTGGTCAGCGTATTCAAACTGAATACATCCCTGTTTTCAGCACCAATTTATTTCATATCGAAAGACATATGAAATCAATTGATGATCCAGTCAAATTAGCTGCCCAGTTCTTCCCAACTGGTTGGCATTTTATTCCTTCTGCTCCTTATAAATCTCTCATGTATTATAAGGACGTCCTTTTGCAAACTCAGTCAATCGCTATTAAACCTATTTATGATAGAAATGATTCTTCAAAAATCATCTATCATTCTCTTTATATTAAACAGGTTATCTCCATGCCTAACTGGGGTAATCATCCTAGTGATCTTAGGCAGCTTGAAGGTCATGATAGCCAGTTTTGCTATTATGATTACATGGAAGCTTGGAACAGAGTTTTTCTGTTTCAAACTCCATCTTTTAGTCATTCGTGGTTCATCCAATTTGACCACAAATTTAAAAGTCAATTTCCTCATTGGTTTGTTCTTTGGTGGGAACGTTATGGTCTCATCTTTGATATCCTCCCAATTGAGCTTCAGACTGTTCTTAATGTCTTTAGCTCTAGGGTTCCGGTGGTGCAGTCTAATTGCTGCATCCCAGTTATTCTTCATTTCGCCAGTAAATATAAAGTCCCATGGATCCTTCGATGGAACTATGGATTTTATTCCCCAACAGTCAATGTTGCCCTTTCTTCCCTAGTCGCCCCTGAAAAAGGCGCCTCTAGTAATCATCTTAATCAAATTACTCATGTTACTCGTGAGTTTTCAGTTAAATGGTGGGATAAGTTTGATCCTTATCGCATCGTGGGTCAAGTTCAGAAAGAATTCCCCAATCCTTCACCTATTCAAACGATTCCTCCTCCAAAGGAATCATCCTCCAGTAAATCTAAATCCAAGAAATCTCCTAGTTCAAAATTAGATTTCGCGGATATTGATCATTGTACCAATAATGAGCTTAAACAGTTATCCCGTTTAATTCAGAAAAGAATGGATAAACTCAGTGAGGACTCGGTTCCTTCTGTTTGTTCGTCTTCTTCTTCTCGCTCCAGTCATCACTCTAGTCCTTCCGATCCGTACGGTAGCATCTCTCTTCAGGATGCCCAGGATCCGTTTGCCTAGGGTCCAGGATCCGGTTTCCTTGGATTCCTACAGTCACCTTGGTCAGCTTTGTTACTAGATGCCCCTGCCCGCGCAGCCCGTGCTCCTTTGTCCAAAGTAGCCGAAAGCAGTTGCTGAGTCAGTTGTCATTTAGTATTAGTCAGATGTCTGTAGTCAAAAGTTGTTATTATCTTTATTTGTCTGTATTTGATTAACGCGTCTGTAATAGTAAAAGTTGTTTGTAATAGTCAAAAGTTGTAATAATGCTTTCATCTTTTGATAAAGCATTACTGTTGTTCAATAGTCATTTATGTTTTGTAATTATTGAGTTGTAATTACTCCGCCTTTCTCTTCTTATATAAGAGAGGCTCAGTCATTGTTAAGAGGCAGGATTTAGTAATCCAATAGAAAGCTTGTGAAGACTTAGATTCCTATCTAACGAATCTTCAGCTCTCTTGCCTTCTCTCTTAGATATGCTAAGTTTCTATAATCGAGTCAATCTATTGTAAGTTATCAAATTATTTGTTTGTAATTATTTCAAAGTTCAATAAAAGTTTTATTTTTATAATCTCTTTTATACTTATGAATTGCTGTTGTTATTTCTTATAGCTGTGCTATAGTTATAATTCAGACTTTGTTTGCGCCACTCTTCTCATTTATCTCATCTTCCGCCTTTTGGTATCAGAGCCATGAGTTGTTTGTCTACTAAACGATGTTCTTGATCTCCTTCTTCTAGTCATTTTTAAAAATCAAAAGTTTTGATCTTTCTTTGTTCAAGAAGTCACCTAGTCTCTTTGTATAAACCACCCTCCATCGCCATAGGTCCCTGTCCAGCCTTTGTCAGTCTCGAGTGTGTGAGCAGTTTTGGCTTTCTGGGAATCACTAGATGATAGGGTATGTGTTTATGTTAAGCAAAGAAAGGGGTATGTACGGAAGAACACAGATCAATTAAAACTTTAATTTTTAATAATGAGTAGATTGTTTAGATCCAGTTCGTCGGTTAGTAATAGATCTTCTCTTCCTTCTGTTCCTAATATAGTTAACCAAGAAGAACAAAGTTATGAAAATATTAATCAAACCCTTAATAATTGGAACATACCTAGTGTTTCTCCTAAGGAGATTTACCAGTCAACTTTCATTGATAATTTTAAAACGGATTACAATGTTAAAACAGTTGAACGTGTTTATGCTATTAATAAAGAATATGAAAATTGTAGTCTTCTTTCTCCTGATGTAATTAATAAACATCGTAAAAAGGGTTATAATTTTATTCATATTGGTCTTGTTCAAGTTGCAGTCAAACCATTAACTATTAAAGGAATTAACTCAAGTGTCTTTTTATGCCTAAGAGATGCTCGTTATCTAAATTATGCTCCTAGTATTATTGGAATAATGGAATCTAGTTTACATGATGGTCCTATTCATTTTAATTGCTTTCCTGATCTTCCTTTAAGTCTATCTGATATTAATTTACTTAAGGCTTTAACTTTGAATATTAAAACTGCTGGAGAGATAACTCAAATGATTGAGGGATCTCAACCCTTAGCTTTAATTTTTAGAATTTATTATAAAGTTATGAAAACTAACTTAAATATTCATGCTCTTAATAAAAGTCCTAAAGATCATACTGTTTTAATACAAAGTAGCACTAGTAATGCCAATGTTCAAACACCTAAGACTATTCTTTGGAAAGATGTCACGTTACCCAGTCAATGGATTCTTCCTCAGGAAGTTCCACAAAAACCAGTTAATAATAATTTGTTAAATTTGGAAAATATTAAACAATTTTCTGATGGTACTGTTCGAATTAGTTTTGAACGTACTAGAAGACCTGTTATTATTGAGGAATTCACCAATTCTTCAGTCCCTTCTATCTCTAGAAGAGACACTGATGTTTTATCTGACTTTTCTATTCCTGATATTAAACTGAAAGGTGTTTTAAATCAGGGTCAGACAAGTCATCCTTGCTATACTCCTGCCTTCCGGGCCGATGGAGAGCAAGATGATGTTTCTCCTACTGTTTCAATTGGACCTTCTCCCTCTGATTTTGATGCCCCAATTAATCACCAATTGAGAGTCCTTACAAAAGTCTCTAAATTGAATTGGGATAGTCTTGTCGATGATTTTAATTCTAAAGCTAATCAACATAAACGACATGTTTTTCGTAATATGCATGATAAAGCTGATAGAGATAAAATTGTTCATAATTGGAAAAAATTTATTAAACTTACTAGAGAGAACCTTACATTTTATGATTGGTATGATAGAAATCATTGTAAAGTTCTTACTAAATCTCAATGGATAAAAGAAGATAAGTCAAAAATTTTAGCTTCTCATCCACCCCTTGAAACTGTTCTTTTACAAGTCAAAAATAACTCAGTTGTTGCTAGTCCTTTTAAAGTCGCTGATGGTAAAACTGATGATAAAAAGATTATTGAACAAAATAATTTTACTAATCAGTATTTGGCCACCATAGGTAAACAACTTGATAAAATTGAAGAAAAGTTTGACAATACTCTTATTAAAACCCCTGATAAGAAGCTTGAGCAGCCTTTATTATCTCTCCCTGATAATAGGGATGGAAAAGGATTGCCTGGTAAAGATTCTGATTTAGTTAAAAGTATTGATAAACTTATTAAAAAGATTGGTTCCCACTCTGGCGAAGCCAGTGGAACCGTTGCCATCATTGATCAGATTCAAGAATCTGCCGATGATTACAATAGTGACTCAGACGAGGTATCTGATGTCGCTTCTGTTCCCGACCTTACTGAACAACTGAAAAAATTAACTTTTAATAACACTAGTATTACAAAAAATTGGTATACTAGACCCACTCCCCCTGATCTTCAGTTCGAGGAAAAGAATCTTGACAATCAGTTTTCTGTTTCCTCCAATAAAATTTATGAATGGAATATTGATGGCTTCAGTGAACATCAAATTCTTACTAAAATGAACCACATGTCTATGGTTGCTAATAGTTACATCACTGCTTTTACTAATCTCACTCAACCTGAAATTGTTGAAATTTTAACTAATGGTTTTTCGGGAGTTCTTCGCTCTTGG
Source organism: Panax stipuleanatus (assembly GCA_020205555.1). NCBI lineage: Eukaryota > Viridiplantae > Streptophyta > Magnoliopsida > Apiales > Araliaceae > Panax > Panax stipuleanatus. The sequence continues at coordinate 36,715,765 of CM035125.1, forward strand.
TGGGAAAAACACCTTGATGAAGATGCTAGGAACTCTATTATTCATGCTTATCAACTTGATGATAATGGTCAACCTATCTTCCGTGAAGATATTGGTTTTGGTGTTCCTGATGGTATTAATACTTTAATTTTCACTATAATAAAACATTTTATTGGTACTCCTAGTAATATTACTGAACGTATTCATGATCAACTTAGTAATCTTACTTGTCCTACTTTAAGTGATTTTAGATGGTATAAAGATGTTTTTATTTCACGTGTCATGCTTCGTAATGATAGTAATAAACCTTTTTGGAAGGAAAAATTTGTTAATGGTCTTCCGTCTTTATTTGCTCATAAAGTCCGTGAAGAACTTAGTAAAACATTGGGCTATATTGATTATGATAACCTCACTTACGGTGACATTGTTAGTTATATTCAAAAAATTGGCCTAAAAATGTGTATTGATTTTAAAATTGCTAAACAAGCTGCAAAAGATAAAAAGAAAGCTAAATATGAACTTGGTACTTTTTGTGAACAATATGGTCTGCCTCCTATTGCCCCTTCCCGTAGAAAGCATAGGAAAAAGCAATTGGAAATTCACAAAAAACGTAAGCACCATAAAAAACGCTCTAGTCAAACTAATAAAGAAAGTTATTATGAAAAACCCAAGTCTAAAGGAAAAACTAGAAATAAAAAATCAACTTCTAAATCCACTGATAAGAGTAAAATTACTTGCTATAACTGTGGTAAAAAGGGTCATTATAAGAATGAATGTAAGTTAAAACAAAAATTAAACCAGTTAAATATTTCTGTGGAAGATTCTGAAAAGATTTTTGATTTACTTAGAACTCAGTCTGATGATGATAATGATATTTCTGATGTTCCTTATTCTTCTGATAATAATGATCAAAATAGTCAAACTCCTAGTGAAGATAATGAAGTTACTCTTTGCACTGATAATTGTAGATCTGATTGTTGCAAAACTATTAATGTTCTTACTAAAGAAGATCAAGAAAGTTCTTTGTTAATTGAATTAATTAGTAAACTTACTGATGATGATTTGAAACTTCAGTATATGAAACAATTAAAGGAATTGTTTTCTAAAAATGTTACGGGAAAAGGTAAAGTCATAAAAGCTAAAGAAAAACCGCTTATAAGCCTTAATAAAACTCTTGAGAGATTTAAAGTTGCTGAGAGAGAGATTACTCTCCCAGAACTAAATCAAGAGGTCAACAAGCTTAAGAAAGAGATTTCTAGTCTCAAGACTGAGATCTCCAATTTAAAAAGTGATATGACTGCGTTAGTTAACAAAGACTCTGAACTTCATATTTCTGATTCTTCAGAAAATGAAGACATGCCTGAAACTTCAGGAGTCAAGGATGAAGAGTCTCCTTTGTTGATTCAAGGTAATTCGTTAAAAAGAATAAAAGATATTACCATTCAAAAATGGTATATTTTGATTCGGTTAATGGTTGATGGTACTTTTGCCATTCAACTTCCTGCTCTTGTTGATACCGGTGCAGATCTTAACTGCATCCAAGAGGGATTAATCCCTACCAAATTTTATGTTAAAACCAGTGAACGATTAAACTCTGCTAATGGAAGCAGCATGGAAATTAAATATAAGCTCCCTAAGGTTCATATTTGTCAAAATGATATATGTTTTAAAACTTCTTTTGTGTTAATTCGTAATTTAACTGATAAAATTATTCTGGGATTACCATTTATTTATTTGTTATACCCTTTCACCACCAGTAATAATGGGTTATCTACTGAGCACCTTGGGCACAAAGTTATTTTTGAGTTTTTATCTCAGCCCAAAGAAAGAGATTTAAGATTTATTCAAGATGAGTCTATTTCTAAGTCTCTTAACTTGTTAAAATGTAAAACTTCTCATTTAAAGTTTTTAAAACATGAAATTAAGTATAAACAGGTTGAAGATCTTCTTTTAAGTGAAAAAATACAAGATAAAATTGAAGAACTTCGTCTATTCATGGTTAAAAATTTGTGTGCTGATTCTCCTAATGCTTTTTGGCATCGTAGGAAACATGTAGTTAAACTTCCTTACGCTAAAGAATTTAAAGAGCATCTTATTCCTACTAAAGCTAGACCTATTCAAATGAGTCACCAACAAATGGAGCTTTGTAAACAAGAAATTAACGATTTACTTGCCAAAGGCTTAATAAAACATAGTAAATCTCCTTGGTCTTGCCCTGCCTTTTATGTTAATAATGAAGCAGAGAAAGAGAGAGGTGTCCCTCGTCTGGTCATCAATTATAAGCCTCTTAATAAGGTCTTAGAATGGATTAGGTATCCCCTTCCTAATAAGGAAGACCTTCTTAGTCGTCTTAGTAATGCTACCATTTTTAGTAAATTCGACCTTAAGTCTGGTTTCTGGCAAGTCAGTATCCATCCTAGTGATAGGTACAAAACCGCCTTCACCACCCCTTTTGGTCATTATGAATGGGTTGTTCAAGCATTTGGCTTGAAAAACGCTCCTAGTGAATTTCAAAATATTCTCAATGAAATTTTAAATCCCTTTAGTCATTTCATCATTGTCTATATTGATGATATCCTTGTTTTTTCTAAATCTATTGACGAACATTTCAAACACTTGAATTCGTTCTTCAAAGCTATCAAAGTCAATGGTTTGGTTCTGTCACCAACCAAATGTTCCCTTTTCCAGGTTAAAGTTAAATTTCTTGGTCATGATATTCATCGGGGTTTGGTTCGTCCTATTCAAAGAGTTATTCAATTCGCTGATAGATTTCCTGATAAAATCCTTGATAGAACTCAACTTCAAAGATTCTTAGGATCTCTTAATTATGTTGGCAAATTTTATAAAAATTTACGAAAAATCTGTAAACCTTTGTTTCTTCGTTTACAGAAGAATCCTCCTCCCTGGACTGATGAGCATTCTGCCATCGTTCAGCAAGTTAAAAAATATGTTAAGGTTCTTCCTTGCCTTGGCATTTCTAATGAATTAGCTTTCAAAATTGTTGAAACTGACGCCTCCGACATTGGTTTCGGCGGTATTCTGAAGCAGAAGTTGACTCCTGCTTCTTCTGAACAAATTGTTCGGTTCCACTCTGGCGCGTGGAATCAAGCACAATTAAACTACAGCACTATTAAAAAAGAAATTTTAGCTCTAGTTTTCTGTGTCAGTAAATTTCAAAATGATTTATTAAATCAAAAATTTTTAGTTCGTATTGACTGTAAGTCTGCTAAATATATTTTAGAAAAAGATGTTAAAAACATCGCTGCTAAACATATTTTCGCCAGATGGCAATCTATTTTAAGTATTTTTGATTTTGAAATTGAATATATTAAAGGTAGTGATAATTCAGTTCCTGATTTTCTAACTCGGGAATTTATTAATTCAGGTACCCCTCAAGTTCAAAATGAGTGTGAGAGGGAAAGATAAAAATGTTCGGCCCTTGGGTCCTCCAAGCCCAAGCCCACCTAGTCAGAAGCCCGTGGGAGCTATAATCCCACATCCAGTCACTCCCCTTACTGTAGTTAATAGGTTCACTCCTTTGGTTTCTAGCTCGAAACCCTATAGTTCGGCTCTGGTTCAACCCCCTTTAATGGTTGATCCGTATGCTTCCTCCAGTAATCCTCCTGCTGGTCAGCGTATTCAAACTGAATACATCCCTGTTTTCAGCACCAATTTATTTCATATCGAAAGACATATGAAATCAATTGATGATCCAGTCAAATTAGCTGCCCAGTTCTTCCCAACTGGTTGGCATTTTATTCCTTCTGCTCCTTATAAATCTCTCATGTATTATAAGGACGTCCTTTTGCAAACTCAGTCAATCGCTATTAAACCTATTTATGATAGAAATGATTCTTCAAAAATCATCTATCATTCTCTTTATATTAAACAGGTTATCTCCATGCCTAACTGGGGTAATCATCCTAGTGATCTTAGGCAGCTTGAAGGTCATGATAGCCAGTTTTGCTATTATGATTACATGGAAGCTTGGAACAGAGTTTTTCTGTTTCAAACTCCATCTTTTAGTCATTCGTGGTTCATCCAATTTGACCACAAATTTAAAAGTCAATTTCCTCATTGGTTTGTTCTTTGGTGGGAACGTTATGGTCTCATCTTTGATATCCTCCCAATTGAGCTTCAGACTGTTCTTAATGTCTTTAGCTCTAGGGTTCCGGTGGTGCAGTCTAATTGCTGCATCCCAGTTATTCTTCATTTCGCCAGTAAATATAAAGTCCCATGGATCCTTCGATGGAACTATGGATTTTATTCCCCAACAGTCAATGTTGCCCTTTCTTCCCTAGTCGCCCCTGAAAAAGGCGCCTCTAGTAATCATCTTAATCAAATTACTCATGTTACTCGTGAGTTTTCAGTTAAATGGTGGGATAAGTTTGATCCTTATCGCATCGTGGGTCAAGTTCAGAAAGAATTCCCCAATCCTTCACCTATTCAAACGATTCCTCCTCCAAAGGAATCATCCTCCAGTAAATCTAAATCCAAGAAATCTCCTAGTTCAAAATTAGATTTCGCGGATATTGATCATTGTACCAATAATGAGCTTAAACAGTTATCCCGTTTAATTCAGAAAAGAATGGATAAACTCAGTGAGGACTCGGTTCCTTCTGTTTGTTCGTCTTCTTCTTCTCGCTCCAGTCATCACTCTAGTCCTTCCGATCCGTACGGTAGCATCTCTCTTCAGGATGCCCAGGATCCGTTTGCCTAGGGTCCAGGATCCGGTTTCCTTGGATTCCTACAGTCACCTTGGTCAGCTTTGTTACTAGATGCCCCTGCCCGCGCAGCCCGTGCTCCTTTGTCCAAAGTAGCCGAAAGCAGTTGCTGAGTCAGTTGTCATTTAGTATTAGTCAGATGTCTGTAGTCAAAAGTTGTTATTATCTTTATTTGTCTGTATTTGATTAACGCGTCTGTAATAGTAAAAGTTGTTTGTAATAGTCAAAAGTTGTAATAATGCTTTCATCTTTTGATAAAGCATTACTGTTGTTCAATAGTCATTTATGTTTTGTAATTATTGAGTTGTAATTACTCCGCCTTTCTCTTCTTATTTAAGAGAGGCTCAGTCATTGTTAAGAGGCAGGATTTAGTAATCCAATAGAAAGCTTGTGAAGACTTAGATTCCTATCTAACGAATCTTCAGCTCTCTTGCCTTCTCTCTTAGATATGCTAAGTTTCTATAATCGAGTCAATCTATTGTAAGTTATCAAATTATTTGTTTGTAATTATTTCAAAGTTCAATAAAAGTTTTATTTTTATAATCTCTTTTATACTTATGAATTGCTGTTGTTATTTCTTATAGCTGTGCTATAGTTATAATTCAGACTTTGTTATTTACTTCTTCTTTAGACTTCTGTTGCTCCGTCCTTAGAGCACCTAGTTTAAGTCACCTAGTCTCTTTGTATAAACCACCCTGTTTCGCCATAGGTCCCGTCGAGCCGTTGTAAGTCTCAAGAGTGTGAGCAGTTAAGGCAAAAAGGGAATCACTAGATTCTAGGGTATGTGTTTATGTTAAGCAAAGAAAGGGGTATGTACTTAAGCGACTTTGGTATGTCTTTAAGTGGAATGTCAACAGATCTAGAGATTAGGTTTGAACAAAGTTAAAACGAAGTAGACTGTTTAGATCGAGTTCATCAGTTAGTCAAGAGTCAGCCGTGTGATCCTTGTATCAGACACAGTCTGATCAGTTTTTCTTAAAAAAAAAATTTTACATAAAATTTTTGAAATCTACAGTCGGTGACCAAAAATTTCGGTGAAATTTTTTCTCCTTTCTTAAAATTAAACATAATTTTGGGGGGAAAAAGGATTGAATCCCTGGATTTTTTTTTGGGGTCGAAGTATAGGGGATGGTGATCTCTCTGAGAAGAAGATCAACAGCACCCACCGGCGAGGAAGGAGCCGGACCTCAACAGTCAACAGTCAGAAGACGCTGGCCCCCCAGGGTCCCACAGTCATCGGATGCTCCAGATGCAATCAGTGCGTCCGACAAAGTCAAAAAGTAAAGGACACCTTTACTTTAGTAAAAGTTATTTACTTAAGTAAAAGTAAATGTAATTACTTTAACTTTAGTTAAATGTTTTTAACTTTAGTTAAATGTTTTTACTTTACCTTTAGTAAATGTAAAAGTAACATTTACTTTTACTTAAGTAAATAACTTTTACTAAAGTAAAGGTGTCCTTTACTTTTTGACTTTGTCGGACGCACTGATTGCATCTGGAGCATCCGATGACTGTGGGACCCTGGGGGGCCAGCGTCTTCTGACTGTTGACTGTTGAGGTCCGGCTCCTTCCTCGCCGGTGGGTGCTGTTGATCTTCTTCTCAGAGAGATCACCATCCCCTATATTACTAAAGTAAAGGTGTCCTTTACTTTTTGACTTTGTCGGACGCACTGATTGCATCTGGAGCATCCGATGACTGTGGGACCCTGGGGGGCCAGCGTCTTCTGACTGTTGACTGTTGAGGTCCGGCTCCTTCCTCGCCGGTGGGTGCTGTTGATCTTCTTCTCAGAGAGATCACCATCCCCTATATATATATATATATATATATATATATATATATAGTTTAGCTTGGCATCGCCAGAGACTAGCTGAAACCATCTCCACTTGCTGCTTCTCGTTGAGCACAGCCAGCCTCCCCGCAATCAGCCTTGTTTTTCTTCACCCATTGTTTGTAGGAGTGAATCATCTCACTCCATAGTTTCAAATACAGCACGAGAATGAGCATTCACATTGCAGCGTTTAGTTCACGAAAGAGGGAGGGAGAACCTGCTTTAAGGAAAACTTTCATGGGCGCGCCGCGACCACCTGCTGTGCCTATCCTGAATTGATCACACGCCCAAAGCAATAGTCCAATCAATAGTTCAAGGCTCCAACCGCGTCCTACTACACTGGTATCATATTGAAAATGCCCATCAGATTCCTCACAGAAGCAAAATTATAGGAAGAAAAGGATAAACAACGCAAACACAAGACTTAAATAAGGGTGCACAGCCAGAGACATAACCATATAGTTCAATATCTATTCATATCCCAGTCCAAATTAAGGCTATACGTAGTGCCATGACAAAATAGAGAGGCATCAGTATACTACAACAAATAATCATATAGAATATAATGGCCCCTATACAGCATCTAGCACGATTATTATACACTTCAATTATTAAGCCTGAGCAAAATGGTGGTGACTCATATATTCCTCCAGAATTTGATCCATTTCACAAGTCATTACGCCATGAATGCAATGGAAGAACAAAACCTTGGGTAAAACCAACTATAATTCATCTCACTTTTGACGCATCGGTCAAAATGATTCTAGAGCTAACTTCTAAATTTATTCATAGAGGACGCCAGTTTCATGGGAACACATGTTACAAAACCCTTTGGCGCAAGGACGAATCTACAGCTTCGTCAGGCGGGAAATTGCCCACCTAGACTTTTTGAAACAAAGGAAACCCAACATACAATTATGACAATTTTCTAAAAATTCCAAAGAAAGTAAATATTTATAGAACTTTGAGTCTTTGACCCTCTTATTTTCAAGGAAAACTGGATGTTAGTAAATGTTGACCCGTTGATTTCTAAAAGCATGATCAAACTGTAAAGATGTAATGTGCTATTTAACTTGGGCAATAAATTTCAAAAAAAAAAAGCAAATTATGTTAGCTAAACAACAGCGTGTCTTTGCGCCAGTGTCGGCTTAAATACCTTTAACTGACCCACCAACCGGTTCTCAATGTGGCTTAAAAGCTTCTATATATGTAATTTTTTACCCCATGAGAAACAAATCTTGGATCCGTCTCTCTTCTACTTTACTTCTTAGTCTTCTAATAATATATTCTTCTTTTATTACAAAATATATTAAAACCAGCATTTATCTGAACCACTTCTAAAATCTGAGCTAGTTACTAACAAAGCTATTAGAGACTGAATGTTTATACTTGCTACCAAATCAAATGTAAATTTTGTACTGCTTCATTGTATATATAGATGATGGAATATAATTTCAGATATTGGTAATCATATCTAACTTTCAGTTCCAAAATATTATTGGAATCATTGATTCAGCTAACTTAGTAGTCAGATCAATCATTCCAAAGAACCCCCCTTTTAAATTGCAATCTGCCTATCCTTATATGTTAAAATAACAAGTGACAGAGTAAAGAATACGTACCTTAAAACTATGAAGTTCCACTCGAAGCAAATGCATCAACCATTTAGAGGACCTATTGAAAAGTATGACAGAAGGCCTTGAATGAGTTATATGCAAATTTTGTGAAAAACTTGACTTCAAACCATCACAGATATGCAAGTCAGGAAAGTAGATCACCTGGTGAAAGCTGACTGATCTTTAATTAATAATTATCCTCCGACTGTAGCTCACCCAACCCCAAATATAACAAACTATTAGCCCATTGAATAACCTGTACACATGTCCCCATTAACAAGTTGAGAAACTGACAATTTTATCTTTATTTTTGAGAGCATCATCCATCAAAATGATATTTGACCAACTAATGAATTTCACGTGTGCAGGGAAATGGGGAAAACGGAAGGGCTGAGAGAAAATAAGAAATACATGTTATGCTTTAAGATGCATTAGAAATATTTTGGTATATATATGGATTATGAAATTTTGATATGAGCATAAAAGAGAAATTAAGAGTCCTTGATATACTACATTTGACCCAAATTTAAGGCCACCCCTCAATGACACTACAAAAGCCAGGTGTCAGTTTATTAAAATATAAATATTATAAACCAACTCTTGTACGACAAATTTCCACCATCTGCAAAAGCAAATTTGTATGGAGAGACAAATCAAATGAACATACTGCTACTTGTTCTGCATGTTGCTACAAATCACATTTTGACACAGGAAATGTACAAGTTGAATACTTCTAGCTCAAAATTGTTGAAACTGTAGGATGACCCTAAATGTATAACTTCAATTCGTAACTTTTTTTTTGATAAATAACTCATGATTCATAACAATTTGCATCTAAACTAAAGTTTTAAACTTTCTTTCCTTCTCTCTTATCCCGATATGAATGATAAAACTATTAACCATGTACATATGGGCAGGGAGAGAACATGACAAATTTATTTTTTTTCTTCATTTAAATTTTTTTTTCTAACATGAAAAAGAAGGAATTTCCCATTTGTTTCTTATCCGATTTTAGATTATCATCTACATTAACATACTATGCCCATGAATTCTTTTAATCACATTTAGCTTGTAGATAATATTTTCATTGTTGTTAACCCCTGAAATCTGAAACAAAAAACATGCTTCTCCAAAGATGTTAGAGCAAGAAAGACGAATCATCTGCATCAAAAAACATTACATTAATGGAACCAGTCCAAGGCAAACATTCTTTAAAAAGTAAACCCTCACCTGAGAGCAGGCGAAATTCTATAGAAGTCTGACTCTGAAAACTCTTTAGCCACTGTCCAACTCGAAGGATGATCAGTATTTAACTATGCGAGTAATTTCTCATCAGGATTGCTTCCCTTGGACAGAACCTGCAATGTTGTGCTTTTGGTAATCCAGGCAGTTAGTTCTGGTTTATCTTCAAAAGGTCTAAGAGGATTTACACTTCCATCCTCCAATTGTAAACCATAAACAAATGGGAGTCTAAGTGAGAGGAAACTCTCTGGCGGCAAGATCACCCGACAGCCAAGGGTGAACTGCAGTTTTTGTTCACGGTCCGGAACTGACGGAGGTAGACAAGAATCCTACAAAATAATATTTGAAGTAAAGAATATTAAAAGGGGGAAGTATCATTATAAAGCAATTTCATCAACAAAATTAGATTCAGAACAATAGAAAGAATATACAACTTACTAACACAAGTCAAAATATCGTGAATAGAAAACATTGGACAACTGGATGTAAAGAAATTTTAAGACAGTTAAATTCATTCCAGCAAGAATCTCCAGTCCCCTAAGAGAATTAAGTATAGATAGGAGAGAAATTTGAAATTCTTTTTATTCATGTTGCTCAACATATCTTTCAGCAAGAAAATTGTCCCGTGCAGTGTTCTGTGTTTTTTGTTATCAATTACTTCCAAGTAGCTTTTTCTGGTGTTAGGATAATTTGAACAGAAATAACGTTGTATAAAAATATGAAGAACTAAGAGGTTTCTTTGAGGTTCTATATGATGACTCTATTTGTGAGGGTAGAAAGAATTTTATGTTGAATATGGTAACTTGTTGTGACGACTGAGGAGGCACCACTTCTTTTTCTTGAAATTATAGGTGGGTGAAATTGTCTTCATTTGTTTACAATTACAAGGCAACACTAGAAGACCATTCTAGCCATTGAAAACTTGGTTTAGAAGGGTAAAATGCAGAGGATTTCTTGTTGTGTAAGGAGCAGAGTGTGCTACAACCATGGCCATCTTTGCTTGTAGCATCCATATGTTAGATATCTCACTTTCATACTACTCTCTTACTCTCTTGGGAATGTTCTCCATTATGCCGAAACATACTGTAAATTACTTTGATCTTGGTCAGTGGCTGTATTCCCACTTTCCCAGAGTGAAACTTAGAAACCAGCTTCGTTGTTGCATCTGGAATAAGAGCCAGATCTCAAGACCATACTTTCAAGTATTTGACACTTCTTCTACTTGGCAGTTATATACAATGTTAAGTTATATCCATACCCTTATGGTTGGTTCCGGGTTTAAGAGTAAGCTCCTAAATCTTTAAATTCAATATCGGTTACACAGGTTCTTATTTTATTAAAAAAATATTGGTTATAGAGGTGACTAAGTTTATGGAGGAACTGCATTTTAGGTTAATCACGTCACTTGATGTTGCACAGTCTCCGCTCGCTTTGGCTCCTATAATATAATTCTTTGATCATCAAAAGATTTAGTCAAGCCCAGTAATATTTTGTTGATCTAATTTTTTGACCATCTAGTACATTTTTCATTCTCATTATATATTGAGTTTTGGGGTATTTAATTTATAATTGTTTTAACAACCATTCAGTTGATTTAGCTATTCAATGACAAAATAAAGAATTTTCACAATTATGAAATGTTATAAAAGCTCATATGAAATTATTGTAAATGTTGTCTCAGAGCTCTCAAGTACTTCAAGGCTAGACTTTCATCCATATGCAAAGCATATTATCTAGTTTAGTAGAACACTGGAATCTTTAAGGAAAAACAAAGAACCACTCAAGTTCTATAACAAGGAACAGAAGGGATGTTATGTTTAGTGTCGCAAATGCAATACTTATTCGGACGTCAGATTAATCAATTGAGACATACCTCGAATTGAATAATCGGGCATGCTGCTAAAATGACCGGAAAGGCAGGTGTGACCTGCACAAGAATACAATACTTCAACTCCAAAGAACTAGTGATTTATAAAGTATAAATAATTCACAAATACGTATAGGCCATAAAAGACTATCAACTCAAATAATGAGAGCATGAGCATCCCCAACCAATGTTAAACCATTTACACCAAATATAAGACACTAAAAGAAGGTTGTTCGACTGTTAAATAGAATTAAACTATCCTCTTTGATGTATGTAAAATTTGAGTGCCAAAGTGAATTGATCCATTAAAATCTGAGTCATCAATGCCAGACCACAGCCTGAGTCATTCAAACTCCATATAATACCCAATCACAAACAGATAAATAACTATTGTACCTCAGATCAAGGTGCCAAAATCTACTTATCACATTAAAGTTATTGGTGTCTCCCGATAAATTACTAATAGAATGTAATTAAATATAAGATTTATTCTTAGCACATTAAAGATATTGGTGTCTCCCGATAAATTTACTTATGTTGCTTTTCACAATTTGAACCGACATGGATCTTTTTGGCAGAAAAACATTTTATGCCGCTGATCTCTCTTACTAGAAAACCCAGATTCATTTTTACATTGATGGTCAATGACATTATTATAGAAGAAAATTATCAAGCTAGTATACAACTTTCAACAAGCATAGAAGTGTCAGAGATCGTGTTTAAATTTAAGTGAAAAATTAATAGGAAACTTAGAAGTTGAATTGCAATGACAGGCTACACGCAAATAAGCTGAAGAGAGAGAGTCAAAACACAATTAAGAAAAGGATTATGTGCAAGTGCGCCTACCAGAAAGATTCTCTGAAGCTGAGATATTGTGCCAGCAAATTGAACATTTGGTGGATCCTTCTTGTTCTTAGAGGTTCGGCAGTGTGGGCAATTCATGTAAACTGGTAAGCTTCTATTTAATAAGGAGAAAGCGGATCCACCATCTTCAAGACTAATAGACTGAAGGCTAGCTTCAACATCTTTCATAGAATCACCTAGTGTTGACATGCTGTTGTGTCCTTTGGATGAGAGGGAGAATTGCATCGGCCCATCTAGATGTTGGTTACCATTAGTCATTATCTCTTTCAACTTCCCGGTATTTCGATCCTTACTAGCAGTAGTAATCATCCCATTTGCATGGCGAGGAATTTTACCATGGCCACCATTCTTAACCAATTTAAAAGGTTCTGCCACTTTATTGCCCAACTTCTCTGCAGAAGAATAATGGAGATGGGATTCTTCATTCACTGCACAAGGGGAACCAAGTTCCCTGAGATGCTCTGGAGTCAATATGAACCTGTGCCCATGAGGGCACTCGTGCTCAAATCCAACATACACTACAGCATGCTTTAAAGAAGAGCTTAATTCGATCTTTTCACTATTACTGGTGCTCACTGGAACTACATTGCTACCTATATGTAAGGACGGATTGCCATCTCTACTGCCATTCCTGATCACGATTTCAGTAGCAGCAGAGGCATCTTCAATTTTTTTAGATCCTTGATAATCATTGCTTTCATGAACATGCTCTCCTTTCCTACCTACTGTACTATTTTGCTTAATACCCTTCTCTAAAGCTAGTGAAGTTTGTTTTTTTGATTGAAGTGGTGGGAATCCTGAATCAGCAGCTGCTGATCCAGCTACAACCTCAGAAAAAGGTTTTCTCATTGTAAAACTGGGAACCCCTTTCCCAAAACTGGTCTTCTTATTATCAGACTTGATGTTTTCTGAGGGCGAATTTCCATGAAATTCTACTTCGTTAGGCATTTCGCCCTGGCACAACTGAGCAGAACCAGTTCTTTTTCTGTCTGAATCTGTAGCAGATTCAGTATTGGAATCGCTAATTAACCTATGAAAAGTGATTTTCTGCACAACACTTGGTGAATCAATTGGATCTTTTCTTTTCTCAAGAAATACTTTCCACTTTAAAAGAAACTTCTGAGTGGCACAGAAGCCACTCTGTAGTAAACCTTTAGAAGGCTCGTAGTACCTTGCACCACCAACTCGAATCAAACTCCATGACGATGGTTGAATGGGTCCAGAATAACTTCCTTGTGGCAGCTGGAGCGCAGGAAGGAGCTTGTCACATTCTGGGTAACAACTGGATGTAATGTTAGCAGTTTCAAAATCAAAAGGATCCGAACGTAAGCGCCTTGAACGGCCACATGCACAGGCATGAAGGAAAACAAATCCACTGGAATGTGGCTTGATCTCATCTTTTGAAGGTAAATCCCTCGTTTCCACATCATGCCTCTGGTGCATGCACGGTTTTCCAGTCAAACTAACTGCATCGCATAGTTGCCTTCCAGAACTCCAGATGGATGTGCATTCATCCTCCAGTTTTTTCAAGAAAAGTTTCACGGCAGGTCCCTTGACCATTGAGCTAAAAGCACACAAAGCCTTCTCTATGTGCGCTTCGTGCAGTGAAGTTGTGTAACAAGCAGGCAAGTCATTTAAATAAATGTCCTTGGCAACTGGAAGGGCCCTTTGACACCACAAAGTAGAAAATTTACTGTTCAACCCTCTACCACTCTCCAAACAAGAGACTGCAATTTCTAGAGGATCTGTAATTTTTGAAGAATTGGCTTCCACAAACGGTGGAAAAGCATTCCGCTGCCGTGGTTTACTTTTGCTGATTTCTGGTTCATCAATAGAACCACGTTTTGCAGAAAGAATTCCATGTAGAATAAGCTGGCTAGAAGACAACCAGGTTTCAAGACTTGGAAGCTCAGGATGAGTAAATGTCTTTCCAGAAGCAGCAGAGGCGGCGGCAGCAGCTGCAGCAACAGCTACCATACCAACAGCTGATCCGCTGTTCGTGTTAGCGACCACACCCCCTCTCCCCCTTAAGATATCAGACTGCCTGTATATGAACTCTTTCACGGACAGGATATCCTCTTTGTTTGAACTCTGGTTATGACTCTCAAGCAAAAGATAATCTGAGGATCGCGTTCCATTCAGAATATTTTCAACAAGGTCAGTGGCAAACTCAAGTGATTTGCCTCTTTGATTAGATGATCTATCGACAAGTGCAACAGCTTTGGATGCATCTAGTGAAAACAAAGGTGCTGAGCTTGAAATACCACCACTTCTCGGCCCAGCATGTCCGGTTTCAATTCCTGTCAGTGTCCGACATTTCTTAATTGAAAACCGAATCTGTGCCTCAAGGGATGACTGCAGTTTTTTCCTGATTCCGCCTTCAGATTTACTCACAGGGCGTGACAACACAACAACAGAACCAGGTCCTTTCATTGGCAAACTTGGCCTGGCAGAACTAATCAAACTTGACGACTGATTCGATGAGGTGTCTGCAGACTCTTCCGCATTAGAACCAGGATTAACATCAGAGAAATCATCAAGAAAAACAAATAGTGTGACTGGAGTACACTGCCCAGGAAACAAGGAGGTGTATGAACCTAAACCCGACATTAATGAAATTGAAGAACAATTACGACTCAAGATTCCACCGGATTTGCTGGGAGAACGATTAGAAGATACACCAGAAGCAGAGGCTCGTGAAGAAGATGAAGAGTGTGACCTAGATGGCAACGGTGGTGTAGTTCTTGATCTGACAAATGGTGCCATTGCATGCTTGGCAGCTTGCAGAACTCGAAACTTTTTTAAAATCTGAATATCAAAATGTGACCCTTCATGGATAAATATGATTACATGACAAACCTGCAATGCTAGATGTAACTCGGTCAATAGAAATTAATAAAAATAAAACTATAACCTCGGTATTTAAAACTGCAAAAACTAACAAGTGCGATTGAATTCAAATGAACAAGATTCTTCAGTTTGGCGTTTCTGGTTGTTGCTAGTTATCGCACTTTCTTGATTAAAACACTTGACTATAGCAAACTAGATGCTATTAAATAAATCAAAGATTAAACAGGTGGAAAAATAATCAGTAAAGTGATTCTACCTTGCATCATACATGGACAAGCACCTATCGAGAGATTTACTTTGCAGTAACATATATGACCTTACACTTAATATTTGATGGATACCTTCATTAGTTCATTATATGCTTTAGTTGATAAAAAGCAAGGCATGATTTGACATCCAATAGAAGCTTACGTATTCCTTTGTATTATCTAGCATTTTAAGGTAGCAGCCAGCTCAAGTAAGCAGTTGGGTCATAAGTACGAGAAGTAATCATCACGAATGATGCTTACTCTTTAAACATCATTTTGCAAGAAACCTAAAATCCATAATGGACACTTCTAGTGATTAACCGAATGCGTATCTCTTGTTTTCCATTATTTTAGGGAGTACGGGATTGATACGAGCCAGCTTGTTTTCTTTTTCTATTTATGTTGTGACCGTCCTAATCAACATTCTGGGTGATATAACTTAGAATTGAGCTTCAAATGCTACTTAGAACACAAAACATCTACTCAATATCCCATTCATCAAGCATATGCAGGACTGATGGATTAGTACATCATGTCTAGCTTCAAATAGATCTTAATTCCTCAGTCCTATTTAAAACTTGTAAAACTTATTCTAAATGATGAACAAAGAGTCTTAAACCATGTTTCACAAGTATATGTACAAAGCTGGACAACACAGGTACATGGTATAAGTATTTCAATTAAGTAAATATACTTTCTGAAGAAGTATATGTTTTTTGCTTACTTGCCTCCTTTCTAGAAAAAAGAAGGCTTATAATCAATGATGCATAGCTCAACTCTGTCCTATTGCAGCACACATTACCCAGTGTATCTTCAAATGAATAGTTAAAACTAAAAACAAATTATAAGTGAAAATAAAAACGACAAATAAATTAATAAAACCAATCATTCAAAAAAAACTCACAGAGAACATAAAAAGCATTCCTTGAAGATTCCCAAATTCGTGCTCTTCCATCACCGAATCAAAACCCAATTGAACCTCGGAAAGCCCTTCCGTCACCGGACATCTCATGGAAGAAAACTGTAAATACAAAATCCCCTTTTCCTCTTCATGATAATAGCTAATCTTTCTACACTTCAACCAATCCTTAAGCTCCTCACTAATCTCCGCTTTCTCAAAACAAAATGTCCTATCAAAATTCCCTGAACCAAACACATTGGAGTCGATAATCCGATTAATTAGCTGACCCACGTCGCCGTTTCGCCTCCCAATGAGCCCGACCACAACGACACCGTTTAGCGCTACCGTCGAGGGGTTTGAAGGCGGAGGAGGTAATGGTTGAAGAGATTGGTCTACAGTCGAAATTGGAGGAGAAAGAGAGACCGAGGAAGGAGGAGAAAGAGTGCGTTGTGGTGGGGGACGAATTAGGACCCGTTTCGGAGAAGGATTGGATTTGGGTAGGTCCATAGAAGGGTTTTGTGAGTGTAGTTATTTGGGTTGCAGTGAATCCATGGAAGATTGGAGATATTTTCTTTTGGAGAGAGAAAGGTTACTTGTGGGTTTGGACAAGGTATAGCAGAGACCAGTGTCCGTCCTCCTGCCCTGCCCTGTGTGAAAGCTTGAAAGATGATATTTGTTGTGACTAGGGTGGGTGTTGAAACATCGAAGACGGCCGTATGCAGTGATATTTGTTGCGAGTAGGAGGGTGTTGAAGGAATGAAAAATGTATTGAGAAAACTTCAATATGTTTTCTAGTTCGATTCGATTTTCAAAGAAGAAACAAACTAAATTAAGGGTCGTGATGGCTTGAGAAAAATTAGCTGTGGAGCTAGGTTGATCTTGGTAGAGCCAGCATTTGAACTGTAGGCCAATGCGACTAGACCAAGATAAGACGAATGAGTTGGGGATTCATTGAGCTAAAGCAGATGAGCTTAATAAGAGTAAGGTTGTGTTTGATAAACCTGATAATTAAGATCTGAATGATTATGATGTTTTAATAAATTAGATCATTTGAATGGTTATGAGGTCTGAATCTAAAAAACTGTTTGATAATTAAAAAGTAAGTTGTCTCTTAATGACACTATTTTACAATTTTAAAGGGTAAAATTTTATTTAATAATTTTAAATATTCAATTTAATAAAAATGAGTGAATAATATTGTTGAATATATTTATATAAAAAAAATTTATCAAAAAAATTTCATTAAGAGGTACCTCTTAATTATTAAGATTTCATTTTCTGTCTTACCTATTAAGAGGCATTCAGAGGTAAAAAAAAAAAAAACAAACAACATCATACCTCTTAGCGAATAAGAGGCAGTCCATTAAGAGACAATCAGATATAAACAAACAGCACCTAAGAGCAGGTCAAGACAGTTATTGTTCTTGTATCTTAACGGTCCACCTTTTAATACATCTTTAACATCTCGAATTTTTGTATTAAAAGAACCTTTAAATAGTTTATACTCATATTTTTTTTCTTAACTATTCAGATGAATTCTTAATATAAAAATGTAGATTGTTAGATGCATTAAGAGATGAACTGTTTAAATGTATCAATATACAATCAAACGCTTATGAGAGTCCATTAGTGCTAATATACATGTTAGAGAACTTAGTTGATGTTTGGTTACCTCTTAACAACTACATATGTGATTTGATAAGAGGGTAGAGTTGTTTGGTAAAATTTTATTTGTCTTTTATCGTCTCTTAAACGATAAAAGAAATATATACTTTCAAATTATTAAGAGTTGTCACTTAATGAATATTTTAAATTTATGGAGCTTCTATAAATATTGTATTCCCTCCATTCTAAATTTGAAGATAGTTATTTATTTTTGAAAAGTTAATTTGAGATATTTTTAAATTTAAAATTTATTTAAATATTTTATATTTTTTAGCTACCAAACAGTTTCTTAAGTTCAGATAATATTTCACTCAAATAATTTAATTTATTAAGATATATATACCATTTAGATCTTAATTACTTAATTTTATCAAAAAATACCTTGTTCATAGGTTAAAATAGTGACAAAATGACTAGTTTACTATTTTGAGGGATAAATCCCTATGATGCCCTTCAAATAAACGTGAAGAAGTCTAAACTACGGGGGTAAGAAGGGAAAATGTCTAGCATACACACTACACCCTAGGCAAGAGATTTGGTGTTTGATTGCATCTTAACAATTTAGTTCTTAATGAAATTTAACAATTCACATATTTGTAATATTTGTATTAAGAGGCTTTTTGAATAATTAATATACAAATAAAACTCTAAACTATTAAGAAGAACTCTTAATATAAAAATGTAAGTTGTTAAGATGCATTAAGAGTTATTCTATTAATATATAATCAAACTAAAATATATATTGTGCTCCCTAATAAAAGTGAACAAGCAGCGAGGTGTTATTGGGTATTTGGGAGGTTATTTTTAGGTTTATCACTACTTTTTGGTCATGAATTACAAATAATAAAATGAGCAAAAAAAATTATTGGAATGTTTAATTTTTGTTTTGATGTGTTTATAATAAAGGTAATTTTGAGTTCATACAAATATATTTTATTATTTTGTTCTCTCTATATATAATAAAATTGGGTAGCAAAAGAGATAACAAGTATGTGAAGTTTTTAGAGAGCGAAACTCATAATGTACTTAAACTTATTAATTTAAGAAAAATAATTCTAGAGAGAGAAAGTAAGGTGTTGTTTTTAGAAATAATGATTTTTTAACAAAATTAAAAGAATTTCAAAAATATAAAGTTATACTTTGTAAGAGAGTAAGTAAAAGGACAAAATTGAATCTTAAAATTAAAATAATAAACTAATAGCAAGATTTAGGCTCTTATTTTCATCTCCATGTTATTAATACTAGCATCTAATCGCAAACACGTTACATGTGTAATTAATATGAGGATGAAATAAAGTTTTTATAAATTTTGGAGAATTAAATAATAAGGCATAAAAGTTTTAAATTAGAAAGATAAGATAATAATATAACTAAATTTTAAGGACAAAATAGGTAAGTAAAGTATTATTTGCAATAAGCGCTTTATTTATAGGGGTACATTATTTTCACATGAAATTTTTTTTTCTTCATATGATCCGCTCTCACATGAAAGTGAAATTTATTTTTTTCTCATTTGAGATAAGCCTATATAAAAATATAAAAAATACATGTGAAAATATCAGTTTCATATTTATATAGATATAACTTTGTATTTTATATATATATATATATATATAGAAATTCTATTGGAAAAAAAAGGGGGAAAAAAAAGAATCACCTGCTACCAAATGGATAATAATTGTTTCAATCTTTTTTGGGGGGCCGGTTTCTACCGATCTGTCCATTTTTAATTTTTTTTTTTATAATTTTTAAATAATTTATAATATTTATTGAAATTAAAATTTTTATAAAATTTACTGATTTAGGTGTCATTTGAATATATATAAAAAACAAGATTGCACATACTGTTCAACCCTGTTTTTTATATGTAACCAAATTGTGACGCCCCCAGAATAGGTCCATTCAACCCAACCCATTCTGAGTCGCCAAATACATGGTACAGAATTCAAATACAAACTTTATATCATACGGTCGTGCAAAATACGACCACACAACTGTGAGTCTCAATACAAATATGTAGAAAATATTAAGATTCAAACTAAGTCCTCATTACAGTTATTATCACACTATTTATCAGAAATAGCGAGGACTACTACTGCTCTAACTCGGACCATCACTCTGTCCCCCGACTAGTCCCCGCAACATTCTCATTTCCTGAAGAGGACAACAGATGAAAAGGGTGAGCTCAACTAGCTCAGTAAATAATATTATGACTAAGATAATGGGAAACAAATTATCGTTAGTCTTCAACGAATAAGATAAAATATAATGGACAACCAACTTTAGATCAATATTCGCAGCGGAAATAACAAATCATTAGAAGAGTTAAGCAGAGAATCAAGTCTGCTATCTTCTATGATTTAAAAGTCCATCATCAATATTTTATCCCTGTAACATCAATCAATATACATCTCGAATCAAATATTCATCTTTGCACTACAGGCCAAAGATATTCATTTGTATCATCAGTGGTCATATTCATCTCAACACCTGTCATCTTTGCACTACAGGCCAAAGATATTCATCAGGTAATCATTCATCTTTGCTCTACAGGCCAAAGATATTCATCAAGTAATCATTCATCTTTGCTCTACAGGCCAAAGATATTCAGTTACATCACCTTTTAGGACTGAGGATGATGAAAAATATTTTAAAGAACGAATCCAGTGAGATAAAAGACAAAGATTAGGGATTCGTCATTTAGTTTATCCAAATTCAAGAATAATCCATAATAATACTTTGTGGAGCAAAATTCAAGAATAAAGCCCAAAACTTGGATACAATCAAAGATAGTAACCTTAACAAGCAATTTGGACAAATAGAAGAAAATTTAATTTTTCCGTGAATAGTGCCGTATACGTGAATAGTGCCGTATACGTGAATAGTAACTCCGACGGAAAAAGTAAGAATTTCAACATAAAATCCATGACAATATTTCTGTATAATGATATTGAAAAGAATAACATCATTTACGAAAGAAAATAACATCCCTTACCTCAAAAGAACAGTATCTCTGACTGGAATATCGGATATAATACCGACGAAAGCTTGTACTGAATAGTAATACTCAAAGTATTGAAATACTCACAAAAATACGCTCGATATTATAGAGAGAGAGAACTTCTGATTCTGGTGTGATTTTCAATTCTAACCTAAGCACCCTATTTATAGGAAAAGCTTAGGATGTCAAAGGAGACTAAATGAATAAAATAATATTATTTTTAAAAAAAAATCCGCCGTGTGGCGGCTTCCAAAATTCTGAGTTTTTTTTTCCCAACAAAAGTGGGTCCCACCCATTAAATAATATTTATTTTTTGAAATTTCAATAATTCATAACAAATAGCCCCTTTGTCAGAAAAATACAAATTCTATGTCCTTCCATAGGAAATTTAATTCTCTACAACTTTGCAGAAGGAAGTTTTTCCAAATTCCAAACATAAATTATCCGAAATCCAAAAACAGATGATTTCTCACACCAAAATATTGATAAAAACTCACCAGCGCCAATTCCTTCTTTAATATCCACAAAATAAATATTTCCTTATCATATAAATAAATAATTAATTATTAAATAATATTATAGAACTACAATATTAACAACCAGGTCGTTCCCAGGACAGAGGGGGCCTTCCGATAAGGACTTCTCCTTACTGGCGCGTAATTAAATAACCCCTCCTAGACAGAACTTCCTTAGACATTGTCAATAATGCTATCTAATAATATTATTCAAATAATATGAATTATTGAGTTGATAACGTGAAATACTGTGCAACGACAATTATTGAATCAATACTACAAAATATCAACTGTAGCCATTATTGAATCAATCATAAAAAAATAGCAACGTGGCAATTATTGAGTCAATAAAATATCAATGCAGCAATTATTGAGTGAATAATATAAAATATCAACGTAGCAATTATTGAGTCAATAATATAAAATATTGAACAGTAATTAATGTAACAATAATTGAGTAATGGCTTCTCACGTAAGACTCAATAATTCAAAATACTGTGCAATACCGTGTGCTACTATGCAACACCGTGTATCACTGTATTTTAACCACCGGGTATTTCAACAGTACTAACGGTAACAACCACGCCGTCATTTTGTAAAAAAGTTATTTCTATCGCTTTCTATATCCGACAGTTATTCCGTTGTGGGGGCCCACAAATAGCTGCGCCGTCGTACGAATATTCCCCGACAACAAGAATATTCCACGACCAAACGAATATTCCCCGACAACAAGAATATTTTATAACCACTTGCTCATTTTAAAAATGTTTGCACATTTCACCCATAACTTTCATATTTATCAAATCAACACCTTACTATTTTGAAATAATATATAAAGAAAACTAAATCTTATTCATAAAAGTTGGGGTCTTACAACCTCCCCTCCTTATGAAATTTCGTCCTCGAAATTGACGTACGTACCTGGTATGTCGAAAAGGTGAGGATACCTCGCTTTCATTTCCGATTCCAACTCCCAGGTCATTTTCTCAATAGCCTGGTTTCTCCACAAAACTTTAACTTGAGGTATAATTTTCGAGCGTAAGACATGCTCCTTCCTATCCAAGATTTTGACAGGTACCTTCTCGTACGTTAAATCTTCGGCTATCTCGTCTGGTTCTAACTCAATAATGCGGTTTGGATCCTTCACATATTTACGTAACACGGATATGTGAAACACGTTATGAACACGAGACATGCTTGGAGGTAAAGCGAGTCTATAAGCCACATTTCCTATTCGGTCAAGAATCTCAAATGGACCAATGAATCGTGGGTTAAGCTTTCCTCTCTTCCCAAACCTTGTAACTCCTTTCCATGGAGCAATACGTAATAACACATGGTCTCCAACATTAAATTCCACGTCCTTTCGATGAAGATCCGCATAACTTTTTGTCGATCATGTGCCGTTTATATACGTTGTCGGATCATTTGGATCTTTTCCGTAGTCATACGTACTAACTCCGGTCCCAACAATGTTGTTTCACCCACCTCGTTCCAACATACTGGAGAGCGACACTTTCTCCCATACAATGCCTTGAATGGAGCTACGCCTATACTTGCCTGATAACTGTTGTTGTAGGAGAATTCCACCAATGGTAAGTACTTATCCCAACTCCCTTTGAAGTCTAGAACGCAAAGTCTCAATAGATCTTCAAGAGTTTGAATAGTCCTTTATGATTGTCCGTCTGTTTGAGGATGATAAGCCGAACTGAAGCGTAAGTCCGTGCCCATAGCTTTCTGCAAACTGATCCAAAATCGTGAAGTAAATCTGGGATCACGATCCGAAACTATGGATACTGGCATGCCATGCAATCTCACAATCTCATTCACGTACATATGAGCAAGACGTTCAAGGGAATAAGTCTCTCGTATCGGCAAGAAATGAGCAGACTTGGTTAATCTATCAACAATAACCCAAATCGCATCTAAGCCTTGAGAAACCTTGGGAAGACCCGTAACGAAATCCATCGTAATGTGTTCCCACTTCCATTTCGGAATCTCCAGTGGTTGCAATGGACCCTTCGGCACTTGATGCTCCGCCTTTACACGTTGACAGGTTAAACATCTCGAGATGAACTCCGCAATCTCTCTCTTCATATTGCCCCACCAAAATGTATGTCGAAGATCACGATACATTTTAGTACTCCCAGGATGGATCGCAAACGGTGTGTTGTGTGCCTCCATCATGATTCTATACTTCAAGTCGGAATCGTTAGGAACACAAAGTCTGGAGTTGACTCGAAGTATTCCCTCTTCATCGATTCTTGCTTCTGGAATTGCACCTTCTTGCACCTTCTTCTTCATCTTCATCAGTTCCGCATTCGTAGCTTGAGCAGCTTTAACTTTATCAAGCAAAGCTGGTTCTACGCGTATACTTGACATCATCGCACTCGTTCCCACATATGATCTTCTACTCAATGCGTCAGCTACCACGTTCGCTTTTCCAGGATGGTATTGGATAGTATGATCGTAATCTTTCAACAGTTCAAGCCAACGTCGTTGCCGCATGTTGAGTTCCTTCTGAGTGAAGAAATATTTAAGGCTCTTATGATCCGTATAAATCTTCACTTTCTCTCCGTACAAGTAATGTCTCCAGATCTTCAACGCGAAAACGACTGCTGCCAACTCTAGATCATGAGTAGGATAATTCCTCTCATATTCTTTGAGTTGTCGCGAGGCATAGGCTATAACTTTCCCATGTTGCATGAGAACACATCCTAACCCTTTGCCCGAAGCATCGCTGTAAATAACAAATCCATCCGAACCAGATGGTATTGTCAGAACAGGTGCCGAAATAAGTCTCCTCTTGAGCTCTTGGAAGCTCTTCTTGCATTCCTCGCTCCAAACGAATTTTGTATCTTTCCGAGTCAACTGAGTTAATGGAGTAGCGATTCGAGAAAATCCCTCTACGAACCTCCGATAATAACCAGCTAAGCCCAGAAAGCTTCGTACTTCGGTCACCGACTTAGGTTGCTCCCAGCTTTGTATTGCTTCAATCTTCGCCGGGTCCACAGATACTCCACGTTTCGATACCACGTGCCCAAGGAATGTTACTTCCTCAAGCCAAAACTCGCATTTCTTCAGCTTAGCATATAGCTTGTTCTCACGAAGCTTTTGAAGTACCAACTTCAAATGGTGTTCATGATCTTCACGGCTTTTAGAATAGATGAGAATGTCATCAATAAAGACAACAACGAATTGATCTAAATACTCCTTAAATACACGGTTCATCATATCCATGAAAGCAGCATGAGCATTAGTCAATCCAAAAGACATGACTAAGAACTCATAATGCCCGTACCGTGTTCTGAAAGCAGTCTTTGGAATATTCTCAGTTTTAATCTTCAACTGATGATATCCAGAACGAAGATCGATCTTTGAAAAGAATTGCGCTCCTTGCAACTGGTCGAACAGGTCATCAATACGAGGTAACGGATACCTATTCTTGATGATGACATGGTTCAACTCCCGATAGTCAATGCAAAGTCGCATACTCCCGTCTTTCTGCTTTACGAATAAAACAGGAGCACCCCAAGGAGACGTACTAGGACGAATAAAACCGATATCTAACAACTCTTGTAATTGGACCTTTAACTCCTGAAGTTCAATAGGAGCCATTCGAGATGGAGTTTTAGAAATGGGCTTTGTACCGGGCTCAAGGTCAATAAAGAATTCAACTTCACGTTCTGGGGGTAGACCGGGAAGTTCTTCGGGAAATACATCAGGAAACTCATTAACAACGGAAATATCATTCAAATCTGATGTATTCTGATTTAGATCAGTGACATGAGCTAAGAAAGCTTGACATCCGTTTTTCAATAAACGAATAGCTTTATGACTTGAAATGATATTGACTGATTTTAGTGGTTTGGTGATTTGGATTCGCACAACAGGTTGATTAGGAATATGAAAACTAACAACCTTACGAAAACAATCAATTTTGGCACGGTAAGTGGTTAACCAGTCAATTCCTAAAATCACGTCAAATGCAAGTATTTTCAAAGATATAAGATCAACAGGTAAGGTAAGGGTACCAATCTGAATCAAGCAAGATTTGTAAACTGTAGATGTAACAAAGGTTTCTCCTAACGGAGTTTCAACAGATAAGTCAAAGTCTAATTTATCAGAAGTCAAGTTCAAACGTTGAGCACAAGCAGGTGAAATAAAGGAATGGGTAGCACCAGTATCTAACAAGGTATAAACTTCGCAAGAGTTTATGATCAGCTTACCCGTAATCACCTCGTGTGGATTTCTCGCGTTTTGGGCTGTCACGACAAACGCTCTTTCAGGAATCACCGACTTTGACTTATCTGCAACCGCCTTTGGAATCACCACCCCCGCTGAACTTGGTTTCGCAACAGGACAATCTCGAGCTATATGTCCTTCCTTTCCACAGTTATAGCATCCTTTGAATTATTGTGGGCTGTTTGGGCTGATATGTCCCTCTTTCCCGCATTTAAAGCATACGACCGGTGGTCGTTCTCCTCCCCTCGAAACAATTGATGCTGGTGCTGATGTCGACGTCTTCACGTTCTCATTGTTGTACCTTCTCTTCTTGAAATCTCCTCCCGATTCGCTTCTTCTACTATCATGGCCACGATAACCACCGGAGTGGTTACCGCTTCTGTCATACTTTCCTCCTCGCTGGTTGTCATTGCTCCGATGACTGCTGCCACCGGTACGACCTTGGTTGTGGTCCCTCGGTTGAACATAATCATTATCTCGTTCTAATAACTGGGCCCTGTTTACTACATCCGAATATAAAGAAAATTTATGGGAAATGAGGTATTGACGTATTTCGGGTTTCAAACCTCTTAGAGACATCCGCGTCATACGTTCTTCATTCTCCACCAAATGAGGTGCAAACCTGGACAGCTCCGCGAACTTAGCCTCGTACTGGGATACCGTCATGTTGTTTTGCTCGAGTCTAATAAACTCTACCTCCTTCATATGACGAATACTTTCAGGAAAGTACTGTCATTGAACAGTTTCTGGAACGCTTCCCAAGACATCTGGAGTGCAGCAGGCTGGGTACGCTTCACGGATTCCCACCAGTAATCTGCCTCTCCACGGAACATAAACGTGGCGAATGGAACTTTCTGTTCCTCCGTGCATCCCAAGACATCAAATATCTTGGTAATTTATTTAATCCACGTCTCCGCCTTGATCGGATCTGGCTTTCCCAGAAACTCTGGTGGTCCCAATTCTTTGAACTGCTTGGCAGTGACAGCTCGCGTGTTGTTATTATCTCCACCTGTATGTTGCACACGAGTCTCCCTCGTCTGATTTTGCATAAACTGCAAAAAACTTCTAAACATCTCATCGTTTATCGTCTGACCAGCGTTATTTTCAGGATGAACATTGCCTTTTTGTTGCACGTTCTCCTAGTTAACGATTAAAGGTGTCTCCACGGTCTCATTCACTTTGTTGTTAACATTCTCAGCTGCCATTCTCAAATACTGCCATAAAACAAGGGTTAATTAAACAAGTCAACATATCACATATTAACCCTATGCTCCGACTGACCAATTAAATATCACATAAGCTTAGGTAGGACACACTAGCGAAGGATTTACTCGTCTCTCCCCTCCTAGTTCTATTCCCCGATCTCCGCCAGAGATCATATCCCTAAGCTCTGATACCAACTGTGACGCCCCCAGAATAGGTCCATTCAACCCAACCCATTCTGAGTCGCCAAATACATGGTACAAAATTCAAATACAAACTTTATATCATACGGTCGTGCAAAATACGACCACACAACTGTGAGTCTCAATACAAATATGTAAAAAATATTAAGATTCAAACTAAGTCCTCATTACAGTTATTATCACACTATTTATCAGAAATAGTGAGGACTACTACTGCTCTAACTCGGACCATCACTCTGTCCCCCGACTAGTCCCCGCAACATTCTCATTTCCTGAAGAGGAAAACAGATGAAAAGGGTGAGCTCAACTAGCTCAGTAAATAATATTATGACTAAGATAATGGGAAACAAATTATCGTTAGTCTTCAACGAATAAGATAAAATATAATGGACAACCAACTTTAGATCAATATTCGCAGCGGAAATAACAAATCATTAGAAGAGTTAAGCAGAGAATCAAGTCTGCTATCTTCTATGATTTAAAAGTCCATCATCAATATTTTATCCCTGTAACATCAATCAATATACATCTCGAATCAAATATTCATCTTTGCACTACAGGCCAAAGATATTCATTTGTATCATCAGTGGTCATATTCATCTCAACACCTGTCATCTTTGCACTACAGGCCAAAGATATTCATCAGGTAATCATTCATCTTTGCTCTACAGGCCAAAGATATTCATCAAGTAATCATTCATCTTTGCTCTACAGGCCAAAGATATTCAGTTACATCACCTTTTAGGACTGAGGATGATGAAAAATATTTTAAAGAACGAATCCAGTGAGATAAAAGACAAAGATTAGGGATTCGTCATTTAGTTTATCCAAATTCAAGAATAATCCATAATAATACTTTGTGGAGCAAAATTCAAGAATAAAGCCCAAAACTTGGATACAATCAAAGATAGTAACCTTAACAAGCAATTTGGACAAATAGAAGAAAATTTAATTTTTCCGTGAATAGTGCCGTATACGTGAATAGTGCCGTATACGTGAATAGTAACTCCGACGGAAAAAGTAAGAATTTCAACATAAAATCCATGACAATATTTCTGTATAATGATATTGAAAAGAATAACATCATTTACGAAAGAAAATAACATCCCTTACCTCAAAAGAACAGTATCTCTGACTGGAATATCGGATATAATACCGACGAAAGCTTGTACTGAATAGTAATACTCAAAGTATTGAAATACTCACAAAAATACGCTCGATATTATAGAGAGAGAGAACTTCTGATTCTGGTGTGATTTTCAATTCTAACCTAAGCACCCTATTTATAGGAAAAGCTTAGGATGTCAAAGGAGACTAAATGAATAAAATAATATTATTTTTAAAAAAAATCCGCCGCGTGGCGGCTTCCAAAATTCTGAGTTTTTTTTTCCCAACAAAAGTGGGTCCCACCCATTAAATAATATTTATTTTTTGAAATTTCAATAATTCATAACAAATAGCCCCTTTGTCAG
This sequence comes from Panax stipuleanatus, assembly GCA_020205555.1. NCBI lineage: Eukaryota > Viridiplantae > Streptophyta > Magnoliopsida > Apiales > Araliaceae > Panax > Panax stipuleanatus. The sequence continues at coordinate 36,744,186 of CM035125.1, forward strand.
AAAAATACAAATTCTATGTCCTTCCATAGGAAATTTAATTCTCTACAACTTTGCAGAAGGAAGTTTTTCCAAATTCCAAACATAAATTATCCGAAATCCAAAAACAGATGATTTCTCACACCAAAATATTGATAAAAACTCACCAGCGCCAATTCCTTCTTTAATATCCACAAAATAAATATTTCCTTATCATATAAATAAATAATTAATTATTAAATAATATTATAGAACTACAATATTAACAACCAGGTCGTTCCCAGGACAGAGGGGGCCTTCCGATAAGGACTTCTCCTTACTGGCGCGTAATTAAATAACCCCTCCTAGACAGAACTTCCTTAGACATTGTCAATAATGCTATCTAATAATATTATTCAAATAATATGAATTATTGAGTTGATAACGTGAAATACTGTGCAACGACAATTATTGAATCAATACTACAAAATATCAACTGTAGCCATTATTGAATCAATCATAAAAAAATAGCAACGTGGCAATTATTGAGTCAATAAAATATCAATGCAGCAATTATTGAGTGAATAATATAAAATATCAACGTAGCAATTATTGAGTCAATAATATAAAATATTGAACAGTAATTAATGTAACAATAATTGAGTAATGGCTTCTCAAGTAAGACTCAATAATTCAAAATACTGTGCAATACCGTGTGCTACTATGCAACACCGTGTATCACTGTATTTTAACCACCGGGTATTTCAACAGTACTAACGGTAACAACCACGCCGTCATTTTGTAAAAAAGTTATTTCTGTCGCTTTCTATATCCGACAGTTATTCCGTTGTGGGGGCCCACAAATAGCTGCGCCGTCGTACGAATATTCCCCGACAACAAGAATATTCCACGACCAAACGAATATTCCCCGACAACAAGAATATTTTATAACCACTTGCTCATTTTAAAAATGTTTGCACATTTCACCCATAACTTTCATATTTATCAAATCAACACCTTACTATTTTGAAATAATATATAAAGAAAACTAAATCTTATTCATAAAAGTTGGGGTCTTACAACCTCCCCTCCTTATGAAATTTCGTCCTCGAAATTGACGTACGTACCTGGTATGTCGAAAAGGTGAGGATACCTCGCTTTCATTTCCGATTCCAACTCCCAGGTCATTTTCTCAATAGCCTGGTTTCTCCACAAAACTTTAACTTGAGGTATAATTTTCGAGCGTAAGACATGCTCCTTCCTATCCAAGATTTTGACAGGTACCTCCTCGTACGTTAAATCTTCGGCTATCTCGTCTGGTTCTAACTCAATAATGCGGTTTGGATCCTTCACATATTTACGTAACACGGATATGTGAAACACGTTATGAACACGAGACATGCTTGGAGGTAAAGCGAGTCTATAAGCCACATTTCCTATTCGGTCAAGAATCTCAAATGGACCAATGAATCGTGGGTTAAGCTTTCCTCTCTTCCCAAACCTTGTAACTCCTTTCCATGGAGCAATACGTAATAACACATGGTCTCCAACATTAAATTCCACGTCCTTTCGATGAAGATCCGCATAACTTTTTTGTCGATCATGTGCCGTTTATATACGTTGTCGGATCATTTGGATCTTTTCCGTAGTCATACGTACTAACTCCGGTCCCAACAATGTTGTTTCACCCACCTCGTTCCAACATACTGGAGAGCGACACTTTCTCCCATACAATGCCTTGAATGGAGCTACGCCTATACTTGCCTGATAACTGTTGTTGTAGGAGAATTCCACCAATGGTAAGTACTTATCCCAACTCCCTTTGAAGTCTAGAACGCAAAGTCTCAATAGATCTTCAAGAGTTTGAATAGTCCTTTATGATTGTCCGTCTGTTTGAGGATGATAAGCCGAACTGAAGCGTAAGTCCGTGCCCATAGCTTTCTGCAAACTGATCCAAAATCGTGAAGTAAATCTGGGATCACGATCCGAAACTATGGATACTGGCATGCCATGCAATCTCACAATCTCATTCACGTACATATGAGCAAGACGTTCAAGGGAATAAGTCTCTCGTATCGGCAAGAAATGAGCAGACTTGGTTAATCTATCAACAATAACCCAAATCGCATCTAAGCCTTGAGAAACCTTGGGAAGACCCGTAACGAAATCCATCGTAATGTGTTCCCACTTCCATTTCGGAATCTCCAGTGGTTGCAATGGACCCTTCGGCACTTGATGCTCCGCCTTTACACGTTGACAGGTTAAACATCTCGAGATGAACTCCGCAATCTCTCTCTTCATATTGCCCCACCAAAATGTATGTCGAAGATCACGATACATTTTAGTACTCCCAGGATGGATCGCAAACGGTGTGTTGTGTGCCTCCATCATGATTCTATACTTCAAGTCGGAATCGTTAGGAACACAAAGTCTGGAGTTGACTCGAAGTATTCCCTCTTCATCGATTCTTGCTTCTGGAATTGCACCTTCTTGCACCTTCTTCTTCATCTTCATCAGTTCCGCATTCGTAGCTTGAGCAGCTTTAACTTTATCAAGCAAAGCTGGTTCTACGCGTATACTTGACATCATCGCACTCGTTCCCACATATGATCTTCTACTCAATGCGTCAGCTACCACGTTCGCTTTTCCAGGATGGTATTGGATAGTATGATCGTAATCTTTCAACAGTTCAAGCCAACGTCGTTGCCGCATGTTGAGTTCCTTCTGAGTGAAGAAATATTTAAGGCTCTTATGATCCGTATAAATCTTCACTTTCTCTCCGTACAAGTAATGTCTCCAGATCTTCAACGCGAAAACGACTGCTGCCAACTCTAGATCATGAGTAGGATAATTCCTCTCATATTCTTTGAGTTGTCGCGAGGCATAGGCTATAACTTTCCCATGTTGCATGAGAACACATCCTAACCCTTTGCCCGAAGCATCGCTGTAAATAACAAATCCATCCGAACCAGATGGTATTGTCAGAACAGGTGCCGAAATAAGTCTCCTCTTGAGCTCTTGGAAGCTCTTCTTGCATTCCTCGCTCCAAACGAATTTTGTATCTTTCCGAGTCAACTGAGTTAATGGAGTAGCGATTCGAGAAAATCCCTCTACGAACCTCCGATAATAACCAGCTAAGCCCAGAAAGCTTCGTACTTCGGTCACCGACTTAGGTTGCTCCCAGCTTTGTATTGCTTCAATCTTCGCCGGGTCCACAGATACTCCACGTTTCGATACCACGTGCCCAAGGAATGTTACTTCCTCAAGCCAAAACTCGCATTTCTTCAGCTTAGCATATAGCTTGTTCTCACGAAGCTTTTGAAGTACCAACTTCAAATGGTGTTCATGATCTTCACGGCTTTTAGAATAGATGAGAATGTCATCAATAAAGACAACAACGAATTGATCTAAATACTCCTTAAATACACGGTTCATCATATCCATGAAAGCAGCATGAGCATTAGTCAATCCAAAAGACATGACTAAGAACTCATAATGCCCGTACCGTGTTCTGAAAGCAGTCTTTGGAATATTCTCAGTTTTAATCTTCAACTGATGATATCCAGAACGAAGATCGATCTTTGAAAAGAATTGCGCTCCTTGCAACTGGTCGAACAGGTCATCAATACGAGGTAACGGATACCTATTCTTGATGATGACATGGTTCAACTCCCGATAGTCAATGCAAAGTCGCATACTCCCGTCTTTCTGCTTTACGAATAAAACAGGAGCACCCCAAGGAGACGTACTAGGACGAATAAAACCGATATCTAACAACTCTTATAATTGGACCTTTAACTCCTGAAGTTCAATAGGAGCCATTCGAGATGGAGTTTTAGAAATGGGCTTTGTACCGGGCTCAAGGTCAATAAAGAATTCAACTTCACGTTCTGGGGGTAGACCGGGAAGTTCTTCGGGAAATACATCAGGAAACTCATTAACAACGGAAATATCATTCAAATCTGATGTATTCTGATTTAGATCAGTGACATGAGCTAAGAAAGCTTGACATCCGTTTTTCAATAAACGAATAGCTTTATGACTTGAAATGATATTGACTGATTTTAGTGGTTTGGTGATTTGGATTCGCACAACAGGTTGATTAGGAATATGAAAACTAACAACCTTATGAAAACAATCAATTTTGGCACGGTAAGTGGTTAACCAGTCAATTCCTAAAATCACGTCAAATGCAAGTATTTTCAAAGATATAAGATCAACAGGTAAGGTAAGGGTACCAATCTGAATCAAGCAAGATTTGTAAACTGTAGATGTAACAAAGGTTTCTCCTAACGGAGTTTCAACAGATAAGTCAAAGTCTAATTTATCAGAAGTCAAGTTCAAACGTTGAGCACAAGCAGGTGAAATAAAGGAATGGGTAGCACCAGTATCTAACAAGGTATAAACTTCGCAAGAGTTTATGATCAGCTTACCCGTAATCACCTCGTGTGGATTTCTCGCGTTTTGGGCTGTCACGACAAACGCTCTTTCAGGAATCACCGACTTTGACTTATCTGCAACCGCCTTTGGAATCACCACCCCCGCTGAACTTGGTTTCGCAACAGGACAATCTCGAGCTATATGTCCTTCCTTTCCACAGTTATAGCATCCTTTGAATTATTGTGGGCTGTTTGGGCTGATATGTCCCTCTTTCCCGCATTTAAAGCATACGACCGGTGGTCGTTCTCCTCCCCTCGAAACAATTGATGCTGGTGCTGATGTCGACGTCTTCACGTTCTCATTGTTGTACCTTCTCTTCTTGAAATCTCCTCCCGATTCGCTTCTTCTACTATCATGGCCACGATAACCACCGGAGTGGTTACCGCTTCTGTCATACTTTCCTCCTCGCTGGTTGTCATTGCTCCGATGACTGCTGCCACCGGTACGACCTTGGTTGTGGTCCCTCGGTTGAACATAATCATTATCTCGTTCTAATAACTGGGCCCTGTTTACTACATCCGAATATAAAGAAAATTTATGGGAAATGAGGTATTGACGTATTTCGGGTTTCAAACCTCTTAGAGACATCCGCGTCATACGTTCTTCATTCTCCACCAAATGAGGTGCAAACCTGGACAGCTCCGCGAACTTAGCCTCGTACTGGGATACCGTCATGTTGTTTTGCTCGAGTCTAATAAACTCTACCTCCTTCATATGACGAATACTTTCAGGAAAGTACTGTCATTGAACAGTTTCTGGAACGCTTCCCAAGACATCTGGAGTGCAGCAGGCTGGGTACGCTTCACGGATTCCCACCAGTAATCTGCCTCTCCACGGAACATAAACGTGGCGAATGGAACTTTCTGTTCCTCCGTGCATCCCAAGACATCAAATATCTTGGTAATTTGTTTAATCCACGTCTCCGCCTTGATCGGATCTGGCTTTCCCAGAAACTCTGGTGGTCCCAATTCTTTGAACTGCTTGGCAGTGACAGCTCGCGTGTTGTTATTATCTCCACCTGTATGTTGCACACGAGTCTCCCTCGTCTGATTTTGCATAAACTGCAAAAAACTTCTAAACATCTCATCGTTTATCGTCTGACCAGCGTTATTTTCAGGATGAACATTGCCTTTTTGTTGCACGTTCTCCTAGTTAACGATTAAAGGTGTCTCCACGGTCTCATTCACTTTGTTGTTAACATTCTCAGCTGCCATTCTCAAATACTGCCATAAAACAAGGGTTAATTAAACAAGTCAACATATCACATATTAACCCTATGCTCCGACTGACCAATTAAATATCACATAAGCTTAGGTAGGACACACTAGCGAAGGATTTACTCGTCTCTCCCCTCCTAGTTCTATTCCCCGATCTCCGCCAGAGATCATATCCCTAAGCTCTGATACCAACTGTGACGCCCCCAGAATAGGTCCATTCAACCCAACCCATTCTGAGTCGCCAAATACATGGTACAAAATTCAAATACAAACTTTATATCATACGGTCGTGCAAAATACGACCACACAACTGTGAGTCTCAATACAAATATGTAAAAAATATTAAGATTCAAACTAAGTCCTCATTACAGTTATTATCACACTATTTATCAGAAATAGTGAGGACTACTACTGCTCTAACTCGGACCATCACTCTGTCCCCCGACTAGTCCCCGCAACATTCTCATTTCCTGAAGAGGAAAACAGATGAAAAGGGTGAGCTCAACTAGCTCAGTAAATAATATTATGACTAAGATAATGGGAAACAAATTATCGTTAGTCTTCAACAAATAAGATAAAATATAATGGACAACCAACTTTAGATCAATATTCGCAGCGGAAATAACAAATCATTAGAAGAGTTAAGCAGAGAATCAAGTCTGCTATCTTCTATGATTTAAAAGTCCATCATCAATATTTTATCCCTGTAACATCAATCAATATACATCTCGAATCAAATATTCATCTTTGCACTACAGGCCAAAGATATTCATTTGTATCATCAGTGGTCATATTCATCTCAACACCTGTCATCTTTGCACTACAGGCCAAAGATATTCATCAGGTAATCATTCATCTTTGCTCTACAGGCCAAAGATATTCATCAAGTAATCATTCATCTTTGCTCTACAGGCCAAAGATATTCAGTTACATCACCTTTTAGGACTGAGGATGATGAAAAATATTTTAAAGAACGAATCCAGTGAGATAAAAGACAAAGATTAGGGATTCGTCATTTAGTTTATCCAAATTCAAGAATAATCCATAATAATACTTTGTGGAGCAAAATTCAAGAATAAAGCCCAAAACTTGGATACAATCAAAGATAGTAACCTTAACAAGCAATTTGGACAAATAGAAGAAAATTTAATTTTTCCGTGAATAGTGCCGTATACGTGAATAGTAACCCCGACGAAAAAAGTAAGAATTTCAACATAAAATCCATGACAATATTTCTGTATAATGATATTGAAAAGAATAACATCATTTACGAAAGAAAATAACATCCCTTACCTCAAAAGAACAGTATCTCTGACTGGAATATCGGATATAATACCGACGAAAGCTTGTACTGAATAGTAATACTCAAAGTATTGAAATACTCACAAAAATACGCTCGATATTATAGAGAGAGAAAACTTCTGATTCTGGTGTGATTTTCAATTCTAACCTAAGCACCCTATTTATAGGAAAAGCTTAGGATGTCAAAGGAGACTAAATGAATAAAATAATATTATTTTAAAAAAAAATCCGCCGCCTGGCGGCTTCAAAAATTTTGAGTTTTTTTTCTCAACAAAAGTGGGTCCCACCCATTAAATAATATTTATTTTCTGAAACTTCAATAATTCATAACAAATAGCCCATTTGTCAGAAAAATACAAATTCTATGTCCTTCCATAGGAAATTTAATTCTCTACAACTTTGCAGAAGGAAGTTTTTCCAAATTCCAAACATAAATTATCCGAAATCCAAAAACAGATGATTTCTCACACCAAAATATTGATAAAAACTCACCAGCGCCAATTCCTTCTTTAATATCCACAAAATAAATATTTCCTTATCATATAAATAAATAATTAATTATTAAATAATATTATAGAACTACAATATTAACAACCAGGTCGTTCCCAGGACAGAGGGGGCCTTCCGATAAGGACTTCTCCTTACTGGCGCGTAATTAAATAACCCTTCCTAGACAGAACTTCCTTAGACATTGTCAATAATGCTATCTAATAATATTATTCAAATAATATGAATTATTGAGTTGATAACGTGAAATACTGTGCAACGACAATTATTGAATCAATACTACAAAATATCAACTGTAGCCATTATTGAATCAATCATAAAAAAATAGCAACGTGGCAATTATTGAGTCAATAAAATATCAATGCAGCAATTATTGAGTGAATAATATAAAATATCAACGTAGCAATTATTGAGTCAATAATATAAAATATTGAACAGTAATTAATGTAACAATAATTGAGTAATGGCTTCTCACGTAAGACTCAATAATTCAAAATACTGTGCAATACCGTGTGCTACTATGCAACACCGTGTATCACTGTATTTTAACCACCGGGTATTTCAACAATACTAACGGTAACAACCACGCCGTCAGTTTGTAAAAAAGTTATTTCTGTCGCTTTCTATATCCGACAGTTATTCCGTTGTGGGGGCCCACAAATAGCTGCGCCGTCGTACGAATATTCCCCGACAACAAGAATATTCCACGACCAAACGAATATTCCCCGACAACAAGAATATTTTATAACCACTTGCTCATTTTAAAAATGTTTGCACATTTCACCCATAACTTTCATATTTATCAAATCAACACCTTACTATTTCGAAATAATATATAAAGAAAACTAAATCTTATTCATAAAAGTTGGGGTCTTACACAAATGACACCTAAATCACGAAATTCTATAAAAATTACAGTTTCAATAAATATTATAAATTGGTTAGGAATTATACAAAAAAAAACTGGGTTGGTCGGTAGAAACCAGTCCCCCTAAATTTTTCCTAATTGTTTTCTAGAGATCTAAATATAGATTAATACCTAAAACTTTTAATGTTTTCCACTTTGGGGATTGTCTTTTCAATTTTTTCAATCAGGGGATTAAACTTTTAATTTTTTCTACTTTGGGGATGTCTTCCTAATTTTTTCCATTAGGAGATTAAAATTTTTATTTTTTATGACTACGTATAATTGATAGTGCCACGTTAAAAAATTGATGACCATTTATTCAATTAACTCAATTATTATTAATTTTTTAAGTTAATTTAATGATAGTTTTACCTTTTTGGAAAATTATTAACTTCTTCAATTTAATTTGTTGGTAAATTTAATGACTATTTTTAAAGTAAAATTAATAATGGTCTTATATTTAATTTTTTTGATACAAAAAAATTAATTGAATAAATGTTAAAATGAGACTCAATATTATACATAAGTATTTTTTTGTCACGTATCGCTGCTATCAATTAGACGTAATCATAAAAATTAAAATTTAATCTCCTAATGAAAAAAATTGAGAAGACGATTATCCAAAATGGAAAAAATTAAAAGATTAATCCCTTAATTAAAAAAATTAACAAAACATTTCTCAAAATAAAAATTTAATCCTCTAATTAAAAAAATTAAAAAGACAATCCTAAAATAAAAAAAAACATTAAAAATTCATGTATTAATTCATAGTTAGGCCTTTTCTAGAAATTACTTTTTTTCATTTTTTTATAATCACCCATGTCCAAACAAAAAAGGGCTAGAAACTAGAAAGAGAAACACACCATCTAGTTCACATTTACATTATCAATTTATCTTCAACTCAGAACTCAAATGCAAGCGGCTCTGGTAGCTATGGCCGCACACACTATCCTCGCCACCGCCGTCGCATCTCATCCTCTTCTATTCCCTCTTTCAAACCCTAATCCTTCCACTTTACTTCACTCTTCCTTTCAGGGTCTCTCTCTCAAACTCCCCCGCCAATCCCTTTCTTTCTCCGCTACCCCCGTCGCCGCCCCTAAACCCCTCACCGTCGTCGCTGCCACCAAGAAAGCCGTCGCCGTCCTCAAGGGCACCTCCAATGTCGAAGGCGTTGTTACCCTCGCCCAAGATGACAACGGTCTCTCTCTATCTCCCACTCTTTTATTACTTATATATATATATACTCCATCCGTCCCACAAAAAAAGTTTCATTGCAAAATTTGCTAATGTTAAGTTGTTAATTTTCTGGTACAGCAAAAATTGGTAAATGGGACTTTTTTTTGGGACATAGGTAATAGAATTCATGTACATGTATTTATATATTCTCAGTATAATGTGAGAAACTTGTTTGGGTTTTCTTTTATAGGTCCAACAACAGTGAATGTTCGAGTTACTGGACTTACTCCTGGACCTCATGGGTTTCATTTAGTAAGTAAACTTGCTGTGAAGTTGTTGATTGTTGTTATATTTCTTAAAATCGTATGCGATTCTGAAATTTTTATAATTATTTTGGTTGTTGTGTAGCACGAATTTGGTGATACCACAAATGGGTGTATCTCAACAGGTTGGATTTGATTGTGTTTTTACTTTTGAGATTTAATTGGTTGAAGTTTTGGTTTTAGCTGTGTTTTGATTGGTGATTTATTATATTAGATTTTATTGTTGGCTGGTGTTATGTTGTGATTTTGGGTTCAATTGCATTGCATTATTACAGGACCACATTTTAATCCTAATGGATTGACACATGGTGCTCCTGAAGACGAAGTCCGACATGCGGGCGACCTGGGAAACATAATTGCTAATGCTGATGGTAATGCACTTTCAACCCTGTTAATTTTCTTTCGTCAGACTGGTCTTGGAATCAGACGGAGTATGGAATTAGTAGGCAATTTGGATTCCTTTAGCATTGTAGTTTATTTAAAAATGTAATTATCTTTTTGAAATTTGAGAATTTCATCTGTTTGTAATTTAAATAATTCAGAAACACCAACTTCAAAAGCAAACAACAAGATTATTAATTAATTTTAGAAGACCAAATTCGAACCTGATAGTGCTCCAAGTGCCATAATTTGAAACTGAGATATATATTATGAGGTTTATTTTTAATATTGAGAAGCAATTTTGGTTCAAATTCTGCATGTCTGTCTTGGAATTAAAGTATTTGATTTATTTCTACCAATGCCTTTGTGTTTAATACAATGCAGGTGTAGCAGAAGCAACAATTGTGGATACACAGGTACTGCTTAAAAGTTAAAACCTTGTATTTGCACACTCCTATGTCTCTTTTCTAAGTTTTCTTATTTGGGGTCCTCTTAACTCTACTTCAACTGGATGTGCAGATACCACTTACTGGACCTAATGCAGTCATTGGAAGAGCCTTGGTTGTTCATGAACTTGAGGATGATCTCGGAAAGGGTAAAAGATCATGTTTATTATGTTGAGTTTCTTTCATGCAAATCTGAGAATTGATATTAGTCATAGTGGAAGTAGTAATGTCTCCATTTTGTTCTCACTTCCATTTGGTTATTAATCTATAGGTGGTCATGAACTTAGCCTTTCTACTGGCAATGCAGGCGGGAGACTGGCATGTGGTATGAAATATACATAGACTTTAAATTTCTGTTATTGTTTGTTTCAGATTTATTTTTCTGTATTGTATTTGCTTGCTTTGAAATATGATACTATGATTTTCTTTTTGATGCTCTGCATTATCATAGACTTACCGAATTGGTAGAATTCAACTAGAGAAAGTCTATGTAGGAATATATGGATTCCAAGAATTCACGGAATTTGTGCAAGACCAAGTTTTTCATGATGAGCATATACATGTCAAAAGGATTTACATATTGTTGCTTATATCTGAGAATTTAAAAACATTGAATCCCTGATATCGATACTTGTGAAATTTACAAATTTAGGCCATAGCCCTGTTACTTGTGATGCAATGTGTTATGGTATAATTGGTTGACTTGCTTTCCTTATGCAAATGGGGTCAAATTAATTATTCTTAGAGAATATTGGATTTTTGATCTTGTCATTTAAAATCTTGAAGTTCTCATGCCAATGAACATTGAGAGGTGATAAATTTTAGGCTTTTAGCCAATATTTTAGCATTAATAGTATCTAGAAGAATGAAAGCTAAGGATGCGTATGTTGATATAGGGAGAAACCATTTTCTATCCATTATGTGGAATTTCTAACTATGTGTTTCTTATTTATACTTTCCTAAAGTTAAAATAAAACCAGGGATCAGATTGTTGTCGGTTTTCTACAGATGATAATACCTTAATACCACATCAATTTTTCTGAGGTTCATGATTGATCACCAAGTCTTCTGTTATTGTTCAAAGAACTTGTTAACTTTGTTTTTGTTAAGCTTGAAGATTGAGATGATTTGCTGCATATACATACACCGTATAAAATCCAACGAAGCGTATTTATGTGGAACAAACTCAAGAATGGAAATATCATAATTTCAGGACAGTCCCTAGTGGGATACGTGTAATAATGTTGGCTATAAAGGTTTTGTTTGTCGTAATTTTAGGATCATTGCTTATATTTATTCAAGTTTTATTTTGTATATTTGATATTTTGAAGTTTTCCTAATAGGATCGGAGTTAGTTTAATCGCTCTTAGATTAATGTAATACGCTTATACAGCCACAGAAGCAAATTTTGGTAATGAGATGTAACCTAAAAAAGCACCATGTTGGAGGCAGCATTAGATCCTTTCCTCCATTTAAATCTTGCATTTTGGCTGTTTGCATGTCCAACATCCAGTGAATGGCTTGAATTTGATTTTTCGATGTGCGGGGACAGAAACATATATTTATGGTGCTTTTTACCCACTAAATTTAGGAATGCTCTATGATGCCCACCGGCCACCACATGAAGTGGTGTTGGTATGACTTCAGTTGTTACTACATATCTGCTGCAACTTCTAAATCATGTTAAGCAGCATTCTAATTTTGACTTGAGCCAAGTTTGGACCAATTTCATATCGATGCAACATCTTTGGCTTAACGTATAACCTTTGATTTCTTTTGTAATGTTATCCTTGAAGATTTGCTCTCTAAATTTATTGTGAATCTTTGAATGCAGGTGTGGTGGGTTTGACTCCAACCTAAGACTGTTCCATGTTCATTCCGGCAATATAGCATGCACTGTGAGAAACTAGTGTTAGTCGTTTTATTGTAATATTGAAAATAATACATTTGTTTCTTTTAAGAAGATTTGCCTTGGGCATGTAGTATGTACGCTTGATGATTATAAATATTTGGATGCTTTGTTTCTTGCCTTGCCTGAAATAAACAGAATCTATTAGTAAAAAGCAAGTCAGTAATTTTAAATCTCTAAAATTCATATGTACTTTCACTAAATAATTAAATATTATAAAATTTTGATCCCCTTGCCATGTTTTAAACAAGTTGTTTGTTTTTCTGCTTGTCCTTTCTAATAGTTGACATATATGTATGTATAGTTTAACAACTGCATAGCATATATTTGTAATTGGGAGGATGAAATTTTGTTCATGAATAACTTTTACTACAAATTTATGGTGTGGGGTGACTGTGTGTGTGTGTGTGTGTGTAGAAACTTTTAACACTTTTGATGTGTTTAGCTTGGCATTCTTCCTAATTTATTCCTAACTTGATCACGTGCTTGTATGAAGTAGTAGCATGTACGTATCACCACATGTTGTATGTAGATAAATGTAGGTCGGGCCATTATTTGATTAAATGGCTAACTAACCTTAATTACCTGCACTAACTGGAACCTAGCTAGTTAGGTAATCCATCTATTGTTCTTGCTTTAATTCTAGCCAAAAGATTCATATACCATCTTTACAGATAGCTATTCAAAGAAAAATAATAAATTATATGCGGATAATTATAGTTGGTAATATTGTAGTCCTCTATTTGATATAGTGGGTTAATTTTATAATCTTATTTATTAATACATGTTGTAATTATAATTTGGCAGAACGAAGGTAGTATTTTTTAATTTATTTAAACCTACAGAAAACATCTACTAAATTAAAACCAGCAGGTGATGTAGCACTAGGGAGAAACTCAGAATAGTTGACTCAAATAATTAAGGGTTTTTCCATTTTAAAGAGATTTGTTTTCCGTACTAAAAATCAATTAAATACTGTATATATTCAATAAAGACTGCTAATTAATTTGGTATTTAATGTGCTTGCTTACAAGTTGCGACAGGCTTCCTATGAGTGGCTCTCAAGCTTCTCAACCCAGTGACGTAGGAATTGAAAGGGAGGGAGGGGTACATATATTATGAGAGATATTATTGGTTGGTTAACCTTAATTAATTCTTCATATATATATATATATATGGAAAATGATCCATAGAATACGTTAGCTATTAGGACTGTTTTAACTAACGCTCATTCAGTCGTTCAAAATTAGAGTTAATGGCTTAGATGAGGGTCCAGTCGTTAGAGGGAGTAGCGACCAGCAATAAATTTTAAATTTTTCTCTGCTGGCGGCTAAAGGGAGTAGCGGCCAGTCAAAACGTTGTCGTTTGACTGGCCGCTACTCCCTCTAGCGGCCAGCAGAGAGGAATTTAAAATTCGGGGGCTGTTAGATCTATATTGGATATAAGGTGAATTTGGCCGCTACTCCCTCTAGCGGCTGGGCCAAATTTTCTTACAGCCCCCGAATTTTAAATTCTGTCCAACCGCTAGAGGGAGTAGCGGCCAGTCAAAACATAATTCGGGGGCTGTTAGATCTATATTGGATATAAGGTGAATTTGACCGCTACTCCCTCTAGCGGCTGGGCCAAATTTAAAACGATGACGTTTTGACTGACCGCTACTCCCTCTAGCGGCCAGCAGAGAGGAATTTAAAATTTATTGCTGGCCGCTACTCCCTCTAGCGGCTGGGCCCCTCATCTCAGCCATTAACTCTAATTTTAGACGGCTGGATGAGCGTTAGTTGAAACAATCCTAATAGCTAACGTATTCTATGAATTATTTTCATATATATATATATATAGAAGGATGAGTGATATTGACAAGCAACAATGCTACTATCACATAAAAGCGTCACATAATGCTCACATACACACACATGTATACTGTAGGTCCTGTCTGACTTGTGGGACTCACAAATATGTATGTGTGTGTATGTGAACATTATATAACCTTTTTTTATGTGATAGTATCAGCATTATTTATTGACAAAAACAAGAAATTTCTTAACATGTGCCCTTGTTAAGCACACCATTCAAAAAAAATTCTCTTAAATTGTGTGTATATTCTCTTGAACTTGGTGTAAATATAAAAATTAAGAGAATATGCACATAGTTCAAGCACATGTTAAGAGGACTCCAAAAATAAAAACATACTTGTTAAAATAATGTGTAATGTCGTTAAATATATATTTATTTTAGTGACGGTCAAGAAAAGAGGCGCATATGAAAGTCTCAATGTTCTTTTCTGTGGAGCTAAAATGAGAATAGAAAATATTGGTTAACTTATATAATGTTTATATTTTTTAACCATACATATGTAAAAGTTTTTAATATTTTTCAATGTTCCTTTCATTCGTACCACTAGAATTTTTTAACTTAATTTTTAATATAATAACTAGATCAACTTGAATATGTAAATTATGTACTACCAAGTTATGTATATAACTCATGTGGATAAAAAAGAGAGGTGATTAAACTCAAAATTCGATGTTAGTTGAAAATCGACGAGGATGTCATTTTTAGCCTTATTAAATTGCATTAGTTGCATATTAGTAGTATTACATTGACTTGGAGAATAAGACCTCAATACTATTCCTATAGTTTTCACACTACCAGTTAAGCAAGAGCTTAATTAATTGTTCAGATTTGGATAGGACTCTTGACAACTTGTTTTTTTGTAACCCTAGTTGAAGAACGGTCCAATCCAGATTTACGTATTCTATTACTCCATCGATTCGATTCCTTATATTAATGGGATCTGACTATGGTGAAGTTGATTTTCAACTTCACCATAGTGAGTTATAATATTTTTCATTAATGTGTTACCAGTACAATTTTAATGTAATGAAAAATATTATAACTTACTATGGTGAAGTTGAAAATCAACTTCACCATAACCGGATCCATATTAATGACACAATCAAAGTACAAATATATTCTATTACTCCATCGATTCGATTCCTTTATATTCCGCATTGGTCATTTTTCTTGATTATCTGTTATTTTATTTGAAAGAATAAATATTTCAGTTCTTTATTATAATTCTTTTATCTTTTGTAACAGATTACAGTTTTAATATATTTCAGTCTTTTGGATTGTTTGTTAAAAAAAATTAGTTAGTTTCTCAATGTTTGTTACACTTTAATTTGTGCAGCTGCTACCACACTATGTAGAGTGTTTTATGAGGTAACAAACAATTAGTTAGAAAGTGATGATAATGGATTTTGAAGAAAGAAAGGAAGAAGTGTGTCGGTATATATGTGGTTTACTTTACTTTACTTTACTTGCCCTAGCAAATAGCAATAGCACCAAACAAAATAAAATACAAACAAACAGAGCGTAACGGTGGTGGCCATACACGCACCCCACCCTACCCTACCTTACATGCTTCTTCATTTACACAACCAACCAAATTAATTTGTTACGCCAAGAATAATCTCCCTCGCACCCCCTCCTCTCTTGACTTTTGGACATATATATATATCACTAACTTAAATAAAACTTATTTTTTAAATTTCTGCTGAACTAGTCTTTCAATCCGAATAGAATAGGGCGTTAATAAATAATAGGCAAAAAGGTAAGGATATATTTTTCTTAAGCAAAATAATTACCATGTCTCTATACTTTTTCTCTGTTAATATCACACTCCCAAGGGTTTTTTTTTAACAACATTTGACAAATAACTTGGCACAAAGTATATTCTTATCCGCCACTCCATCCATTGTATGTGGTTGGCATGCCCTCAATCTTGCACGTGTTCGCCATAGAATAATGTTGGGATTGGATTCTATCCAATTTTAACGGTTCTCTAGTCTAGTGCTTGTAAATAAAACTCACTATATCTTTATTCAACAATATAACTTCTTTTAGCCAAAGATCAATTATAATCTCATAATACCGATTATATATATATGCTGTCAGAATAAATATCTTCAGTTGAGTTGGGCACTGGATGCGCTAGAGATTGACTGACGCATTGAGAAATGTCAGAATAATAAATATCATCGTCAACAAATATATTTACTCTGAGATCACAAATATCACTTTTAATTAAGTTATCAACAACCTTGCCAAAACAACTAGCTAGATTTAGCCATGAATGTCAACTGGTGTGTATAAACAATGGGGTTTTTGGGAAGATTCTAAAGTCTAAACCCACCAATGTCACTAGGGTTCTAAATTCAAAAGCATATTCTATGCTTAATCGGCTAATTCAATTCCATGACTTTTTCTAATAGTGCCTTAATATTCCAACATTTGTTCATTGGGAAATGCATGTGATTACTCATTTTTGGCATTTGGAAATTAGAAGAAAAAGTCCAAAAATTGGTATTAAAGTCTTGAATATTATTTATGGTTTTATTTTCGTATTGTTATTCCAATTTCCATTTTTTCCCCTCCTCATCTTTAAATTATAATAAACCAAAAAGTCATTGCTAATTATTATTTACTATATGAATAAACCATATGACTTTTGTTAAATAAAAATATTCATTCCTACATGAAATTGATATAATTATATATATATATATATATATATATATGTATATATGCTCTTCAACCATCACCGAATGCACTTCACTTTCCAAAATTTGTTTCTTCCTAACTACTAGGATAGAAAGAATTTGGTAACTCACCTAAGCAAGAATTCTCTAATCTTTCCTATTTCCTGGTTGTTTCTTTTAGTGTCTCCGCATTATTTATTAGTTAATACCTGCTAGTCTTGGTGGTACACGCGTTGTGTGTACAATTGTAATACGAATTTTATCAAATTATGGGGTAAAAATTAAGAAGGATAAAATTGTAATAAAAACCAAATTTGTAGGGGGGCAAAGTGATAGAAGATATATGACAGAGTCTCAAGAGAACGGTTATTTTCTCTCATCTCCCTTCATAGTATAGATATAGATATATGCCTTCATACCAAAATAATAGTATTAATTTGTACTTCAAATAATCATCAACACATTTATATATTATTTTTACGGATAAATTTAGTACTAAAAATGAAACAATCCGAGTCCAAATCAAATCAAATTCGACATCGGATAACCCAACCTGAACTTTCGAGAACCTAACTCTGATAACATATGAAATAACTCGGATCAAATCCATCCAAATAACGCCTTAAACCACTGACCTAATACTATCTTCTTAGGTGATTTTAGTTCACCACAGACTCATTCAAAAAGTCATGGCTGAGGATACTATTGCTAGTAACTAATACAGGTAAATTTTTATCATATCTTTTGATGTGAGACCGAGGTATTACAAAAAATAAAAGTTTTTTTTTGAATCACTGTACATGCTAGGACTTGTAGCGTTCATGCTTAGGACTTATGAATTACTATTGCTAGCTAGTGTCCAGTACTACTAGGGTAACATTACAGCTTAGCAGAATTTGGTACCACAACCAAGGGCAGTTACTTTTGTTCTTAATTTGTAATAGTTATGGTACTGCTAAACAACCTAATTAATTCAAAAGTAATACGCCCAATATCCAAAAATAAGACTTACAATTAATTAGACTTTTATGATATCTTTTATTAGGGTTTTTAATTCTGTTTTGAATAATAAATATCAGTTGGTAATTCTATAATAAAATAATAATTAGTACTGCATTAACAAAATCAACAACTGAAATGATATATAATATCATTTTTTAACAGAATAAGTATTACAAAATATAATAATGACTTCATAAATTTGGTCCACTAGAAATGTCTAGAGTTCAAAATCCCCTTATAATAAATGAACTGTTGATAATAAAAAAAATTTGGCAGGGATATAGACCCGTTTACTCATATTAATAAATGATGGATTAAAAAATAATTATAAGATTAATAAAATCACATAAATGAAGTAGTAATAATCAAGTAATTAAGAGGGTGACAACTCGGCAAACCGTTCATGGCATGAATGGTCACAATTGTCACAAAAGTGGCCATGAAGAGCACCTCCTCCACCTATAGTCTATATATACATACATTTTATATATATATATATATATATATATATATATATATATATATATATATGCGTGTGTGTGTGTGTGTGTGTGTGTGTGTGTGGTGGTGGACAGTGGACACACACACTCTCGTCTCACCAGTCACCACCAAAAGAAACCCCACTTGACACTCCTTCTACTATCCCTAAACCCCCCCCCCCATCCCCTACCTAGCTAGAGAGTGAGAGAATATTTATTTATTTTGAATCCGGTCAGCATGAAGTAAATTTTATGATAAATTCACTTCATATCTAATACAGTACTGACATACAGGCGGGAGAGTGATCTCTCCGTCTGTATATCAGCACTGTATTGAACACGAAATGAACTTTCCCTGAAATTCACTTCATGTTAACTACTCCCATTTATTTCACCAGCTTTGCTTTTCATGAGGGAGAGAATTTCTTAGCTAGAAATTTATAAATTTAAATAATATATTTTTATACCACAATTATTCTCAAGTATGATGCTTTGTTTGTTTAATAATAGTGATAAAATCATGAAATTAATTAATATATCGAACTTGAAAATGTTATATTATTTTATATTAAAATCAGCAAAAAAGATAATTATTTTTAGAAAATAAAAAAAATGACAAATAAAACTTATTATGAAACAGATAGATTACAATAGTTGAGGAGAAAAAAGTAAATTTGCCTCGAACACACTCTCCCCCTATAAGTAATAAATAAATAAATGTACTACTTTCCTTTAAGCTTAAGAAGAGATGGAGTGGAGGAGGAGCAGCATGCCTGTAACGTGCCGTCCTAGCTTTATTTCTTGTGCTTATTCGTGACTTCCATTTTCGTTAACAAAAACGGCACCCCAACTTTCTTTCCTTATATATTTAATCTCTTTTCTACCCTTACTAAGCAATTTTATCGATATTATTCTTTAGTTACCTTTTACACAAATTAAGTGTAGGTAACATTATTTATTTTCTTTAAACAATATAATCAACACGGGAGGCACAATTAAAGCCCATTTATTGTAGAATAAATAATGTTAGGTGACTAGATAAAAACTATTTCAACCTTTTTATTAAAAATATTGATAAATTATAGCATCAATTTTTGTTTAGATTTTTTTATCTATTTACCTAAATAATGCTACACTAAAGTCATTTTTTTTGACGAGCTCTTCTATGCGTACATTATAATTGATTGGATATGAGTGTTTTATAAAATCACTTATTTATATTTTAAATAATGCTACTATCACATAAAAAAGGGCTATATAATATTTACATACACACACATGTATATTTGTGGGGCCCCATATATCAGGCATAGCCTACAATATGTATGTGAGCTTTATCTGACCATTTTTTATATGATAGTAACATTGTTGTTATATTTTTACCTCATATTGAAAGTCAAAATACAAATATGTAAAATTATAAAGTATTCATGTACAATTATCATGTCCGAGTAGAGTTTTTTTTCTTTTTTTTTTCTTCCCTCCAAACAACGCTTTATGATTCACTATATATAACAACCCCAGTGTCCCATTTCTTAGTCACTTTCCATACACTTCACTCTTTTACTCTCTCAACCAAACCAAACCAAACCATGAGTGTTCTTGGCTTAGAAATGGAAACCTCATCCAAATATATTTCTAAACATCAAAGGCGTCAGATCATACGAGGAAAGCGTACCAAGCGATCCCGGCCGTTGACCGCCGTCACCTCAAGCTCCTCCACCGGTAATTGTACCAGCGGCGGAAATGATGCTTGTAATTTTTCAATTCCCTCCCCTGCCAGCTCCGGTCAAAATAATTCCACGTGCACGGAAGAAGACGAAGACATGGCCAATTGCCTAATTCTCTTGGCCAAAAGCGCCAGCTGTCCGAAGCTTATTGGCCCAAAATTCACCGAAACAACCACGGACACGGAGAGCGGCGGGAAGGCGGGGTGTTACGCGTACGAGTGCAAGACGTGTAACCGGAATTTTCCTTCGTTTCAAGCGCTGGGCGGACACAGAGCCAGTCACAAGAAGCCCAGAGTAGGTATCGCCGGAGAGAATAATAATAATAAATTAGTCGTGAATACGAGATTAAATAAAGAAGATGCAGAGGATGTGCAATTTAACAAGGTTTCTATTTTTGGCAACAACAACAACAACAACAAGTGTTTGCGGAGTGGTGGTACTAATAATAACAACAAGGGTAAGGTTCATGAGTGCTCGATATGCGGGTCGGAGTTTGCATCGGGTCAAGCCTTGGGTGGTCACATGAGAAGACACAGAATTGCTACTCCTCCAACACCAACAAACGATCATAGATGTAATATTATTGAGGATGATCAGAAAAATAAGCCTATTAGAAAGGTTCTACAGGTAGATCTTAATCTTCCGGCACCGGAAGATGATCACGTGGATTCTAAGTTTCCGTTCGTATTCTCCGCCCCGGCGCCCTTGGTGGGTTGCCATTACTAAGAAAAAAAAACGGCCGGATTCATTTTTATTATATTATATTATATTATACACTCCATTAATTGTTATAAGTTGGACATTTATTCATGATATATATATATATATATAGTTGTATAAATTCTTTGAAATATTTGTTGACATTAATTTTGATGATCTACTTGTTTGAGTAAGTAAGTGGTTAGTGTTCATGCTTGCCTTTCTTTCATTCACGAAAAGTGAGTGACAAAATATGGGGCATCTTTTTTATTATTATTATTATTTCTTTATTTTATTTTCCCCCTTTAAATTATTTTTTTTTTCTTAAGTGGGGGAGGAATGTGTAACACTCAACAAGAGAAAGAGAAAGAGCTAAGGGTTTGTTTGGCAAGACCAGCACCACAACCAAAAATCGTGGATTAGGTTCTTCTTCTTGTTTTTTTGCGTTACACACCGGTAGAGAAATCAAGTTATTGATTTAAAATATGAAAAAGTAATGCAAACACATTCTAAGACTGACTGACCGACTCTTCTTAACAACGTAAAAAATGACGAATAAATAGATGACATCTCTTGTATATATAAATAAATAAATATACACAGAGACAGATAGACTTGAGTTTCATTAAATGACAAAGAATAAATGGATAGGAAGGATGAGTTGGTAACTGCCTTCTCCATATGTAATCCACCTGTATCTATCTCTTTATTGTATTATTATGTATGTATAAATGCCTGCCTGAATACAATCCAATATATATATATATATATATATATATGGTCTTAAGTTTATCATTTATCCAATATATCTTGCCTCTCTTTAGCGACGGACCGGATGACGGTTCAGTCCGTCGCTATATATACAACCGTCGTTATATGTTATCCGTCGCTAAAAGCTAAGACGACAGTTGTATATACGACGGACTGAAACGTCACTCGGTCCGTCGCTAAAGAAGATAAACAAAGTACGTTGAATAAAGAGTAAATTTAAGATGTATATATACCCTTTCTTTTTTTTCTTTTTTTGTTGATGGTTCACCTTACGTAGTTGAAGGTTTCAGTCCACCTGACCTGATTCATTATATACCACCAAACCAAGCAATCCTTTGCCTCCAAAGTTTCTAACTAACTAACAAGTACTCCCTCCGTTTCAAATTAATTATTAAATTTTGACTTTTTTTAGTCAAATTGATTATTTTTAAAAATAATAATTAAGCATGTATAGATATATTTTTAACATTATAAAAATTAGTATTAGTAGTAAATTGTATATACTTTTTTTTTATTATAACCTCTTTACCTATATTTTGACAAAAATAGTACACAAAATAATTTTAAAAAATAATTAATTTGACTAAAAAAAGTCAAAACTGAACAATTAATTTGAGACAGAGGGAGTAGTATTAATTTGGCATAATATATTTGACCCACCCACATATAATAATAATATAATTATATACATATATAAAAATATATGTAAGTTAGTTCTGCTAACTTAGCTCATTCACTAACTATGGAATCAAACTTTAATTAAGTTCCAATCAAATGTTGCGTGAATTAGCAGGTATATTATTATTATCTTGAGAGAGAGAGAGAGAGAGAGAGGAGAGAGAAGAGGTGTAAATGAGGAACAAGAATAAAGAAGAGCACAACCACAATTTTAAGGACTAGTACTTTTTTCATTGACTACAAATTGGGGATTGGGGGTTGGGGTTGGGGTTGGGGGTGGGGGTGGCGGGGGGGGGATTATGTGAACAACTCAACTCTAATCAGCTGGCCTGGCGTGCTTCCCAACTCGACATCTGGTTGGTTTCAAGGCTCTCTAATTTCAACAAGGAAATAAGTTGGTTAAGATATTATTATTATGCAGCATTTTATTTTATTTTACTACTAACAACTACTAGCAGCTCCATAAACCTATCATCTCATACCACCTAATCTAAAAATGGCAACATATAAGCACTATCTATCAGGTATAGCAATGCACGAGTACCATCTCATCATCATCATCATCATCTATTACCAACCAATTTCATAATTATTCAGCTGCTTAACCAAAACAAGTCATTTACTTTTGATAGATGATTGAACACACAAGAAATTGTAGTACAAGTTCATTTTACATTGTCTACTGTGAAAAGAGGCATCAATAAAAACACAAATGGCTGAGGATCAAGGTAATCTACCATTTATTATCAAAACAAAAGACTTGCTAACTTTGTGCAGGTTGCTTGTCCATCAATATTCCTTCAACACTCTCCCCATTCTGCATTTTAAAAAGGTAGGGGAGGGTAAAAACAATAAGGCATGTATAAGCACAAAATCATACCAAGCTAAAGAAAAATATTGAGTGCGGGAGGGAGGCCGTCCAATATTACAAGAAAGTGGAAGTATTATTCTTCACATTATCTTCATATATATATATATATATATATATATATATATATATATATATAGGTAATGATCCACAACATGTATTTGCTACGAAATCTTATAGGGTACACCATCTATACCATTAAAAACAAGAAGGAACGGCCATGATTAGAAACTAAAAATCGATAGTAGCGGACGGTAAAAAAACAGATACCATCCGCTACTAATAATTGCGGATGCTAATCAGAATAAAGGTTTGGCTTTATTAACTAGTGTTTATGATTTATACCATAATTTAAGGTTTATTAATTAAACTTTATTAACTAAGATTTAGGGTTTATTAACCGGAGTTTAAAATTTATTAATCAAAGATTAATTAGGTTAATAAACCATAAACCGAATTAAAAAATAAGTTAATAAACCCTAAACTCTTGTTAATAAACCATAAACTCTCGTGTTAATAAACTCTAAACCCTAGTTAATAAAGTTAAACTCTTATTCTGAATAGTAGCGGATGGTATGTTTTTTTTACCGTCTAGTAATTGACGTTGATTTTCAATGTTTAATCCAGACCGTTTCTTCTATTTTTCAATAGTATAAATGGTGTAATCTCTACAAGAATCCATAGCAAATACAAATTATATATCATTCCCCTATATATATATGATTTGACGTCATTTGGAACTTTAATGTCCTAAAAGCTACGCATCCAATAATAACTGAAAAAGCTTGACCTTGGTTCTTAATATATAGTAGCTATTTACATAACCAAAACCCAAAATCAACTTAATTTGGGCCAAACTTATAATTAACCCAAATGCCTTAAAGACCAGCCCGGATATTGGGTAATAATTTTGTTCTAAAATATATACTCTTTTAACTATCAGGCCTCTGGGAGCTAGTCACCACTAAGGTTCTAATGAAACTGAAATCAGTTTTCCCCTCTCAGAATGAATAAAATAACCAAAACATCATGTACCTTAACCACTGAGAGCAGCCTAATGGTTTTAGCCAGCAAGTAGGCTCCAGAAGACGCATGTCCTTAGTTTCCAAATACAGTCAACCTTACTCGAGCAGTCACTTCAGGGTGAAGCTTCAACTCTGCAACATACTCTCCTGTTTCTCGAATCTCCGGGAGAGAAACAACTCTTTTGTCGACATCCCTACAAACGATAATAAAAAGCAAGATATATTTTGAGTAAGAATCCAAACTGGTAAAAAGAAATATGACTCAAAGCTCTAACCTTTCTTCACTTTCAAAATACATGGTTATTTATATTAAAGCTACTACATAAGAACCAAACAACTTGATTAATAGACAATATATGTAGAGCAGAGAAAAAGATTAGAAGTTTGAAAAAGTTTATAATTCAACTTCCAGGTGCATATGATCAGACACAATAACTTTTAAATACTTGTGTTGCAGAATGAACCAGTTTAAAAGGTTTGACGCAGGTTGCACGGCATCAAATCCTATACAGTTTCTCCAAAAGCTTCCATGTTCCTAAAGTGAAATTTTAATGTCTATTTGTACCATCGTTCTGGTAACTCTTTACCATGAAACTACAGAAATTATAAGTATTTCACTCAAGTGAAACATGAAATTTTGAACTCCACCAATTGTTATTTTCTGTCAGGACTAGCCCTAGTCCATGACAATTTCCAAACCAAAATAACAGCTCTCAACTAACAAGAGAAGTTAGTTCATGATTCAATAAAATCGAGTGGCAACACAGTGGAACAATAGTGATTATGGTGGTGAATTGATGCAGAAAAATATGATGAGGAAAAGCAATTTAATGGAGGATCTAGGAATGAAAATGTAGGAGTTGTAGCGAAAGCTAGAGAAAAAAGATAGAATGGACTAAGCCATTTCTATTTCCTGTTCAAGATATCTCGTACAATCTATGGTCACTCTCCTTTAAACAAATTCTTAAACAAGGCCTAAAGCTAACATACACTACTATCTTACCCATAGCTAAAATGCACTCAACTAACTCATAAACCATGCGACTCCTATTTCTAGAAACCTCTTAACTAACGAAGATATCCCTATCATTTACTTAATTTGCCTAGAGGCCATCAGCCTTGCATTTTCATTTTTTGATAAGAGATTACACAACTGTGTAATCAAATTGATTGCCAAATCTGCAAAACTAAGTAATATAAGATCAAAAATGAATTGAACGTCATGTATATGCCCTTAATGTTCATAATCACTTTAAACATCAAAATGCAAAAAGAAGTCAAGTTACATACAGTCCATAATAAATTAAAACTTTTGAGTAATTCAAAATTTCAGCCACAAGGCTCGCATAGTGTCAAGCTTAGATGACAAGAGGGTACCTCTGTAGCTGTGCCTTGATTATGTCAACAAGATCTTGAGCCGTAACACTGGCAGAATAAGAATATATCAGACTTAATATGCAAAGGATGACTTAATATGCAAAGGATAAAAGTAACTGCTGAACTTTGTTATATATAACTCACGTTCCAAAAATTTGTTTTCCTTTACCAATCTTGCGCTTCACCTTAAAAGCTCCAACAGTTTCAAAAATTAGGGCTAGCTGTTGTGCCTCTTCTATCACCTGCACACAAGTTTATATCATCTTAACCCAGTCTCTCCAACAGAATTATGTCCTACTACATAGGTTCTAGCCACAAGGAAGACCCCAGGAACAAAACAAAAATTACGGGAAAATGAGGCAAAGTCACCAGCTTTTGTCCTTTAGGGCATTATGAGGTTAAATAAACTGCCACGTGCAAAAGGGAATCCTGTTGCAAAATAATTACCATTTTTTTTGTCTAGTTTTTTTATTCTCTTTGGATTCTGTAAGGATGAGAACACTTCTTTTTTTCTCTGTATGCATATGAAGTAACTCATTCCAGATGTTGTGGAAAATAAACCAAACTCAATAAAGAATAACCCTACAAGTTATTTAATTACCAAAAAAAATTCTACAAGTTATTTAACAGACAAAACTTTAGCCTTTACTTCCGTATCTTACTAGTAAGAAGTTGATCATATGTTGTGTTTGAGCAAGTCCACGGTTTGGTTATCGATTACAGAAACACAAATAAGACCAACAAACGCTCTTGATCAGAGTTATCAGACCCTGTAGTTCTATGCCTTTGGGCTTTTACTTAATATTCCAGAAAATGGACCTGGAACAAGGAGTTTAATACCTTCAACATATATGTCGAAGAATTAAGTTTCAAATTCACATCATTCAATATGCAGACAACAGAATTACCCAATTAATAGAAAAGGACACGAAGACTAAAAAATTAGTAGTAAGTTATTACTCCCTTCATCCCCACAAGGATGACTAAAGTACAATTTGCACACTTATTAAGAAAAATAAAAGCAGAGCAAAGAGAATAAAAAAGTTTCAAATTTATCCTAAGTAGCCTCACAAGATTATATAAAGGAATGAGTAGTTTTATTTTTTTTATACTAACGGACCCCGCTAAATGACATATTTACCCTTCACTTTATAGTTTTTCCCATCCTATCAGGGGACAAAAAATTTGTACCCTTAGTCATCCTTTTGAGGATGGATGGAGTATATAGTATTATTAATGGATAAATTATTGTAATTAAATTAGATCTTAAAGTTATAATAGGTCAGATAACAAATTAGTAGATCTTTTAATGATAGTAAATATCAAGTTGGAGCCTTTTTCTCTATTAAATCTTTTATTTATAGTAGCTAATCATTAGTAGATCTTTTAATTATGTTAGTAAGGAATTTTGTTTCCTTATTAGGTTTACTAAATTGTATTATAATTATAGTGTTCTATATAAATTGATGTAATCTCCATTGTTATACAAAGTTGAATTATTTGAAATAAAGCTTTATGCTTTTGTGTGTTTCTACTAATTCCTTGAGAGGATATGTTCCCGTCTAATCCTGCTTTGCTTCCTCCTTTAGTCTTTTATCTAGACCTTGTCCTGCATCAATAAGCCTCGAAATTCTGAGTAGCCCATCGAATATACAATGTATTTAAGAATGTATAAATCAAGACGCTAAATACTAAAACTACAAAATCACTTGTACATACCATATCGTATCAACTACTTGAACGGATACAATTGATATCTAAGATCATTTCAAAACACACTCAAATTTTCATTTTCTAAAAGTCAAAGAACTATCACATATTCAAAGAGTTCTTTATTTTATTTCGTTTTTCCTTTTTTTTTTTGGCAGGAGGTGGGGGGGCCGGGGGAAGTGAGGGGAATAAATTCATGTGTATGTGATTACCCTTTGCTTCTCAGCCTCAATTCTCTCGTCTTCCATCTTCATTTCTCTGAGGAAAATGTAATAAAAGAAAAAAATCAAGAAAATGAATCACTAGAATAACAAAAGTACTCCAAAAGATTATAAGAGTACCATCTTTCACTAGCAAATAAACAGGCACATCTATCACTCAAAAGTTTAAACCACCATAATCCATTATCATTTTGCTCATGATATATGAATGATCCTGCTGTCTAATCTTGACCTATAAGCATATAGACTGTTCCATCTTTGATTAGCAATTGTAATATTCTACAATTACAATGGAAACATGAAACTAGCAAGGGTGCTAGCAGTAGACATGCATACAAGGTGTCTACCACATCCCCACACAAGAACTTAAAAGGTAGCACATGAGAATCAAAGACTCTTTGCTTCCACCATTGGTAGGCATCCTCAGCTCTAAAATGATCAGTTTTGTGACATAGAACAAAGTTGGAGATCATATTTAAGAAAGCAATTTCACACTATGCAATAGCTAGCTAACATAAGAATCTTTCACCATGTAGGGTAACTAATTGGTCCTGTCTAGTTTTAACCAAGAATTTATTATAAACTAACAATTGCAAGAACTCTATCATAAAATAGATATACCCCCCAAGACTAATTTTCTGGCTCCATACCTGACAAAGGAATCAAACTTTTGACCCTTGCCCTATATGGTTTCAGTTTCAACCTAGAAACCCAGGAAGGCAACTAAAGGAGAACCCATTAGCCTCTTGTCCATATAGTATCCAAGGATAGTCCTCCACAATTTAGTGGAATGCACTTATTTTTCCTAGCTGTTTGCTTGTACATAATGATTTTTTTCACAATCCTTCAAAAAAGTAAAAAATTTAGTTTAAAACTCAAACTAGCTTTAAAAAGCCTCAATTTACAGCACTTATACTGAAAAAACCAAGACAAAACCAAATCCAAATGTTATTGCTGTTATCAATATAATGTGAAGCCTACTTAAATTGCAAAGTTCACCAACTCAGAGTGCAGCTGGGAAGGATCAAAAACCATTGGACCTAAAACAGTTGGCTAGAGCTTCATAGTAATCCATCTCAAATAAATATATAAACGTGCAAAACTAGGTTCAAAGAGTGTAAACGATGCAACTTTTTCATCTGTAACATAAAAGTATTATTATTAGACAACCAACACATTCACAAATATTTCCTTCACTCCTACGGGTAATTGACTCAAGCAACCAAGTAAATCAATCATACATTTGTTAAAATTCAAATTTACAATACAATTTACAAAAGATATACTACTAGCAAATCAGAATACATAACAATCATGCAAAAAGCAACAGAAGTCAACACAATTTGCACATGAAAATGGGCTCTATAATACATTACTTGAGAAGGGTGGTAGTGACAATTTGGGCCTTGCCCGTAGGAAGAAGAAAATTCCTGTAAAACCCAGCTTTAACATCCAAAAGCTGCCCTTTCTTTCCCAAATCCACCACATCCTCCTTCAATATAATCTGACCCACAACATTATATAACAAAAACCCAAATAATTTAAAGCCCGGGCATGTAAAAATGAGCAGGAAATGTAAAATCAAAAAAAAAAAATGGGGGGTCTAATTCTCTTATTACCTTTCGGGTCTTCTTAGCTTTCTTTTGAGCCACAATGAGCAAGACTGAGCCATTGTCCGAGACTTTGGTGATTTGATTCATGTTTTTAGTTAAGCTAAGATTCTGAATCCATGAAGATGAAGAACCCCATGAAAGAGTCGCTGCCGTAGATGATGCCATTTCCTATCCCTCTCTCTCTCTATCCCCTCCTATAATCTGAAAAAATCCGCTGCCGCTCTCTCTCTCTCTCTCTCTCTCTCTCTCTCACTGTGACTGTGAATTTGTGATCTGATGATCTTATCTGTACTGCATTTCTTTTGTTCAAGTAATAGAAAAGATATAAGATGAGTAGTGTCACTGTGACGCGGCCGCGCATGGCGCACTAATTTACGTCTCGCGAGTCGCGACTCACTCGAGATGGGCTAATTCAACATACCTTCACAACTTATTTAATTTTTAAGTCAAATTGGTATCAAACATTTTTACATATAAGTCATCATTTTAAATTTTAACTTATAAATTAGTGAAACTAAATTATTATCATACACCCCTTACATTCTATTACTGAGTTTTAAAATGGATGAAAAATAAAAGAAGTAAAGAAATTGACAAAAAACTTGATCACTTTTCTTATCAAACTTTTTTTCGTCTAAAATGGACTGATTTGAACAAAAAACTATATAACATAAGATCATCTTTTATGATTCCTATTATACCCTCTAAAATATAAACATAATAAAAGTAATATAAAGGCAACTTAGTAATTTAAATAAAAAACTTATGTTTTCTTTTTCTTTTCCTATATAACTCAGTAATAACGTAAAAAAAACATACAACTTTTTGATATTTTCCTTTTCAATTATAAAGTAAATTTTCATTATTTTCCTTTTCGTCCCAAACTCCAAACAATGTTAGTTATGGCTGAGTAAGCAACCAAATTACCTCCGAAACCGCACCAAAAATCGCACAAACTACAATAATTAAAATCGCACCAACGGTTTTAGCGTATGTGACGGTTTTAGATGGGTTGAAAAATCGAATTTACGATTTGGGTTTAGGGACTGGCCAAAATCACATGCATAAAACCGAAACTGCACCAAATGAACTAATTATCTTTCATGTAATTAACTAATTATCTTTGTTTAGAATTTTCATATGTAAGTAAATAATAATTGATCAGGTTTTATTTAGCTTTTGTTTAGACAAAACATTATAAGGTGGTGTTTGATTGCATGCATCTTAACAGCCAACCTCTTAATGCATTTTTACAACCCATATTTTTGTATTAAGAGATCCTCTCAATAGTTTAAACTTATATTTATATCTTAACTATTAAGAAGACCTCTTAATACAAATATGTGGGCTCTTAAGAGGCATTAAGTGGTAGACTATTAAGATACTTTAAGATGCAATCAAACACCACCTAAGTAAGGTTATGTGTGTTATCAAAGTGGTATTTAATATTGTGTGATACTAAATTATTAATTTAAATTGCATAAACTTTTTTTGTTTCAAAGCGAAACTGCACCAAATGAAACCGAACCGCATCAATCATAAGCAGATTTACGTGCAGTTTTGGATTTGTCAAATCACACATAAGAGGTTTCATGTGCGATTTAGGTTTCAAACTGTACCAAACAGCACAATGCTCACTCCTAGTGTTAGTTCTTGAATTCAATCAAATTCTTTTTTTATATGTAGGGTGTTCAACGACAAATTATCGTATCGAACCAGTCCGAATTGTACCGTACTGATTATCGAATTCACAAAAAATTAAGTATCAATACTGATTATACCGGTATCCAGTACCACTAGTCCGGTTCGGTATCAGGGCGGTACTGATTTTTACCTATTCTTGTACAGATTGGATGAGAGTGATCGAAGAGGCGGCAGACATAAAATTAAGCGACAAATGGAGAGGCGGGCATAAAATTAAGCGGCATATGGAGAAGCAATAGATGGAAAGTTCAGACTTTCCTTCATCAATTAAGTCAAACAAGAAGTTTGTAAAAAATATATCTCTATACAACCACAAATCAGATAATAGACCACACATGACCTTACATGTTTTAACTTAGGAAAAATGTTTACTCGAAGGTTATTTGAGCATCTGGTTGCATATAACTTGTAAAATCTTCAAAGTGTGCAACTAAATTTAAAAGTTAGGGTGCAAACCTTTGGGAACATGTAAAGTTTGGCATGCAATCTATATAGGGCAATGATTCATATCATGTATTTGATATGGATGAAAAATTGACAAATATAATCTATATATTCCATTACAATTATCGAGGGCTAGGAATTAAAATAGAAAGTCGTCGTCCGCTAGAATAACTAGCGGACTAGTTATAACTTTTATCTGGTCAATTATGTCCCCATTAACGCATTAACGAGTCAACCAAAAAAATTATCAATCCTAATCTTATAGCGGATGTTTATTTGAGGCTAAAACATACATACGCTCACAACAAAATCAGTGAGCAACAATATTTATACCAGCAGCACAACAACTCCCAGAATCCACTACAACACAAACCATATGAAACCTAACCTCAATTTCAAGCATTTGAAAGCAAAGCAACAAATAGAAACAAATCGACTCATGACTGACACTAACAGACCAAAGCAACACAAGACTAGAACGACAGACCCAATAACACAAAGGTTAAAACAAGATAAGCACAACATGAAACCATGCCCAAATCATGGCTGGCATACACATAGACATGATACCAAGGTCACAACAACAAGAAGTATGACCCAGCCGCACAACCAAACGAGCTTACACATTTTCTTATTTCAAACAGTTGCCTAGGAAATAAATGGCCAAAAACTAAAAATATCATATGTTACTCGATTGCATAACAAGAAACCATGAACAAGGCGAATTATCTGCTCTTAATATAACTAATTGCCCCAATTCATCTAACTAGGGTTCCAAATCGTAGCACCAATATTTTTTTTCTCTAATTCTTTTTCACAACGGGGTCACAGTTTTCATTTGGTTAATATACGTCTGCGAGAAATTGCATCAGCCAGAAAATCAAGGAAGTTGTCGATCAAAAGTTGTTGTCTCAACAAGTTGCTTAGAATTCGTCGAACTAGTATTTCCTTCGCTAACATTCCTTTCCTTCGCTGACTCGTTATTGCGTTAATGGGGGCATAATTGGCCAGATAAAATTTATAACCAGTCCGCTAGTTGTTCTAGCGGACGACGAGTTTCTATTTTAAATCCTAGTCCTCAATAATTGTTGTGACGAATGAGATTTTGTAATTTAATTTGAATATTTATTGAATTAAATAAATATTTTTTTGATGATTTAATTATTGAGTTAAATAATTAATTGATAA
This sequence comes from Panax stipuleanatus, assembly GCA_020205555.1. Classification (NCBI taxonomy): domain Eukaryota; kingdom Viridiplantae; phylum Streptophyta; class Magnoliopsida; order Apiales; family Araliaceae; genus Panax; species Panax stipuleanatus. The sequence continues at coordinate 36,776,799 of CM035125.1, forward strand.
AATTGTGGTAGATTAATTTAATTATATGTGTTACATTAGTTAAATTAATGTGGTAAATTTTTATATTCAAAGTATAAATCTAATTGAGCTTATTTGATTAATATATTAATTAATAAGCATAATGTTATTCTAATTAATTTAATAATTAATTGGAGATTTAATGATTTGGCATAATTAATGAATGAGAATTTTAATTATGTGACTATGTGATTTAATGTGAATTTATGCTATTTTATTTAATTGATTTAAATAACATTAATTGATTAATTAAAAGTGTGACATTATTAAACTATATTATAGTAAGTTAATTAAATTAAAGGGAAAGGAGAGTGAATGGGAGAAACCAAACATGGCCTTATGGGGAGTTGATCAGTTAACCCACTATGGGACTAACCGACGACCACTCACCCACTATACACATTATACGTATTACGCTATATATATATCTTACACATCAGTCTTATATTTCATATTACAAACATCAGAGAACTTAGAGAGATTAGGAGAGAAAATTGAGAGAAGAATCGATTAGAGAAGAGATTGAAGAATTAAAACCCATATCATCATCTTCACAGAGTTTACAAGGGGTAATTCCTTTGTCCCAATTTATTTCACGTACTATGTTTTCTTCATGAACATATATTCTGAGTTCTCTGTGTATGGGAAAAATTAGCAATTTTTGATTATATGCTTATATATGTGTTATTATATCATTATAACATGTTTTGTATTTGGTATGAATGAATTAAAATAATCGAATTCATGTAATTAGGCCTTAATTGGTTTTTAAAAATTTACAGAGTTTTTCCATTTACGTGCTTTAAAAATTCTTTGTGAATGAAAAAATTGATATTTGTTCATTATATAGCTATATGTGTGTTCATATGTGTTTATAACATATTATATGCCATATATGCATAACTTCAGTGATCAAACCATCGAATTTTTATTTATATTTGGGTTTTCAAAATTACAGAGTCGTATATATGGCCATACGGCCCTTACGTACAATTTTTATACCATGAATCGATGGTTTAACTTTGAATTAATATTTGCATATAATTGTACACGTTTATACGAACAAAACGGAAGTTAAACGAACGAATTCGGTGTTATAACGAATCTGTAACGTTGAATTTCTTGATTTTCCTTCAAAACATGATAAAGTATAAAAACAGTGAAATTAGATGCCTTGGATTGTGTGATTACATGATTTTAATTGCCAAGATCATGCTAGAAATGTTGTATAGCGTTTTTGTGAAGTTTTTACATTATGGGTAACCTTAAAATTCATTACGTTAGTTTAATTTGGATTTATTTGGGCTACTCTGTGTGTTCATCGCGAACCAAGAAGTGCACCAGCAGGGAGACCCGCCCCAGCGGGTGTTCATGGGCATTAGGACCCGCCCCAGCGGGTATTAGGGCTGTCCAGGAGTCTTTTTTTTGTTTCCAAGACTGTTTTGACCTCCTGTAGTAAAATAAGCATAACTTTTTCATACAAACTCCGATTAAGGCGATTCAAGATGATTCGAAAAGATAACGAGTAGACCTACAACTTTCATTCTTTAAGTATTTCAATTTGAAATCGTAAAAATGGGTAAAAATAGCCATCTTTGTGACTGATGCGTATTCGAAGGCTATCGGAGGGCTTCGGACATGCACGCACATAAGTGTAGTGTTTTCGATAATAAAAGATGTTGTTTTAAGTTACATACATGAATATTATATGATTTGAAGTTCATGATTAATAAATTAAGTTATTGACATGTATAAGATAATGTAAAGGTTCAAGTTAACAAACTAAGTGCGAACTTGAATATCGTAATTGTAAAACTTGATTATGATTATTTAAAGGGCTATACATGTGTGATATGCATGTTGTGAGTTTACATTCATGTTATGTGGTTAGCCATTGAGTAATATTATAAACCAAGTTGTAAGTCGAACTTAAGTGAATAGTTCAACAGTTAAACATGGTAGTTATGAAAACTAATCGATGTCGTATACATAATGTAATGTGTAGGACGTTGAGGAAGTGAATTGTAATTATATTTGTAGCTTGTGCAAGAGGCAAGTATCATATCCCTAACTTATTGATTTAGCAAGTTCCTTAAATTCTAATTTATTCATTTATTAAGTCTTAGACTTGTGTTTCTATATCAAGTAAGCTCGTGTTCTTAATTGTTCCAGTTCGAAATTCATATTACATATTGTAACTCTTTTAAAAGCATGATTCAGTTATACAATACTTATTCGATTGTATACTCTTGAGATTTATTATTCAAGTTGAATATCGATGTTATTGTTGAACCTTATAGGACTAGTGAACCCTTATTGATTCGACTAGTCCATAGTTGATGAACGTTCTAAATTCTAAAATACTTATTGAGCTTATCCAAACCAAACTTCATTTGGTGCGGACTCTGATGTTAAAACTGAGATGAACAACCCTGTAAAAGGGGATTATTTACGCTTTAGCGTTGAGATATTGTGCACAGTATGGTACTAAGGGCTGATCCCCCTAAGTACGAGAAGTAGAGTCCATAGTCTTATGACTGTTAAAAGTTTAAAGTATAAACACTTTACAACCTAGGACATAGTTCAAGGTCTTATGACTCTCAGATGTTATTTTGATTCCTGTTATTTATCCTCGAGTCAAAAGTTGAGTTTCTTTATTCAGATGTCTTTGATTCACTCGCATGTTATTATATTGTTGTCATATTATTATACTTGTGGGCAATCGTGCTCACTCTTGCGAATAATAACATTGCAGTTAAGAACGAAAGGTCCAACAAGCCTTCTACTAGCAAAGGCAAGGGCAAGGTCAATATTTTATATGTTTATGTTTCAGCTCTATGTTAAAGTTATGTAAGACTATTTAATTGTTTATGTTCCGCACAGATGTTTAAGGTTAGTATGACCTGGGATTTATTTTATTTATTACTCAGATGTTGTAACCCCATAAGGGGAGGATTTAATTCTATTTATTGCATGGTTTGCATTTACTATGGGTAGATAGATAGATGATATTCGTACAGTGAACACCAAGTCCCGTGAAATTGAAGTACCCGAATTTGGGGGTGTCACAGGTTGGTATCAAAGCTGTAGGTTATGAACCTTAGGTGGGGGAAAACTTTAGGACAGTAGCCTTTTTAGAGATCGAGAACATAATAATGATAACTCTTATCGAGTTCTAAGAAAGATAATAGCTTACCTTATGTGTTATGTGCTTATACTTATATATTCGAGTATCGATTAGCATCACGTAATTACTAAAAGTTAAAATTTTATTTTTTAGGATGACAGATGCTGGAGAACCTAGTCAGTCCAGGGACCTTATACCCCTAGAGGCTAGAGAGGAGGAGCCCCGATATATCCACGTAGTTTGGAAACAGTTAGTCCGATGAGAGCCATCACCCTTGATCACAGTCATTGGTCAGGAGTATGTGCCGGTGTCTGATTCAGAGGAGGACTCTGAGGAAGACCCTGAGGAGATTGAAGTTCAGGCTGAGGCAGCTGAAGAGGAGGAGGAAGACCCTGAAGAGTTCCCGCCGAGCTCTATCAGTGCCGAGATGTATGACGAACTATATGACCGTAACATAGAGTTACGTGATACTGTTCAGGAGCTGAGGGAGACTGTTCAGGAGCTGAGGGAGCGGTCGGTTACTCAATAGTCTACCATCGAGCTGAGGGATGGAGAGGTTGAGGCTCTTCACACACGTTTGAGAAATGTAGAGTGGAATTTGGTTCACGAGAAAGGTCAAACCGAGCAGAAGTCAGAAGAAATAGAGGAATTGAAGAATGAACTAAAAGAGAAATCAGCAAAGCTGGTCATAACAGAGGAAGCCTAGGTAAGGGAATCACGATGAACAGATCTCGTAGAAGACAACTGTTGGGCGAAGAAGGCCAAGCTTGAGGAAACGTACTCTACACTTCAGTATGCAATTGACGAGGCCCAGGATCGGGTTATGAGGTACCCAATTCAGTTCGAAGGACTACCATCGTACATGCTAGATCGCAGGACGATGTCCCGAATTATGGAAGAAGAGCGTGGCAAAGCTGTTCGTCGCCTTAATAGGCAGTGATAGGAACATTTGATTTTGTGAAACCTATCTGGTAGTTAATAATGTAAATTCCAATGTGTTTATAAACAGAGGAATATTTTATGTTTTAAATCTTGTAGATTCTTTATCTCGGGATAGTTGATGTAAATAGCAGTGATGCTATCGTATTATGTTAAAACTTTTGATTTAGTAATATATCAGAGTTTATTTGAGATAATGTGTTGACTGATTGTGTCTAAATGTTTAAGTTAAGCCTTAAATATTTAAAAGATTGAATAAAGTTCTAATAAGCGTATATCTTAACAGAAATATGCCACCAAGGAGAAGACCGAACCGTCGACCGGCCCAGGATGGGTCAACTAACAACAACGACGACGCCAATGCTAACCCCGTTCACCAGTTGGCGAACTTACTTGCTGGAGCACTTAACAACCAACCTCAAGCTCCACCGAACACAACGTTCAAGGACTTCAAGACGGTGGGACCGCCAGAGTTTAAAGGCATCATGAACCCGATAGAAGCTCAAACCTGGGTTATGGAGATGGAAAAAGTTTTCGACGTCGCCAGAGTCAGAGAAGACCAGAAAACCGCCTATGCAACGTTCATGCTAAAATCCGAGGCCAGCTATTGGTGGCAAGCGAATAAGGTCCGGGGAGGTGAAGGTGTGATTACCTGGGAGAGGTTCAAAGAGATGTTCTTTGAGATGTACTTTCCGACCAGTTCGCAGAATCAAATGGAGGTCCAGTTCCTGGAGCTGAAACAGGGGAATATGTCCGTACCAGAATATGAGACGAAATTCAATGAGTTGGCTAGGTTTGCCACGTATCAAGTGCACACCGATCAGAGGAAGGCAAGGAGGTTTGAGCAGGGCCTGAAGCCCTGGTTGTATAGCAAAGTGTCAATGTTCCAATTGAACACTTTTGCTGGGGTGTTGGAGAAGGCCATTCTCGCTGAAGGCGGGAGTGACGCTGTTATAAAGTATAACCAAGATCAGAAAAAGAAGAAGAGTGAAGGTGAAGGAATCAACAAGGCTAGTGGTAGCAACACGGGAGGGAGTAATAATCAGAAAAGGAAGTGGAATGATAATTCATCAACTGGGAATCAGCAAGGAGGTCAGAAGAAGAGGATCGAAGCATGTCCGACCTGCGGGAAAGCTCACCCGGGGGTCTGTATGAAAGGAAAATGAGTATGCTACAATTGTGATCAGAAAGACCACATAGCACCTAACTGTCCGAACCCAAAGAAGGGTGCTTGCTTCACTTGCGGCTCAAAGGACCATCTGGCAAGGGACTGTCCCAAGAAGGGATCTGGAGGGGCAGGATCAGGAGGGAACAGGGGAAACAGCGGTGGAAGTGCTCTAACTATCACGGGACCAACCGCAACCAACCGACCAACCGCTAGGACCTTCAATATGACAGTGTAGGATGCTGTGCAGTCTCGCGATGTGGTGTCAGGTATCATTCCGATCAATAAAGTTAATGCTTATGTACTATTTGATTCGGGTGCTACTTGTTCATTTATATCCGATGACTTTGCTAAGAACTTAGAATTGCCAATGGATGAGTTAGAATACCCCATGAACATAGAAATTGAGAATAGAGAAGTAATCCTTGCTAAGTACGTACACAAGAACTGTAAGGTGGATATTAAAGGTAACATTATGAACGTAGATCTTATCCCGATTAGACTTGGGGAATTCGATGTTATTCTGGGAATGGATTGGCTAGTCAATTATGGGGCTGTAATTGATTGCCAGAGAAAGTGTATTAACCTTATGACCCCATCAAAGGTTGTGTTTTATGGCAGCAAATCGCCTAGACAAGCGAGTTGTCTGACGATGATGCAGGCCAGGAAGTTGTTAAGACAAGGCTGTGTAGGATATTTAGCCTACATAGTCGATAGTCATAACGAAAACCCGAAAGTGGAAGATATACCAGTCGTGAGGGACTTCATAAACGTATTTCCGGACAATCTTCCAGGACTTCCACCTGATAGAGAGGTTGAGTTTGTGATCGATGTGGCACCAGGAACGACCCCAATATCGAAGGCACCGTACCGGATGGATCCGGTAGAGATGAAAGAGTTGATGGTACAACTTCAAGAGTTACTGGACAAGAAGTACATCCAACCGAGCGTATCGCCGGGGGGAGCGCCGGTGTTGTTTGTGAAGAAAAAGGACGGGACGATGCGGCTTTGCATCGACTATAGAGAATTGAATAAGGTCACAATTAAGAATAGATATCCATTACCGAGGATCGACGATCTGTTTGACCAATTGAAGGGTGCAAGGTACTTTTCAAAGATAAACTTGAGGAGTGGCTATCATCAGCTGAAGGTGAGGCCAGAGGATGTTCCAAAGACAGCATTTAGGACTCGATATGGTCACTACGAATTTCTAGTAATGTCATTTGGTCTAACGAATGCTTCTGCAGCATTCATGGGCTTAATGAATGGAGTGTTCAAGCCGTTTTTGGACAAATTCGTGGTGGTCTTTATCGACGATATTTTGGTATACTCGAAGACCAAGGAAGAACATGTAGAACATCTGAAGTTAACATTAGAGGCGTTGAGAAGAGAGAAGTTGTACGCCAAATTTTTGAAATGTGAATTCTGGATTGAAAGAGTGCAATTTCTTGGACATGTGATCGACAAGGACGGAATTTCGGTAGATCCCTCTAAAGTAGAAGCTGTGATGAACTGGGATCAGCCGAAAACACCGTCGGAAGTGAGGAGTTTTCTTGGATTGGCGGGTTATTATAGAAGATTCATTCAGGACTTTTCCAAGATCGCAACTCCGCTGACGAATTTGACTAGAAAATTGGTGAAATTCGTTTGGACGGAGAAGTGTGAGGAAAGTTTCCAAGAGCTTAAGAGGAGGTTGAGTTCAACACCTGTGTTATCCCTTCCGGACGACACAGGAAATTTTGTGGTTTATAGTGATGCGTCGCATAAAGGATTTGGCTGTGTGCTTATGCAAAACGGCAAGGTCATTACGTATACGTCACGACAATTGAAAGACTATGAGAAAGGGTATCCGACCCATGACTTGGAGTTAGCTGCAGTGGTATTTACTTTGAAAATTTGGAGACACTATCTCTATGGGGAGAAGTGTGAAATATATACAGACCACAAGAGTCTGAAATATATTTTTACACAGAAGGACTTGAATATACGCCAGAGAAGGTGGCTGGAGTTAATTAAGGACTATGACTGTGAAATCTTATACCATCCGGGTAAGGCTAATGTGGTTGCCGACGCCTTAAGCAGAAAGGGTCGGGAGAAATTGATGATGTTGACTGCTTAGGAGGAGCTAATTTCAGCAATGAAAAAGCTAGAATTGGAAGTGAAGTATTCGATGGAGATTGACGAGAAGTTGTTTCAGATGCAAACTGGTACAACCCTATTGGATAAAGTTAAGGAAGCTCAACTTCAGGACGAAGAATGTGAAAAGGTTAAGAAAAAGATATCTGAAGGAACCGAACCGAGATTCAAGATAGACAGTGAGGGACTACTGAGATTTGAGAACAGAGTTTGGGTACCGTCAGTGCCAGAGATTAAGGATGACATTTTGAGCGAGGCTCATAGCTCACGGTATTTGATTCACCCCGGTAGTACCAAGATGTACCAGGATCTTCGACAGCACTTCTGGTGGCCAAATTTGAAACGAGATGTTGCTGAGTGTGTTGCAAAGTGTCTAACCTGTCAGAAAGTGAAAGCATAACATCAGAGACCGAGTGGTTTGCTACAACCCCTGGAAATTCCATAATGGAAATGGGAATACATTACGATGGATTTCGTGGTTGGCCTTCCGACGACTCAGAAAGGCTACGACGCAGTATGGGTTATCGTTGACCGACTGACGAAATCAGCACACTTCCTTCCGATCAAAATCAGATTCAACTTAGACCGGTTGGCAAGGTTATATGTGAAAGAGATTGTTTCGAGGCACGGAGTTCCGGTGTCAATTGTTTCCGACAGAGATCCGCGCTTCACATCAAACTTCTGGAAGCGACTACAAGAATGCATGGGGACACAGTTGAAAATGAGTACGGCTTATCACCCACAGACAGACGGGCAGAGCGAAAGAACGATCCAGACATTAGAAGATATGCTGAGATCATGCATTATGGATTCCAAAGGTAATTGGGATGATCACCTACTGGGATGAAGTTGGCGAGAGACAATTGCTAGGTCCAGAGTTGGTACAACAGACAGCAGAAATAGTCAAAGTGATATGGACAAGACTGGTAGCCGCTCAGGATAGGCAGAAGAAATACGTCGATCCACATCGTAAGAACGTTGAGTTTGAATCGGGAAGCTATGTGTTCTTGAAAGTCTCTCCTTGGAAGGGGAAGATCAGATTCGGTAAGAAGGGAAAATTGAGCCCAAGGTTCATTGGACCCTTTGAAGTACTGCGAAGGATTGGAGAAGTTGCGTATGAGGTAGCCTTACCTCCGGCGCTTGAGAATGTCCACAACGTCTTTCATGTTTCAGTTTTACGCCCCTACAAACCCGATTACAAACATGTGATTGAATATGAACCCCTACATTTTGAAAAAGACTTATCTTATGAAGAAATTCCTGTTCAGATTGTTGACAGAAAAGAGCAAGTCCTCAGAAACAAAGTTATACCTTCTGTTAAGGTAATTTGGAGGAACCACAATGCTGAAGAAGCTACATGGGAACTCAAAGAGCATATGATGAAGAATTACCCAGATTTATTTACTTAATTTTGTATATGCGATTCTGGAGACAGAATCTTTGTAAGGGGGGGAGAATGTAACGGGATGAATTTTTAATTGAACCGTGATTCTGGGGACAGAATCCTTTTAAGGGGGAAAAGATGTGACGAACGAGATTTTATAATTTAATTTGAATATTTATTGAATTAAATAAATATTTTTTTTGATGATTTAATTATTGAGTTAAATAATTAATTGATAAAATTATGGTAGATTAATTTAATTATATGTGTTACATTAGTTAAATTAATGTGGTAAATTTTTATATTCAAAATATAAATCTAATTGAGCTTATTTGATTAATATATTAATTAATAAGCATAATGTTATTCTAATTAATTTAATAATTAATTGGAGATTTAATAATTTGGCATAATTAATGAATGAGAATTTTAATTATGTGACTATGTGATTTAATGTGAATTTATGCTATTTTATTTAATTGATTTAAATAACATTAATTGATTAATTAAAAGTGTGACATTATTAAACTATATTATAGTAAGTTAATTAAATTAAAGGGAAAGGAGAGTGAATGGGAGAAACCAAACATGGCCTTATGGGAAGTTGATCAGTTAACCCACTATGGGACTAACCGACGACCACTCACCCACTATACACATTATACGTATTACGCTATACATATATCTTATACATCAGTCTTATATTTCATATTACAAACATCAGAGAACTTAGAGAGATTAGGAGAGAAAATTGAGAGAAGAATCGATTAGAGAAGAGATTGAAGAATTAAAACCCATATCATCATCTTCACAGAGTTTACAAGGGGTAATTCCTTTGTCCCAATTTATTTCACGTACTATGTTTTCTTCATGAACATATATTCTGAGTTCTATGTGTATGGGAAAAATTAGCAATTTTTGATTATATGCTTATATATGTGTTATTATATCATTATAACATGTTTTGTATTTGGTATGAATGAATTAAAATAATCGAATTCATGTAATTAGGCCTTAATTGGGTTTTTAAAAATTTACAGAGTTTTTCCATTTACGTGCTTTAAAAATTCTTTGTGAATGAAAAAATTGATATTTGTTCATTATATAGCTATATGTGTGTTCATATGTGTTTATAACATATTATATGCCATATATGCATAACTTCAGTGATCAAACCATCGAATTTTTATTTATATTTGGGTTTTCAAAATTACAGAGTCGTATATATGGCCATACGGCCCTTACGTACAATTTTTATACCATGAATCGATGGTTTAACTTTGAATTAATATTTGCATATAATTGTACACGTTTATACGAACAAAACGGAAGTTAAACGAACGAATTCGGTGTTATAACGAATCTGTAACGTTGAATTTCTTGATTTTCCTTCCAAACATGATAAAGTATAAAAACAGTGAAATTAGATGCCTTGGATTGTGTGATTACATGATTTTAATTGCCAAGATCATGCTAGAAATGTTGTATAGCGTTTTTGTGAAGTTTTTACATTATGGGTAACCTTAAAATTCATTACGTTAGTTTAATTTGGATTTATTTGGGCTACTCTGTGTGTTCATCGCGAACCAAGAAGTGCACCAGCAGGGAGACCCGCCCCAGCGGGTGTTCATGGGCATTAGGACCCGCCCCAGCGGGTATTAGGGCTGTCCAGGAGCCTTTTTTTTGTTTCCGAGACTGTTTTGACCTCCTGTAGTAAAATAAGCATAACTTTTTCATACAAACTCCGATTAAGACGATTCAAGATGATTCGAAAAGATAACGAGTAGACCTACAACTTTCATTCTTTAAGTATTTCAATTTGAAATCGTAAAAATGGCAATCTTTGTGACTGATGCGTATTCGAAGGCAATCGGAGGGCTTCGGACATGCACGCACACAAGTGTAGTGTTCTCGATAATAAAAGATGTTGTTTTAAGTTACATACATAAATATTATATGATTTAAAGTTCATAATTAATAAATTAAGTTAGTGACATGTATAAGATAATGTGAAAGTTCAAGTTAACAAACTAAGTGTGAACTTGAATATCGTAATTGTAAAACTTGATTATGATTGTTTAAAGGGCTATACATGTGTGATATGCATGTTGTGTGACGCCCCCAGAATAGGTCCAGTCAACCCAACCCATTCTGAGTTGCCAAATACATGGTACAGAATTCAAATACAAACATTATATCATACGGTCGTGCAAAATACGACTACACAACTGTGAGTGTCAATACAAATATGTAGAAAATATTAATATTCAAACTAAGTCCTCATTACAATTATTATCACACTATTTATCAAAAATAGTGAGGACTACTACTGCTCTAACTCGGACCATCACTCTGTCCCCCGACTAGTCCCTGCGACATTCTCATTTCCTGAAGACGACAACAGATGAAAAGGGTGAGCTCAACTAGCTCAGTAAAGATTATTATGACTAAGATAATGGAAAATAAATTATCGTTAGCCTTCAATAAATCAGATAAAATATAATGGAAAACCAATTTTAGATCAATATTCGCAGCGGAAATAACAATTCATTAGAAGAGTTAAGTAGAGAATGAAGTCTACTATCTTCTATGATTTTAAAGTCCATCATCAATAATTTATCCCTGTAATATCAATCAATATACATCTCGAATCAATATTCATCTTTGCACTACAGGCCAGAGATATTCATTTGTATCATCAGTGGTCATGTTCATCTCAACACCTGTCATCTTTGCACTACGGCCAAAGATATTCATCAGGTAATCATTAATCTTTGCTCTACAGGCCAAAGATATTCAGTTATATTACCACTTAGGACTGAGAATGATGAAAAATCATATAAATAAAGAATCCAGTGAAATAAAAGATAAGATTAAGGATTCGTATTTTAGTTTATCAAAGTCCAAGAATATTTCATAATAATACTTTGTGGAGCAAAATTCAAGAATGAAGCTCAAAACTTAGATCCAATCAAAGATAGTAACTATAACAAATAATTTGGACAAATAGAAGAAAATTTAATTTTTCCGTGAATAGTGTTGTATACGTGAATAGTGTCGTATACGTGAATAGTAACCCCGACGGAAAAAATAAGAATTTCATAATAAAATTCATGCCAATATTTTGACATAATGATATTGAAAAGAATAAAATCATTTATGAAAGAAAATAACATCCCTTACCTCAAAAGAATAGTACTTCTGACTGGAGTATCGGATATAATACCGAAGGAAACTTGCACTGAATAGTAACACTCAAAGTATTTAAATACTCACAAAAATACGCTCGATATTATAGAGAGAGAAAACTTCTGATTCTGGTGTGATTTTCAATTCTAACCTAAGCATCCTATTTATAGAAAAATTTAGGATGCCAAAAGAGACTAAAGTAATAAAATAATATATTATTTTTTTTATTTTCCGCCGCCGGCTGCTCTCCAGAAAAATCAGAATTTTTTCAACAAAACAACAAAAGTGGGGCCCACCCATTAAAAAAATATTTATTTTTCGAAACTTCAATAGTTCATAATAAATAGCCCCTTTGTCAGAAAAATACAAATTCTATGTCCTTCTATAGGAAATTTAATTCTCTACAACTTTGTAGAAGGAAGTTTTTCCAACTTCCAAACATAAATTATCCGAAATTCATAAACGGATGATTTTCTACACCAAAATACAGATAAAAACACATCAGCGCTAATTCCTTCTTTTATATCCACAAAATAAATATTTCCTTATCATATAAATCAATAATTAATTATTCACAAATAATATTACAGAACTACAATATTGACAACCAGGTCGTTCCCAGAAAAGAGGGGGCCTTCCGATAAGGACTTCTCCTTACTGGCGCGCAATTAAATAACCCCTCCTAGACAGAACTTCCTTAGACATTGTCAATAATGCTATCTAATAATATTATTCAAATAATATAAATTATTGAGTTGATAATGTGAAATACTGTGCAGTGACAATTATTGAATCAATAATACCAAAATATCAACTGTAGCCATTATTGAATCAATCATATAAAATAGCAACGTAGCAATTATTGAGTCAATAAAATATCAATGCAATAATTATTGAGTCAATAAAATATTATGCAATTATTGAATCAATAATAAAATATTGAACAGTAATTACTGTAACAATTATTGAGTAATGACTTCTCACGTAAGAATCAATAATTGGAATTACTGTGCAATACCGTGTGCTACCGTGCAACACTGCGTATTACTGTACTTTTATCACCGGGTATTTCAACCGTACTAACTGTAATAACTACGCCGTTATTTTATAAAAAAGGTTATTTCTGTCGCTTTCTATATCTGACAGTTATTCCGTTGTGGGGCCCACAAATAGCTGCGCCGTCGTACGAATATTCCCCGACAACAAGAATATTCTACGACCAAACGAATATTCCTCGACAACAAGAATATTTTATACCCACTTGCTCATTTTAAAATATTTGCACATTTCACCCATAACTTTCATATTTATCAAAACAACACCTTAATATTTCAAAATAATATATAAAAAAAATTAAATCTTTATTCATAAAAGTTGGGGTCTTACATGTTGTGAGTTTACATTCATGTTATGTGGTTAGCCATTGAGTAATATTATAAACCAAGTTGTAAGTCGAACTTAAGTGAATAGTTCAACAGTTAAACATGGTAGTTATGAAAACTAATCGATGTCGTATACATAATGTAATGTGTAGGACGTTGAGAAAGTGAATTGTAATTATATTTGTAACTTGTGCAAGAGGCAAGTATTATATCCCTAACTTATTGATTTATCAAGTTTCCTAAATTCTAATTTATTCATTTATTAAGTCTTAGACTTGTGTTTCTATATCGAGTAAGCTCGTGTTCTTAATTGTTCTAGTTCGAAATTCATATTACATATTATAACTCTTTTAAAAGCATGATTCAGTTATACAATACTTATTCGATTGTATACTCTTGAGATTTATTATTCAAGTTGAATATCGATGTTATTGTTGAACCTTATAGGACTAGTGAACCCTTATTGATTCGACTAGTCCATAGTTGATGAACGTTCTAAATTCTAAAATACTTATTGAGCTTATCCAAACCAAACTTCCTTTGGTGCGGACTCTGATGTCAAAACTGAGAGGAACAACCTTGCAAAAGGGGATTATTTACGCTTTAGCGTTGAGATATTATGCACAATATGGTACTAAGGGCTGATTCCCCTAAGTACGAGAAGTAGAGTCCATAGTCTTATGACGGTTAAAGGTTTAAAGTATAAACACTTTACAACCTAGGACATAGTTCAAGGTCTTATGACCCTTAGATGTTATTTTGATTCCTGTTATTTATCCTCGAGTCAAAAGTTGATTTTTTTTATTCAGATGTCTTTGATTCACTCGCATGTTATTATATTATTGTCATATTATTATACTTGTGGACAATCGTGCTCACTCTTGCGTATAATAACATTGCAGTTAAGAACGAAAGGTCCAACGAGCCTTCTACTAGCAAAGGCAAGGGCAAGGTCAACAAGTGATGAAGACTTGTTGTTTATTTTATATGTTTATGTTTCAGCTCTATGCTAAAGTTGTGTAAGACTATTTAATTGTTTATGTTCCGCATAGATGTTTAAGGTTAGTATGACCTGGGATTTATTTTATTTATTACTCAGATATTGTAACCCCATAAGGGGAGGATTTAATTCTATTTATTGCATGGTTTGCATTTACTATGGGTAGATAGATAGATGATATTCGTACAGTGAACACCAAGTCCCCTGGAATTGAAGTACCCGAATTTGGGGGTGTCACAATTGTAATTGAAGGTAGATATAATATTTGCCAATTTTTCATTAATAGCAAATACTCCCTCCATTCATTTATATAAGTCGTTTTTGAGTTGTACAAAAATATTGAGTAAATGATGATAAAACATTAAATATAGGAATTTCTTAACATATGCCCTAAGGGCCATGCTAAGAACACAGTTCAAGAAAATATTTCCTTGAACTGTGTGCATATTTCTTTGAATTTGGTGCAAATACAGAAATCAAGAGAATATGCACACAGTTCAAGAGAATATGTGCCTTAAGGGCAAATGTTAAGAGGACTTTTAAATATAATATCAATTGTCTATATTGACCTTGTATTAAAAAAAAGAGAGTATTATTTATTGGACAGATAATAGTGAGAGAACCAAAGTTATATATAATACTTGTGGTAATATTAGAACTTAAGCAATTAATATTTACTTGAAATTCTCAAACGACTTATATTAAGGAACGGATGAAGTACATGTTATGCATCATTGCCCATCTATATATATATATATATAATATTAGTATTTACTATTTATTACTTAGCCCTAATAAATACTAGCCCTAATAATCTTAATCTTGCTACACTTGTTCTCTTATATATTATTTACTATTTGTAAACTCATTTGTTTTATTAGCTTATTTGTGTACTTTTTTGAATAGGGAAAAAATCGTAATTGCAATTATTATTCGAAATCGTTAGTAACTGAAAGGTTTAGTTAACTATGATTACAATTATATATAGATTAATAACTGCACGATTAGACTTTCTAACCACACCAAACAGTATCATACGCAGCTTAGTCGAAAGAGACTGACTTACCAATTAGTAGAGATTAATCTATTTAATTATCGCAGTGCTCCACGGATTGGTTCAAGACATCTATCACATTTTATCTACTTTTTCCAACTTATAAAGAGTACAATTTTTTCTAAGTAACAACTTAATTTTGGATTTTAAAATAAAAATCAAATGTACTTTTTTTTTGGATCGAAAATCAAATGTACTTAAACAACAACTTTCTATCTATTTAGTGATTGTTGATTTAGTTTCCTCCAATACTAACGATTTTTTTTCCTCAAAGTAAAATGTAGGTAAAGTATCCCAAATTCACAGAAAAATATCACACACATTTGCAAAAACTTTTATAATACCTACTCTATCTATTCTTATTTATTTGACGTTTTAAAAAATAAATTTTATTTTTATTTATTTGATGTTTGTAAATTTCTAAGAGATATTGATTATATTATTTTCTTAATTATTCCTAAACACATTTAATGTCCTTCTTAATTCTCACCTATTTATCAGTATGATTTCATTTTATATTTTACAAAGTGATTTCAAATTTTCAGCTGCAGTGGCACTTTTCTTTTACATAATTACCCGCGAAAAAACGAAAATTCGAATTAGAAAGCGAAAATTTAAAATCTACGAAAATCTCGGGTACCGAACCCAACCATATTAAAAACCAACATCCACCGTCCATTACAATCCTCATCGAACGGTCATAATTACTTATCCGCACCAAAATATATTAACCAATCAGAAACATTCCTGCGCTTACCTAGAACCGCACCCATACCGTCTATTTCATAATCCATCCAACGACACAGAAGGATAATCCGCGCCCATCCAAACCCACCAATCAATTCTCATCACCGTATTCAGATATAAATACACCCACCGCTTCATAAATCTTTCACACCTTTCATTTCCATCTCGTATCTAAAGCAAAAAAACAACCCTTCAACTTTAAGAAATGGCGCCCAAGGGAGAGAAGAAGCCCGCCGAGAAGAAGCCAGCGGAGGAGAAGAAGACCACCGTGGCCGAGAAAGTCCCCGCTGAGAAGAAGCCGAAGGCCGGAAAGAAACTGCCGAAGGAAGCTGGCGCGGCGGCCGGAGACAAGAAGAAAAAGAGGAACAAGAAGAGCGTTGAGACCTACAAGATTTACATCTTTAAGGTCCTGAAGCAAGTCCACCCAGATATTGGAATTTCCAGCAAGGCGATGGGGATCATGAACAGCTTTATCAACGATATCTTTGAGAAATTGGCTCAAGAATCGTCAAAATTGGCTAGGTATAACAAGAAGCCGACAATCACTTCGAGGGAAATTCAGACTGCTGTGAGGTTGGTTTTGCCTGGGGAGTTAGCTAAGCACGCTGTTTCTGAGGGGACCAAGGCTGTAACTAAGTTTACGAGCTCTTAGGGTTTGTAATTGGGGATTTTGTGGTTTTTGTTGGTGGGTTGGGTGGATGATGATGTTGAATTTAAGGGCTTTAGTTGTAGTTGTAAAGGTCATTTCTTTCTCTATGGCTTTTGTTACTGTATGTGGGAATCCTGTAGTTTTTTCATCTGGTAACAGGTAAATGAATGTGTAATGTCTTACTAATTTTATTATTATAATTTCGCCAATTTGTCTCTGTTAACGTTCAGTATATAAGTTTATTGTGTGCTACTTGTCACAGATGCTAAGTTTGTGCCACTAAATTTCTGTATTAATCAATTCAATCATGGATAGTTTGGATTTTCTTTGGCAAACATGTTTTTGGATGAACCTTAAGCAGCATAATTTCTGCTTCTAAAATATTGGGTGGCAAATTAGCAATCTGAACAATAACAGTTTACACTGTGGAGTTGGTAATTTGGGATTGTGTTGAGGTCTTGCAGAGATTGTTTGATGCTGATAAGCAAAAGGAGGGGAGGACTATATTTTTCATGTTTGGTTGTTTTAGAAAGAAGGAAGGTAAGGGATATGATTTTAATTATATATATATATATATATATTTTTTTTTGTGGTGCGAGGTTAAAAGGAAGGAAGGGAAGAAAAAATATTTTTATTTTTACATATTAATTTACTAAATGATATAATTTATTTTGAAAGGATATTTTAAGTAATATAAAATATTTATTTTTTGCATTCATTTTATTCCTCCCATTTTTTGGGTAAAAGTTTTGAGCCAAAAATTAAATTAACTTGCCTTTTTCTATAAAATTCAATTTGAAAAATTTTAATTATTTTCTTTTCCCATACCTTCTCTTAAAAAAAAAAACTTAGAAACACAGTTTTAGGGATGATTTATGATATCTGAAGTTGGAAGGATTCAACAATGGTTGAACAGACTGCAGTGAGGGATTGGGGTATTGCTAACCCTAATACCATCCATCCAATGTCAAGTTTAAACAATGGTCTAGAAAGAGTGATTACAAGTTGCAGGAGGGAGGGTATATAGTGCAATATGGTAAATCAGTAGTAATTCTCTATGATCCTTCTTAAGGTTAGCATTCAAGTTTGTTGTTTTTGTCAAGTTTCTTGAAACTTCCAGACATAGCTTTTAAAAGCAGAGCATTAGACTAGCACCAAGAAGCAAGCAAATCACTGGAAGAAAATCCCAACTATTATAACATTACATTTTAGTATATAAAGTCGATCACAGGCGGCCTTGTATGCATGCAACAACACACCAAGTCTAAGCTGAAGCTATGATATCAAGAATTAGTAACCTTTCTTTAATCATGTAAACCTAGTTCCTCTTTCTTTTCCATTTAATTGGCCAACAACCAAAACGAAAAACATTAAAGAAATGTTGATGTACATAGTGAAATATTTACTTGCGCTGAACATGATTCTGTAATATCCAAGGAGAGCAGAGCTCATGTTGTATAACAAAAAATGGTGGTATTCGTAGCCTCATTACCTTTATGATTTTATACAACATTACTGGTGCTGACTAAGGGACTAAGAATTATAACAATTTATGAACAAAGTCAAAAACACCATTCTCTATATCTTACCAAACATTACATCTTCAATGTAGGGCAAAACCAAGCAGATAACTGAAGTAGGAAACTAACAATTGCTAAAAAAATCATCAAGTTTACTTACATTTGTATCACTTGCCTTCACCCATCAAATGCCCAAAATAACCACCAAGTTACGAGGCTTTTAGTAAAAGCAGAATCAGTTCCTGATTTTAACCAACAACTTTCTTATACATAATTTCATAGACTAAATGCAATGGTGCAATCAAGCCAAATCCAATTACCGAATATGTTATTCAGAGTGCAAACGAGAGAAATTGAACAAGCAAAACAAAACAGACTGTAGGATTTCAAATAGTTCAGTTTCATTGGACTTGCATTATCGACATAAAGTCGAACAAACAAATGATTGTAGGACCACATTCTCCACAGTTCAGAGAGTACCAAACATTTCCAACTATCCAAAGTTTACGAAGATCATAAAACACAAGTTTCATATAATAAAATTTCATTTCTAGATTAAATGAAATTATAACCAAGTGTTGCTGATAAATCTGAACTGTTCACTTAGCCATCACGGCTTGCTGAGCCTCTTGCTGCTGCTGAAAGTTGAGAGGCCGCCTGAAGAGCATAATGTGGGGCTCTGGTCGATGAACTGCATAGTGAACCCAACCTCTACTCTGCTGAACTCCAAGTGCACGCCATTCATTCTATTGAAGCAACATCAAACAAAAATTCACAACTCTAAGCATCAATAAGGATATCCAAATAATTTAATCTTGTGTTTTGCGAATACTTTTTTTATTCTTTTTTTTATGTTTTGGAATTGAATCTTGGTAGATTCAGCACAGTCCATGCTTCTTGTTTTTTGGACTGACATTTTCCTCATATCTATAGTTACATAGTGCCTCTGCCATAGTTTCCAATAATTAAATGCAGAGTGCACTGTTGTTTCAAGTGGAATCTAATTGTAAATTGCACCATGAAGCCACCAATATAAGTGGGTCAGATATCACTATATATTCCCTTCGTTATTACAAAGAAAGTAGAATATCTGGATTCACTTATATTTTAATGGAATCTTTACTACAATTGGCTGCAAAGAAAATGAATAGAACACATACTTGTGAAATTAAACTACTTCATATGTCACCATTTTCTAAATCATACATTCATAAACACACACACACACACACTTACTCCTATTGTTATGCCCAAGTCTCAGAGAAAAACGAAATTATTAAAAACTCGTAATCAGGCAAACTGTGAGATTAACTTTGAAATAATTAAAATCAACAAATTGAGATGAAAATAGTTTATAATCGGGGCTCCAGTTTCTTATCACTTGATCGATTCAGTCAACAACCAAACCAGGAAATCTTGAGGGAAAATTACTAAAACCCTAATTAGAAGCCAAATTTACTACTCACCTCTGAAAGAAGCCGATTCTTAGGGAGTAACTTGGCAACTTCAGGAGGAAGAACTACATGCCTGTATTCATCAGTCAAACAATTCCTTAAAAAAAGAAAGAAATTAAAAAAAAAAGAACAAAGAATAATTATGCAATTCAATAAAAATAGAAGAAAAACATTCGAGTACCTGTACTCGTAGGTATCATCAAAGTACTTTTCGGAGTACTGGATCTGACCCATCGCTTACCGTTCCTTAGTTTCAATTTCAAAGAAAGCGCGAGAAGGTAAGTATATGATCTGGATTTGATCTGTGAGAATTAAGCAACAGATGAGAATGAATATAATACTTGAGAAGCCAAGAAAAAACCTAATTAATGAGGGTACCTTTTACATATATATATATATATATATATAGAGAGAGAGAGAGAGAGAGAGAGAGAGATGCTGGTATAAAATGGTATTGAGGGATGAAAATGAAATTAATAGGTTTTAAAATGGTGCAAATTGGAAAAGGAGGCCTAACGTATTTCTTCTACTTTTAGAGCGCTTCGTTTGAATTTCAAATTTCAAAATCCTTCCTTTATCCCGCCTTTGTGATTTACTACTAACATTTTTAAAAGATACATTTATAAAGACAATTTTATATTTTCAAATGTGCTTTTATATTAAGAATTTAGTTGTGGAGTAGTAATATGTTAGAAATAATAGTAAATTATATTGACAAATTATACAAATTATATTATTTTATAATATTAGAATAAAAATATGTATATAATTTTGGAACAGTTTAATTAAAATGAAAGATGTATGTATAATTTTAAGACGGAGGAGAGAGTAGTAAGATTTGCACAAGAAACTTACAGACATAATTTTTAGTTATTACTTTCTGATAAAAAGTCTAGTCTTGAAAAATAAATATTCAACAAATTATGTACATATAAGTTTGTCTTACACATCCATTCTTATTTGGAAAAATTAAGGATGATTAACATTTCAACAATTTTTTGGGAATATGTCCAGAATACATATATACGATGGAAGCTGGAAGGTAGATCAGCTATATTATATAATATATTAATAATTAATAATATAGGCGTTTTGGTAATGAGTAATGTTAGAGACATAATTTATCTTACAATTATTTTATAATTTGTTGATGTGGCATACTCCACCTCAGCATATTGATGAATAAATTGTTTAAATGTAATCTTCGGACCCACATAAAAGTTGAGGTGGAGTATGCCACATCAACAAATTATAAAATAATTGTAGAATAAGTTGTGCATTTAGTATTATTCGTTGGGAATGAGTAATGCTAGAGACACAACTTATTCTATAACTATTTTATAATTTGCTGATGTAGCATACTCCACCTCAATATATTGATGAACAAATTAATTAAATGTAATATTCGAACTCACATAAAAACTGAGATAAAATATGTCACATTTCAGTAAATTTGTCGGCATGGATAACTCATCGGTGATATTTTAAAGAAATTGGTATCCCGCATTGGGTTAATGTAATTATAATTAATCGTTTCTTTATAGGAGCTATACATTCACCTCTGATTTTTCAAGTATACCTCTAATATAATTCTGTTTTGACTTCATTTTCCATTAATCTTCAAATCACAGTTGGTGTAATTCCGAATTTATTTTATGTTTCAAATAATATTCAAAGCAGCTATGGCAATGACAAAAAAAAAGAATAATACTACTACGTACACAAATTATTCTATAAATATTTTACAAATTGCAGATGTGGCATACTCCACCTCAGCTTTTTATGTGGGGCCGAAGACTATAGTGAAGCAATTTGTTGATCAATATGCTAAGGTAGAGTATGCCATATCAGCAGTTTGTAAAATGCTTGTAAAATAGTTTGTGCCTATAACATTACTGAAAAAAAAACATGGCAAACAGTTTCTGTTGTGTCATGTTCTATCAGCAATTTGACGGCTAAGATTAGAGATGAGAGTTTGCCTAATGTCGAAAACATAAATCTCTAAAAAATATGGGTTAACAATAAAAACTCGGACAAAATGAACAAGAAATGGAGCTATTCATGAGCAATATTAGGGTGTCATCACGCCCTCGTCGATTAATGCTGTAAGACCCCAGATTTTATGAAATAGAAGTATTCAATTTTTTTATTTAGTAATTGGTTAAATTGATAAAAGTTTAAAGTTAAGGGTGATATATGTAAATTTTTCAAAATAAGCAAGTGGTTATAAAATATTCTTGTTGTCGGGGAATATTCGTTTGGTCGTAGAATATTCTTGTTGTCGGGGAATATTCGTACGACGGCGTAGCTATTTGTGGGCCCCACAACGAAATAACTGTCGAATATAGAAAACGACAGAAATAACTTTTTTATAAAATAACGGTGTAGTTGTTACCGTTAGTACTGCTGAAATATCCGGTGGTTAAAATACAGTGATACGCGGTGTTGCACAGTAATTACTTTTTAATATTTTATATTATTGACTCAATAATTGCTACGTTGATATTTTATATTATTGACTCAATAATTGTTACATTGATATTTTACTGACTCAATAATTACTACGTTGCTATTTTATATGATTGATTCAATAATGGCTACAGTTGATATTTTGTATTATTGATTCAATAATTGTCACTGCACAGTATTTCACATTATCAACTCAATAATTTATATTATTTGAATAATATTATTAGATAGCATTATTGACAATGTCTAAGGAAGTTCTGTCTAGGAGGGGTTATTTAATTGCGCGCCAGTAAAGAGAAGTCCTTATCGAAAGGCCCCCTCTTTCCTGGGAACGACCTGGTTGTCAATATTGTAGTTCTATAATATTATTTGTGAATAATTAATTATTGATTTATATGATAAGAAAATATTTATTTTGTGGATATAAAAGAAGGAATTAGTGCTGATGTGTTTTTATCAGTATTTTGGTGTGAAAAATCATTCGTTCATGAATTTCGGATAATTTATGTTAGAAATTTTGAAAAACTTTCTTCTGCAAAGTTGTAGAGAATTAAATTTTCTATAGAAGGATATGAAATTTGTATTTTTCTGACAAAGGGGCTATTTATTATGAATTATTGAAGTTTCAGAAAATAAATATATTTTTTTATGGGTGGGCTCCACTTTTGTTGAAAATTCTAATTTTTGGACAGCAGCCAGGTGGCGGAAGATTAAAAAAAATAATATTATTTTATTGATTTAGTCTACTTTGGTATCCTAAGCTTTTCCTATAAATAGGGTGCTTAGGTTAGAATTGAAAATCACACCAGAATCATAAGTTTTCTCTCTCTATAATATCGAGCGTATTTTTGTGAGTATTTAGATACTTTGAGTATTACTATTCAGTGCAAATTTTCTTCGATATTATATCCGATATTCCAGTCAGAAGTACTATTATTTGGAGGTAAGGGATGTTATTTTCTTTCGTAAATGATGTTATTCTTTTCAATATCATTATACCAAAATATTGGCATGAATTTTATTATGAAATTCTTACTTTTTTCGTCGGGGTTACTATTCACGTATACGGCACTATTCACGAAAAAACTAAATTTTTTTTTATTTGTCCAAATTGTCTGTTATGGTTACTATCTTTGACTGGATCTAAGTTTTGAACTTTATTCTTGAATTTTGCTCCACAAAGTATTATTATGGAGTATTTTTGAACTTGGAGATCGATGTTTTGATCATATTATTTTTATTATCATATATAACATTTTTATAATTTTGGTGATGAAATTTCTCTTTGACTTGGAGTGTAAAGATGGGTAGATTATTGGTATGATCATGACTTTGGATTCTCTTTGGCCAGTAGTGCAAAGATGGATTGTTGACTGGTATGTTCATGACCATTAAATTTATAATTGAATATCTTTAGCTTAAAGGCAAAGGTGAATTGATCAACATGGTTATAATTATTGTTTATATAAATTCTGGAATGATTAGATATTTTTTTGAGATACGAATATCTTTGGCCCGTAGTGCAAAGATGAAATATTGATGAATATCTTTGGCCCGTAGTGCAAAGATGAACTATTGATGAATATCTTTGGCCTGTAGTGCAAAGATGAGCGGTTGATTTGTGAATATCTTTGACCTGTAGTGCAAAGATGAATGATTAATTGTTGAATATCTTTGGCTTGTAATGCAAAGATGAATTAATTAGCATGATTATGAACAGGAACTGTGATTTGATATAACCATGATCTTTGGTGTTTCAGGTAAAGACAGGCGATGAGAATTATCTTCGTCCTGAGTGCAAAGAGGAATTCATCAAGATAATTATGATCATAAACTTACATGATTGTGGACAGAAATTGTTGATTGATGTTACAGGGATAAAATATTATTGGTGGACTTTTAACATGGAGAAGATAATAGACATTATAGTCTATTTGACTCTTCTAATGGATTGCTTGTTCCGCTGCAACTATGGTTGAAAAGTTTTATCATCTACCATATGTTTAAATCTCTGATTTATTACTGATGAAAACTATTGATAATATAATTATCAATATGCATGATATTCTTTACTGGGCTATTTGTGCTCATCCTTTTGTTTCACAATTTCTTTCAGGTAATAAGAGTATAACGGGGTCGAGCAGGGATAACAGGGGAATAGAACGATGGTCTTTAGCTGTTGAGATTTTCCATAAAACAGTATGAGAAGAATTATATTGAGAATTTAAAATATGTGTGTCGTATTTTATACGTCATTTTAACAGTTGATTTTGGTGAACCAAATAGGTTGAGGTGAACCTAACTTTGGAAGGGTGTTTTGCCACTATCATATAAGATGTCTAATCACCTACAACTTCGGGTTATCATAAGGCATGGTTGTGCACATCCACTTGCTGATTATATCTATGAGCACTACCTATATAATATTGGAGTTTGGTTGAAATATAATTCTCAATTGGAGACAATAGAGATAATTATATGGCAAGAGAAGACCAACCATTGGAAAGAACATGATAGTAATTTTCTCATTTTTCTTTGGGGTCTATTGGATCAACCAAGGATAATTCTCAAGTCATATGATATCTATTATAACTTAGATGCATGGCCTCCCATGTACGAAGGTTTCCTTGAGCATTTTCTAAATATTTTAATACCTAAAACAGTTATTGACTGTACCTTTCTGTTACGTATTATTGATTTGGAGTATGGGCACTGTATTTGTATTGAAACTCACAGTTTAATTGTGGTCGTATTTTGTACGACAGTTTAAAAGTTAGAATTTGAAGATTTATATTTAGAATTTTGTTGAGTGTATTTCGTGGCGACCCAAAATGAGTTGGGTGGATTGGACCTATTTTGGGGGCGTTACAAATGCCGGCATGGATAACTCATCGGTGCCATCGACGGCGGAACCGTATGACTCCTTGTCCCTTAATAGGTCGTAGTAGTTATCGAATTCAGTGTACGACGAATTATTATAAGATTGCACTTTATTATTTTGATCCTCTTGCAAAAAATTAAAATCTTTCATATCAATGAAAATTGTTACGATGAAGATATTGAAGCAGAGAAGTAGGAGAATTGATTATAGAGAGAACAAATAAAATTTTTTCGCCATTAATCGTTCATTGTAGCTTGTTTTTTGGTCCTTTTCAGCAATGGAGAGAGAGAGAGAGAGTGAGGATTTATGGGAGAGAGAAAGTGATGGCATGGACTATGTTTTTAGTTTAAATAATGCTACTATTACATAAATTCTTTTACATAACTCTCACATACACACATATATATTGCGGGTCCCGCATGTTAGGCGGGGACCCACAGTATTTGTGTGTGTATATGAGAGTTATGTAAAAGAATTTATGTGATAGTAGCATTGCTCTTTTAGTTTAGAGATGATATAAACCAACTGTCCGCACTTTTAGTCGTGCGGACAGGGATATTATCAAAATTCCTATATTATATTAAATTTTCTAAAAGTCACAGTCCACATTACTAAAGATCGGACGATGAGGACATTTTGGCTACTTTTGCAATCCGCATAATTAAACTACGGTCTCTCCTATATTAAAGTGCAGATTGGAGTTCCATTACACCGTTCGATCTGCAAATGGATGAGTGAGATATGTTGTAAGGATAGCTTTATTCTTACAACGTTGACTATAGATCAGTCACACAC
The DNA here is from genome assembly GCA_020205555.1 of Panax stipuleanatus. Taxonomy (NCBI): domain Eukaryota; kingdom Viridiplantae; phylum Streptophyta; class Magnoliopsida; order Apiales; family Araliaceae; genus Panax; species Panax stipuleanatus. The sequence goes on from CM035125.1 coordinate 36,802,708, forward strand.
ACACACACACACACACATATATATATATATATATATATATATATATATATATATATATATAAAAGCCCAATTCCTGCTTTGGGCTCCTTAATGGGCTTCTCAGTGTGGATGTAATTTTGTTGAACGCTTTCATCAGATTTAATTTAGCTGCTCTAATCGATCTACAGATTCTACAGTTGTAGTAGTTTCGATTGTGTAAGGCTAGTTGTAATAGGAATATTGTTAAGATTCTGAGGAATATTGTTAAGATTCTGAGAGATATTGTAAGCAAGCTCATAACATCAAGATTAGGAAATCTAAAAATGTATAGTTTATGCTTAAATATATTTAAATAAATTATTTACGAACCGTCTGTAAAATTTGTTACACCATATATCTATAATATATTTCAATTTTTTTATAAAAAAAATATTAAAATTTTAATTTTACAACTTAAACTAAATATTTACACCACTATACTTTTACAATAATTTTATTCTTTAAATTTAGAATATGTAAAAGAAATCATTTACAAAAAGTATTTCCAAGTCTGTGTATTGAATTTACACCGAGTATTTTCGAATGAGATATTTACATGACTAACATTAGGTAACTAGATAATTTTTGTGTATACACATCTAGACAAGTATTAATGAGTTATACCGTAGAATATATCAACTCTCTGGATGAGCTAGCTAGCTAGCTAGTTTCATATATATTTTTCTATTCACAGGCATATATATATATATATATATATATATATGATAAATAAAGTAATAAACCAATCATGAAACTAATAACTGCTGTACCACGTACTACTTTGTGATTCTCAACTTAAAATGTGGTTTTGGCACACCTTGGAGGTCAAGCAAGGAATCAAGAGCTATCTAGCTAGCTCTCAAGTTCTTCAATACTAATACACAACTTAAAATGTGGTTTTGGCACACCTTGGAGGTCAAGCAAGGAATCAAGAGCTATCTAGCTAGCTCTCAAGTTCCAACTTCCAACCTAGCTCTCTACATCTCTCTGTGCAAGCTAAGAACATTCACATGAACTCATTCTAGCTTTTGATGATGAGGAGCTACCAATTATGGAACCTCAAATTAAATTTCAGATAACTTGAGAGTTCATACAAGAAAAATGCAAAGCAAAAAGTGTATGTGCCAGCTTCAAAAGAAAAATTAAAGAATATTCCTCATGCATGCATGTTCATACAAATACAAAGATTATATATATATATATATATACACACACACACACAGTATACCAACTGTACGTAATTGCTTCTCATAACAAACATTCTCCTCCTTTTTCCATCTATATAATTAAAACATCTATCATTTCCATATTAAGTACTTCGCCATACCAAAAAATACCCTAAACAACTTCACAATGGCAAATAATCCGCCACCACCAAGCCAAACAAAGCTCCTTAGGATCATTGCCATAGTGTTGCTAGCCCTAATAGTCCTCGTCGGCCTAGCCGTGCTCATCATTTGGCTAGTAATTAAGCCCAGGAACCTCAAGTACACTATCGAAGACGCCTCCATCCACGGCTTTAACCTAACTCCCGACAACCACCTTCATGCCAACTTTAGTTTCCTCCTTAGAGCACATAACCCTAATGGTAAGGTCTCTATTTATTACGACAAAATTCAAGTGTCGGTGCTTTACGACGACCAAACGGTGGCGTTTGACGCCGTGGAGCCCTTTTTTCAGCCCCATGGAAATGTGACTCGTTTGGGGCTCAACCTTGTGGCTAAAGATGCGTCGCTAGTTAAGACTGCGGCTAAAGACCTTAGTCTTGAGAAATCATCTGGGGAGGTTGAGTGGGAGGTTAAGATGAAGGCTAAGATTAGGTTTAAGGTTGGATCATGGAAATTGAGGCGTCGGACGATGAGGGTTACATGTGAATCAGTTTTGGTACATTTCTCTTCGTCTAAGGGTTTTCAGAAGATTACCTGCGACGTAAATCTTTAATTAAGTTGCATGCGGTGTGTTTAATTTCTTCCGTTATGATTTTTTCCTCTGTTCTATCCTTTTTTTTTTCTTTTCTGGAATGGTGTGATATCAATCTAACAAAATACAAATGATTTTGAATTTCTGCTCATTCAATAAATCATCTGAACCGTTAAAAGTTTGAAATAAATTTTACAATCGATGTAGTGCCGAAAGCACAGAACACAACTAATAATCATACATTGTGCGTTTGATATTAAAAGCTTGAGATTGTACCTTTTGTAAAATATTGATGAATCGCTATTTGATTTTATTTAATCAGGCCCATTTCAGAAAATGGCCACAATTGGTGTGGGCTTTGTTACTTATCAATATAAAACTGAAAGTCCAAAGTTTCTTGGGTAGTCGAAAAATGAGAGACGGGTAGAGAGCAAGAGATGTATTATACAGAATTTCATAAGCAATACAAAATTAATATTTTCTCTATCCCACAAAAATTGGTTTAATTCTAAGAGTTGTGCACAAAAAAAAGAAAGAAGAACAAACACATGTTTTCAGAGGAAATCATTCATTTAAGTAAACAAATTACTTATGATCCGCACTATATTTATGTAATTGACAATTTCTAACTTTTTATGGGTATTATAAAATTATATATTGAAATGTATGTAATATATATGTTGGATTTACCCAATTAAGTAGCATAAATTAATTATATATATTAAATTGTATAATCAGAATCCTAATCAATTTCTAGAAGAAATGAAACATTTTAGTATAAACACATTTTCAAAGATTGTATATGACAAACTTATTTTAATACAAAATGAAGAAGGTGTGTTAATTTAGAGAAATGACGAAACCTCTAAAAATTCTACCTAACACAAATACTTGCTTTTAAAGGTTAAATGAATGAATGAATTATTTATTTTAGTTGCCACACGAGTATTAAGACAATTCAGGACTATCCCAATTGATTCATCTACTAATATGTAACAACTCAGGATTATCTGAGTTGAATAACCTATTTTTAAATTATAGATGACATACCAACGATCACTTAAAACAAATCAAAATTTAAAATTTCAACCAAAATGACTCGGTTATTTAAGAGTATTTTAATGGATAAACTCACTTTATGTGTGTTTGACAATCTTCCTTTCATAAATAGGAATAAATAAACTATATATTACTATATAATATTACCAATATTAACAATGTTTACGTAGGTAGTATTTGACTTTCTAAAATAAATTCTCACTTTGGGATGAAGTAGGAACTTCTTCTCTTCATCAACTATGCATGGTTACAAGGAATTTTTTTTTTTGGCCTACTTATAAGAGTTAAAAGATTTTTCGTGAAAAAAAAGAAGCTATTGGATTATACCGTAAAAAAGTATAAAGTTTAATTATTATTTGTTTGTCATTAAGTCATTACAAGTTCGAGTTTATATACTAGCAATCAGTATAGATGCTTCATGACTCAGGTAAGTTTCTTTGAACTTTCCGCAATCTCCTTTCCTTTGTGACCGCTCCCTTACATTAATTCTCCCTAAACTCTTAAAATTGCAAATGTATAGTTAAGTCGGATGGCCACTTAATTAAGTGAGCAAGTTGAGGGTTTTTAAATTTCTTTTTTAATTTAGTCTATATGTTTTAAAATTTGCAATCTTAGCCCCCAAATTTAAGTATCTTCATATGTTTATATTTCTCTAAAATATTAATATTTTAAACTAAAACTTTAATCTTAAAATTAATAACATAATATAAACAACACGCAGGATGTGTGTACAGACCCCAATGCACAAAATGTTTATATATATGTTAGTAATACTTTTGAATTAAAATAACATCAAATACCGCGAAAACTAACACTTAATTAAATTAAAACTTGATTGGATTATTAATAGTATATATGTTATAATTCCTTGGTGAAGTTTCTTTTTTAATTGTTGGTAACAAACAGAGGGAAGCAAATTAGGTGTTGAGCAATTAATTTGTTAATTAAGTAGTTGGGGAGTCGTCCATCGTCCGTCTTGGAGGTGAATCGAGCGTAGTAAAGAGAATCAGCTAACAATCAATATGTACATTGTTGGAATGTGATTATTTGGGTTTAGCCATGGTGCAGTTTAATTTATTTAATTGTTCGGATCTGGTGTTGGCCTATATACATTTATTTTGATAGCCCGCTCTAATAGTGGGAGAGTCCTCCTTAAAGTAAAATTGTGTTTTCTTATTTGGTGGGATAAGAAGATATAATTTGATAAGGAATTGATCAGCTATTAATTGCAGTTATAAGGTGATTCTACAAAAGATTTCTACTCCTAATTGGATTCGGGTGGACATGACATTTATAAATACAGCTATAAGCAAGGGTTTGGAGGACATAATGGATGCGACACAAATAAACAATTTGTACTCTTCATATTATTTTTATAGTGAATTTCTCATTTCTGTTCGTGGTTTTAATTTTCTCAATTAGGTTTTCACGTAAATTATTGTGTTCATATTTTATATGTTTGTATGTTTATCTGTGTGTATTTCGTGAGTTTAATTTTATAACAATACAATCAATTGTTAGCACAATTTTAATCTACTATTTTGATGATTTCGTCATGCGTACAAAGTTAACATACATGAACATCTAAGAGGAACCACAAATATCATATACTACTACTATATATAATTATCTTAAATGCATGGAGTGATCTTCATGATTGTGTATAAATAGCATCTTACCTATATTCATTCCTGTCAGAAATATTTCATTCAATTTAATTAATTGGTAAACTAGACGTATCTTCAAATTAATTTTCAACTAGCATGCAAGTCCAATCAATTAGATATGATCATGCATGCACATCATAATGTGATACTTTTCCATATTTCTCATTCTATTTCATCTTTCTCATTCACTTATTAATTCTATTCAAATCTCAACTTGAGTACTGTTATACATTCCGAAAGTTTTCTGTCAGAAATATGATTGTGACATATGTACACATGAGAGGTAAAAATTAAGAAGGATCTCACTTTAATTTATTCTACCTTATCACATGGGTCGCAATCCAATTTTATTATATATTTATATATGGACATGTATATTATTTTCCATCTCAACCCCATAACATGAGCATAGAAATGATAGCATTTCTTGAACCAAAGGGATTTATTTATTTAATATTTTTTTCTAAGTGTGATTCCTTATCCAAAAATCCATATAACACCCACATGCAAGCAATTCTCCCCATTTCTTTTTGTTTTTCTATATTTGGACGTGAAGAGCACCGAATCAATAATATATGAGTACTGATAAGGCTGATTTGTACATAACTATGCATGTGTTGATTTTGACCCAAAAAATTAAAGAAGAAAATATATATGATAGAAATCATATATATCTAGCAACTTTGGTGCTAACTGCCTACCCTTTTCACAAAATGAGTCCTATTTATAAAAAAAAATGCAAAACTTAATTTCTTCGGTATTTATTCCTATATTTAATATTCAGCAAGTGGTTCAATATTTGTGACATAACAGTGAAATTGTATTGTTATACTTGATAAAATTATGTTATTAATTTTATACTATATATTATAAAATTTGTTTTGTGAAACAATTTTTGTCGAGGAGTGAAACTTGGGACAGAGGCAGTAGTTAACAATATATATATAATAAGGCTCTTAAACGGACTGTTCGTAAACGAACAATCCTTTTGCGTACACTTTTAAATTGAATAAGTAGGCCCAATTATGTACTATCTCAATTATGTAGGATAAGTAGGAAAAGGATGTACGCAAAAGAATTGTTCGTTTACGAACAGTCCGTTTAAGAGCCTTATCCTATATATATATATATATATATATATATATATATATATATATATATATATATATATATATATATATGTAGCTATGGGACAGCTTAATTTAACCCTAGCAAGTTCTAAGATATGTGTTTGGGCCATGGCGGTTTGCAAAGTGCAAACCCTAGAGATATGATGGATGTAGATGTGGATATTGATTTGATTATTCATCCCAAAAGCCATAATATATGGATCGGAGCAATTAAAGTTTCATTGAGCTAGCTAGACCCCTCCACATTGACCTAATTGCTAGCTGCTTGCATTGGCATGTAGACAATGGAGTTATGTTCTTGGCTAGATCTTGAATATGTTAACATACAAATAATGATCAAGGACAACACACTGCCTAAACCCCCCATATAACACACTTTGTCTTGAGGTTCAAAGACACATCTGATCTACAGAACCTTACGCATGATACCTTGCTAAAGAACCAAAGACAATTTGCTTTAAACAAACACCAAAGTGGAAACCAAACATGAGGACAAGACACAATAATCTAAGTTGGGAGAAAAATCAATTAATTATAGCTTATATAGTGAATCCAAGTATAAAACATTACATTCAAAAATAAAAGAGTATATATATATAGATCCGCCCGGCCCTGGTTAGCATGAAGTTAATTTTGGTCAATTGACCAATACACTGTCGACACGCAGGCGAGAGATAATTTAATCTCTCTGCGTGTCAACAATATATTAATCAATTGACTAACTTATTATGAAGTTAACTTCATAATAACTGGATCCATTTATATTTATAAGTGATCCCGGCCTAATATTTATTATGTATATAACCAAATATATAGTGTGTCAAACCCTTTGCTATCACCGCATACTTTAATTTGACATTGTTTCTCCTTAGAACTTACTTCGATTTAGGTATATTTAATTAGATTAAGTTATGAGTTCAAGGCTCACGCAATGAACTTAATTTATGATTGATAATTATAATCTCAAATGTCCAATTTATAAACAAATTTAGAATTTTTATTTCGTGAAGGATATTCTTATCCTGAAATGAATATAGAAAAAAAATAATATACGTACGATTATTGAATATTTAACAAAATTTGTTATCACTTTTATCATAATAAATAACAAAATTATAAATGATATTAATTAATTCATTATAGGACAGAGATAATTAAAAGCTACTCCCTCCATTCCTAATTAATTGACGCTTTAGAGCTGAAATTGTATTCCTTTTTATTTGACGTTTGTAGATTTTTAGGAGATATTGATTACATTACTTTTTAAATTACTGCTAAACATTTAATACTCTACTTAATTTTCTCCTTTTCCAAGGCTATTTTTTCTCCATCTTTTATGAAAATTGTAACTTTCTTAATATTTGTGCAAAACTTCAAAACGTCAGTTAATTAAAAATGGAAAGAGTATTATAGTACGTATAAATAACCCAAAATCACTATGTTTAGAGTTTAGTTTAGTCAGCTCACTCCAAATGGCACCACTTGCTTTTTTAATAACAGTACTTTTAGCGGCGCGTTCAAATTATCCTTTTGTTAAGCACTTTGTCATTGTTTTAAGAAACATTTTAAACATGACCTCAAAATTATAAAAAATAATTGTGAAATGGACTGACTACATACGCCACTAACTATCTCTCGAGTCAATGCATTTCTTCTTGATTCATAAATTTGCATGCTCGCCGCACCTTAAGCACTTTCGATTTCTAAATTCTCATTAATTAATTTAGACGATTCATAATTTGGGTAGGCTTTGATTACACATGCCTTCCACAAAATTAGCTCAATTGTTTATATTTTAAGAGTAATCATTTACTTTCCTAGTTTACTACTACTATTGGTACCCAATACCCATATTTTATTTTTGACCACAACTACACACACACACACACACACACACACACATATATATATATATATGAGTAATGATTCATAGCATGTATTTTCTCTGAATCAAAAATGAACATACACTATCTCTACCGTTCAATATATGAATTAACGACCAAGATTAAAACGGCAAAATTCACGTGCGATATCCGCTACTAATAGTAGTGGATGACGGTTGTCGTTCCCTACTAATAGTAACGGATGTCGCTGAAAATATATAGTACGATCCGCTATTATTAGTAGCGGACGTAACCCGTCATCCGCTACTAATAATAGCGAACACTAATGATGATATTTGCCTATTTTTAATTCATAGCAAGTACTTGAAAAGGAACATTCCCCAAAATATATACATATATATAAAAACAAATTTTAGTAAGGTATTGTACGTTGTGCTTGGTACATTTTTGACTTCAAAGTAGTCTTTGTCCTAAGATAGAGGCTAATAATGTGTTTATAGCTTACATTAATGTTTCCTTGAGATCCTTTGATCTAATTTTATAGAGATGTTTTTGGGGTCACAATTTCGCATTGCACACCAAAAAATTAAATAAATGATAACGAAATCATTGTTTTTCAAAAAACTTTAATTCTAAGAAAACTCGTCAATTTTACTGACACCTTCTAACTCTATTCAAGTAATATTATATTTAACTTAATTAAACCTTTTTGTACATACAAGAAAAATTGAAAACATAATACTCCCTCCGTTCATAAAAGATTGTCGTTTTAGAAAGTAATTTTTGTTCTAAAAAGATTGTCGTTTTGAGTTTATCAATACACATTAGCTATTTTTTCCCTACTTTATCCATATTTAAAGCTTTCTTCCATTCCCAATGATTCTTATTCAATTCAATGTTATAATCCAAGTAGTAATTGGTTGAATTGAATAAGAAACATTGGGAAGGAAATAATAGGTTGAGACAATTAATAAGGGTAGTATAGTATTTTCGCTAGATATTAATTATATTCTTTAATCTGTGTGCATTAATCTTAAATGACAATCTTTTAGGAACAGAGAGAGTATCATTTTTTTATTCCTTTGGAAAAAATGGCTCTCTTTGAGACGAACAGCAACAAATATATTTTCTCCTACATGGAGTAATTTTTACTTTGGTGTGGACATTACTGCTGCATTTAATCCACTAGAAGCAGCTTGTACTAGTAGTAGTAGTAGTTTCTTTATATCAAAGTTAGTGATCATGGGAATAATTGCAATTAAACATTAATTACTCCACTAGATTAATCTAATTCTTTTTATCTTTTCCTTTCATAATGTTTGCTCATTTAATCTACTTATTAATTTAAAAAAAGGAATATATAATAGATTAGTTGGTTTAAACAATTCAGAATACTGTTCAACTTTGATGATGTTTATGAAATGACACGCAATAGTAAATATTCAGCCTTGTATATTAGTGTGTAAATTAATCAATTTTAATTGACGAAAATGTTATTGTGGAAAAAATGTTCTCAACTTATTTTTAGTCGATTTTCACGGATAATGCTTGCCGACAATTTTTTATTTGCCTCGAGGCCCTCAATCCCACCAAAAAAGAAAATGAAAATATCTTATTTTTAGTACATTTCCCCCCATGTTAATTAGTTTTACAAGTTGTTATGACCTTAATTAATTTATATGAACATTCAAAAAAAAAAGAGAGTCAATATTGATTTTATTTTTTTGAATCGAGAAAATATTGAATAAGTTCTAATAAGAAATTATTTTTTATGATTCCTTAAATTGTTAACGCCAAGATTTGTCTATGCGCCTCAATCACCAATAGCGCGCCGTTGGGGGATAACTCCGGTGTGAGAATACGTATAGGGTGAATAAGTTTTAACAATGGAGGTATTAAGTTTTAATGCTGAAAAAATAATGAGATCTACCTGAGAATTAAAACGTAACCTTGTATTTATCGTGACCACACATTTTCCTACATTCCCGTCCCCGTATGAAAATAGAATTACTCATTAGAATAGATTCCTTAATGAGACAAAATTGAATTTTCTTAAAGAAAAAAATTGAATTCTATTCTTACTCTTTGAGTTGGAAATTAAATATAATTAGAAATTTTAGATTCTTTAAAGTTCTCTAATTGTCCATAATAAACTCCTACGTGGGGAGACTTCCTCCACGTGAATTATGACCCATCGAATCACCCAGGCCCAAATAATCATGCCCCAATAAACATCAATGCTTGAGCATACACAATATCGAAAATATCTCAAATGCTAACAAATTTCAAGCACCACAAAAATTAAGAATAATTAGAAAACCAGAAAAATCATCTCCATGCCAACCAGTAAAATAATTAGTACGGTAGACAAAAATACTTCAATATCCAAATTTTAAGCAGCAGAAAAGAAAAAAAAAATAATCCAAATTTGGTTATTTTTGCCTTTTAATCCGGTTGCCAAACAATGTCCAATGCTCAAAATTAAGGGCCTATGGCTGTAAGATGAACTAAACAGTTCGGGTTGAATTCGTACTAACTTGATTACAAGTTTAATTCGAACTTGACTCGAAATATAAATAATTCAAATACAAGCAAACGTTAAAATTTGATAAATTATTTGAACATCTTCAAATTGCAAATTTTTATTGATACTCGGATCATATTGACTCAACTCAGTAATTAAACGAGTCTCAATTAAATTTTATTTTATATTCAATAAATTTTATGAACCAAATATAAACAACTCAATAGTCCATTGGTTTCATTTGCCCCATTACTCAAAATTCACCTACCCAATTGACGACACATATATGTCACGACGCCGTTTAACATACTTTTAGCCGCTCCTCATTCTTACCGTTGAATTCAAGACTTCCGGAAAGTTCCGTAATTAGTCCATAAAACAAGTGCAAGTGATTACGGCTCTTATGGGGAATATAGACGTTAGTATTACGGCAAAAGACGTATGATAAATAAAAGATGACGTGTCCTCTCATTTATTATTTTCATAACTCTCACCCTCCTCTCGCTTCCCTCTCACTTTCTCTCTCCAAAATCACCCAATTCATTCCCTGCTCTTTCTCTCTCTCCTAAAACGTTCTCTCTCTACATTCATCCCTATTTAACAACTCTGCTTAACTTAGGGTTTTCCATTCTTAAAGTCAGCTTGATTGGTTGAAAGTTAAAACTATAGCTTCTAAAGGTATGTTATTGTATTGAAATGAATCTTATTGGCTTAGCTTTTTGGTTGTTAATTGTAGCTTTTGAGCTGAAAAAATTGTAATGTGAGTGTTAATATATCATTACTGTTTCTTATTTTTTGTTAATTACATATCTATTATGTTAATATGCTGATACATGTGTTAGTTGTCAAAACGTAGGAAAATTTGACTAAACTTGAGCTGTGTGATCTTGATTTTGACTGATTGAATTGAATTGGATTTAAATGCAAGCGGCTTCTTTTCTGTTTTAATAAATTTATGTTTGAAACTGTATTTCAGTTAATATTAGTTCCATTAAGTAGAACTTAGAAGATCTGTCAAAATAAATAAATATTGGGGAAGGAAGAAATAAATTTTGTAGTTATGCTGTTAATATGATACTATAGAAGGGGTTAATATATATATTTTTCTAAAAATTCTGATGCAGGGAATTGAAGATATTATTTAATTGCTCACATGTTACAGTGCATTTGAAGCAGAAGCGCTGCTTATTAAATTTGGAAGATGAATCACCATGGTTGAAGGCTGTTTTCTGCTTTTAAGTGTGAAAAATGGCTGTTGCTGGTTTGCACAATGTTTCTTTGCTTAATTCTTCTTTGAGTGCGGAGTCTCAGTCTCCTGTGTCAAGATGGTGGGCTGATCGTGATAGGCCGAGTACCCGGGCATCCTCCCTTCTGCAAATGTGGCGCGAGCTTGAGGAAGAGCATGTTACGAGTCATCCCCTTGTGAGAATTGGAGAAAGACCAACGAAAGGGAGGGCTGATGAGTTCAATACCGGCTTTAGTAGTTCTTATTTGTCTAGAGGACATGGGCATGACAGTGTAGGTAGCTTGGTGGATGCCAATGAAGTAGAGAGTGAGTGCACAATATCTCCCCGAGGCTTGCAAAATGAAGATGAAGATAATAAAAGTTTAAGTTTGGAATCTATTGATTTTAGTGAAGTGGAAAGGGAGAGGGTGAGGGGAATTTTCCGCGAATGGCGGATTAGTGGCCGGAGGGACAACATACCTAATGAATCACAATTGAACAACTGCTCAAGGGCGCGGTGGCTTGGTGAAAAGGAGTGTGAAAGGGTGAGAGTTGTAAGAGAATGGGTAGAAAAAACCACTCAGCAGAGAGGCACTTGTCATGAAGAACAAGATGCTGAAATTGGTGCTCATCTTGAACGAGTTCGTGATGGATTGTCTGTTGACCATTGTGAGACTAGAGACAGAAGAACAATCCGTAGACTATGCGGAAGACAGGCTCTTCTCGATCTGCTAATGAGGGCTGAGAGGGAAAGGAAACGAGAACTTCAGGATTTGTTGGAGCACCATCCTGTATCAGATTTTCCTCATCGCAACCGTATTCAGGTTAGTTATGTTTAGAGTTCAGCACTAGGCTCGTACGTGATGCAAGATCTTTTTAAATAGTATATAACACCACCAGCTCTGTCACCAACAACCATCTAAAATACCAACATATCCTTGAAATTCAGCTGACATGTGTAAAATCTATAACTAGTAATTTCACTGGATATATCTTTTGTGTAATCTTGTTTATGACAACTCATTTGGAGTAGGTCAAACTAGCAAGTTTATATCATGTGTCGATAGAGTCATTTAGGCTCATCTTACAATTATTTTGGTGTAGTTTCCTGGACATGGTTTTAGCTAATTTTATTTTGGATTCATTTTCAGGGTGTCAGTTGAAATGATAGAATTATGATGACTTATAGTTGCTGCATTTGCATAATAATCTTTTTGGTGTATATTGAGCAATTTTTGCTGTAAGCACAAATGATTTTCCATTTCTTTGTGTTGGTTATTGTATTGTTGAGATTTAAGTGTACACTACAAGGTCCATTCAGGTCTAACGCCTATGTCATGTGATCAGTAATGTTTATTGGTTACGGCTAGCTCTTCCTTTCCAATTCTTTATTATATTTTCTCAGCTTTTCTAACCAACTCTTTATTAGAAAATCTTTAATAGCGCCAATTGCAAGAAGATAGTTTTTCATTGTAGTTACCAAATTGGGTTAAATCCACTTTTCCCCCACTATACTTGACTTCGATTTACAAATGCTTCACTGAATTGAAATTTTTAACAGTCAACTCATTGAACTTCTTATTTTTTACAAACCATCACAAATTCCGTCTGAACAAGTTGACTTTTAACCGAAAATTTTTAAAAATATTATTTTTATCCAATTGTCCACGTGTACACGCCAAATAATAGCCAAGTAACATATGTGTCCCACAAATTTGTCCATGTGGCCATCAAAATAGAAAATTTATATGTTAAAATTAATTAAAAATTTGTAAAATGTTAAAAATCTATCCAAAAATATTTAAATAAATTACAAAGTTAGAAAAATTAAAAAATTAAAATGTGGAGTATAAAATGACATACAATAATAGAAGAAATTAACTTAATTAATCAACTTAAACACTTTAAATTCAAACCCAGCCTATTTAATGGGTTTTATTAAATTGTTTAATCAATTTGTTATATAATTACATATTGTTCTTTATTTTAATTGCTTGAGATATATTTTATTTTGTAAATAAAATTTCTTCCATATTTTTCTCAAGTTAATAAAATTATTAAGATATATGTTTTTTCTTCCATGATTTCATTTGTTTAATTTTAATTTTTTAATTTGTTTCAACTTTTAGATTTACTTTTATTTTTCATAGATTTTTAATGTGTGGATATTATTTGAGAAGCCCACGTGGATAACTAGCTTAAAAATATTATTTTTTAATTTTCCATTAAAAGTCAACTTGTTTAGACGGAATTTGTGACAGTTTGTAGAAAATAAACAGTTCAATGAGTTGATCGTTAATAATTTCAGTCCAGTGATGCATTTGTAAACCGGGGTCGATCGAGCACAGTGGAAAAAATTGGATTTAACCCCCTTACCAAATTTTATATTTTAAAACTATGCACAACTATAGTATATTTTGTATTCAGTAATTTTTATCATCTAATCATGGTAAGCATGGTGTTTAGTATAATTAGTTTCATCTTTACCTTAAAGGCTGTTGAAGCTTTTCATTACATATTTAGTAAGTATTTTACTCTTAAACTTTTAGCACTAATTTGATGCTGGCTTCTGTTTTGGGAATGTCAATGGCATTGAATACTTTAGTGCAGGCTCAAATTGGTTGATGTGGAAACATTGATTTATTACTGCCTTCTTTACTAGTTATATCAATCTTATTTGCTAAATACATTCATAATCTCGTTTAATTTAGTAGACTGTTAAAATTATGTTACAAAACCAAAGATGGTAAAGTTATAGATAGACTAAATTAAATATTCATGAAGAGCTAGCTTATTATGATTTTGTGGTTGCAGACATTTTGGCGGGATTGATTTTATCTTACTGTGTAGAGTACATATGCTAGGAGGTATTTGTCTAGGATTAAGACTTTACTGGGTTCATATATTCCATAGAGATGACCCCTTGAGGAATTTTATTCTGCAGATGAAGAGGAAGAAGCACCACAGTTTGGTGTCAAAAGTCAAAATTATTGCAGAATTTATCTTTTCATCAAAGTCTTACTCTTTCGTAGTAGTGTATGAAACAACCCGGGTCAAATCCCGAGTCCGGAACAAATCTCAGGTCAAATCTCTAGTCCTAATCGAATCAAATCCATCCAAATAAAGCCTTAAACCACTGACCCAATAATATCTTTTTGGGTCATCTTAGCTCACCATAGGCTCACCTAAAAGGTCATGACTGAAGGTACTATTGCTAGTAATTTAATTCCTATACACAGACAAATTTTTCCCATATCTCTCGATGTGGGACTTGGGGTATTACAGCGTATGCTAGTATGCAGTTTTGTTTATTATGTTGTATATTGTTGGCACTCAGCCAATGTGATTTGTTTTCATGATACATAACAACTTTTCTTGAACTGATGAGTTAATTTCTTTTGTAGTCATTACTCAAAGCTAGATTCTTGCGGAACAAAGCATACATTCAGGAAGAGAGGTCTTCTACAGCTGCAAGTGAATTGGGCTTATTGAGACAAAGGCATACTGTATCTGGTTTAAGGTATTTTTTTTGTCTTTTAAGATGATATGTTTTATATTTGTGATCCAGATTATGATCCTTCTCTTCCCCTTCAGGTATTTTAAAAATAATATTATGCGCAAAAATATTTATCTTTTACAGTTATATATCACACATTCACACTTCATTACTACAGCATTCTTTTTCTATTGAAAATATTTTCTTCCCTATCATATAATATGACAACAGTTCAGCAATAGAAATTAAATAGATGGTGGTATTCCTTCAAACAACTTAAAGAACATTGCAGATTTTTTCAGTCACTTCTGAAGTGTACTGATAATGTAGTCTCATCTACAACAACTTCTACCTCCAGTTGCTGCAATCATTCTCTGATTGAATCATGGAGAACTATTTAAATAGGATGAATTTCCAGTTACTGAATGTGCCGTGGTTGTATATAAAACTAACCACCCACCCACTATCACTTTTTAATATATAAGAGTGTAAAGAGACTAGTGAGGATCATGGTTCAAAGTTGCGGTAGTGGCCTAGGTTGCTGAAGGATTTTTTTTTGACTTGGCTCCGGTTTCGGGCTATACTCACCGTCTAGAGCTTCAAATTTATTTATTTAATATTTTTATTTTGATTAGTTATTATGTAAATATACGTATTCTATTTATTATTGTTACTTCTTCTATTCAACAAAAAGAGTCCAATTGTTTGATATTATTATTGTTATTACTCCATTTGTTCCACAAAATCTCATTTGCTGATTTTTATCTTTCATCATTATTTCACCATGATATCTCTGTTACGCCTTTATTTCTCCTTGATTTCTCCATTACACTGTAATTTTTTTCTGTTATGGCAAAATTTCACCCATACACAAGTTTACATTGATAACGCTTGAAATTACAATTTGCGACTCGTTATCCGATTGGTGAGTAAGGAAACCATTCCGATACGCCAAGATTTCGGCAACATGGCTGATCCTTTGAACCATCTGAGAATTGAGATTTTCAGACACAAGTTTGCTGGTGAAACCTGTTAGGTGTGCCTTCAAGACTATGCTAGAGGAGCGAACTAAGCTTATTGTCAACCTTTGATGAACATGAAAACGTGTAACAGAAGTGCTGAAGCCTGGAGGTGATAATGATAGATACTGTTTTAGTTAAGAATATCACAGAGGAACATGACTGCGACTTACTAGATCATTGCTGTCTGCTGCCTTTCTGCTTGTGCCTCAATTTGTCACTTAATCTATAAATGTTGGTTTCGTCTAGAGCTGCATGTATGCGGTTTTCAAAAATTGTACAATTGCTACGTTTTGTGTTCAGTTCAAACATATTGTTGCTATTATTCTGTTCAAGGTTTACTTATTATGAGTTAGTGTTGCCTTTTAGAGCTTTGGTTTTATTTTGTTAGATTTCTTGAATGACAATTCGCAAAGCTTTCCGCAGGGAAGGATTTCTCTCCTTTGAATCGGATAATTTTGTTCGTGGTCCAAGTGGCATTGCCCAGTCTGATAGATCATCTAGCGATTATGTAAGCTGTCACATAAATGAACAAACTCAAGCAAATAATTTGCAGCAGGTCGTCCTAAATGAATTTTGTCATCACCCTGAGCCCACCAATGAGGAAACAGATATTAGTGTTTGTTATACAGCTGACTCAGAAAGCGATGTTGATGAAGGTTTAAATCTGCAAGAATCTGCAACTCAAGTAGATGAAAGGCAAGAAGTTTTGGAAAATGAGGACATAGAGCAACTGCCATCCACTATTGAGTGTGTAGAAAGGAGAGATGATAACGGGCAAGCATTTGGAAATTTGTGGGGAAGTAGTGGCAATGACAGGTCGCGAGAAATTTTGGGTATTGAAGGCAGTGGTCAAGGTACTCTACTAGAACCCCGCCTAGCATTTTCTCAAGGCTATGGTCCCCATAATGATGAAGGAGATGTAGACATTGACATTGCATCTGGTGACATAGATCAGTTAGAAGGAACCACAGTCCGGGATCTTAATTGGCAAAACATGCCTCTTCAATCAGAAGAGTGGCAGGAATCAGTTACTGAATGGAGAGATGTTAGTGGAGAAGGCATTGATATGAATTCACGTGAAAGTAGCCATCAATGGTATCGGGTGATATCTGAGAATGATGACGGAGAACATTCTCGTTTGCAAGTCCCTCATGATGAGTGGCATGACAATACTTTAATCGAGGCTACGGATAATTGGTCAGATGAAGCTTCTGGTGATGAAGTTGTTCCTGCTGATAGGATTGATACATCTTATTTCTCTGATGACGAAAATGGTCAGAGTCTGGAACTCAGAGAACTTCTGAGCAGGTATATGTTGTCATCACTTAAAAGTCTATTGCCTTTCATCCATTGACATGATAAAACTTTTAACAATTCTTTTTATTTTTTTATTGTAGGAGAAGAGTCTCTAATCTTCTTAGAAGTGATTTTCGGGACAGTCTAGACCAACTGATACAATCATACGTGGAGAGGCAAGGTCATGCTTCTGCTGACGGGGAACTGGACAGAACATCATCTTCTCCTGATATTGTAGGGCAAGATCAAGAGCAGCAGATTGGAGATTTGCACGTGGGTGAGTCAGAAGTTGTTGGGAGTACACCAGTGATTCTCCCTCCACCACAGGTCACCCCTTCACACACTACTTGGGACCAGGATTTACATGACACTAACTGGCAACAACCAAACATCCCTCAGAGTTTTGGAATTGTAAGTTTGTATTTTCTAATTCAGAACTGGTACTAGATTAATCTTTATTTAGTTTAGTGTTCAGAGTAGTTTACTATTCTGATAAATGGACCAATAAGAGTCCTTCGTTTTTCTTTGTGGCGATTTTCAACGTCATTTTACCATTTTAGTTGATCTCGGCTGTAAGTGATAAAGTCATCAATGGATCTCCCTTCCTAAAATAAAATGTCTTTTATACTGCTAGATTTTCGGGAGTTAATTATTGTATTATCCTAGAGTGATGTTCAGAACCGATTCCACATCCATCATTTTATGCACAAGATTATAAGATGTGGCTGATATGTATAGCTCATGCCTTTTGTTTAGGCTTAAAATGTCTGCATGATACTTCTTGACATCTTGTTATATCCTTTTTCGTGTGTTTCGATTTTAATGACTTTTTTTTTCTTCTTTTTGGGAGCAGGAATGGGAGATCATTAATGACTTGAGGATTGACATGGCCAGGCTTCACCAGAGGATGAACAGCATGGAGAGGATGCTGGAAGCCTGCATGGATATGCAACTTGAGTTGCAGCGTTCAGTAAGGCAGGAGGTTTCTGCAGCTCTGAATAGACCATCTAGATCAGAAGGTTTGTCTACAACCTCTAAGCAACCAGTTGTTTATATTTCTTCCTCACATCTTCTCCCTCCTCCCTCCTTCTCATCTGGTTTTTTTCTTCATGAAGATGAAATTGTTTCTCGAGGTTAAGGCCAAGTCCATTCTAATTTCCCCGTTTAGAAAATTATTTTACTTGAGTATATTCTATTGCTTTCCCTTTTCATACTATCAAATAAATGATCATTTAATGTGAGCCATTTGTTTGATGGTAGAGGCAAGTAAGGAGAGTTTGGTACAATATGAATCTAAATGGAATCAAGTGAAGAAGGGTGTCTGCTGTATTTGTTGTGATACCAGTATAGACTCTTTATTGTACAGGTAAACATTACAACTCCCTTAAACATACATAATATCCAAATAAACATTCACCATGCCTTGTGCATAAAATCTTACATTATATCCTTTTTTCCCTGTATTATCCTATTGATACAGGTGTGGCCACATGTGCACATGCTCTGAATGTGCAGAAAAACTGGTCCAAGGCAGAGATAAGTGTCCGATGTGCCGTGCACCAGTACTTGAGGTGATCCGTGCTTATATGGTATGAAGAGTGGGAAAAAATAAATAACAAGAAAAGGGAAAGCAGAATGA
Source organism: Panax stipuleanatus (assembly GCA_020205555.1). Lineage (NCBI taxonomy): Eukaryota > Viridiplantae > Streptophyta > Magnoliopsida > Apiales > Araliaceae > Panax > Panax stipuleanatus. The sequence continues at coordinate 36,821,548 of CM035125.1, forward strand.
GAATTTGAATAACTAAGGAGAATGAGATAAGAGTATTATTAACCGGTCAGTTTCTACTTCTGGTTCCTTTGTTGGGCGATTTTTATATTTAGCTTGTTTTGCATTTATGTCATTGGAATAGCAAGGGCCATACCATATTCATTTGTTCGTTCAAATCAGAATAATAAATTGGTGAGTGGATTTTTATGTTGAGCCTCCCTCCTTCCCTCTTCTAGGTGAACTTTTACCATTTCGACGGGATACCTGCCAAAATCAAATGAAATGATGGTAATCATTGTGCTACGGATCTGATTTGGAATTGGGATATTGTCTTCAAATTGCAACTACTGAAATGGCACACCGTCGATTGTCTCCAAAATGATGTAAAATTTTGAAGTTAAATCGAGTAATGTTACAGATACAAACTATTTTATAAATATTTTACAAACTGTTGATGTGGCACACTTCATCTCGGCATATTGATCAACAAATTGTTTCAATGTAGTCTCCGGCTCCACATAAAAAGCTGAGGTGGAGTATGTCACATCAACCGTTTGTAAAATATTTATAAAATAGTTTGTATCTGTGTAGCATTCTTCTTAATGAATGATGAGTGATTTTTTTTGATGGGTGTTGATTTATTCACTTAATGCTCATCCCATCAAAGATTTCAAATGTTGGCTGTATAATTGTAAAGTCCCCCAATACCGTTAGTTTCTAATCCTTTAGATTTGAGTCTAATTTTGTTGTCCCATCCCATCGCGCTCATCTACTCCTCTGTATTACTACCACCTAATAATTCCTGCAAGATACTAAAATTTCCCATGAAAATAAATTATGAGCATCTACTAACAAAATTTAGTTGTACTAATCTCACTCTATTAATAAAACTTCAACTTTTGAAACCGCTTTTTCGAGATTTTGTGTCACATATCATATGCTTTCACTAAGAATTTTATTTACTTTTCTCTCTCTTTCCTTATTTTTTCCCATGTTTAATTATCTCCTTTTTTCTCTCATAATTGTAATCTCTTTTCCTATTTTTTCTCCGTCACTCCATTTTTCACTCACAATCAATTTACAAATTATTTTTTCCCCCATTCTCATTCTCACATCTTTGTGCAAGTTTATTTAATTTTTTTTTTTTTATAATTTTCTTAATAAATTCTTTTGCCTTCTGTTCTTCTTATTTAAAATTTTCTCTTTATATTCCGATATGCACATAGCGCGTAGCACATGCTTGATTTTTCCTGTCAAGTTGTATGACATCTTTAGAATTTTGAGTTTTTAAGTCGATTGAAACGTTTAGATAGTTTTTCCCTATTAAAAATTGTTTTTTTAGCGTCTAAAGTGTTATATTTCATAAAAATAAAATTATTTATTGAATGTGTTGGACTGTTCTCCGAATGGGAAATAAACTGATGACAAGGGCATTCACAACTTGACGCTCTTGGTGTGGTGTTTATTCCTTAAAATGTATAGAATAACATAAATTTAATGAAGGAAAATGACATATACATAGACAAATATACCACAAAACTGAATTATGATTAACATGAAAGTTTATGCGATAAAATATAATAAATTAAGACGAGATCATCAATACATAGGGAGGGCCCTTAAATCAGCAAGAAAATTAGAAAAAACGATTAATAATCCAACTTTCCAACCCTAAAGAAATTAAGCACTCCAAACGCAAAAATAAAAACATTAGAAATTAAAACTGTGTAAATATATATAGGGAGGGCCCTTAAATCAGCAAGAAAATTAGAAAAAACGATTAATAATCCAACTTTCCAACCCTAAAGAAATTAAGCACTCCAAACGCAAAAATAAAAACATTAGAAATTAAAACTGTGTAAATATATATAGGGAGGGCCCTTAAATCAGCAAGAAAATTAGAAAAAACGATTAATAATCCAACTTTCCAACCCTAAAGAAATTAAGCACTCCAAACGCAAAAATAAAAACATTAGAAATTAAAACTGTGTAAATATATATATATATATATATATATATATATATATATATATATATATATATATTATGTGCATGTGTTTAAATTAATTACGAAGCGGCAGGTAAATTCCATTATACATTTTAAAAATCTTTAATTATTTATACAATACATTTATATGTTTGAACTTTGAAATCATGCATTAAGGCTATATTTGTTTGTGACAGAATAGGGAGGGATGAGAGATAACTATTTTTATTTGTATAATACATTTAGTCACACTATTTATAATTAGTCCATAAAAATATTAAATAAATAACTAAAAACAAAAATATATATATATATATATATATATATATATATATATATATATATATCACAAAATATCATTATGAATTGCAAACGCTTGATATATATATATATATATATAAACCTGATAATAAAAGAAATCTGCTTCATCGACTCTTACATCTTCTTTTCCGAGGCCAAGATGAAGAAACCCTAGAAATCTCATTAACAGATGATGGTGATGATGATCCAAACAAAGACTCCACCTCCTCATCTTTAACAAATACTATTATATTATCATAAAACTTTCTCTTGTGCAAGAATGATACAGCAGCAGCTTGTTCTTGTTGTACTACAGGCCGCCGTTTACGCGGTGCCGGCGGGCAGCTTTGAGCTCTTGGAATTTTATGTTCCTCAGAAGTCGGAGTTCGACAGTACTCTTCGTCATCATCATCAACAGCTTCACCATCTTCTCTTTTATCACCATCACCATCTTGTTTGATTTCCCTTCCTTCACAAAGACTTGCCTTACCTACTGTCAAATTTTCCTCAGGTTGTTGTTTTTCTTCTGACATCGAGTTAGCTATAGCTAGGTATAATTAATTAATTAATTAACCACCAAAAAAAGAATGTTGACAAGTAGAAGATTTAATTAAGAATTGTACGTGGACAAGGATATATAGGGGTAGGGGTGTCGGAGAGCGAGAGATTATTTTACTAGTATTAGGTTGTGATTGATAAATCTCGGAATTAAGATTTGAATGATTATGATATCTTAATAAATTAGATCATCTGAATAGTTATGAGGTGTGAATCTAAAAAACTGTTTGATAACTAAAAAGTAAGTTGTCTCTTAATGACACTATTTTACTATTTTAAAGGAAAAATTTTTATTTAATAATTTTAAATATTCAATTTAATAAAAATGAGTGAATAATATTGTTGAATATATTTATATAAAAAAAAATTATCAAAAAAATTTCATTAAGAGGTACCTCTTAATTATTAAGATTTTATTTTCTGTCTTACCGATTAAGAGACATTCAGAGGTAACAAAAAAAACAGCATCATGCCTCTTAGCGAATAAGAGACAGTCCATTAAGAGGCAATCAAATGTAAACAAACAGCACCTTAGTCCGTCTAACTCGATGGCAAAACCAACAATAATTTTCGGTGGGATTAAAATTATTATTGAATTATAAATAATTTCGCGACGGTTAGGTCCTCGACCTAATTTTTTTATATTTTCAATTCATACATATATATATATATATATATATATATATATATATATATTATATTATAATGACAATATAATAAGTAATAATATATAGTATATAAACACTATATTGATTATAATAGACTTTTTTAATCATAACAACTCATAAATAATTAATTCATTAATTATTTTTAAAAATAATATAAATTATATTATTATTTAATTTAAAATATTATAAAGAGATATACATATATTGAGATGATATGAGTTATATGTGATTAAAATTTGATTGACAAAGTTATAAATTTTTAATTTAACCCCGTATAGTAAAAATTTTATAAAATTTTAGTGGGGGTTAATTTATATATAATATTTACTTTTTTTTAAAATTTAAAATTTACCTTACATTATAAAACAATTATTTTTTTCAGTGTATAGGTAGCTTTGCTAGTGGTCTAACTAGTATGCATATATATAAGAGATTGATTCATAGCCAACGTTGTAAGGATAAAATTATCCTTACAACACATCGTAATCGTCTATTTGGTCATACCTAGCATCCGTAATTTAATACTGCGGACGAGGAACATTTACAAGGAGGTGTATTTTGATCATCTATTCCGTCCGCAATATTAAACTGTAGAATACTAGAAATTAAACTACGGATGAGAGTAATATAGGTTGTTAGATATCCGAATGGATGATCAGAATTTATTATAAGAATAGACACTTTTTTACAATATTGTAAATGAATCATCCCCTATATATATATATTTATGAGTATTGACTGTTTTTCTTTTTTTACTGATTAAGCGGCATTTGGGGCATTTGACGGGTGAAATTTTTTTTGTGGAGTAATGTTAGAGACACAACTAATTCTACAACTATTTTATAATTTGCTAATGTGACATACTCTACCTCAACATATTGATGAATAAATTATTTCAATGTAGTCTTCGGTCCCACATAAAAATTGAGATGAAATATGCCACATCAACAAATTATAAAATAATTGTAGAATAAGTTGTGTCTCTAGCATTATTCTTTTTGTATTAAGAGAAATTTGGGCCATTTGACTAGTGGGGCCACCGTTTGCATAATAGTGTGTGTTCGTCCTAATAAGTAGGTTGGATCTTAGCATTTTAATAAGTATAATTTGGACGGTTGGAGATTTGTTGGAAGACTATTGATTCCATATATTATTGGAGGTGGATCAGTTTCCTCTATATAAAAACTCCTTTTGTTTTACAAAGTATATGAAAATTAAAAATATATTTTTGTTTCATGTATATTTCTTAAGATAATTAAGTATTAGTTTAGTAGTATAATATTATATATAATAAAATTATGATGATAAATTTAAAGAATATTATTTTATTTTATACTATTATCATTAAAAAAGAGTTTTTATTATGGAATAAAAAAGAAGAGCAAGTAAGACTATGTTTGCCAAAGGCAGGAAGCATCTTCTAAATTAAGATGGGACTTAATTATGTACTCGATTGTCTTCTATCTTTCCACCTTCGTCTGTTGGAATTTGAATAGCCTTAGTTAAGGGCGTAAATGTTGTGAAATAATATAGCATAAAGCGACGATTTTCTGTTCTACAGCGACGGCCCGAACTGTCGTCATAGCCAATTTGTTTCTGAGATTTTTTTTATATATATATATATAGATACGGTCCGGATCTTAAGCTTACTATTTATTCACCATATCTTGCTTAGCCCCCTTTAGCGACGGACCGGACGACGGTTTGGTCCGTCGCTATATATACAACTGTCGTCTTAGTTTTTAGCGACGGACAATATATAGACGATGGTTATATATATAACGACGGACCAAATCGTCACCTGGTCCGTCGCTAAAAAGGATAAGCAAGTTATATTGGATAAAAAGTAAGTTTAAGATTCGGACCGTGTATATATATATATATATATATATGTATGTATGTTTAAGAGATTTGTATGTATGTCATTTCATATCTCTTATTGATCTTTAAGTTGTCTTAAAGTGCATAGGATACCACCGTTTTGGACTTTGCCATTAACTAATATATATAGACAAGGGATAGGGAATTGACTCCTCTTATACGTACATATTAAATATAATAATATCATGCACGCCCCACATGTTCTTCTCCACTAGAGGAATTAATAGATTGTTCAATAATATACGCCGGCCTCGTATCATATATGCTACATTCTATGGCCAATATAGTTTGTGATTGATGTAAAATTGAAAGGAATAAAAGAAAGTAATGCATGTATGAGGAGTGTTTTTATACATAAGAATAAATTTACGTTAATATTAAATATTAGTATAAATTCCGGTGTAACAATTCTGAATTAAATTATAGGATAACAAGGTCAAATATATTTTTTCAATAATCCTTGAATTAAATTATAATGTAATAATAAAGTTGTGATTGAAAAAATTGTTATTAGTCATTTTAATTCTTATTTACAGACTAATTTTTTTTACATATTTTGATGTGACTGAGGTGTTACAACTGACGTATATATAAATGCATGAGATAAAAAATAATAATAGTAAATATGGGATTTACGCATTGCTATTTTATTTTATCGCTTCTAGGTTCACGTTAATCGCAATCCAGACTCGTTATGAAAATAGTCTACATAATGTAAATTAGTTTTCATGTATCTAATATCCACACGCGTCTCTACATCTAATATTGACATGAGCTTTTTTTAGCTTATTATATATAGCAACACTTTAATTTGTCATTGGTGTGAACTCTGAATAGAAGTTATTCGAGAAACAATTTAGCAGTTTCAAGAGCAATGGCAGAGTTAATTTTGGATGGAGCCCAAAGTCATAAAATAAGGTTATTAAGGGTCGAATGAAGGTGTAAATAATTTCGAGGCTAGACTGAATTAGGACTCCATGCGAAGCCTATTGTTAATTGGGCAAATCTGCAACTCACAGCAACCCGGGCCCATGTCTCCCCTCAGCCCTGGGTCCATAATAATAATTATTTGAAAAAGAAGTATTATATCTGTTATGTAACAAAACCAAATTGGTTTTATTTCAAAAGAGTAATGCATCTTCAAATATTGTTTAGCTTATTTACATAAATTATTGATAAATTATACTGTTTTTTATTTAATTTAATTAAACTAGACAGTAGTTGTCGGACTAGCATTATTTATTTCAAAATGATACACTTGCATATTCAACAAAAAAATTTTTTGACAGAAATGTTACGTTTAGATTACAAGAATTAAAGGGGAGCTGAATTGTTTATTTTCATGCAATAGGGAAAAAATGTGTTTGGTTATTTTATTGTATCAAATGAATGATTTTCATTCTTTAGTTGATTGGCACTCCTGTCCCTCCAAGTTGCCACTCACTTTCAAAATCGTCCCTAAAATTCTATTTTCGTCAGTTAGGTCTTTAAAGTGATATTTTGTTGGCGTTTCCGTTCCTCCAACCCATTTTGACCTCAACCCGACCCATTTTAACCCAACTCGACCCAGTTTGACCCAACCCAAAATTTTAATATTTAAAAAAATAATATTATTTTTAAAATAAGTTTAAAATAATAATTATATTTAACATTTTAAAAAATAATATTTAATATTTTAAAATAAATTATTATTTTTAAAATAATATTTTTTTTGAAAATAGTTGCTTTTATTATTTTAAAAAAAATTAAAAAAATTAAATAATAATTATATTTAATATTTTAAAATAAAAAATAAAAATATTTTTTAAATAATTATTATTTTTAAAATAATAAATATATTTAATATTTTAAAATAATATATATTTTTATTTAAAATAAAATATTTTAAAAAAAAAATTATAAAGATAATTATTATTCTAAGGAAAAAATATTTGAAACTTTTATTTTTTTCAAAAATGAGTAAAGTTTCATAAAATATAGATTCAAAAAAATACATAGAAAATAAAATTTTATTTTTTAAAAAATAAAGTATATTTTTTCATGTTTTATGTAAAAATTTATTTTCAAAAAAAAAGTTAATATTTCTTTTTTTATTATATGTATTCTAAAAACAGTAAAAGATAAATAAAAAAGGTGATTCAAATTTTTAAATACTATACATTTTTAGAGAGTCACAACAAAAGCAAAAAAAAAAAAATCACAATATCAAATTTTCATGTCCAATTCTCATGTCCCCCATAGAAGGACTCTAAATCTTAAGATGCGTTTTCTACAATTAAAAAAGTTACATGATGAAATGTATTTTTAAGTCTCTATATAATATAAACATCAATGTTGTTAACATCTCTTAATTTCTCCTTTTAAATAGTTATAGATCCACAAATAAACATGATAGCATACACGACTTTTGGGTTGAAAAACATATATATTGCTTTAAGCAAACAAAAAGCAAATTCTTGGCTTGCTTCCTTTTCTTAGTTGTATAGTTGGTTGAGCTTTCATTTCCAACTTCTTTTTCTCCCATGTGATATTTGCTTTCAGATTTTTCTATATCCCTACTCCAGAAATGTTTGGATGATCATTATTTGGAGCCATCTTCTTAATTTGAGATTCTTCCTTTTACTAATTAAGTCAACTCATTAAATTTTTCTAAATTTAAAGCAGTAGCCGTCAATGGGCCTGGTAAGCTTTCTTCCATGCTTAGCTAGTCATCTCCATTCAATTTAAGGAAAATCGGACACACACACACACACACACACACACACACACACACATATATATATATATATATATATATATATATATATATATATATATGTATGTGTGTGTGTGTCTTTTTGGGGATGGGTTATGTTGGGTTATTATATAAAAATTCTCTAGCTAATTTGATCTAAATAAAATATATTTTCGTTAGTTGTATATATGGTAGAATGTTTCCTTATCTTTCCAGCTTTAAGGGGTTTTATTCCATTGGAACCTCAAAATTTTATTTTTCCTTTTGTCTCATTTTGTACGACAATCTTTTTAAATTTTCATTTACAAATGCAAATACGTATATATATATTTGAATATTTGTATGTATGTTATGTATATTCATTAGATAAACGTGTTTCTAAAACATCTTAATATTTGTATGTAAAACAATCAAATATTTTTGCAAGAATTTTTTTTATCATATTATCATTCATCCTTTCCAAATTATAATATCATTATTTATTAACTTTAAAGTCAACTTGAGATATTTTTAAACATCAAATTGTGATGATCTTTAACAATTATGAAACAATAAATTTTACAATGAGTGGTATTTTATAAATTATTTATAATTATCATCGTTATATTGACTAAAATTAATAAAATTCACGTTAATTAATTGTAAGTTTAAAAATATTAAGTTAATTTTAAAAAATTAATAATAATGTTATATTTTAAAACGAAATATAATGACTTTTGTTTAGCATGCATCCAATTTACGTTAGCTGTTTCTCAATTTGTTTTTTATGTTATACATCAATTCTTATGCAGTGTATGTGGCGTAAATTAATACTAATCTAATATGCGCATATTAATTAATACGTGACAAAGCAACGGACAACAAGATATAAATATACGACAACAATTATTTATCAAAAAGTCTAAGCAGAGATGAATATTGGACAGGAGTGAATTAGATTTTTATTTATTTATATTTTGACCTCCAATGAGAGTAAAAATATAAATAGATAAAAGTTCAATACAGCTCCTGTCCAATAATTATGTCTCATAATAAAAAAAACTCATTATTTACAGGTTTTTAATTTGTGACCAACGTGGATATATGAGGTTACATAAGGGTTAGAACATATGCACCCACAACTTAATCATAGTTGGTTAAAAATATAAAAATGTCGATGTTTGAGTGATAAGATAAAATAATATTAATATGAATTTCTTTTTAATTTTATTTTATATCATATATTTTCATAGATCAATATTTAATATCAATATAAATTTATGATTATATTTAGCGTAACTCTAAAAATATTTATAAAATTTATTAATAATAAAAAGACACACATGCTGACATGCATTGCCGTTTAAGTTTTATTTCGGTCCGCGTATATATCATTTTTTTTGCTTAATAAGTGAAGGGATTATTAGAGGTATGATTTGGTTGATATTAAAAGCAGTGGCAATATTTGACTTAAAGGCCATAAAATGAACTGGTTCCGACTTAATTTATACTTATTTGATTCGAAATATAAACGATTGAAATATGAGTAAATTTTAAAATTCGATAAATTACTTCAATCTTTTTAAATTGTCATTTTTTATTGATACTTGAATCATATATTCGTTCGAAAAGTTCAAATTAGCGTAGAGTATGGTGCAGTTGGAAGCCCAAACCACACATGAAACCGTTTGGGTGCGGTTTGACAATTCTAAAACAACACATGACACCACTTGTAATTGCTGCAGTGCAATTTTAAAGTTTGCGGTGCTGTTTCATTTGTTCGATTTTGGTTCTAACACCAAATTGACATAGTTAACTATAATATTCAATAAATCAAATTCATCTTTATGTATAAGAAATCATACATAGCATTAACAAAAGAACCTCAAGCAACAAATTTTAAGTTTAAAATATGTTACTCATGAATGCTTCAACATTGCTCAAACCATTACAATTTAATTAGAAATATATTTCTAACCACAAACAAAAAGTTTAAAAGTGAATAACATAATTAAAAATTGTCTATTATATTTTTAGAAATTTACCTATATAACTTATAAAAAAACATATAATATATAAGAACGGTGCGGTGCGGTTTGAGCAATGCGGGAGCCTCCTAAAACCACACCCAAACTGCATATGCTGTTTTCCTAGCCATTCTAAAATCGTCACATACGCCGGTGCGGTTTGATCGATTTTTGGTGTAGTTTGGGGTCAATTTCGGTTCCTTACTCAACCCTAGTTCAAACTATTTGTGCTTGATTCGATAGCTAAACGAGATTTAATTAAATTTTATTTCAGGCTCAATAAATTTTATAAAATAAATCTAAGCAACTCAATACTCAACTCGATTTGAATCGATTCATTTACACCATTTTACTTATTTGACAGCTTGAATTATGGAGATAATTTCCTCCGTTACAATTGACCCCCACATGTCTTAACATCTACCATAATAATTACATACGTTATTATCTAATTCCTCAAAATTATTGTCACGATTCACATAAGTTATACAATTAAATATTTCGTCGGATTTTACAATCAAATCATTTAGTAGAGCCTCGATCTCTCCTAAACCACACGAAAACGATGCTAATTATGAAATGTGTTGATAAAATAAAGTACTTATTTCTATGTAAAGCAACACTATGAAAAAGATGTTAATTTAATGTTTAAACGAATTCATTGGGTTATTGGTACATCTTTACTTCTATGTAAAGCAAGACTATATATATATATATATATATATATATATATATATATATAAATAATGATTCATATTTAAAATTGGATATGAGTTCTTATTATCTAACTCATCTCTGACTGTTTAAAAAAAAAACGAATGACCAAAAATTACCTTGTCCGCACAATAGTTATGCGGATAAGATATACCATCTGCACAACTATTATGCGGTTGAGAACCCAAAAATTATATCACATTCGCACAATAGTTGTGCGGATGATATCTGTTATGCGGATGAGAATAATTACAACTTTTGGATCATATAAATGAATAGTGGAGTCTGCATTGAATGAATGGGGCTCTCATTCAACTTTTACTATAGATCACTCTCATATATATATATATATTTAGTAATTTTAATTTATTTTTTATACAAAGTTGCATAATAACTCACTATGAAAGATCTATTTGAATTATCACCTTTTGTCCTTTACCTTTTTAAGTTATAAAAATACATGTTCCTTCTAAAGTAATCATTATGAATTCGTTTAAATTTGAAAACTACAATTAAAGTATATAGTAGTAAATTGAGTTTGTTTACTACAGTTATAGTTGCTTCAATATAAATCGAATAATTTTGTACTATTTTAGATTTTACAAATAAAATTTAAAAAGTCAAAATGTATCTCGAATTTAAAACGAAAAAAAATATAAAACAATTAATTACTAAATGTATTATAAAAAAAAGAGTTATGATCGGTATCTCAAATTTTTAATCTCAAGATAGTCTCAGATGACATGACATTGAATATTTTAATAATAATTTATTTTATAGTCAATCAATAAAATAATTGTAATTTTAGTCATTTTTATGAAAGTGGGAGTATGAGTATCATTTACTGCAAAATATTAACTAAAATCATCTCCATGATTCACTAAACCACATAATTTTGAAAATCAAGATTGTACCTTCTTTTTTTTCATTTCTGAATAGGTCAAATATTGTTCCTAATCTTACAATCATACCATATCTTCAATATAATTCAAAATGGTAGGCAATAATATGTAAATAATCTAGAATCTTAACTGAATTTATCTGTGAAGTCAACTTTATGGTCTCTCCCTTTTCAGTCTACTGCCATATTTTTGTTATTCCTGTTGCAGACCGCAACAAGTACACAGGGACCAAATCCCTCCACATTTTCTATAAATACTTCTCTTACTTTCATTTTTGCACACAGCTTTTAAATCTGTGAAGTAGGTGTTTGATCTTTTTTCTTTTTGAAAATGGGAAAGTCCCATCTTGTTGTTTTCCTTCTTGTCTCTGTTCTGTACCTTGTTCCAATTTTTCATGGAGGAGGAATAGCCATAGCTGCTAGAAAAACCCCAGATGATGGATCAGAACAGTGGGGATATGTTGAAGTTAGACCCAGTAAGCTAAATTGCTCAAGCATTTTACTGGTTTAATTTTACCCGTTTTGGTGTTTGGATACAGATTCTTTTAAAAATGTTTTTTTTTGGGTACTGAACAGAAGCCCACATGTTCTATTGGTATTACAAAAGTCCCCAGAGGACCCAAGATCCAAGCAAGCCATGGCCAATAATTCTTTGGTTGCAGGGTGGACCTGTAAGTAATGATATTTCATATCATCTAATTTTATTTGAAAACCCCAGAAATATTCAAACATAAAATGGAGCTGAAATGTATTATTTTTCTATTTGAAAATTTTTCAAATTCATATTCACATAATTGTGTGTGTTTGATTATATAAATAGGGTGCTTCAGGAGTTGGGATTGGAAATTTTGAGGAGGTTGGACCATTGGATACATATCTGAAGCCTAGAAATTCAACTTGGTTACAAAAGGCTGATCTCTTGTTTGTGGTGAGAATTTCTGGTTGAATTTCAGTATCTTTTGAGTTCATATTTTTTGGGTTATAGTTTTGTAATATTACTAAATTAACTCTTATTTTAATTTGGGAAATGTAGGATAATCCAGTTGGGACTGGATACAGTTTTGTGGATGATAAAAGTCTGTTTGTGAAAACTGATGAAGAAGCAGCAGCAGATTTGACTACATTACTGATTTCAATTTTTAATAGGGATGAAGAACTCCAAAAGAGCCCTTTGTACATAGTGGCAGAGTCTTATGGAGGAAAATATGCCGTCACTCTCGGATTATCGGCTCTAAAGGCTATCGAAGCCGGAAAATTGAAGCTTAAACTTGGAGGTAATCTAATTCTAAACTAGAAAAAATCATGATTTTGATGTAAAGGGGAAGAACCCGGATAATTAATATTCAATTTTATAAAAAAAATGTGTTCATAATTGAGTTTTAATGTGTAGGAATTGCATTGGGAGATAGTTGGATTTCACCGGAAGATTTTGTGGCAAGTAGTTTTCTTGAATTATCAGCTGATTCTACTGCCTTAGTAGTCAATATAGGACTCCCATTTTTGGACCAAGGGAGAATTTTGCTAGGATAAACAACACTAAAGAGGCATATATATGCCTATGATTTCTATTTGATAAATGCAGTTTTCATGGGCTCCCCTTCTCAAAGATGTTTCGAGGCTTGATGACAATGGTGTGAAGAAATCAAACAGGTGTATATTTGTTTATAATTCATAGCTGCTTGTGTGCCTAATGGTATGGAGCTGCTGGTGTTGTATGATAAGAGACTTTGAAAAACAGTCTTACGCAGAAAATTAAGCAGCAAATTGATAACGGCAAGTTTGAAGATGCAACCGATTCGTGGAGTGAACTCGAGGATGTGATTATCACCAGCAGTAATTCTGTGGTATTGTGTTAATTTTTTATTTACTGCTAGTGTCTGCTACACAATTGCAATAGGTTATGAAAATTCCTTGACAATTTTGGCATTTGCAGGATTTTTACAATTTTCTGTTGGATTCTGGAATGGACCCTGTATCTGCAACAGCATCCTCTGAGCTATCGCCAAGAATTGCAACCAAGCGATACACGAGATATCTCAATTCCTTGAGGCCTTCACCAGGTGGTGATGGTGATCTAGACACCTTGATGAATGTTGTCCTTAGAAAGAAACTTAAGATCATCCCAAATGATGTGCAGTAAGTGTTCTTTTTTTCCCTGCTTTAAAATAGCTGGAAACTTTCTTTTTATGTGTAAGGGGAGGATTTTTCTCTTGTTTTCAGATGGGGAGGGCAATCAGATCTTGTTTTTACAGCGCTTGAAGGCGATTTCATGAGGCCGAGAATCAATGAGGTATGCAAATATCTAATTTAACAACTTAAATCTACTCAATTAGATGAATTCATATTTGATTAAAATTTGTCTATGACATCTCTGGTATTATGAGAGCAGAAAACAGCATATAAAGAAAATCCCAATTTAAGGTTTCTTGACAACTAGAATTATACTAGGAAAAAGAGAGGGAAGCAAAGGATAAAGTAAATGCACATTGTTGATCTCAAGTTTCAACCAAGTTCTAGTTCTATTTTTAGACTGGGTAGTATACTGAAATTGATGCAAGTTTCATTACAATATGAAATTTTGTGCTGGAAATATATTATGTGTTCACAATTTTGGAAGATTAAACTAGTTTAGTTGATTTGTTTCATAATTTCAAACAGGTTGATGAGCTCTTAGCAAAAGGAGTCAATTTGACAGTGTATAATGGACAAGTAAGTTTCCTTCCTCAAGTCTTATTCAGCACTCCCTCACCCAGTCACCCTTAGCTTAAAAGTAACTACTATAGTATAGAGATATACCTTAGGATAGTGGGATGCTTCTATCATGGCCAGCCATATGTTCTCTGTCTTCAAATGAATGGCCAAAGTAATTTTTATTTTTATTTTTATATTTCCTCAAAAATTTGTCTCAACTTAATAAGTAAAACATATAAAACTTATAGACCCTATATAAAAGTATTTTACAACATTACAACAACTAAATTTACATTTTCTTGAGGCTTGTAGCGACGGTTTTCATTGTCGCTATACATCTATAACGATATTTTTCATGTAAAAATATCAAAGAGTGTTGTGAAAATATCAATCTCCTATATTTACTCAAATCATTAATTTTTTTTGAGGACATATGCTAACTGAACAATGTAACTTTGTCAATACAAACATGTACTGATTATACATTATGATGTGACCCCTCTTTTTTGTATTTTTGGAATTTGAGACATTCAATAAAACCATGTCTTATGCTTGCCCAAAAAGAAAAATGTGTCAGTTAAACTGGCAGTGCGAGGAGTATACAGTAATGCACGAGTCCTTCGCGCGGAGACCGGTTTCACTGGAATTTTTACAGAATTTAATGATTTAGGTGTCATTTGGATATATGTAAAAAATACGGTTATACAATCTGTGCAACTCTAATTTTTACATGTATCTAAATGACACCTAAATAACTGGATTCTGTAAAAATTTTAGTTCTAATAAATATTATAAATTGTTTAAGAGTCATAAAAAAAATGGCGGATCTCTAGACTGATCGGTAGAAACTGATGCCTAGACTTTTCCTTAATGTATATTTGAGCCCCTCATACAGAAACATAGTTCAAGTAAACCTAGAACTTGTGAGTTTTTGCTACTTGTATTGATGATATGGTTTGGTTGGAGGTTGTAGCTTGATGTCATATGTGCAACCAAAGGGACTGAAGCATGGGTTGAAAAGCTAAAGTAAGATATATCAATCTCTTTATATATCTTTAGTCAGTTGATAATGTCAATTTTAATTATTATGCGGGGCTGAAGCATAAAATTTTAAAGTATCTTTAAAAAAAAGTATAAAAATATCGTTAAATGTATATTTGCTCGAACGTTGCAATGAAATTATGTATCATAATAATTCCTTCATAACATTTATGATTCAGGTGGGAAGGGCTAAAAACTTTCCTGAGCATAGATAGAACTCCACTGTACTGTGGGGATGATAAAACCACAAGGGGATTTACAAAGTCCTACAGAAATTTACACTTCTATTGGATTCTTAAAGCTGGCCACTTTGTAAGTCAAGTCAACCCCCATCACCTTCCATTATTAGTATTACTGTATTAGTCATACATGCATTTTAGTGTTATCATAGCAAAAATTGCTTCTATTCTCCCTGCCATGCATGCATGGTTGTCACTTGAGATGTCCCCTTTCGTGTCAGATTGTTTTAATATATACCCAATACCAAAACAGTAAAAAGCTGTTGTTAATTATTGATATTATCAAAAGTTACAGTAACTATGAAACTTACAAAAACAAGGACAAGTCAAGCCTAGTAAATTGCAAATTTCAAGCATTATATCAATTTTCAGTCTATTTTCTAATTAAAAGAAAGAAAGAAAGAAAGAAATAGAGACTCTTATTTTGTGAGAAAATAAAGTAAAGGATACTCTCATTGTTAGACCCCAAAAGAGATAATGAAAAACTTGTTTTGTGATAAATAAAATGTATACTGAATTATTAGGAATGAAATCATTAGTTTTTTAAGTTAATACTCCTTATTTATTTTATATAAAAAAATTCCCATACACAGATTTCGTTAAAAAGGTGTCCATTTTTTCAATTAATAGTATTATAAAATGATACAATATCCTCAAATATGTCATCATAATTTTATTATCATGTCGTTGTCCTTACCAAACTAAATTTCTTATTTTCAAAATTATATATATATATATATATATATATATATATATATATAGTAAAAGACATCTTAGATCGACCTAAGATAAGTTATCTTAGGTCACTTCTAATACAACGTCATTTGATCATCAATTCAATAATCTAAAATTTTATATAATATCATATTTAAGTGACCTAAGAAATGGATTTAACATGCATTTGACTCATATATATATATATATATACATGGGTCCTCTTAACATGTGTTTTAAGGGCACATGCTAAGCACACAATTCCATAGAATATTCTCTTGAACTGTGTGTATATTCTCTTGATTTCTGCATTTGCACCATGTTCAAAGAAATATGCACACAATTCAAGAGAATATTCTCTTGAACTATGTGCTTAGCATGTGCCCTTAGAGCACATGCTAAGAAATTCCTATATATATATATATATATATAATTACTTCATTAATGTTTAAATTTTTTATAAATGTAACCCTTTATTTTTGGAAGGGATTGCATAGTTCCCAGGTATTAATTATGTAAGGAAGTACAAGTAATACGGTACATTGACAAATAGGAGAGAGTATATTCTGGAAATGTCAGAATATGAATAGATTATCCCGTGTGGGAAACTAAAAACTGACAATGAAGATCTTCAATTCTCACATTTATTATAATATTTTCTTTTAATTGTTTTTTTGCAGGTACCCGTTGATGAGCCTTGTGTAGCATTGGACATGGTGGGTACTATTACACACTCCCCTGTTGCTACCAAATAGTAGTATAAGAAGATGCACGCAATCACAATAAATATACCCCATTCATTTATTTACAAATACATACGTACCATTTGAATTGGAGTGTTGGAGAAACAAAAGAGAGCCAAATGAGCCGAGTACTAAAAGCAAAGCAGTAGCCATGTTGTAAATTGTACTACAAGGGGAAATTTTTAGGTGGTGCAATTTTGACTTGAATAAAGTTTTTCTTATTACCTTTTCTTCTTCTTTTGGTTCCTCAAGTCCTTTATTTGTAGCTAAGATTCTCGAGTCGAGTATTGAGTTGTTTAAATTTGATTATCAAAATTTATCGAGTATGAAACAAGATTTGATTGAGACTCGTTTAGCTACCGAGTCGAACACGATCTCGAATTGAGTCCTAACAGTTTGAACTTGTCGAGTGAAATAATTCGAAAATTGTAATTTTAAAAAATTCGAGTAATTTATTGAATTTTAAAATTTATTTATATTTGAATCATTTATATTTCGAGTCGAGTTTTGAGCCAAACTTTTATCGTCGAACTGTTTAGTTCATTTTATCGCCTTATTAGGGACAACAATTGATATTTTGAGAGATGGAATGCACTTGTTTCGAGTTGTTTCTTTTTATTTTTTAGTTATTGGATTACCAATTTCTCAATCATTATAATGGTGATAACATTCATAGCTTTCGCGATTTGAATGTACATTGTTTTAGGCGATTTTTTTAGATATTCTCTAAATTTTTTAGAATCTATAGCGATATTTTTCATGTGAAAATATCAAAAAATAATATGAAAATATTTTTCAATTCGTGAATGAAATGTGTTTCTCTCATATGCAAAGGAGAGCATTTATATTTGTTTTAAGAGTAATGCTAGGTCTCAAATAACATGGTATTATTACAATTAATGACATAACTAATCACATAAGATCTACTCAACCAATATTATGGTGACACATTATTTGAGACAAAAAATTGAGACCCTAACATCACACTTGTTCTTTCGACAGTATACAACACGTGTGAATGTAATATGAAAAATTATATATATTACGATTTAAATGTCAATTTTTTTATTGCAAATTATGTGAATAAATCTAATTGGTAATACTTTTACGATATATTTGATATAATTGACTAATTTTATAATCTTATTTAATTGTAATTTGACTGAAATTTTTCGTAATATATAATATGACTCGTGTAATAATATCAATAGTTTTCTGACACACTAACACTCAAATTCTAGTATAATTTTGGTGACAATTTAGGGTAATGATATTTTTAGGATAAAAGTACATGCCTTGATACAAATTATACATTATATAATTAATTGTAGTGCATGTACAATCTGGAGTATATATTTACACTTGAAAAATGTCTTTCTGGCCTAACAATATTTAAGACTAAAAAATGCATTAGATTGACAAGAACATGACAATGGCAAACAAATAGAAAGTCCCAACCAAAAATAAAAGGACAAGTGGCCACCATCAAGCCATCCCCTTTTCATATCTGCTCTCTTGTCACCAGCAAATAAAAAAAATAAAGCCAAAAGGTCTTCACATTACAGTCTAAAAGGTTTGTGTAAGTATATCTATTAGTATTTTCTATCATCTATCAGAATTCAATTCGGTTAGCATGAAGTTATTTTTTTGATAAATTAATTAATTGATCAATAGAACATTGATACACATACAACCTAGCTTGCATGTTAATATTTTATTGACCAATTGATCAACTTACTTCAAAATAAACTTCATATTGACCACTTCCCATCTATCATCTATCATGTATTATTAGTTGTTACTACTTACTAGTACAAAAACATTCACCTTTGGTATTTCTTAGTTTTTGAAGCTATGCCATATTTTTAATTGGACAAGAGAATACCCTCGATCAATAAGGCCCATTATTTTTAATTAAAAAAATGTATAACTATTACCAAGTCATAATTTATTTTACAACATTATAGTTTAACTGATATAATATTATTTTTATGCTTGTGTGCTACTTATAATTACAAATAATATCGTTCATAATTTTGAAGGCGATTATATAAAAGTGTGTATTTCTCGATTTAGTAATAAAAACTAAATTTATTTTTATCCAAAATAAAGAGAGAATTTGAGTAACCTAATTCAAAGAGAGTTAATTTTTGGACTCAAATATGAAATCACTGTCCAAATAAGCTCAAAGTAATCATCTGCGTGACGCGATGTAAACAAATTACTATGATTTTTAAATAAATTTTTGTTCATGTGTTGTTATTGACAAAACTTTTTTATTTTATCTTGACAACACTTTGATTTTTAAAGGGTAAACATAAATTTGTTATCTGCACTCATATTTCTCTGGCATTAGGAATTTAAACTTTATGAACTACAAAAGTTCCAAAATTTCCTTTTTGGTACCAAAATAAATCCCCCAAACCAAACCAAACAGATCTCCGTGTCCTTTTCCATCTCAATTTTCAGACATCACTGAAAATAATTCATTCATCTCTCCGTTCCAGTCCGCCGGAGAGAGATTACGAAACCATAATAATGCCTCTGAAACCATCAGATAACGGAATTGAAGGCGATGATGAGAGAGAAGAAGAAGAAGAAGAAGAGGGAGATTCTGAAGAAGAAGAAGAAGAGGAGGAGGAGGAAGATGAGCCGAGGCTGAAGTACCAGAGAATGGGCGGCAGTGTGCCCTCGCTTTTATCCGGCGACGCCGCGTCCTGTATCGCCGTCGCCGAGCGTATGATCGCTCTGGGCACTCACGATGGCTCCGTACATATTCTGGATTTTCTCGGCAATCAGGTAAAAATCGTAAACCCTTTGATTTTGGATATTGAATTGCTTATCTACTCCACAAAATAATGGAATTTATTGCAATTATTTGTGTAGCACGAACAAGATCAAAGCTTTGAGTTTTTTTATGTTTTAGTTAGGAAAGCTGATATGTTGTTCTAATAAGAAGTTGGTTTCTAATTGCTTATAACGTGAATTCTATTATAATAACTGCCTTCATGAACTCAGCGTGATTCAATATATCTACAGTATAATTAAATGTTAGTTCCTCCTGCCAAGGGACTCATGGTTTAAGGAGAGGAATGCCCATGATTGCCTGAATTCCCTTTAAACATGGTAAAAAAGTTTCCAGTGTAAGGTTATATAGGCTAATCCTATGACAAAGTAGTTGGAAAAAAAATTCACAAACCCTTTTGGACATCCTAAAATGGTGAGGTGGCCATGATAAGTTGAATGGGAGTCCGCGTCTCCCGTTCATTCTTCTTCAGTTCATCATGTTTGTTATGTTCTTAATATTTTATAGAATCTAAATATATTTTGTTTTGGAAAGGCAAGAAAATCAGCGGCTGAGGCCCGAGTTCCTTTGTCTATAGTTGCAGTCCTATATAACTTCTCTTAAGGATGGAGTTTATTGCTTTGTTCTTTGGTTGAATCCTGACCCACCGCTGAATCCATCTCAAGGATCAGCTTCTTGTACCCTGCTCGCAGGCGGGAAAGAAGACCTTTCCTAGCCTATAGTAATTCAGTAGTTGTATTAGCGACTGTCCTCAACTTTGCCTAGAAACCAATAAGCAATGCTTCATCATTGCTTCTAATCAGGTTTACTTATTTATAATTGGAAAGGAGTAGTTGGTAGGTTGGTTTTGGTTAGGACATCATTTCCGGCCTTATTCATTTCAAACTTAAATGATAGCTGTTCATAGTCCAAAGCCTGTGCGTGCTATATTATTGAACTCTTTTTTTTCCATCTAGGAGTTGTAGCATGGTTTCCACGATTCATTGGTCAAAAAGACTTTGATCTGCTTAATGATGAAGTCAAAGTGCTCCTTTTGAATTGAACTCAAACAAAATTTCTCAATCTTTAGCAGATGTTTATTTTGAAATCAAGAAACAAAGTCAAATGATTACTAACAAAAGAGAACAGCAGAATGACCAATTAAAAGTTGGATGAAAAGCAGTGAAGAAAAATCATGAAGCTATTCTTTTCCAAATCATTTCTAAGTACAAGAATATGTTGCTTGATTCATTATCTATTACAGTTATGAATATGGAACATGAAAAGATCAGAATCACACTCCTAGGTGTTTGATTTTGATTTGAAATAACTGAACTAAATGGTCATACACGGTTCAAAGAAGTAGTCGCGTTGCCGAAATATCGGCAACTCGGTTTGGTTTCTTTAGTCACCGCTTCAATAACGAGACATGAATCGTAATTTCTAGCATTATCAATGTAAAGGGTGTGTATAGGTGAAATTTCGCTTTAACGGGAGAAATAACAGCATAGCAAGGAGAACTAACAACGTGACGGAGAAATAAAGTTGAAATAATGGTTTAACAGAGGAAGTAACAATAATAATAATATAAAAAATAGGACTCCTTTTGTAGGACAGAGGGTTTAAACATGTATATGTAAATACTAACTTATCAAAAAATAAGAACAAGTAGAGGATGAAGATGTAAAGAGGGTGACTTTTATGTTGATGAAATAAAACATTAACCTTTTGACATTCATATAAAAACATACGATGATTAGGGGACATAATATTATGCAATTTTAATTTATAATATGCTCTGCGTGTCAACTGTAAGAACACATAGAATGATATAAGTTAGATAGAAAGTATACTCTCATTTTTAAGCTGAGCGAAGGTATAGTAAGGGGACTCCGAATGAATATTTTTTTAAGTTTCATTAAGACTAGTGTGTAGAACACTTAAAAAATATTATTGTTTTCCAGACAAGGGAAATTGTTTAAAGTTTAAATTATTCTTCCCCTCGTTCCTTTTCTCTGGTTGAGGCTCGGCCTTTGACTCCGCTTGCCTTAGTAATTGACTTTCCATGTACAGGTTAAGGAGTTCCCTGCTCATACTGCTACTGTAAATGATCTTTGCTTTGACTTAGAGGGTGAATACATTGGTAGCTGTTCAGATGATGGATCTGTTGTGATAAATAGTCTCTTTACTGAAGAGAAACTGAAATTCGATTATCATCGCCCAATGAAGGCTATTGCTGTAGACCCAGATTATGCAAGAAAATCATCCAGAAGATTTGTTGCTGGTGGTTTAGCTGGCCATTTATATTTCAACACGAAAAAGTGGATTGGTTACCGTGACCAGGTTTGACCGACTTTCTTGCTTGTTCAGATTTACCTTACAACAGCCGAAAAATTACTAAAATTCTTTCTTAAAATTTTTGGTTCCTGAATGAAAAAAGTTATTAAATTTTCAGGTTCTTCACTCTGGTGAAGGTCCTATTCATACAGTGAAGTGGAGAACAAGTCTGATTGCTTGGGCTAACGATGCAGGAGTGAAAGTTTATGATGCTGCTAATGATCAGCGTATAACATTTATTGAGAGACCTCGTGGAAGCCCACGCCCTGAGCTTTTGCTCCCTCACTTAGTTTGGCAGGTCAGTTCACTTAAAAGATTAACATAGGCAAAGTATTGGGATACACATGCATTGAGTTGGTGCAACTCCAGTTGCTGCAGGCTTGCAGTTATAGTTTATAAGCACTGTAGCAATTCTTATTTGAACGTTGTTTACAAGACATACTATAATTTTGTTACTTTCTTAAATACTCGCAGTTGCTTACTGTTGTTCCATAACATTCAGGATGATAGTCTCTTGGTCATTGGTTGGGGAACATATGTGAAAATCGCATTGATAAAAACAAATCAGAACAAAGGCACCAATGGGACATATAGGCATATACAAATGTCCAGCATGAACAAGGTGGATATTGTGGCTTCTTTTCAAACCAGCTATTTCATTTCAGGAATCGCTCCCTTTGGTGATACTTTAGTAGTTCTAGCTTATATACCGGGAGAAGAAGATGGTGAGAAGGAATTTAGCAGTACCATTCCGTCACGCCAGGTAGTCATTTCTTCATTTGCGTTTTTGGAAATTTTATTTTTCATCATGTGAGTTTTGAAGTTGACTCATTTTCATGCTGCCAATGAGGTTGCTCTTGATGATTCATTTAACTATTTAAAAATAGAACTACTCATCTGTTTTCCTGCTTCATGTTGATATTTGTGTATTTGTTAATTCTTAGCGAAAAATAGCTTTATCTTGTTTACTTTCCCCCCCCCCCTTCTTTCTGGTAGCTTCTCCCCTGATCATGGACAAATAAAAAACTTTTATATAAGAGTTTCAATGATGCTTTGGAAGGGTGATTGGAATACAAATCTTTTCCACCCAGTTGAACATTTTCATTGCTGAGCTAACTATACTAGTAAAAATGATATTGGTGATTTATTTTGAAAGCAATGATAATTGATAAGGTGAAGAATGGCAATGTGTCGTTCTACAAACAGCTTTTACACACTACACGGGAGGAGTGCAGACCAAAATTAGATGCAGGTCATCATGGCCAGTTTGAGACAATCTCAAATGAGGAGAGAGGATAGTTGGAGAGGTTGTTTATGGAGGAGGAGGTGGTGGAGGCTTTAACTTCTAGCTGCATAAATCTCCAGGCCTGGATGGGTGGACGATGTCTTTTTTCATGTGGTGTTGGTCGGTGGTACGGGAGGATGTGATGGCAATCTTTAGTCAATTGGGATGGCAGTCTTTAGTCAACTGCACCCTAGGATTGGTTTGAGAGGAGTTTCAATTTGACCTTTTAGCTCTCCCAAAAAGAGCAGGGTGTGCACATTTGAGTTACTTTTTGGTCGGCAGTATTTACAAATTAATGGCAAATTTATTTAATTTAAGATTTGAGAATTGAGAGTTGTGATAGGAGGCTTAAGTGCAATTTGTTCATTAAGTAATAAGTCTGGAATTTGGACACAAATCTGTATGGGCTGAATTCAGTAAGAGATAATGTGTCAAATCTGACTAATAGTGATAATCATAATAAGAAAAGTTCGTTGATATAAGATAATATCTTTACAGGGATTTTCTCCTATTCTATCATGGTGCATATGTCTCATCCTTGACCAGCATGCATCTTTGACTATCTTGTTGTCAAAGCTTTACTCGAGAAACCTTGATATTATTCTTACTCTACATTTGCTTTATGCAATGGATTTTTACCTTCTTTTGTATGTTCTTATTAATAGATGATAGCAACATGCTTTAGATGACTATGGATTTCTCTGTACACCCGAGAGCAAGATTCAATAATTTCTAAGACCTAAAATATCTGAATTTATCCCGTGTAGGGAAATGCTCAGAGACCTGAAGTGCGTGTAGTCACATGGAATAATGATGAGCTTGCAACAGATGCACTACCTGTACATGGATTTGAACATTATAAGGCAAAAGATTATTCCCTTGCTCATGCTCCATTCTCAGGTAAATTGGCTTTGCACGTATATGATTTGCATCATAACAGCAATAATACCTGTTGTCCCTTGAATGTAGGTAGCAGCTACGCAGGTGGTCAGTGGGCAGCTGGTGACGAACCATTATATTATATTGTATCCCCCAAGGATGTAGTTATTGCGAAGCCTAGGTTAGTAATCTTTTTTGAGTTAGCACATGTGCTTGAGTCTTTCTAGTATGTCCACTTCTGAATGATGATTTTCAATTGAAAAAGAAATATTATTGACTCAATTATGTATGATGAACTCGAGTAGCCTTTTTGCACTTGAGTAATAGGATGACGTTATGATTAACATAGGCTGATGAACTATGTGTTCTAACGGGCCATTCCAGTATCTAATATAGGTTATAGAGTTGGTGAATGTAGATATAGGATGATGTTATTATATCTCAACAGTTACAGTCATAGGCAAAAGTAAGCCATTTTCAATTCTCAATTCTCACGAATCACTAATAGCTATTAGTATTACACAAACTCAAATATTGTTGCACTATACGTGGTAAGCCTAGCTAAGATGGAATTAAAACAGATGATTTTTATTGTTCTCTCTTATAGCTTATGAATTTCATTCTACAAATTTATTTGACATGCAAACGTAATGTCATGTTGATTGTTAGGGATGCAGAAGATCACATATCTTGGCTTCTTCAACATGGATGGCATGAGAAAGCTTTAGCAGCAGTTGAAGCTGGAAAGGGGCGGAGTGAGCTTCTTGACGAGGTATTTTCTCATTTTTATTCATTTAATGTAGCCATTTCCATGCATATTGTCAGGTGCTATGAGAATCATCTTAGAGGAATATAAGAAATTCAGGAAACTTACTTGGCTACCTTTGATTTCACTAGACTCAAAAATTATATTTGCAATTAAAGCACATAAATCATCTTTTCATTATGTAATTTTAAACCCTTGCATTGAATTGTTAAAATAGAAAGTACAATATATTCATCGAGATTGGCCATCATTAGCTTTTGTTTATTCCTTGTATTTCAACTCCTGGTCCTTTCTTTTTGTAACTCATCTTCTATTTAATAAAAATTCTTCACCTTTTACCAAGAAAAGTGAAGTACATGAGAAATTTGGAATATGTAGTTACAATACCGCATAGATAATGTAAGACAAATCATTTACCTTACTTGTTAAGTTGTCGTCAAGAGACAAGGCCCAGGAAAAGCTGTGCTGCATAGAGGTAAGCTGCTGTCATGGCATGTAATATGATGGGTGGGCTAAAAGACAGGTGCAGTGAAAAGGATCTCTTTCCAATGGAGGAATATTATATGTTTAATTTCTCAATAAGTACCAAAATAAGAGGGTGTATTATAAACACATGAAGTATAACAGAGCCTGAACAAAGAAGGGAAAATTATCCCCCAAATAAAGGGGACATTTTAAATAGTTCCACTTTCAAAACAAAGGAAGTACCACTAGTACTAGACTACGAGTATTTCCAATACTTCGCGTAGTCTGGTTTGGTTGTCTGCGAGTTTTTCTTCTATCTTTCTTTTTTGTGTGTGGGTGTCGGGGTGTTTTTTTTTTTTTTTTTGGGGGGTGGGGGAGGGGTTGGGGGGACCATAAATAGTTTGATTCTCATCATTAGCAATCAAAAAAGGAGGCGAGTCTAACCAAGAGCAAAAAATTTGTAGTTTATGATTATTCACTTTCAGATAAATAATTTTTATTAAAATGCAGAAATTAAACATTAAAGTAGTGTCATGTTAAGAAGGGTTAATATGAAATTTACTGTAGATATTAAAATATGAGAGAGTATACCTTGCCACCTTGAACAATTCCACTTATGCAGTCATTATGGCTTCATGACTTCATGGAAGGAACTTGAACCCCATTGCTTGAATTATGAAAAGAACAATTATTCTTTTGTTCTGATATTTGTGGTCTATGTATTTCCGGAGGTGAAGACTCTGTGGAGTTGCAGCTTTTGTATTAACTGCATTCATACGTCCACCTCCAACTAGTTGGAACAAGAGCATTGCACATTTATACTGAAAAAAATCTACACACAAAAACTTTAATTCAATTTTATGTAATGATGGTGTTTTTTGCTATAATTGGCACTGCCATTTTCTTACATAGTACTGAATATTCTTTAAATTTTGGGTATGATATCGATAGGTAGGCTCAAGATATCTTGACCATTTGATTGTGGAAAGAAAATATGCTGAAGCTGCATCTTTATGTCCCAAATTGTTGCGAGGTTCAGCTTCCGCTTGGGAGAGGTACTATGTAGTATGTACAATTAATTATGTAATCCTCTCTACATAAAATTAAAAAATATATTTCAAGTGTGATACTTCTTGCAGATGGGTTTTCCACTTTGCTCATCTCCGACAGCTTCCTGTTTTGGTTTCTTATATACCAACAGAAAATCCAAGATTGCGTGATACTGCCTATGAGGTCATTAACTGTAAACTATATTTTATCTGTTTTTCAGTATTTCTTACTTCTCTCAAAATTTTAAAATAAGGCCTTGTTCTTGGTATGCTTACAGGTTGCTCTTGTAGCTCTGGCAACAAATCCATCCTTCCATAAGGATCTCCTGTCAGCTGTTAAGTCTTGGCCACCTGTAATTTATTCTGCTATGCCAATCATCTCAGCTATAGAATCTCAGCTTAATACTTCATCCATGACAGATGCACTCAAAGAGGTAAGGCCGTAAGGGTGAACTATCTGCGATTATATCTATAAATTATGCTCATTATATTTTTGTTTATTGAGTTACCTTACCATGTCAGGCATTGGCAGAGATTTATGTAATTGATGCACAATACGAGAAAGCTTTTGCACTTTATGCTGATGTAAGTGCTATACATGTATATCAGTTACTGAAAATACTTGCAGAGTACAAAAGCATACATAACGATGCCATGTAAACTCAATTGTGGATATTCTCTGTTTCCTCACTGAATTGGTGGTTCAGTTTATTTATTATTTAATTTTGTCTGATCTACAGCTTATGAAGCCAGATATATTTGACTTCATTGAAAAACACAACTTGCATGATGCCATTCGTGAAAAGGTACGTTTACAGACAAAATGAGCTAATAATCAGGGTCAAGCTATTGTCTTTACTTTTGCTGATATTTCTGCTAACTGGGGTTTATATCTTTAGTTTCGATAGCATGCTTGCCTTTTGTTTTTATAGATAGAAAAGGAAATATGCAAAAGAAATCTTCATACCCTTTTTAGTGTTTTGAAATCATGTTTTTTATTTTTTTTATTTTATTGATGTCTTCTATAGTTGCTTCAACAAATTATTGCATAACTCTTCCATTTGTCATTTATGTACTTTGCAGGTTGTACAGCTGATGACAATAGATTGTAAACGAGCAGTTCTATTGTTGGTCCAGCACAGGGACTTAATTATTCCATTTGAAGTTGTTTCACAACTTTTGGCCGCAAAGGATGATCGTGACTCCAGATACTTTTTACATCTATATCTGCATTCCCTATTTGAAGCTAACCCTCATGCTGGAAGGGATTACCATGATATGCAGGTATGTAGAAAGAGATTAACTGGGGCTTGAATTTACTTGGTATTTCTCTTTTTAACTTTATGGATTTTTAGGAGTTCATGTTAGAAAAGTTTGGCTTGAATATCTCATAAACTTTTGTTCAAGATGAGGTGAAAAAAGAGCAGAACTTATTCAATCATAAAAAAGGCCTCTAGGCTTGACCATTGACCTACTTAATAATCAATCTAGACTTCTATTCTCATTAGTTAGAGTAATGTTAGGGATCCCAAATGAGATGCCAAATCTTGGTTCTGAAATACAAGTATCATGAGTACATTGGTTGCTAAAAATTACATTCAACCCCACCATGATTTTAAGCAACCAATGTAATCATGACACATGTATTTGGGAGACTCATTTGAGACTCCTAACATTACTCCATTTAATGCAACTCTTGGTCCAAATTTTTACTCTTTCTCGGGGGCAAGTTTTTACTTTTAGAGGGTGAACTATCTATGCCTCTAGAATCATAGATGATTGATTCTTGTGCTATTGAGGGCTACTTAAAAAAGGATTATTGACAATTTAGATCATCGGAAGATTTTGAAGCCTTGTCCGTCTTATTACCATCTTCTTCAGAGATTTCAAATATTAACAATTAGAAAATTATTGATCTTAGTCCATTTAAAGTGAAATAGCCAGTTATGCTTCGTAATGTTTAGCAAGAACTGTTTTCTACTAATCCAAACCAATGCAGCCAATGAACCAGTTGCATAGTTCTAAGCATCACTATATGTCAGTTTTACCATCCATCATAGTTATTCAAGGCTCAAGGTGCACCAAGGCACAAAGGTCTACTGGTGCCTCGAGGTGAGACCAAGGGACATCGATATGAGGCGCATGCTATAAAAAATATTTAGAAATTTTCCACAACTTAACAAATAATTGACCTAAGCCAACAAAAGGCAAAGTTTATTTTTATAAGAATTAAAAAACATCAATAAATTCAATAAGCTTGCTATTTCAACATGAGAATAAAAGGTAAGCATAAAATCTCCAGGAAAAGAGAGCAGCAGAGAATGATAAAAAAACTAGAGAGGATAGAAGAAAGGAAGTAAAAGAATGAAAATCAGAGGCGTGGAGAAGGAAAAAAAAAGAAGTGAGAAGAAAAGAAAATATAGAAGAGAGACATGAAGAACAAAGAACAGAGACATGAAGAACAAAGAAGAAGAAGAAGAGAGAGAGAGACACATCCCTAAAATGATGAAAAAGAGATATTGCTAGAATGATGAGAGAGAGCAAGACCCAAATTAGAGAGAAAAATGTGTCTGTTCTTTGCCTTCTCTTCTCTGATTCTCTTACGTCTTTTGGAAACAATGTGATTGATGGAAAATCCATATTTATGGGTCATGTTCGAGAGAAAATAAGGAAATAGGTGTGCCTCACCTACACTGGCCTAACCTGGGTCTTGTGCCTAGGCAAGGCCCAGGGCCTGGTAGCCACCTCATTGACGTCCATGAGCCTGACATCTTTCGTGCTACTAGGCACACTTTTAATAACAATGCCATCCATAAACCATTTAAATATTCAAGATATTGAATGAAATGTGCCTTAGTTTTAATGTTTTAAACATTGATAGTACCGTTATTAAGTCGTCCCTTAAGCGACGATCCGGTCCCTGCTGAAAGTGCAAGTCGACAGCTTGACTTGGTTGATGTTGCTTAGTCGTGCGACTTGAGCAGTTAGTCGTCGCCTAATCAGTTCAAGTCGATGATTTTCCCGACTTGCTATCTAGTCGGACGACTTGGAAACAAACCCAAATTTTAATTTACCCAACTCAATTCCAAATTCCAAATTCTATTTGACCCATAACCAAGTATTCCACCCAATTAATCTCTTTAGAATTCGGCTACTTGATCGACCCACTTACTTCTATTATGTCAATATTAATTACTACTGTTGGAATTATAATTCTTGTTTATAGTGATAATTATATGTCTCATGATCAATGATATTTGAGATTTTGCGCTTATATGAGTTTTTTCCAGTACTTCTATATTAGGAATAGTTATTAGTTCTAATTTGATATAAATTTATATTTTTTGGGAATTAGTTTTAATCCAAACAAATATACCCAAATAAGTATGCGATCAAGAGTTTACTTTGGCTAAGAAAAAACATTGGCAACGAAGAAGAAAAGGGAACTTACACGATCTAAACATTGGCAGCAAAAAAAAAACGGCCAATAGCTTAATTGTGTTATTGTGTTATATAAATATCTAAATGGTGGATAGTTCGAGAGGCCAAAGTTATGATATGAGCAAGGATTTAATAGGGGTTTAATTTTGATATTTAATAGTTTTGATTGTGAAATTGTAATTTTTATATGTTAATTGTAATTTGAATATATATATATATATATATATATATATATATGTATAATGAGTATTGTAAATATTTTGTCACTTTACCGATGACTAGTCTGGCCACTAATCAATTGGTCGCTTAGGCCGTCGGCCACCGACTCGCTTCGACTTAACGACTTGACAACTATGATACGTGATGCTTCTAGCACCCAAATGATAGAACCCACGTGCACCTCAGTTTGTGATCTCAAACTTGAGGATTTGACAACTCAACTTTTCCAAATAAAAAAAAGAAGGAAAAGAAAACAAGAAAAAGGCTACTATTCGCTTCTGGTTGGAAACCAGTTGCTGGGAGGGATAGGACTGAATTGTGACCTTGCTTCGGGAATTGTTGTATGATGTAGCTGCTGTTAGATATTAACCTGCAACCTCATGGTATGGGGTTGCTTGGCATAAGCTTTTACCAAAAGATCAGCTTATAAATTAAAAATTAAAAGAAGATGACGAGGAGGAAGGAAAAGAGAGGACTGGTGTACCTAACCTTACAAGACATCTTAAAGTGTTATAAAAAGCAGCTAGTTGCCTCTTGACTCTCACTAGAGTGTTCGGTTTGTATAATTATTAGTTTATGCCAATCAAATTAACTTCTTCTGATTTTAAGTTTGCGGTTATTGGTATAATTTGTTGTTTACCAATTCAAGTATTTTTATGATTCTTATATTTCGTTACCTATTAAACATACATATTTGGGTACAGTTTTACAGACTTCTCTACTAGACCCGCATTTAATAAACATATACCCACCGCATGCATGGATGGCTACCTCTTTTACCATTTAGTCATTCATGCATTGTATAACAATTGTTTTCTCATTTATTGTCTGTGTTAGGTCGAGCTTTATGCAGACTATGATCCAAAGATGCTGCTTCCTTTTCTTCGTAGTAGTCAACATTATATGCTTGAGAAGGTTTGCTCTTTTAATGGCTGTGAAATTATATTTTCTCCATTATGTATTTTCTTTTGACAATATTATCCTCGAAATTTTATATCAGGCATATGAAATTTGCGTAAGCAGAGATCTGTTGAGGGAGCAAGTTTTCATTCTTGGAAGAATGGGAAATCCCAAACAAGCCCTTGCAGTTATTGTTAACAAACTAGGGGATATAGAAGAGGTATATTCATTTGTTCTTGGGTTTTATCCTCTTTTTTTTTTTTTTTTTGAAGTTTCATATAAATGAGAAGTGCATAATGAGTTGTGTAGGCAATAGAGTTTGTGAGTATGCAACACGACGATGAACTTTGGGAAGAATTGATTAAGCAATGCCTTCACAAACCTGAAATGGTACACCGCAGCATACTTTTTTCACAAATAAAATGCATGTGAGAATATTAGCAGTACATATGCGAGTCTTCTTTTTGCACGCTTTCATGCATGTTTTTCCTAATTGGCAGGTAGGTGTGTTGTTGGAACATACTGTGGGCAACCTCGATCCACTCTATATTGTAAATATGGTGCCCAATGGCTTGGAGATTCCTCGGTTAGTTAGACCATAAAATGATTGTTTGTTTATTTATTTAAATATAAAAAAACTTATGGGTTTATCTCTAATACCTTTACTAATATTTTAATTGATTAACTATTTAATTTATACTTTGTTTATTGGACTCCGTGAAGAATCTTGCAGTAAAAACATAATAAACTATTGCCAAGTATAAATGTGTCTCAGGGTTTACTCCTTGTTAATACTTGATAATAAATTTTAAGCAGAAGTAATAGAAGGATCGTGTTGGTTCTTAGAAAGGGAGTAATAGACTAGAGGGGGCATGGAGTCGTGAACAGCCTTTTCTAAAACTTTGTTGAAACTAGAAGTTTCATAAACAAATTACTCAACTGATTACAGATATTAGCTTGAGATATAAAGTTAGGTTTTAGTTTATTCAAGCAAAATGGAATAAAAAATCCTGTTTTTTAAATTTAGAACAGGTTTACAATAACAATACCAAATATTAGCACAGTTGATATAATTTCTTAAGCAAACAATCACTCAAGTGATTCCAGTAAAGTAAACACTGAATGATAAATGCAGAAAAGTAAATGTATAAAAGTAAGTACCAAAAAGAATTATTTTGGTTCAGAACCTTAACCAAGCCTCTTACATTACTCTTCTTCCACACCAGGAATGAATCAATTCGCTATAACTCTCTCTTGAAGAGAAGTAGAGAACTTCAGTTTATGTTTCACTGACAACCTTACGACTATTTCACCAAGAAACACAGTCTTGTCAGGGTACCACAAAGTAGTTACATACAACTATAAACTTTCCCTAGGCCCACAGAGTCACAAAGACATGGTTACAGAGGGATGAAGAGTTTTGGTTGTGTGTTTGCAGATGTCTTCTTTCCTCAAGACTGATACACTTTGATTTTGTCATTCTTCAATATTTACTACTATCTCCTTTGTTATCTATTAACCCTTCACCTTTGTTTTCTCTTTTGAGCACTTGATATTATTGAGAATTATTGATTCCAGTAAAGTGATTCCAGTAAAGTAAACACTGAATGATAAATGCAGAAAAGTAAATGTATAAAAGTAAGTACCAAAAAGAATTATTTTGGTTCAGAACCTTAACCAAGCCTCTTACATTACTCTTCTTCCACACCAGGAATGAATCAATTCGCTATAACTCTCTCTTGAAGAGAAGTAGAGAACTTCAGTTTATGTTTCACTGACAACCTTACGACTATTTCACCAAGAAACACAGTCTTGTCAGGGTACCACAAAGTAGTTACATACAACTATAAACTTTCCCTAGGCCCACAGAGTCACAAAGACATGGTTACAGAGGGATGAAGAGTTTTGGTTGTGTGTTTGCAGATGTCTTCTTTCCTCAAGACTGATACACTTTGATTTTGTCATTCTTCAATATTTACTACTATCTCCTTTGTTATCTATTAACCCTTCACCTTTGTTTTCTCTTTTGAGCACTTGATATTATTGAGAATTATTGATTTTCAGACCTTTAGGAGAAATTAGCCCAGTAGAGGATCATTGTGCTATTGTTGTGTAGCACTTTCTTGCCCCAGATTAGTAGTCAATTGAATACTTGCTGCAAAGCTGCTACAGACGGCTCTGCCACTGAGTCTACCTCGTACTTCTCTCCAGACAACAGCTGACTATCTCATACGTTGTTTAATTTTACTGGGTCAACCACCTATGCTGGACTTCTGATTTGGTTTATGCTCTTGCACTCTCTCCCACTATAGATCATGTTCTTGGTTATATGCTTTTTCAAATCTTTTGTACGACTTTCTTGCAAATAACTTTTAGCCTCTCTCTACCCCTTACTATCTCAACCAATATTCTCTCATCCTCTCTTTGCTCGGTGCCACCACAACCTTCTCTTGAATGTCGTGGTTTCCAATTTTATCCAACCTTGTGTACCCACACACCCACCTTAACATTTTCTTCTCGGCAACTCACTTCTTATGGGCATTTTACTTCTTGGTTTCCTAACACTTGCTCCATATAGCAATGCTGAATTCACCATCCTACAAAAGTAACAAAACTTCCCCTAAAACTTGGCCGGACTTTTAAGATCGCAGAACAATCTTGATGCACCATTGCTCTAATATTGTGGTTTATATTCTCATTCATATCTCCACCCTTCTGTAATTTTGATCTCAAATATTTGACTAATCTTTTTTTGGCTCCTCCTGCCCCGACATATTCAAAATGCATGCATCTCTTCTTCTTACATCAATGAATTCGCAGTGCCTATATCACTTCTTATTATGTATCTACGATTTAATTTAAACCCCTTAGCCTCTAACTTCTTCTCGTCTTATCAATCAAGACGATATCGTCCGCAACAACACCATGACAACCTCATCTTGAATGTCTTTTGTTAGTTCATCCTAACTAACCCAAAACATATAGGAACTTAACACTGATCTGTAATGTAATCTTATTGTGATCGGAAAATCACTTAAAGTGCTATCAAAAGTCTTCATACAAGTAGTTACTCCGTGATGTAGGATGAAAATTGATGAACAAATAATTAATTGGAAGTGGTAAACCAATAAGGAAAATCAAAAGAACTAGGGTGATCCAACCGCAGGAGAACCACTATCCTTAGGGTTTCCCAACCGCAGTAAGGAGAAAAAATATTGATCGCAACTAATAATTAGGATAATTTCAATATTAAAGTGTGTTTAATAATCTATCATGACTTACATATTTATAATAAAAAGAGGAAATTGTTAAATTCACAACAGAAAATGTTATTTCCACATTAAAAGTGTCGCTATAGATCCTGTAGCGACGGTTTTTATCGTCGCTATACATTTACAGCGACACTTTTGATGTGGAAATAACAAAGTGTTGTGAATTTAACAATTCCCTAAAAAGAAACTCTAATAATCCCAAGCGCATCAACAATTGAGTCTCTAAATAAATAACCTAATATTGAAATAAAACAAATAAATAATAAGTCTACGAACTAAATAAATAAATAGACACTGGTAAATAAATAACTAAATAACGAATCATCTACGACGACGACGTCTTATGAATCGATCTCTCAACTCTCATCGGTTACGGAAATGAAGTTTCTGGCAAAGTGAAAGCCTCGTATATCTCAAAAAAGTTTAGATCAAGCCTCTGAAACTCCTCAACACTAAGTCATGTACAATCATTCGGAGGCCTGTTGTGTCACTTCACCAAAAACTGGCAGTAACCACCCTGCCTGGTCGACATAACTCGCTCATCAAGCACATCCTCAATAACCTCTGTTGTACTCGATGTAGGAACAATAGGAGGTGCAGGTGAAATAGGTAAATGAGGAACAAGTATAGGCTAATCAGGATTAGCAAGTGTAGGCGAAATAGGAGAAGAAGTAGGAGAAGAAGTGGAAGATGGGGTGGAATCATTATCAGGGTTAGCAAGTGTAGGCAAAATAGGGGAAGAAGTAGAAGAAGTGGAAGAGAGGGTGAAATCATCAGAAGGCCCGTGATAAGAAGTAAGGTCTTCCACATTAAATACAAGACCAATACCCATATCACTCGGAAGATCCAACTTGTATGCATTAGCACTAACCTTTTTTCGAACTCGAAATGGACTCATCCTTTTTTCCAAGTGTCAGGAGGTAATCTCTCAGCACGGTGTCGTAGCATTATTCGATCATTCTCATTAAACTCTTGATACATTCGATGAACATCTGCAACAAACTTATAATTTGCATTGCTCAAATTAATCTTCTTTCTTATCTCAGCATGCAAATCATGAATGCGATGCGCAAAAGACTGTAGACTCACTAGCCCTATATGCAATGGGAAGAGAAGCTAAATGAACAGGTTTCCTAGGCTGATAACCAGTGTAAGCCTGAAAAAGACTTACTCCAGTCGAATGATTAATTGGGCTATTTTATGCAAACTCAGGCATAGGTAAAACCTTATCCCATGTAGACACATGATCACCCACAAGACAACGTATCAAATCACCTAGATTTTTATTAACAACCTCAATCTGACCATCGGTCTGAGGATGATACACAATAGAAAACTTAAATATCTCATATACTTTGCATCTCTATCAGAAACTATAGTCAATGGTAACCCACACAATCTCACTACCTCACTAAAGAAAATTATGGCAATATGCGAGACATTATCAGTTTTGCTGCAAAGAATAAAATGTGAAATGGTCCACTACAACAAAAACTGAATTATGACCCCTCTGGGTCTTCGGTAACCCTAAGGCAAAATACATGCTAAGATCTTCCCAAGGTGCATGTGGAACCAAAAGTGGAGTGTACAAACTCGTGTTCTGTTTCTTACCCTTAACAGTCTGACATGTGCGACACTCAGAAATAACACGAGCTACATCTCTCTTGAGGCTAGGTCAAAAGAATCTATCCTCAACAATGACAATGGTATTATCTCGACCAAAGTGTCCAGCAAAACCTCTCGCGTGTAACTCCCACAATAAATACTCACACATCAATGTACTAGGAATACACAAGTGGTTGCCCTTAAAAAGATATCCATCATGGATACAAAAATCACTAGATGGTGGGGAACTAGGATTTTGTAGGGCTGTATAAATGTCACTAAAGTCTCGACAAGTAGGGTACTTCTGGATAATGCGAACTAGGATTCTGTATGGCAACATAAATGTCACTAAAGTCTCGACAAATAGGGTACTCCTGGATAATATGCTTAAATCCCATAACCTTCACTCTCAAAGAGTTAACAAGAATAGACACATTATTCAATGAATCAGTAACTATATTCTCCTCCAACACTCCGCTCAAACTCATTTCTACATATGAGAGGTGATTTACGTGCCATGGGTTAGGGCACAAGTCTTTTTAGTTCCCAATAACAATTGCCAGCAGGTAACAATAGTAGGGGGAAACTTCAAAAAAGGGGGATATTGTCGGAAATGACGTTGAGGGTGAGTACCTAAAGGAGATAGGTAATCAAGTAGGTGTTTTCACGAGTCATAGGAGAGGATAATTGGAGGAAAACTACCATATTTCAAACTTACAGCAAAGTAGTTGGTGTCTCTTCTAAGTTGATCATCTATGGGGGTAGTTACTTAAATGAGGTTGCTGAGTTCACCTTACCACGGATGAAGATGAAGGCAAAACTACATCCCCAGCCTTATAGCGTCGCCTGGTTCAACAAGACATCTATTCCTGGTGTCAAAGATATGTCTAATGGAGATCCACCTTCAGGGCTATGAGGAGAGTATTTGGTTTGATGTCCTTCCTATGGATGTTGCACATATTCTACTAGGGTGACTTTGTCTATATGATCGGGATGTGACTTGTTATGGGAGGACGAACAAATGTGTTTACACAAGGGGGAGAAAATATCATTAGCACCTGTGAGACCCCGAGTGTCGTCCAAGAGTCAATCAAAGGAGATTAGCTTACCTACCCAACAAATCAAATCACTCCGTATTCTTAATAGAAATGAGTTTGAGCGGAGTGTGTTGGAGGAGAATATAGTTGCCTATACGTTGAGTAAAGTTTCTATTCTTGTCAATTCTTTGAGAGTGAAGGTTGTGAGATTTGAGCGCATTATCCTGGAATTTAAAACACCCCTCCTGAGTAGTAGACTAAGCTTGCACCCTTTCCTTTGTTACTAAATGGTCCACCTATAGTGTTACTAACCCTAGAGGATGTTTGAGAAGTGGAGAAAGGTTTACTATGTGAGAAATTTCGGCCACTGGGTTGACCTAAGTAAGAAGGGACTCTTCTAGCGATACCCAATAACCCATACTCATTATCTAGAGTTGACTGAAAAAGGTTATCTAGGGTAGTGATGCCACTGGTCAGGATGTGTAATTGAAGTTCAGGTCATAACTCATTCTTATACTTTATAATGGTCAATCTATCACTCATTAATCCTACATCTTTGAGTCGACTCTCTAAATGTGCAGATGTAATCGGCACCATACATATGATTACCCTGACAAAAGTTGTCATACTGCTCCATTAACCTATCTATATACTACGGGTAAATAATATTGCTTTAAGTGAGTTTTCATCTTCCCCAATGCCTGATGGGTGGCTCACATGAGCGCTCTAAGTCTCTCTCAACCCCTGACCAAAATAAACTGGCCAGTTTTACCAATTTCATTTTGGCAAATCACAGCTTCCTATCCTCAGACATCTCATATCAGTCAAAATACTTCTCCATATTAGACAACCAATCAAGGAATGCATTGGGATTAAATCTGCCGTTAAACTTTGGTGCATCTACCTTGATTTTCCTATAGTCATCATCACAAGGATCATGCTTAGGATGTTCATGGTGTCTAACATGTGGGCTTTCGACATGCTCATTCCCATTATTCCCCTGAGGTTTCACTACAAGTTGTCTTTGGTCAGTATGTGTGATTCTATCATTCATTTGACCCAGCTGTGCAACTAGGACCACTAATTGGTTCTGAATTTCTTTTAAAGCAGCTGGGTACGTGTAGTCATGATGTAAATGCAAGTGCAAAATACAGAAATTTAATTGAAGCAAATTAGAATTACAAGTTTAAGTCTATGCAATCGCAATTGCAATCCCAATCCCAAAAACTAATAATAATAATCGAATAATATGCAACTAGATGGAATAATATGCAATTTTAAAAGAACAAATCCAAAACAAGCTTTCAAAAATTTTAGAACTAATGAATGAAGGGAATTCAAGTGATTAAATATTGAAAATCCGAATATTCAAAATGAAATACTTTCACCTTTTTTTAATGGGCCTAACTGATCAAAAAGTACGAGTCTGGGGGTGAAAAGTACTAAAGCTAAAAGTTTAGGTCTCTTTATGCAAGAAATAGGGGTGAAAAAATGTAAACCAATAAACTATGGGGCAATATTTAAATGGAGAGCAGAAGTTTGGGATACTAAAAGGTAATTAGCAAGGTTTTTTAATTTAAATTAGGAAAGTTAGGGTTGTCTCCCTATCTCTAAAAAAACGCATCAAATTTTTTTTTATGAACAGTTAACTACGGTGAACAGTAACTCCAACAATGAATAGTACTCCGCTGAACAATAATTTTTTCTTAAAACCAAAAATCTCCCAAAAATTAAGAAATTGATGGAGAAACCTTAAGCTCTGATGCCAATATGATGTACGAAGGAAATTAATGAACAAATAATTAATTGGAAGTGGTAAATCAATAAGGAAAATTAAAAGAAATAGGGTTATCCAACCTCAGGAGAACCACTACCCCTATTGTTTTCCAACCGCAGTAAGGAGGAAAATTATTGATCGTAACCAATTATTAGGATAATTTCAATATCATAGTGTCCAATAATCTGTCATGACTTACATATTTATAATAAAAAGAAACTCTAATAATCCTAAGTTCATTAACAATTGGGCCTCCAAATAAATAACTTAATACTGAAATAAATCAATAAATAACAAGTCAACGAACTAAATAAATAAATACACTGATAAATAAATAACTAAATAGCGAATTATCCAGGACGACGACGTCTCATGGATCGATCTCTATCACTCCGTTATAGATATCCTTAATCAAATCAACATACTTCGTAAGAACTTTTCTCTTTTCAAGAACCCACCAAAGGACCCTATTTGGAAAACTGTCATATGCTTTTTCTAGATTGTGTTATATATAGATCAATCTTATTTTCTTAAAAATTGTCCATCAAATGTCTAATTAGGAAAACAACCTAGATCTCCTTGGCATAAATCTAAATTATGGTTCAAAGCGTATCGGTTAGGTATCAATGCCGAATTGCAACCTTGACATGAATCACAAAATTAGGAAGTATTCATGTAAAGGGTAATTTTTCGGCAAAATTTTGACAACTTAGCATAACGTAGCAGTTTTGGACCAAATAAAAGAGAAATCTCAGCATAACGTAACGGCTTCGGACCAAATAAATGAGAAATCACGGTGTAGAGGGGAAAAACTCTTAACAAAAAAATATCAAATATGCTAAAAGCTATAAAGCGAGACGACAAAAGAGAACGAACTTTTCTTTATAAATTATACCTATGTAGTGCCTAGTTAAGTATACCTTTAAAAAATATAAAAAATGTACTTAACATATAATTAAGCTAAATTATACTTAAATTATTATTAAATTGTACCTGTATAGTTCCTTGTTAAGTACATCTTAAAAAAATTGCACTTAAAATATACTTAGTTAAGTTAAATTGTACTTGAATTATGCAGATCATGTATGCTCAAGCATTTGAGCTTAAGACAATATCAATATCAACTTTATTCAAACATAAAATTGATTAAACATATATGCGAGACGTCTGGTTTATAACTGGGACAATGTTGTGCGCACTAGATAGTATTGTTTTTGAACTTAACTCCTCTTGTTGCTTTTATTATTTAGATTTTTTTTCATATTTTTTTTACTGTTTTTGAAGCTCCTAACTAGTTAACGGTGCGTATCACGCGATACCCATACAGAAACTGATACCGAGTCAAAAAATGACCTTCCGAAACATAGGTTGCTACCGCGACTTTGAATCATGATCTAAATTGATTATTTGACACTCCAGTTCCTTTTCTTAACCTTTGTTCAGTTGCTCTCTCCCACAAGTTCATTGTATGGCTCATGAGCTTAATCCTTTGGTAGTTGGAGCAAATTTGGATATCTCCCTTATTCTTGTAGTTTGGCACTAATGTACTCTTGCTTCACTCATCAGCCATCATTTTAGTCCGTAGGATTAATTTTATTTTAATTTATTTTCTTTTCTGGAGGAGGCACCCAAAGTCACTACCTTCCGGGTGTGCACTAAAACATATAATTATGTGCGTAGTCAGAAGGTTCTGACCTCTATCGTACCACAAATATAAGACCTGTATGTATTATTTACTCTGTCTTCTGTTTTTCTTTCAGTCTAAGGGATCGCTTGGTCAAAATTATAACAGACTACAGGACAGAAACTTCTCTTAGACATGGGTGTAATGATATACTAAAGGTACTCTAATACTAACATACTTTTGTTGGGTTAACACAAAATAACGAATATGCAGACACTGATACACTGAATCCTAAATGCTGGTCTGTTTGGTATTACTGTTATTTTCAGGCTGATAGTATTAACTTGTTAATTAAATACTATAAAGAAGCAAGGCGTGCCATTTACTTGAGTAATGAAGAAGACGAAGTACGTGGTAAAAGGGATGACAAGAGGGGATCCCAGTTAACAGAGAGATCTCTTAGCGTGAAAACCATGGAGGTTAAGTCTAAAACTAGAGCAGGTGGAAGGTGTTGCATGTGTTTCGATCCCTTTGCCATACAGAATGTATCCATCATTGTATTCTATTGCTGTCATGCATATCACACAACTTGCCTTATGGATTCTGCCAACACTGTTACTGACAAGAAAAAGTCAGCAGCCACTTCCCAGGAGGCTGTATCGTATTATGAATATGACAATGGTAATGCTGATGAAGACGAGGATGACGATGACGATGACGATACCTCTTCAGGTTCCCCTCGGATGCGATGTATCTTGTGTACTACGGCTGCAAGTTGAGTATATTGAGTGCACGTGTTCCTTTGATATTTTTTTCGCTTGTTATGAGCTTGCCATTGCATTCTTTTGTTGTGCTTCAATTGTAACTTTGTAATATTTATTGTTTGTCCCGGGGTCGATCAAGTGCTTTTCTGGGTGAGGTTTTTTGTAAAGAGTGTAGATTTTGATTTGGTTGAGAAGCTGGGCTTTGCGGTTTTGAGCTTGAAAACATAAAAGGGGGAGGAATTTTGCATACCATAAGTCCATAACATATGTTCCATGTCAGCGGATAATAATTGGTGCTCAATTTTTTTATTACAAAGTGTTTAAAATGAGGGTGTTGAGCAAAATCATTTTGATTGGGTATATCATAAAGTATTTTTGTCTTTTTTTTCAATATTACATCATTTGAGATAAAAATTTTAAGATTTCTAGAATTACCCTTGTCGTAAATGTGAAGCTTATGCACATTTGATTCTATAGACAACTAACTTTATGAAAATCATAAACTTTCTTCATATTTTTTAAAACCACGAATGAGGACAAGTTTCACAAATGAATCTTAGTCAAGCCTATTGATGATAGTATTTACAAAGATATCCTGATAAACTATTAAGTTTGAATATAGCTAAAATTTCATAATATCAAATTTTAGCTTCTTCTAAAGTACTTCATAACCAAACCCACTATTATTAAAACTACACTAACCTCCTCAAATGAGAATTATAAAAGCCAATAGTAATATACTGAGTTTTAATTATATCATGTTAAATAAGAATATCCAAAACAAAACAAAAAACTTATTTCCTGGGAGAGAACCCAAAACAAGATATGGGACATCATTTTGGGACAAAGGGAGTCCTGTCAAGTGATAAATGTCTCTTTTCGGAGGCCCAGTGGGCTTTTCTCTTACCTCCATGGCCCAAAAGCCTCAAAGCTTTCTGTTCTGTAAATCGTGAGCTATAAGGCTATCGCTTACAGCAGCTCAGTTTTGTTGTTGCGCCTGCTGCTGAGTCTCAATTGCTGAAGATGTTGAGGCTGAAGCGACTGACTTCTCTCAGACCTGCGATTTCTGTGAATTCAAGAGTTTTCTTCGCAGATGAAGAAGACAAGCTGAAGCTTTTCTCTCTCATCCCTTCACACCATCCCTCCAACTTGATTTCCAGTCGGTTCTTCGATTTTTACCAGGTTTTTCAATCTTCCCTTTTCCTCTTCCGTTTGGATCCCAAGTTAATAAAGGAATTTAAACATAAAACCTGTAAATGTATAAGACAAACAAGGCTAAATGATTACCCAAGTTGAGCATTGACACGGCATAGAAGATACTCCCTCCTCCGTTCCGCAAAAAGTGTCCCCTTTGTAAAATGTACTGAATGTTTATTGTTGTGTTTAGTATTGGTGGTATGATAAATTGATAATGGAATTTTGATGGTAATATTTACTTTTAAAAGAAAGGGGACTCTTTTTATGGAACAAAAGAAATTTGCAAATGGAACTCCTATTGTTCAAGAGCTATTACAGTAATGCTCGTAGTTTTCTTGACAACCAAGTTGAGAGTTAAATTGCTTCTTTGTTTTTTTTTTGTTTTTTGTGTACTAACTACTAAATAATGAAAAACCCAATTGACTGCAGCTTGGAAACAAAGCTGCAATTGAGAAAGAACGAGCTCGGCTGTACGGATTCATACCCTTTATTGTTATTATATTTTTGTTATGAAATCCTTACATGGATCATGAATGAGTTTAATATGTATGTGTGATTTAGGGCAGTGCAGATGAGATGAATAGGGGATACTTTGCTGATATTTCAGAGCTCAAGCAACATGGCGGGAAGGTAGAAAAGGAGAAGTTGTACTTGTAGTACCTAATTTTGTCTGGGTTACAATATATGTATAACAAGTTTCTTACGCTTGTATG
Source organism: Panax stipuleanatus (assembly GCA_020205555.1). Taxonomy (NCBI): domain Eukaryota; kingdom Viridiplantae; phylum Streptophyta; class Magnoliopsida; order Apiales; family Araliaceae; genus Panax; species Panax stipuleanatus. Next base: position 36,864,819 of record CM035125.1, read on the forward strand.
AAATATTCAATTTGAATCTTTTTGGAATTGTTTTGTGATTTTAAATGTTGACAATGTTGTGTTTGTAGATTTCCGTAGCAAATAAGACTATAGTTCCAGCAATGGCGGCTACAAAGTTTCCTTCCTTAGAAGTTAGTTATTCGGATGGTACAAACCTTAAGCTGCCCACTACTTTTAATGGAATCGAAGGTGATAGCAACACGTTGGCTGTCCCAAAGGCATCCTTAATGTGTCTTTCTTTCCGAGCAAGTTCACAGGTTTAAATTTTTAATAAATATGATTAACTTAGATTACTCAAAATGTTCTACTTATAAGCATATTTATGTCGTTAATATTTATTATTTTCTTAGCAGCATCAAAATCATATTAGGATCCCATCCATCTTCCCCCTTCCCACTTCCTAGTCTCCTAAACACTAGACTGTAGGTTCGTAACTCACACCAATTGAAATGCTTTTTATCTTATTTGGACAAGTAAAATGCACTATCTCAATCTTATGTATGTTTTTTCACTGTGATAATTTTAATTGAAACATACGCAAGGATATAAGTAAAATTAGGGTTTGTTGAATTATTACAGAATATCTAACAAAGTTATTATTTTCCTATATCCTGATTAGTCGACTTGACAAATATATGAATGTTTAAAATTCTTGGGTTGTTGCAAGTTCAATAACTAGGCCATGTAACATGGCTAAACTTGATGGACAACTAATTGAAGCACAGTTGCATTCAGGTTAATGCAGGTCTCCTGAACATTGTGGAACAGGAGTGTATACACAAGAGGCTTGGGTTTTGTTTTTATTTGTGCCCAGAGATTCATTTATTAATAGGAGTACACTAATTTCACTCTGGAAGCTCATGATATTTCCTAAATTGTAAATTTTTATTAGATTGTTCAGAGTTTCAGCCTATAAAGATAATTGCTGCAGGTCATTATGATGCTATTAGTGGAAAAACTTCTGTACCTCTTGAAGCTTTGGGTACTTTTCCAAATAAAATTGACAAATAAATTTTTTTTTTATATCCAGTCATTAAGTAGATTTAGCTCAAACACAATCTAACCATAGCATGTAATAAAAATGAGGAATCTGCTACAGTTTGGCAACAAAGATATAAAAGTTTTTAAATTTAGCTGAAAGATTGGACTTTGTTGATTGAAGTGCTGAGGGCAAGGTATAATCGAGCATCCTGGCTTATCCATGTTGGCTGTTACTTAAATGTTACCCACCGGGTAATAGCTTATACACTCGTGAAATGGCCTCCAATTACGATCAGGAATAGTAGTAGAATCATCACCCTTCCAACTATCATATAACAGCATCCCGTATTGCATTGTGAATTGTGATAACTATGGAAAACTTACCTTGTCGTCGTTTCTCTTTGTGTATAATTTTTATTAGGATGCTATACTTATCCCCGGTACAATAATGAAGTAACATTATTGTAGCTTTTTAACATGAACTGATCAACTCTATTCCTTAATAGAATATCAATATGCTCATCTCTGCATGGCTTAAGATACTTTATCTAACCAAGCATATTCAGCTTTCGTAGTTTTTTCTAAACATAATACGTTGGTAATAATTCTCTTATATTGCTATACGTATTCCCGTATTGTGGGAAGATTTGTTTCAGTAAAGACTAATGAGTCTAATGACACGTATAAGCCAAATTATTATGCATGAATAGACAAAGCAAAACTCTAGGGGTGATCCAAAATATTCCAAATACTCTTACAAGTGTGACAACCCTTGGCATGGGTTTAGTTCTTTTTCTGTTGATCAAATTTGAGCATTAATGCCATACAAGTTCATGCTACCTTTGTATGAAGAAGATCTCTGCTTCACCACTATATTATATTTAGCTTGTCAATAAACCAGCCTCTTGTTGGTAGTTGATAAATATCCTGGTTGGAATTACCACTATATTTTATGGCTATTTGAACCTATGAAAGTAGAGTTTTGGTATTGGTTGGATGGTGGGGAAAGTGCCTCATGGTCATTTGAAGATCCGGCCAACCTCTGTACCTTTCTCCTTTTTGTTTAATTCTTCTTCTTTTGGTTTATAAAACTCTCGTTACCATAAAAAACGGCATAAATAAATAAAAAGGTCTACGTTTGCAATAACTTGAGTAATTTCAAAGCTCACTTGTTTTTTAGTTTTGTTGCCATATATGTTAACTTGAGCTAAAAGTAACGTGTCTTATCTGAGAGTTTTCAATATCTGACAGCCAATGGTGAATTCTTGGAGCATTCCTTTTCTTGATGCATTTAGTAACTCGGAGAAAGTTCAGTTATATGAGGTATAGTAACATATTTTTTTTCATCTCAAATGAAAGGTTTCTATCGTTGTTCATATTTGTTCACACCTGATTCTAAACTTAGTCAGTTTTACTATTCTGTTGTTTAATAAATGGTTTGCTGTTCATATATTACTTAATTCTATGATTGATGGATCAGATCTATCTTTTACAGTAAGTTGATCACATAGTTCTGTTCTTGTTATTTTTCTCTTTGCTTTACATGTCTTAAATTAATCGGTTGTAAACCTAAATGCTGTCCTGTGAAAATATAATATGTATATGGACATTTAGTTCCCCTGAAATATGTTGCATTCGGAGAGGGTATTTGTACTTTAAGATTGCAGAATTTCCTCGGACAAAATTTGTTTTATTTTGTTCCTAAAATTTATAATTAGAAGCAGTCCATATTAAACTAAGCATTTTAAATTACTGTAATTTTTTAAGGATTTTTACACAAGTTATCTGGTGATATTGTACTGGGAGTCAGTCCCAATATATTATTATCAATATTATGACTAGATTATCTTAACAATTGGACCATAATTATAAATAACTGCTACTTTTCTTATGATTGAATTTACGTTCATCGGCATTGATTACAGATTGATAAATAAAATAGAAATAATTATCATATTTGAATCAATGACTGAAAACTCTTACTTTGAATGGATGTTTTATTTATCTACACCAGATTCTTGTGGTTGAATCCGAGTTATTTTGGTATAGGGAGCTGATGAGCACATGGAGATGATTTATCACCTCTCTCTTTTTTCTTTTTTCTTTTTTGGGTTCATATAACACTGAATATTCAAAAATAGGGAACAACTTGTAGACAAGAATTCCTTTTCAGCCTACCCCAACTAGTTTAGGACAAAAGACGACGTTGAGTTGAGTTTCTATGTTAATGAAAACCCAATCATACTGTTAGTCATTGACCATATGGGTGTCACACCATATGTTTTAAATGAATTTCATTATGCGTACTTGAATCCGTATGTGAGAGAATGATCTTATCACATTTACTATAAACCATTGGGTGAGCAAGATTCCATTTTCTCTTCATTCATATCGCGTTAAAGAATTTGCATGCTAACACTTTGCATGTTCAGGTTTCCTTTGTAGACTCATGGTTACTATCGCACAGTCTAATAAAGAAAGTACTACTTGGGATGATGAGAAAATCTAACCCTGAAGAAAACAAGGAGGGTCTGCTGCAAAGACAGATTGTTTATTCATTTGGTGACCATTATGACTTCAGAAAAGAGCTTAAGATATTGAACCTTCTTACTGGGTACCAAAATTTTCATTTTAGAATGTTATTTTTTAGTTTGATGAAATTGCTTATTTCTGAGGTAAACTCCTTTTGCTGGTTGACATTCGACAGGTATATTTTCTTGCTCGACAAATTTGGTAGAATACGATGGCAGGGTTCTGGATTGGCGTCAAAGGAAGAGTTGTCATCTCTCCTGTCTTGCTCGTCACTTTTATTGGAAGAGGATTGACAAGGACGGAGCATCACAGCCACAGCCTGAGCCCCGGCACACGTGTGATAGAAAAGTGCAAATAATTTGGAGGCTGTTTTCTCATGTTTTTATTTTGTCGTACTAAAATGTTTTAGCTAAACTCCCTTTTAAACAGGAATCTTGGATTTTGGAACTACATTTTTTTGGTTGGTTAGAACATGACACGTTATGAATTGCATAGTTACACAACACAAAATCCTATTGTTATTTGTTAGAGTTATAACACATTCCTGCTTGAATAATCTCACTAGGGATTTGACCTATTTGATGTAGTAGCTAATTTCGTGGTATTATTATCTATAAACGTGCTTAACTGAAATTACCTTTCACTCGAGGCCAAAATTTGTAGACTATAAACCTCGTATTTATCAAATTTAAAAAATAAATTAAGAAAGAAGAAATTGTAATCAAATAAAACTTTGAAGGGTAAAAGGGGAAAGGAATTTGTGATACCACTTTCATCGCGTTTTAAATATTAACGCCAAGGTATTGGTGGAGCTGGTCGTTGTCGTTGGTCGGTATAAAGATATTGTAAACTATGACCCTCTCTCTAGTTATAAAAGTATGTAACGTGACGTGACGTGTGCAAATTACCAAGTCAACCTTGATGAAAGTTGTTTGAAGATTCATGGTCAAAATGAAATATTTGACCATATCACATTTGGTTGTTGAACAACATATATTATATTATAAGCTTCAGTGTTTTATTTTATTTATGGGTTATATGTAGCTTACATAACTGTGTAGCTACACAGTAGGTTATAGTGACGATTTTTTAAGGCTATAGTGAGGATTTGTCTGTAGTCATAGATATTCTGTCTATAGCGACAGACAAATCATCGCTATAGTCCTAGAAAATCGTCGTTATAATCTACTGTGTAGTACACAGCTGTGTACTTATATTTTTTTTTTATTTATTTATTATTTTATTTTTGAGTGTTCAGTTGATAACGATTGAGACATTTCCCACCTTGCTTTTGACAAATTGACCTAAAAACTGGGCAATAGGTTTAGCTAAGTTTAAAAAAATTAAAAAACAAAAACTTGAAATGACCATTTCTTTTTTGTCCATTTCAAAATTAAACGAATTTCTTTTTGTCTGTTTCAAAATTAAAAATATCATTACGTCATTATTCTTGTTAGATTTTTTATGAGAACAAGTCAATGGCGTAAAATTATTAGGTTATATTATATTATTTTTATACTATAATTCCTCATTTGAAGCTATCAAATAAATAATTTTATGAGACTAATTAATAGTCTCACACTAAAGTAGGGGCGAATCTAGCCTGAAAGTTCAGTGTGAATCAAATTCAAAAAAAAATTCTTTAATAATAAAAATTTAATAAAATGAGTCACAAAATTAAATAATCCTCAAATATTGTTTACTAATAACATTTTTTGAGGTTTCATTACTTGAAATTATTGCATGATAGCCTCATTTTTAATAGTTATAAAAATATCAAACTCAATGTATGTTACTAAATAGTCATTCATTCATTAATCTCTCATTTGGTTACAAAGTTCATTCTTCAGTTTTCACGATATTCATAGGCTGAAAATGTCCTTACACAGTTGTAGTAGATTGACAGATCCCTTAACAACAAAAATTTATAATATATATATATGTATGTATATATATTTGACAAGTACATATTAATAACAAATTTTAGTCGAAGAAATTTATTTAAAAAATTATGTTATGTCAAACTATTTGTTAATAGAGTCACAAAGTAGAATAAAACTCTCATTTATATATATATATATATATATATATATATAGAGAGAGAGAGAGAGAGAGAGAGAGAGATCATTACATATTACTTATGTTTGTGCATGGATCTTTGAGCTTCCAAACAACATTCATTTTTTCTTCTCCTAGTGCATGATACCAAAACAAGTAATTGTAATAAGAATAGCCCCTGACTTCCGAAAATCCAGTAAAGGTATGTGCCTCCCTTGCCCTACACTGAATATGCCCCTGCACTAAAGGACTAATCCTTCGTCAAATAATTAAATAATCTAAAATAATATTAAATTAAAACAAACAATTTAATCCCAAACATTGTTTGTTTTTTTTAAACAAACATGGCATAATTTTTAATCAGCTCAAGTCTTTACACTTAATGCACAAGTTATTTAATAATTAAGTACAAGTTTCAATCATATGACTTGAAAGATAAAGCTCTCTTTAAGATGCGACCAAAACATAATGAATTTGTTCCCTCAAAAATAATAATAGTAGTAATAAATTTGTATTTATATATATATATGAATATATTTCACCTGTATATTTTTTTGATATACGATAATTTAATCTTGAGCTATTAAACTCAACCATTTAATAGACAACCGATGCTTCTTAAATAATTAGTAACTTAAAGATTTCATTTCTTAAATAATTTAGATTTTAAGTTTCTCAAACATGATTTTTAATTTCATCAAGGGAATTATTAGTTTCACAAATAAATTTAATGTTTTTATAAGATCTTACTCACGTAAAAGTAGAATTCATTTATTATTTATGTGAGATAAGACTTGTAAAACTACGAAATTGCCTCATGTAAATTTCAATTCTTTTTTATTAAACAAGTCATTAAGATATTGTCTTTTTTCTTCCTACAAAGCAAAAAAAAATATATTTCGGAAAAAATCATTTGCCCCATTCTCCTCTCTTTCGAGGTTAAGGTATTCCATTATTTAGAGATAAAAGAGAGAACGCAGTTGAGTTGAAGGGAGAAGAAATCAATTTTCTTCTTTTGATCGAGTTGTGGATAACCATAATCTTATTGGGCAAAGGTTCAAAAATGTCCCTGACGTTTATCTCGATGTCCAACGTTCACCCTATACTTTTTTTATTTAAAAATGCCTATAATGTTACATTTTTTGAGTCGTTTGTGCCCCTTCCTTTAAAAAAGTGTCAGCTAGACAAACAGACATATTACGTGGCATTTTTAACAAAAAAGTAATAATTATTATTATTTACTTATATTTTATAACATTTAATTCAACTAAAAAAAATGGAGCCCAATTTTTCTAACATCTGAACTCAGCAAAAAAGAAATGTATGATTTTACTCAATACCCAGAACTTCAAGAACCACACCTAGCTCGAAGCATCTCTTCAAAAAATGACTGTTGACTGACCTACATTTCGTCGGAACTCGATCGAAAAATCCATAGTTTCCGATCAAAAGCTTCCAAACTACCGTCATAGATCAGATCTCAACACCATCACCATCACCATCGTCCTACACCACCATCCCACGCCAATTCACAACACAATATATAAGATCTATAGTCAAATGCAGATCTAGATCTGAAAAAATCATGCAACATCCTTTGTAACTCTCTTTCGTGTCTCTAGGAATGGAAATTTAGTAAGGAAGGAGGAGAGAAGAATAGAGGAAGAAGAGGAGAGAGAGAAAATAAATATTCTATCTGAAGTTTTTTTTTCTTTTCCATGTCACACTTTTGTTCACGTGTCACTTGTTTAAAAATAAATTAACATCCATTTGTCTAGCTGACACTTTTTTTAGCAGGAGGTGTGACGCCCCCAAAATAGGTTAAATACCAACCCATTCTGAGTCGTCAAATACATGGTACAGAATTCAAATACAATCTTTTATAATATACGGTCGTGCAAACTACGACCACACAAACTGTGAATTTCAATACAAATCGTATATAATACGAAATATAAACATTCAAATTCACTCCTTATTAATTACAATCATTATCCCACTATTTTATAGAATATTGAGGACTTCTACTAATCTAACTCTGACCATCACTCTGATCCCCGACTAGTCCCCGCGATATTCTCATTTTCTGAATAGAACAATGAAAGAAAAGGGTGAGCTCAACTAGCCCAGTAAAGAATATTATGACTAAGATAATGAATAATAAATTATCGTTAGTCTTCAATAAATCAGATAAAATATAATGGACAACAAATTTTAGATCAATATTCGCAGCGGAAATAACAATTCATTAGAAGAGTTAAGTAGAGAATGAAGTCTACTATCTTCTATGATTTAAAAATCCATCATCAATATTTTATCCCTGTAATATCAATCAATATATATCTCAAATCAATATTCATCTTTGCACTAAGGCCAAAGATATTCATTTGTATCACCAGTTGGTCATGTTCATCTCAACACCTGTTTATCTTTGCACTACGGATCAAAGATATTCATCAAGTAATCATTCATCTTTGCACTACAGGCCAAAGATATTCATCAAGTAATCTTTCATCTTTGCACTACAGGTCAAAGATATTCAGTTATATCACCATTTAAGACTGAGGATGATGAAATACAATATAAGGAACGAATTCAGTAAGATAAAGGACAAGGATTACGAATTCGTAATTTAGTTTATCCAAGTTCAATAATACTTCGTAATAATCAATTGTGGAGCAAAATTCAAGAATGAAGTTCAAAACTTGGATACAATCAATTTTTTTTTATTGTGAATAGTAACTCGTGAGTAGTAACTCGACATGAAAATATAAGAATTTCACGAGAAAGTTCAGAAAATTATTCCGGTGAAATGATATTAGATGAAGCGCAAAACTCAAGAAATTTCTGATCATTTCAGAAATTCTAGATGCAATACTTACCGTAGTAAGTTTAGAGTTAAGAATCTGAAATGAAACAATATACGAAACTACAATTGGATTTTTATCCGTCTGGCGGTAGTCCGCTCAGACATATTATTTTCACAATTTAATAACAACTGAATACGAAGGGTTATTCACCAGGCATGCGGTAGTCCGCGTAGACAGGTTATTCTCACAGAATAATAAAGAATGGAATAATAACAGGATTTCACCATGCATGCAGGTAGTCCGCGTAGACGAGTTATTTCAACAGAATAATAAAGAATAGAATACTAACCATTACGAGTATTGAAAGAAAATAATTCTCTTCGTGAATACAAAAGAAATAATATCCTCTTACCTTAAAAATTTGGAGACTGCACTAGTGTAATAGCAGAATACTCTTCTTCTTTCTCTTTTATTCTCTTTATTATTCTCTTTATACTTTCTCTCTCTATAGCTTTAGTGAATTGGTGAGAAATAATGAAAAAATGAGCTTCTATTTATAGGCTTGACAGAGTAAGGGTAAAATAGTATTTTTGCCATAATTTATGACATCATCGCTTACATCATCGATCTTATGACATCATTGCTTATCTCATCGCTCCGATGACATCCTTTCTTACCTCATCGCTCCGATGACATCATTGTTTGCATCATAAGAGTTCAAATTCAATTTGCACTCTTCCACCTCGTTTAACTTTTATACCATGAATTTATTATAATAATGTTGCCATTCAAATTATAAGAATCATACTATTATATAATCACATCATACTACTATAATGTAATATTATAATAATATATTTGAATGATTTATTTTATCGGACAAGATAAAATATCAACTTTCAACAAATGTCACATGTTAAAAATTCCTCCGTTTAAATTCACATTGAATAAATATTTTCTTATCATATATATCAAAAATTAATTATTCACAAATAATATTACAGAACTACAATATTGACAACCAGGTCGTTCCCATAAAAGAGGGGGCATTCCGATAAGGATTTCTCCTTACTGGCGCACAATTAATCAACCCATTTCCTAGACAAAACTTCCTTAGATATTGCCAATAATGCTATCTAATAATATTATTCAAATAATATGAATTATTGATTTGATAATTTAAAATAATGTGCAATGACAATTATTAAATCAATAATATAAAATAGCAAAGTAACACTTATTGATATAAAATATCAACGTAGCAAATATTGAACCAATAAAATATTATGCAATTATTGAATCAATAATATAAAATATTGAACAGTAATTACTGTAACAATAATTGAGTAAGTGCCTTCCTACGTAAGAATCAATAATTCAAAATATTATACAATATCGTGTGCTATTGTGCAACACCACGTATTACTGTATTTTAACCATCGGGTATTTCAACAGTACTAACGGTAACAGTTTTGCTGTTATTTTTATAAAAAGGTTACTTCTGTCGCTTTCTATATCTGACATTTATTTCGGCGTGGCGTCCATCAATGACTGCGCCATCGTACGAATATTATCCGACAAAAAGAATATTCTTCGACCAAACGAATATTTTATAACCACTTGCTTACTTTGTAAACTTTGCGCATTTCACCTATAACTTATCACATTTATCAAATCAATACCTTACTATTTCAAAATAATATATAAAAAAAATTAAATCTTATTCATAAAATTTGGAGTCTTACAGGAGGGGCACAAACTACTCAAAAAATATAACGTTATAAGCATTTTTGAAAAAAATAAATATAAAGTGCACGTTAGACATCGAAGTAAACATCAGGAACATTTTTGAACTTTTGCCGTAACCTTATTATGTTTTTACGATTTACGAAGCTTAGATCAGTTGACTTTTATAAGGTTCTAATTTATAAGGTAAGTATATTACTTTCACTTATTTTAAAATAAAGGCTATCATATTTTTGAATAAATAGGAAAAAAATTGAAGAAGTAGCTTCTTTTTTTATTATGTATTTTTATGTCATTAGTTGGGAGATAAATATTTAAGAATATATAGGAGAGAATTAAATGATAAAATAAGAATAAGATATTGTGAGGAAATGTTTCTTTTAGCGTAAATGGTTACACACCTTCATTAAAGAGCAATTATTTTTATTTTAGTGTAAATTCTTACACATCCGTTTGGGTAAGGACAGGATGGTACTTTTCAATTTATTGTTGTTAAATACAAAGTAAGAAAAAATAAAAAATGAAAAACAAGTATCTTAATGAGTCAAGATTCAAAAGCCCAAAAAGAAAAAGACATAGAAATTAAGAAAATTTCAATTATATATAAAATAATTTTTTTTTTAAAAAAAGTAAAAGATTTGGTCACCTACAAAAGAAATGTAAAAAAACAGCCGTGAAGTACATGAAGAAATTGGTTTAACAAAAAACAAAAGAAATTAATATTTTTATAATATTTTTTTTATATTTTCACATAAAAATTGACGTAAAATAAATGTATAACGATAATTTTTATGTAAAAATATTATTTTTTGTTGTGAATTTATTAATTTTCAAAACAAATGGAAGGAAAGAAAGTTATTATTATTATTATTATTATTATTAAATTGTGACAACATAAAACTTTTGTTATAGCTTCTAGATCTCCTAGACTCCTCCAAGACTCTCTCTCTCCTTCTTGTCTATTAAGTATAAAAAAAGATTACCCACAAGAAACATACATATATATATATATATATATATCTATAAATACATATATGTGTGTATATATATGTTTTCAGTTTAGCGGTTGCTTTTTTGGGTTGTTGGTGAAAGTGATTTAGAAAGCAGTTAGAGAGAGAAAGAGGGAGAAGAGAGAAAGGAGGAAGTTTGTAGGGATGCCGGCGACATTTCCCGGAGTTTATCCAGCAATCTTGGCCTTCATGGCCGTGGTGTTGCCGGCGGCGATGGTGGTATGCGGAATTCCGGCGACTCTGACGCTGGAGAGAGCTTTTCCGACGAGTCATGGGGTGGAACTGAGTCAACTCAGAGCTCGAGACTCGGTTAGGCACGGCCGAATCTTGGAGTCTCAAGGTGGTGTCATTGATTTTCCCGTCCAGGGCACCTATGATCCCTACCTTGTTGGGTATTATATAATTCCATCTTTCCTCTCTATTTCTTCTCTCTTCTTCTTTTTTTATATAAATACTTTTTCTTTTTTATTTTAAATATAAATCTATGAAAAAAATAGAGAGAAAAATGAAAATAAGAGAGATAATAGATATACTTTTATGTCAAATAGTAATTTAATCACTAATAAATTTCTCTCCTTTAGTAAATTAATATAGTTTGATAAATTAATAAATACACATTATATAACCTAGCTAATTGTATTGTATTGAATTATGAGCATTATTAATTCTTGGGTTTAATTTAATTTTCAAAACATTAATTAATTACACATGGACTTTCATATAGTGTTGACTTACTTAATTATTTTATTTAATTTTATTGTTGCTTTGCTTGTTGATCATTATGTGTTTTTCTTTTGTTAATTTATACTTGGCACATGAATTTCTTTTTTGCATCTGAGTTTTGTTAGTTTTAGATTCTGTTGCTGTGTTTGGTTTTCTATTTTCTAGCTATATTTGTTTATTTTGTTTCAATTATAAAGCTTCTAATAAATTAAGCTAAACTTGTAAATAACTAATTAACTAACTAGGTTTATGAGGTTTTTACCATGCATGCGCACCCCTTTAAGTTAACTTGAACCGGACACGATTGATCCAGTTAGTTAAATGAGATTTAAGGCCGAACTGGTTGAAGTACTCTGTCCCCAAATTCCCTGTTCCCTTATGTCCCACCACTTAAATGTTAACACATATCCTCTTACTTAACACCAATTAATTCTAAAATTAAAAAAAAAAAAGACAAGTGTCAACATTTAAATGGTGGAATACAAGGGAACAGGGAATGTCGAATTTGGGGACAGAGGATCTGCTCTCAAGCCCAACATGCATTCTAAAAAAATTACTTAATGCTCAATTTAATGACTTTTTTAATTGAAAATTTAAGTATTCTCATTTAATTGAACACAAATGATGTAATACTGTATATTATTGTACGTACATTTGCTCAGAAATGATAATTTTTTGTTCAGAATATAATTTTTATTTATAAATTCAATTAAAAATTCTACTTTTATCCATGATAGAGTTAAGTTTGAAAAATAAAAATATGGAAAAAAAAATTATCTAAAAATTAAGAAAATAAAAGTACTCCTTTTGTTCTAAAAATAGAGGTATATATATATATAAATATGTTATTTTAAGAATTAAAATATACTTCAAAAGTTATATTTAATTTTAAAGATACAAAATATAGTAGATGGTATACTTATAAATAATTGAGAACTAATGTTTTTTTATTTTTACATAATATTTTTCACAAAAATAAGAGAAGAAATAAGAAAGGTCAATTTCCTATAAATTTAATTGTATCACATCATATGAATATGATGGCAGCAAGTATTATTTAGTCAATAATGCTACTATTAAATAAAATAATCATATACCGCTCATATACAGCTGACGTGATATTTATGAATTTGTTGTTGAGTTAACTGGATTATGTCAACAATAAATTTATAAATGTCATGTCAGCTATATGTGAACTATATGTGATTATTTTATGTGATAGTAGCATTATTGTTAGTTTTTTGGCTGATTGACACTTCTGTCCCTCCAAGTTGTCACTCATTTTTAAAGTCGTTTCTAAAGTACTATTTTCGTCAGTTAGGTCCTTAAAGTGGCATTTTATTGGCGTTTCTGTTCCTTCAACCCATTTTAACTTATACCCGACCCATTTTGACCAAGTTGAACCCAACCCGACCCAACTCAAAATTTTAATATTTTAAAATATAATAATATTTTTAAAATAAGTTTAAAAGAATAATTATATTTAACATTTTAAAAAAATAATATTTAATTATTTAAAATAAATTATTATTATTAAAATAATAATTATTTTATTATTTTAAAATAAAATAATTATTTAAAAAATAGTTATTTTTAATATTTAAAAATAAAATATTAGTTTTTTAAAAAAATAAAAAATAAAAATTATATTTAATATTCTAAAATAAATATTTTTTTAAATATTTTTTATTTTTAATATTTTAAAAGTAAAAAATAATTTTGTAAATATTATTTTTAAAAATATTATTTACTTTTAAAATATTAAAAATAATATTTATTTTAGAATATTAAAAATAATAATTATTTTAGAATATTAAATATAATATTTATTTTAGAATATTAAAAATAATATTTTTTTTTATTTTTTTGAATAATTATTATATTTATATTTATATTTATTTTAATTTTTTAATATTTACTTTTAATATTATAAAATAATTATTATTTTTATTATTCTAAAATAAATATTTTTAATAATTATTATGTTTGAAGGAAAAATAAAATTTAATATTCTGAAATACTTATTAAAAAAATTATTATTTAATAATAATAATTATTAAGATTATTTTAAGTTTTAAAATAATAATTATTAAGCTTATTTTAGTTTTTAAAATAATAATTATTAAGTTATAAATTATTTAGTTTTTTTAATAATTATTTCAGAATATTAAATATTATGTTTCCTTCAAAAACAATAATTAGTAAAAATATTTATTTTAGAATATTAAAAATAATAATTATTTTAGAATATTAAAAGTAAATATTAAAAAATTAAAATAAATATAAATATAATAATTATTCAAAAATTTTTTATAAAAAAACTAAGATAATTCTTTTTTTTAATATTCTAAATAAAATATTATTTTTAATATTCTAAAATAAATATTATATTTAATATTCTAAAATAATAATTATTTTTAATATTCTAAAACAAATATTATTTTTAATATTTTAAAAGTAAATATTATTTTTAAAAATAATATTTACAAAAATATTTTTTACTTTTAAAATATTAAAATTAAAAATTATTTAAAAAATATTTATTTTAGAATATTAAATATAATTATTAATTTTTTTATAAAAAATTTAATATTTTATTTTTAAATATTAAAAATAACTATTTTTAAAATAATTATTTTATTTTAAAATATTAAAATAATTATTATTTTAATCATAATAATTTATTTTAAATAATTAAATATTATTTTTTTAAAATGTTAAATATAATTATTATTTTATACTTATTTGAAAAATACTATTATATTTTAAAATATTAAAATTTTGAGTTTGGTCAAACTGGATCGGGTTGGATTAAACTTGGTCAAAATGTGTCGGTTTAGGTTAAAATGGGTTGAAGGAACAGAAACGCCAATAAAATATTACTTTAAGGATCTAATTGACAAATATAGTACTTTAATAACAACTTTAAAAATAAATGACCACTTCGAGAGAAAGAAGTGCCAATCAGCGTTAGTTTTTTTGTTACAAACTTAATCCAAATTTAAAGGTTGTCGACTGATAGAGTTGTCGTGTCGCTTCCGGACTTCTTCTACAAATATTACCTACGGCTACAACAAGAAATATATACTACCTACCTACAGTGCTACTCCAGTTTAGCTGTTGCTTTTTTGGTAATGGTGAAAGTGAAAAAGCAAAAGAGATTGTAGTATATAAAAGGTGCTTGAAGGGATGCCGGCATCTTTTCATGCGGCAATCTTCTTCTTAGTGGCCGTATCTGTGCCGCAGAAGGTGGTTCTATGTGGTTTTCCGGCGACTCTGACTCTGGAGAGAGCATTTCCGACGAGTCATGGAGTTGAACTGAGTCAACTCAGAGCTCGAGACTCGGTTAGGCACGGTCGAGTCTTGCAGTCTTCAGGTGGTGTCGTCGATTTTCCCCTCGCAGGCACCTATATACCCAACCTTGTTGGGTAATTCTAACTTCTTCTTTTCTTCCCCCCCCCCTCCCTCTCCCCTCTCCCCTCTCCCCTCTCCCCTCTCCCCTCTCCCCTCTTTCTATTTATTTGCCACGCAGTAATTGTATTGAATATGAGCGTTATTTATTTGCATATGATTGTGCTATTTAGCTTTACAGGAAATTTTAGGTTTTAATTTGATTTTGAAAACATGGGCTTTTTTAGTTGATTTGATTACTTTGTTCTTTATGTTTGTCGTTTAATTTATGTGTTCGCATCTCTTTGTTTGTTTATCACTTTGTGTAATGTTGAATTATATGGCTATTTTTGGTTACATCTTTCAGGTGTCATTTCTATTTTCATTTTTGGGTAAATGAAGTTTGAGTTGTGATAGGTTTAAGCTCTGTTGTTGGGCTTAGAGGGCAGTTTTGTTCTTTGAATTTGGTCCATTTTCAATGCTTTAATTGTAATATTTCTTATCGGATCTTATGTTATTGCTATAGGCTTTATTTTACAAGAGTTCAATTGGGTTCTCCCCCAAAAGAATTCTATGTACAGATTGATACGGGAAGTGATGTTTTGTGGGTCAGTTGCAATCCCTGCAACGGCTGTCCTACAATGAGCGGACTCCACGTAATGTCAATCCTCCTGTTTCAAATTTTCGTTTTTGTAGGTGAAACTGAATCACCAAACTTTTGCTCAAGTATTCATTTTTATAAACTTTTATTGTTGACAGATTCAGCTTGAACCATTTGATCCTTCATCCTCATCGACGGCTTCTTTGATCTCTTGTTCAGATCAAAGATGTGCTCTTGGAGCTCAATCTTCCGACTCCAGTTGTTCTCGTCAGAATAATCAGTGCAGTTACACATTCCAGTATGGAGACGGCAGTGGGTCATCGGGTTATTATGTAGCCGACATAATGCATTTTGACACAGTTATTGGGGATTCAGTGACTTCAAACACTTCAGCTCCTGTTGTCTTTGGGTAAGCTAGCATGAATCTGTCGTGTTGGAGATGCTCCTTGCATATGCTTGTATTATTTGTAAGCCTTGTTTTCTGGTTGGATTTTGAAACAGTTGTGGCACTTCACAGACTGGGGACTTGACGAAGTCAGATAGAGCTGTTGATGGGATATTTGGTTTTGGGCAGCAGGGCTTGTCTGTTATCTCACAACTTTCTTCCCAGGGGATAACTTCAGATGCTTTTTCTCATTGTTTGAAGGGAGGTGACGGGGGTGGTGGTATTTTAGTTTTCGGTCAGATTGTGGAACCAAATCTTGTTTATACTCCACTTGTCCCATCACAGTATGTTTTCTCTGTCAGGATGAAACTCTCATGAACTGCTTTATTATCCTCTCACTTTAGCTTATTTTTTCATTATGTTAACCTTGGAAATCAGAAGAGCACAATGATGTTATATTTTAGTTGGATGCATATCTAGAAGTTAACAGGCTTCTTACTTGACAAATACTTCTATATTTGATTTCCATATTGCTGTTTTTGTTGCAGACCTTTTTAAGAGTTAGATCCTGAAAGGTGATTTATAATTTTTTATTGTTCATGACCATTAATGGTTTGGAAGTGTGTTTTAATTTTTACATTGACGTGCTGCAACAGTTTCTCGCTTCATGTTTATTCTATTACAGTCTCACCCATAAGATTATTGTTTACATAATTCCTTATACACTAGGGCTTCATTTATCTCTGGTCAGTTGTCTCATTTCTTTTGAGTGGATTTTTGGGTTCATATTCTTAGGTAGTTTTACGAACATGTAGAGAATGTTTGACATATGATATGATAGCGGTGGAATCAAACTTAGTGCGAGGAAGTGCTAACTTTTGAATTGTATGCACTCCATAACTTTTTGGCATAAAAAATAGCATAGAATTATGTTATTTAGTGTAAATAACTGATAAAGTCCCTAAACCACAAATTTGGAAGATTGTCTTTGAAAAACTGAACTGTAGTTAATTGTTGGGAGTTGAACAGAGATGGATAATACATTGCTTTTCGGTAGTGGAGTTCTGCATGTCCCTGAACCACATGATGATCTAAGATGATTTGTCTTTGGAAACCTGTAGTTAATTTTTGGGAAAATGACAAGAGTTGCACATTTATCCAGTAGATTCCACTTTTGAGAAATTTCATTTATGAAGATCTATATTGGTAGTACAACCGCAGTATACAAAGCATAGGGGAAATTAAAAAACACATATGTGCCATGAACAAACCAAATCTTGAGCTGCAGCATGCTGAGTATGAAGTTAAAATAGGCTTCTGGATGTAGAACTACGAAATTTGATAAATCTAAATGACCAGTTTTGGTAGGGCTTGAATTTGGTGCTGCTTTATCTTGTATGACCATCTTATGACAAATATTGGTATTATCTCAACTGTAAATTTGAAGATATTCCCCTTTTATACTTCAGGCCACATTATAATGTAAACCTGCTGAGCATTTCCGTCAATGGGCAGAGTTTACCCATTGATTCATCAGTATTTTCTACATCAGGCAACAGCGGAACCATAATTGATTCTGGAACAACATTGG
This sequence comes from Panax stipuleanatus, assembly GCA_020205555.1. Classification (NCBI taxonomy): domain Eukaryota; kingdom Viridiplantae; phylum Streptophyta; class Magnoliopsida; order Apiales; family Araliaceae; genus Panax; species Panax stipuleanatus. The sequence continues at coordinate 36,882,646 of CM035125.1, forward strand.
CATACCTTGCAGAAGAAGCTTATGATCCATTTGTCAATGCTGTAAGTAGGGTTTGAACAATTTCTCATATATATATCTCATCCGGCACTTGTTATGATACTTGTCCATATATGTTTGGCTAATTTGTATACTAATTACCCGAGTTGTTGGATGCAGTTTTTTTAACATAAAGTTTATTACATAAATAATACTGTAATACAAAGCTCCTACTCTCTCACAAATGCAGATTACAGAATCTGTTTCACAATCTGTAAGCCCTGTTCTTTCTAAAGGAAACCAGTGTTATTTTATCAGCTCCAGGTTCTCCTCAAAAGATTTAACTTCCTAATTTTCATCTTCTCTAATACCTTAGGAGACTTAGTTCTATTTGTTTCTCAATCTGATATATTAATTATTCTTTTCCAGTGTTTCCGAAATATTTCCAACAGTTGGTTTAAACTTTGCTGGAGGTGCATCGATGATGTTAAAACCTGAAGACTACCTTCTAAAGCAAAATTCAGTAGTAAGTTTACCTTTAAATTTTATGATTGTTAAGGGGTTCTTTGGATAAGTATTTCTTTTCACATATATTGTGGTTGGCCGTGGTTAGACATGGGTCAACATAATGCCCATCTTGTTGTGAAAACCTTTTGACGTTGATTACAAACATTATATTGACTACTTCCATTTTTAAGTTTATCCTGAATGTAGTTCTTTCTTTCAAGAAGGCAATCATGATAAACCTCAACAATTGCTAATTATATTTTGGGAAGTGTTATTTCCACAAGGTAAATTTGATATTTCCACCACGCCTCACTCACATGAATGTTGGTCCCGTGATCTGTTCTTGTGTGGGGGGAGCCTTGTGGAATATCAGTTCCCTTATATTTTTTGCCTCAACAATCAGACTATCATGAATGTCAACTTTGTAGTGTAGTTTCTGTCTCATTTCCTTTAGTGGCCTCCAGGAAGTATGTCCAAGCTAGCAACACAATCTCAAATCCAGACTCTATATATATTTACTTGATCCCAAATTTCCGATGATTTCAACGCTTTGTCTTTGATGAAAAAGGAAATTTAATGATTTCTTGTGCTGTCCAAAGTCTAAACTCTCCGTTTTGACTCTTTACTCTGGCTTCCAACAGAATCTCACTATTCAGACCTTATGATCTCGTTAATATAAAATGTCTTGCCGGTTTCTGGTGGGAGATAAGACTGTCCAATCCATCTGTTTGCCGTTAGTTTGCATTTGATACTTGATCAAATAGTGTTTAGTTGCTGCTCCAAAAATAGGCATTAATTCTTTATTTATTTATTTTTAATGTGTTAGACTCCTCTCAAGGAGGTTCATTTCTTCTGCAATCTAAAATTCATTTTTTTTAGAAACTGATAGGGCATAGTCATCTCAGTAACTTGAAGTACAAAATTCATTATGCAGGGTGGTGCTGCAGCATGGTGCATTGGCTTTCAGAAGATTCAAGGTCAAGGGATTACAATTTTAGGAGGTAAGAGCATCCAGTTGAATGGGCCTAATAATACTTGTTACCTGCTAGACTTGGGTAGATGATGTCCATATATTAACCCTAGACATATATGAGCTTATACTTCTAAAGGATTTATAAATAGCTTCTCTTAATCTCTACATATATAGTTGAAGAGTAATGCTAGGGGTCTCAAATTTTTTGTCTCGAATGTGTCTCAAATGACGTGACATTGAATATTTTAATAATAATTTATTACCTAGCCAATCACATAAAATCTACCCAACCAATGTTCTGGTGACGCATCATTTCAGACACTTTTTGAGACAAAATTTGAGACTCCTAGCATCACCTATAGTTGAAACTCTCACACAATTCGCATGATGTGTGTACATGGTCCACCCACACAAGCAAGTGTAAGCTTATACAAGTATTTGTGCTTACACTTCTAAAGGATTTATCGAAATGCGAGCCAAAAGGACCTGTCTTAAAATGCCCAGTTCCTAATAGGCCTCCATTTATCCTCCCCCGTGCGCTAACGAATTGGGCGGTCCACTTTTGGCATATTGTTTTTCTGTTTTTCAAAACAAGCTCAAAAAGAAATCTTTTTCATTGTATTATTGAATTTCTTTTGTCTATGATTATCCTTAAATAGTAGTTACTAGTATCCAAGAATATTTCTTACTCTCTATTTTTAATGTTTCTCCGGGCAAATATTAAAAATAAGAATATACAATATCTTGTACGATCAACCTTGGTTTGTTAGTAAATAGTTTGGCATTTTGTTGTTTGTGTTTCCACTAATTAGTATGTCAAATCACTGAAACTTTTTGTTTTTGGGTGCTTCAATTCAACTACTCGCATGATTTGAACGAATCAGTTTCAAGCAAAAAAGTTTTTCCCTCCCTTGTTGTCTGTTGATTACATCGAGTTCATATGTTCTTGAAGCATGAATATCTATGGTATTGAACAAAAATTATTCCCCCCGCGTCTAGAAATGGGAGTCTATTTCATCATTGGAATAGGGAATACTGTATATATATATTTATTTTATTGCCACAGTAATTCTATGAAAATAACTGGTGGGAATCCCTCAAGGTCCGCACTCTGTTTTTGTGCTCTCCCACTTTTTTCTTTATCTATCGTCCAAGTCATTTGCAGTTTGAGTTGGAAGAAAACTCAATGTAAGATTATTAATGGGGTAAGAAAAGCAAATCCTTCGCTTTCTTTCTATAACAATAATGTGATTCAAATGGCATATTCTTGTAGTCCTTGAAGGTCAAATGATAAATAGACTACATTATCATCACATATTCTTAACATAGATACTATTGGTCATTTACGAGTGGGCCGGGCTGCCGGTGGTTGTCCCTTGACAGGACGAAAAAAAAAACTTGGATCCTCCCATTACCCTCCCAAACAGCAAGCAAGTCAGGCAGGCTTTAGGCTAGGTCACATTTTGCCAGGTCTATAATTCTATATATTTGACACACAACATGCATGCATGTGCATCCACAGTCCACACCCAAGCAAGGATAATATCAATACCTATATGTTTCAATGCCATGGATTTTTAGTAGCAAGTATTTATACTGCTATCGTATATGCCGATTGCTGTTTAAAGTATTTGCATGGTCTGTATTTTCTGGACTAGCCTTTGTCTATTCTCCTTACTGCATTAGGTTTCTACCTTTCTGGCATGTGTTATGAACTATTTCTGTGACCTCCTCCCTTTTGTTAAGCATGCTGTGGTTAGTACTAGTTTTTCTCGTAACTTCCCTATGTAATTGCTTTCCAATCCCGTGTCTCACTACTTATCCGACTTATCATTCCTGTCTCGCTGGTTTTTAGTTTTTGACTACCTATAAATCTGTGCTTCCTCTTTCTTTATTTGATGCAGACCTTGTTCTCAAAGACAAGATTGTCGTTTATGATCTGGGTGGCCAGAGGGTTGGATGGGCTAATTATAACTGTAAGATTTAGTGAGCCATTCTATGTTGTTATTAAGGAACTAGTAAAATTTTGTTATATAATATCTTTCTAATCCATGTTACCATATCCTAACCCTAGCTATGTATTTGATCATGTCATTAGGTTCATTGTCAGTAAATGTCTCTACAATTTCAAGCACTGGTGGAAGTGAGTTTGTCAATGCAGGACAGATTGGTGGCAGCAGCAGTTCATCACGAAATGCTGATTTCAAGCTGATACCAATGAGCATTCTAGCTTTCATATTGCACAGATCGGTGTTTCTCAGTTTCTCAATTTTGTAACATCCGGTGTTACCCTAAAACTTCCATTCTATATTCCTTTTGTATAGTAGTGCCCTGCCCCCAATATTTGTATTTATGGAGATCAGCAGAGGACTGTTATTAACAGGATTGCAGATGTAGTTGCTTTGTCTAGTATTTTCTGCATGAGATACTAGTTGGGGCAGAACTCATCTTAAAACATTAGGCTTATCTGCCATGTAGAATGACAACCCCCTACCTGCCGGGGAGGGGGGGGGCGGGGGCGTTCTCTTGTATATTACATGCATTCATACTTAATATACATACTTATTCATACTTGTAGGTCTAAGTTTGTTATGAAGATGCTTAGTTTGATATCATTGTGTACCTATTTTTCATTATTGGTTCATCATTTACATCTGGTTTAATAGTCATCATCATTAACAAAGTAAAAATTGAATTTTTACACTAAATACCCCGTCTCATTAACAAGTAAAAATTTCCATCTAGAAACATATTCCCAGCACATCTACCATGCATAAACAGAATAAATAAAAGTACAACTAAAATCTACGCTCCATTCGATTAACTACTCAAAATGATAGTAAAGATAATATGATTCCACCAAGTAGCACATGAAACTGTCCAGCAAATGAAAAGAAAATTATTACACTAAGGTGCTGAATATAACAACATTCATTAAATTGGTTATTGACCAATTTGTTAAAGAAAAAAATCAAAAAACAATTTATACATATCAAAATTTGTTTACAATAGTAAAAAAATATATATTTTAATTGTCCATGAGTAGACAGATAAAAATATCATTCAGCACTAATTGATTTAGTCATAATGTTTGTTTTAAGGAGCTATTCCACTCAGAAAAGTCATTCAGACGGCCTATAAATATCCAATAGTATCAACGCTGTTCTAGATAAAAACAAAACCACACTTTTTTTAGGTCAAGACAAACTACAATCAATCAAAAAATTTCAAAATAAACAAAACTTTGGTCATTGAATGTCAAATCTCCTTAGCAGAAAAACATGACATCCTTGACATTCTCTTTGATAGCAGGAAGTGAGTGACCCACTACATTCCCCTCCCTCGTAGCCCTGCCTCCACTAGTAGATTCAGTTTCTGAAGTGTCTCCCTCCATGTAGTACCGAGCACGAAATGCAGCCAAATGGGCATAATAAGCAGGAGGAACTACAAAAAATAGTTGATAAATACTTTAGTGGTTGGCGTATAATCGGAATCTTAGAAACGATAATTAAATATACAACCAGAGCTATTGGACATACCAATGGAAACCGAGCGAGTACATCTTGCATATCTGTGAAAATAAATAGTTGAGTTGGTAATAAACACATATATTAAGTTAAAACATCTTGAAACATTTTTTTTAAATATAAATGGGAAGAAAAGTACGTATAGCACAAGTTGTTTGTGAGCGACTGAAGAGCATCTGCAGAGAAATTGTTTTCATCATATAGAACATGGTAATGAGTAGGTCGACTTGTTCCCTGCCCAGAACAGTACATATCTATGCTATCAGAACAATCCATTTGAAATTTGATGTTAAACAACACAAATGTAAGCATGTAACCTTGTTTACCTGAATCCCAGCATGACTACAAAGATAAAAATCAAACTGCGTAGGATGACAAATGCTTGTGTCCACAACAGTACCTGATGAGCAAAAACCAAAACAAAATATATCAATGAACCAAGGACCATTCCAGAAGAAAGAGGCATCACACAGAAAAATACAAGAGGAGATTCAAAACCTGGTAAGATGTTGCCACTCTGGTCAGTTGAATTCCGATCACTATTATTTTCAGGAAAGAGGCGTGTATGGTGCCTCTTCTGTACAACCACAAAGGTAACAGGAGGTAGATACTTCTCCTCCAGTGATTGACAAGCCTAACAACATACACACTTTCAAGTAAGCAAACTAAAAAGAAAAGGTAACGACAACTCTTGATTAACAATGAATTTATACCTTTCGAATGGCATCCATCTCTTCCAGCAACACCTCATTGAACTGACCTTCGCCTACTCCGTCTCTGCGATATAAAAACAGAAAAAAGAAAAAGAACTCAGCTACATCGCGAAGGGATATTCTCACATGCACAGCATAGGAACGGGTACTAATTCACCTGTAGAATATGATTCTGTGAGGTTTATGATTTGTAGATTTCTTGAATGCAATCAAAAGTTCCCTGCAAAATTCAATAGTTAGGATGAGATAGTTAGGATGAGAAAGCATAGCAGCAAAACAGGTTAGGTACCATGTGACAAACAGTTCTAGAAACTTATACCTGATCATGCCCCTATGAACAAGGCCCCTTTGAGGATCTTCATATGAACTGTAAAGATCCTTGATAATTTCACCACGATCCTGTGCAGAGACCAGTCCTCTGTACTTAGTTACCTCTGGCCAGTCCATTGATGCCACTACCTGTAAAGAGGGTATTCAGCTTATTCAACAGAACAATAGCATGAGTAAAACTCAGTTATTTTGGAAGCCATTGATATACATACTGCATGAATAAAAGTCACAAAGTTAATTTGGAAGCCAGTTAAATACATACTGCAGCTATGGAAGGACTAGAATCCTCCCCTGGTTGTGGATGAGTCACATCAGCTCCAAATATGATTGTTGGACGATCACTCACAAACGGAATTCTCCTTGCTAGAGCACTTGCCAAGACAGTATTCCGTCCCCCCACCTTTTAAATTATCCGTTTATAATTAAAAAAAGAGTGATATATAAAAGCGTGTAACAATGAGGATTGAGGACCACATAAAATCAACAGAAATGTTAACGCACTAGATGGGACATACCTTTACATTGATCTTAAGAGAAACATTTTCAAGATACTGCTTATTACACTTAGAGGCTTGCTTGGGCTGACAACATTGCGACACGATCCCCAACTCCGTTTCACATATCCGTTTAATTGTCCCTTCAAGGAAAAAAAAGAAGAAGCCATTTTAGGATTCACGTGTTCCAACAAACATGAGATCTTAGTCAGAAGACTAACCATAAGACCCACTAACGTCAGGTAAAATAACGATCAGAATTTGAAGATGTTTCCCAGTGTTTTTTAATTTTTCAGCAGACTGGGAGTGGATATCAAGCAAAGCCTTCTCAATACCACGAGGATTAGCAGATAGAATATGCAGCAAGGGTTGTGGATTGAAAACCTTGCAACATTCAAACAGAAATGGTGGGTGTGCTAGTTTTTTGTTTAAACTAATGATAAGAAGCTGCATTTGAGAGAATAATGAAGCAATACCATTCCTTTGCTGCAACACATGGAAACCAATTCGTGACAGAAAGAATTTGCGACATCAGGCTTCACCATTGAGAAGTTGACAAATGCCCAAAAATCCACTGTGCCACCATTAACCATTTTCTACAAAACCAAATTATATTTTTAAAATAAAAAAAATATTTAAACCAACACTTTGGAAAAATTTCAAATTGTAAATACTACTTCTCGAGCAACAGTTACATTTGTACTCAAAAAGTCATAACAAAAACACAACATAAACCGAAATCAAAATCAAAATCAGTCATCACAAACATTTCCAGGGATGCTATCAGATATCAATCCTTAATGGATTTGAAAATGAAAGGACAATTAAAACCGTTACTCACCTTGTTAATCATGTTCCACTGGCCCACCCGTGGTTCAACCTGCGAGTCTCTCCCAGTAGCATGATACATAAGCTGGGTCAACCAAATTCGAGAATGGAGTCAGATTCATTTGGAAGGTAAAATGCTGCATTCAAACACAGGAGTCGGAGTAAAGATGATGTACCTTTGGAGGATCAAGAACTCGTGCATCAATAGAAGTGAACTCAGCCCTCACTTGAATGCCAAAATCCTTAACAATACCATCATTGTTGTAATTATTTTGTCTTACCATCTGAATGCACATGAAATTTCAGAAATAAAAACAATTGGTCAAAAAAGGTGAGACAATAAAAATAAGAAAGAAAAGTTTCATGGTTGAAAGTAACACTATTACATTTTTTGTTTTCCTATTTTTTAATTACAAGACTGAAATTCAGCACATTCATACCGTCTTAATACTTGCTTCCCTTTTAGCAGGACGCTCACAGATTGCCCTTAAGAGGGAAGTTACCTGGCTTGAATTCAGTTTCTTAGAAAATTTTTGTCCTTCGACAATCCTACAAACCTGTAATACAAGGGCTGTTTATTGTCTGCTAATTGAGTCGCAAATAACTGAGTTAAAGACGCACGCAACAAGGAAATCCAAAAGAAAATCATAAATGTAACCTCCATGGGTAGATATATAGGTTTTGCATCAGTTCCAGCATTAAGAGCTGGTAAGTTTGCATAACTGAGAAAAATGTTGTATTTTTGGCGAAAGTACTGAACAACTAAGACACTTCTCCCCGTGTCATCTTGAAACCTGTTTAGGGAAGAGACTGTCAAAAGCGCCGAAGTAACTACGTATAAAAATCAAAAAATGAAATCCAAACAAAGCATGAGTAAAAGCAAACCCGAAATAAACAGAATACTGATACATTTACCTTTTTAGTCCATTCCAAAATTAGAAATTAAATTGCTATAAAGTGGCGTGTTCCTAATGTTCCATTATTTTTTCTCTCTCATATCTCTCATCACACAACCACCACTAAATCTTAACTACTATCAAGGGTTCATTTCAGAACATAAAAATATTCTTATATGTCGTCATTTTAAAAATGTATCTCTAATTTTGGAAAGCAAAGAGTATTGTTATGAGCAATCAATTCAATGGTCAACAAATAAATTTTATAACTCATAACTTGACGCTTTCCTGACGTACCAAATGCCCAGAAACTTGAAACTTATAAACAGCAAGAAGCCAAAAAAAGGAAATAGCACACTAATCCCTAAACTGACAGGCTGACAAAGCATGGCAAAACAAGTAACTTGAATACAATAGTACTATGCTATGCTACTGATGAAAGTCCTCTCACAAACTCTGCTCATCATCAAATCATTCACAACACAAAATAACCTGATAACCAGTTTCATTCAAATGTTCAATTGTGTTTATGATATACATTTTATTCTGGGTAATGTACTTTAATACCTTGTTATCTTCAAAAATTAGCTAAAAGGGCCGGACAACAAGTTTAAGCTTTCTCAAGTTATGCTCATAGATTATCCAACCACGCCGCACTACTAACTGCAGTATTGTAGTACTATCTTATCCGGAAATGAGTTAATTCTTTTTATTGATTTTTAAAAAAAAAATTAAGGTTTACATTTGACACTTGATTTTAAGGCTTGCATTCTTATTAGTTAAATTGAATTTTTAAGGATTATATTTTATGCTAATAATGAATCTTAATCTTTGAAGTTAGTATTTGTAAAAAAGATAAAAAAAAATTATCTCTGCTTAGTCTAAATGCAAATCTTAATATCTATAATAAAAATCAACAATAAAAATAGAACTCATAATTAATTACTGTTTGAAATTCAATATTAAAAAAATCCAAAAAGAAAGTGTTTGTGTCTAAATGCTACTCAGCCACTGAGTTTTACATAATTCTCCTATATATGCATCTTAAAATTTTCTTAAACTTCAGGTAAGGAAAGGCAAGAAAGTGAAGAGGCACTTTCTGAACTAATGAGAACATGTCAGCCAAATTTTCAAAAAAGTGAAAAGACACAAAACTGAAAACATGTCAGTGCAAACAACAAATGAAGTCAAAAAGATTTTGAGCTCACTTCAAATGGCTCAAGGGTTGAGTAGAGATGCTCAACACCTTGTAGCGTCTCACATACTCTTTGTGACGAAACTCCACCCTTACACCTTTTAAAGCTTTCTTAACCTGGAAGGTTAACGTAAACACTTTCAGAAAAATGTATTTTACACCATCACATGTATGTCCAAAGAAAACAATATTAAACCCCATTGAATGTAGTATAAACTAATACACAACAAATTTATTTGAACTATAATGCTAATGAAAAATACCTTCAACCGGTCTTGATCAGAAAGAATCCTATTTGGTTCTCTGTTAAAGTATTTTCCAACAAATTCAGAGACTAAAATGGGTTCATAAAATGCTCTGGCTGACATATCTGTAACATGGTAGCAGAACATCAACAAAAAAAATTTTGAATTCTGCACCACTAACCCAAAATATGACTGAAAAAAATCAGCTTTTCAGTACTTATGTTTAATGACAGGCCCATCTGAGTTGGACGGAGACTTTGATAGAAACCTTTCCAATACTCCAAGCCATCTCCAAATTTACCAAATCCAAAGACCGAACTAAAGAAGGACCTTCCTACAACTGCATAACTACAACCAACCAAAAGCTTTAACAATTCAGAGGATCTATTATCTATTTTTTTAAAGTACAAAATTTAAAATTTTGACAAAATAATTTTTGTACTTTGATGATGGTGTTGCCCTTAAAACCACATCAAGTAATTGTATCGTTTCATGTGGAGCATCAAGCTGCTTGCTTGCCAAAAACTGCCGAAGATGATGGAGATCAGGTTTAGAAGCAAACTTGATTGAGACCCTAAATTCGCGCTCCCTCCTGCGACTGAACAAAAAAATTATTGGCAAACATAACAAGCCATTAGATTTTACCAACCCTTCACAATACAGTTAAGGTTGCTTCTTGTGCAAGTAAATAATGCAACAATAGAACCCAAACATAAAAACTTAAGACTATAAGTCTAAGTCAACCACAGCACATCACACACAAAACAGGTGGACTTCATTGCTAGGAGAAAATGTATAAGAAATCACCTTGCACCGCCATCTTTGTCCTCTAGTTTGACAACAAAATCCTTCGAGGAAAAGGGCAATGCCCCTGCGGTGTATATGCTCTTGCTTCCATCATAAGCTAATTGCTTGTTGCCCAAGTGCGACAACCGGAACGATTCATCAAGGGAGTTAATTATCTGTCTGCAGACCTTTTTATTAGTGACTTCCGGATTTATTGTCACCTACAACCCCGTGAAATTGCAGTATAATCAGAAATTGATTAGATATGTCAAACCAAAACAGGATGCAGACCCATATTGTCACATAGGAGGCAACCAAAACTGAACTCATTTCCCACCCATGCAAAATATTGCTTGGTAGGCTATTTTCTGTCTTTAGTTTTGACATATAGTCCCTAAACACCAAATGCCAAATTTATAAAAAATACAGGAAAAATAATATCTACATAATTATTTGAAAGAAATACAGGAAAAATAATATCTACATAATTAATTGACTTTCAAAAGCAAGTTAAAACAAACAAAATAGAGAAATGTGCATATTTTGGGGTGAACTCTGCGCATCACAAAATGAACATTCAAAGACACACAAAGGTAAAAAGTAATAAACGTAATAAACGAGTAGAGAGAGTGTTATAGAAAGAGAATTGATAAATATTTTACGACTATTTTACTTCTATACATGTCTTTAAATGTACATTTTGAACATGGATATACTCCATTCACATCAGCAATCTATACAACATTTGCACATACATAGTTACAGGAGAAGAAGAAGGAAAAAAAAAAAGTAAATGTAAAAAATGTAATGGCATTGACAAACAAAACATGTAAAGTAAAGTCGAAAAAATCGAAATCCCCGATTTATTTTTTATTAGTTATATACCGGCATACCAAACGCGTTGAAAATAGAAATAGAAATGGTGAAAACTGAGAAGACTTAAGTCAGAAAATGACGGTTAACAACTAATATACAAATACTAGTATATAAGCTAATTGAATACGTATACGAAGAAATATGCACACATATAAGGGATACTCACATCGTAATGATGTGGGTCTTTATCAGCTACTGTCACAAGGAAGTGATTGGCCCTAACAATGCACTTCCGGCCTTCTTTGCCATAACCAGGTCTCGCCGGAATCCTATACGACTTGCTCGAAGCCGGCGGTAACTTGCTTACAGGCTGCTGCACGGCCAGAGTCGCCTCTTCCGGATGTGCCGGAGATTCGAGCGTCAGTTTGGTCTCGACCTCACGGCTGAGAGACGAAGTCGATGAGGATGCCACCACCGACGGCGTCTGAGCAGAATATGTAACCGGAACAACCGGTTGCAAATCCGCCGGAGGCGCCTGGTAAGAGGCTGGTCCGGTAGGGCCTCTACCACCGCCACCTCGTCCATATGATGGAGACGGCGAGAGAGTAGGCTGATCACGGCTGGGAGGGCCGCGTCCGCCTCCTCCACGCCCCCCTCCGCTACGCCCGCCTCCGCTACGCCCGCCACGGCTACGTCCGCCTCCTCTCCCCCGGCCTGACATATTGTTCGAAAGAATGTGGTGAGTGGAAGTTGGAAGGAAGGGTTACGAAACAGTTTTTTGGGAGAGAAGAAACGCAGAGGATCAGAGCGGGTGTTTTCGGTGTTTATAGTGAGAGAGATTGAGATTTTGAAGGGAACGTGCAGTGAGTGGGGAGTGTAAAAAGAAGAGTGTTTAAATACGACAGTAAATCAATTTTGAATCACTGGTTTTAGGAGTCCCACACAAAAAAATAATAATATGATTATTTAAAACAATCTAAATGTTTAAATATATTCCATCAAAATTTTGGTTAATTCATATAATTATCTTATAATATCAACATCATAAGATTCTAATAATAATAAAAAATTAATATTAAATTATATGCAATTAGTAAATTAAGTTGTGAAATTATTAACTATTAAAAATAATTAATAGTTAATGTTAGAGGCCCAAAATTCTTCTTATGGTCTTAAAAACTTTAATGTCAACTTATTGTTATTTTACAATAATTTTATTTTATAGTTCTTTTATTATTTAATCATACAATAAATTTTAACTTTAAAAACATGTTTAGAATTTTACTTTACTCAAATTTAAATTTTAAATAACCAACTACTAAAAATATAAGAAAAATATTATGATTACATAATAATTAATATATGAGACATTTAGTTGATTAATATTAAAAATAATTATGACTTTTATATTGTGATTAAACTTTAGTTAATTTCCAAAGCTAAAAGTCATACATAATGGTAACTTATTATTTTACAACAATTTTATTCATAAATAATTATATATTAAAAATTATTATGAGAAAATAAGAATTAATATTAAAAAGTGTAATATATATTACAAAATATATTAATGATTAAACAATAATTACTAATTTTATTTCAGATAGCAGATCGTTACTTAAAATAAATTTCACTTATATACAATGATTTTATTTCTAATGTTAAAAATATTTTATAATTATTGTATATAAAATAAATAAAAATAATTTATTTATTTAAAAAATAAAATCTGTTTGCACAGGTCACTTAGCTAATGTTATGTTAGATGATGGAATAATTGATGTGGCATTGACACGTGGGATATGACCATTTTAACCCTAATCTCTTTGCTCATCCGTACAAGTACAACTTTTGAAGAATTTGTAAAAGTGTAGTGAAAAAGAGTGCATCTCCTTTTTCTATGATGCTTGGATAGTTGGATTTACACATAAATTCATTTACTTTAAGTAAATGCATAAAGTACTATTAATTATAAAATTATTATTTTATATTTTTTAATAAATTATATTAATTTTGATTTAAAAAATAATTTAAATTAATTTTCAAAAATAATTAATAATCAAAAAATTTGGAATAGGGAGAGTAGTATATGCCAATTTTTTTTGTGTGTCTAGTACCGCTGCCACAAGACTTATGTGTACAATAGCCATTGGATTGACTTTAAATTACATAGTGCCACTGTTTCTAAGTCGACTTGTTATATACGTACTATGATTAATTTAAAAACAAAAAGAATTGTTATTTTTACAAACAAAAAAAGAAAAAGAAAAAAAGTAGTAGTTTCATAAGGCAATGCGAAACTGACAAGGAACACATGAAGATGCTGAGAAAGAGGACAAGATAGAGAACGTGAAGGGAAAATGCAAGAGGAAATATTAAGAGAAAAGGAAACAAAAGCATAAAGGAAAAAAAAGGTCAATATTTAACATATAGTAACTAATAACCGACTATTAGGAACACCTGCCCTCATAATATGTCAAACTTAATTTTGTATGATTATTTATTTGTAATAAATATTTAACATATATATACACATATATGCATACATATATATTATTTGAATCCGGTTATCATAAAGTTAACTTCATGATAAGTTAGTAAATTGACCAATACAGTACTGACACGCAAAAAAAGAGATCATCTCCCGCACTCCATGTCGAAATTTCATACTCACCACTCCCATTTTATTTACTACTTAATAGTGCCTAGGCCTAATTCGTGGAAGGATCCTCCTAACATGTGCTATTAGGGCTAAGGGCTAAGGCATATGCAAAGCACACTAGTTCAAGAGAATATTTTCTTGAACTATGTGTATATTCCCTTGATTTTTGCATTTAAACCAAGTTCAAGAGAATATGTACACAATTCAAGAGAATATTCTCTTAAACTGTATGCTTAGCATGTGCCCTAACTGACACATGTTAAGAAATTTCTTCGTGGAAAGGTACGTGACCTTTAACAAACCCAAGTCCATCCCTAAAAGTTGACCTGGCCCCACTAAACAAAATTATTTGCTTGTAAAGTCAGCTTAGGTTGTGTTTGATAAAATTAGTTGTTAAGATCTGAATAGTTTAGACATTCGAATAATATAGAGTATCTAAATAGAATTGTATCTGAATGAAAAAAATATTGTTTGATAATTAATTTTTTCAAAATGTTTGAATAACATGTTTTTACTATTTTAACCCTTAAAAAAAACACAACTTCTTCTTCTCCCTCCTCACCCCTCCCCTCCCCTCCTCTCCTCCCTCGCCCCACCCCCTCCTCCCCCGTCCCCGTCCCTGTCCCACCTCCTCCATCCTCCTTCCTCCCTCGCCCCGCCCCTGCCCCACGCCACCCCACCCCCACCCCCACCCCCACCCCCACCCCCACGCACCTCCTCCCTCCTCCCCTATCCCCGTCCCACCTCCTCCTTCCTCCCTCCTCCCTCGCCTTCCCCGCCCCTGCCCCACCCTCCCCCCGCCCTCCCCCTCCCCCTCCCCCTCCCCCTCCCCCTGCCCCTGGTGGTCTGGAGGCTGTGGTGGTGTCGGTGGGTGGCAGTGGTTGGCATGGATACACAAGAAAATTGATAATATTAAAGAGGGTATTTGTGTCTAAAAAATATCAAAGTTCATTAAGAGGCATGTCTGAATAATTTAGATTTGATTTTCTATCTCAGTCATTTAGAGGCATTTAGAGGTAACCAAAAAAAACAAATAACATCTACCCTCTTAGCGAATAAGAGGTGGCCTATTAAGACCTGTTAAGAGGTAAACAAACAACACCTTAGTTTCAAAGAAATTCCACAATTCTTTAGCTAATGAAAATAAGTGTTGATATTTCAAAGTCTATGGTAATTCAACAACAAAATCTAGAAAGTATAGGAATTTTCATTCAACATATATATTGGGGTTTAAGTGGAAGTATTTTTTATAAACCTTTCACAAAAATACCTACGCTAGCTATATTTTGATAGCTTATTAATTCCGAGACTTAGAATTGAAATCAAACTAACAAATTTTAACTAAATCTTAAGTTTATAGACCTTCAAAATGTTCTTTTAAATTACTACTTTGTACTCTATTAACATCAAATTAAAGTTTTTATGCTGCGTTTGGATTGAAAAAATAGAATGAATGACCGAATTGAATGATTTTAAGTGTATGCTTGTTTGTTGGTGGTAGTGGGCGTTGTCATATAATGAAAAAATTATCACATATATCCATTCATTTTATTACACCTTCTCCACACAGAATAAAAAAATTCAAAGAGATGGAATGAATTTTCATTTCACTGAAATGATTTATTTTCCAAAATGATTATCAAATACACTTTTTTTTTATTTCATACATTAATTTCTATATTTCATTCTCTTAATCCAAACGCAACATTCTAGAATTGAGTACAACAAATTGGTAGCAAATTTGATATGGAGAGGAATCATCAAACACAATAGCTTGCACCTATAATTTTAATGAATTTTTAAATTGAAAGTATAGGAATTTTCATTTTTAAACTCAATTTTGGTATAGATTCATTTACTTTTTTTAGTCAGTACAATAATGAATACTATAAATATAGAAACTACTACTAATTATAAAATTTATTATTTCATATTTTTTTAACGAGCCATTTAATTTTGAGTTTGAAAATAATTTTAATGAATTTTTAAAAATCATTAAAATTTGGACATAGCCCACTGTTTCTGTAAATAGCTTAATCCGGCTTGTTATATACGATCTACGTTAAAATAAAAAAAATTATATATATTTTTTCAAATAAAATGATAGTTTCATAAGGTGATAGTCAGAGGCGGAACTAGAGGGCGCCCTAACCCTATAGAATCTGAAGTATGTTAATATTATTAGTTAACCTATATTTTTGTTATAAAATGGTATTAATTCATTTATTTTGAATATATATTATTATAATTTATAATTTATTTATAAAAATAACTAATCAGTTGAATAAAAACTTTAAAATTTAATTAATAATCACATAATTTAAGATATATATATATATATATATATATTTATTTATTTAAAGTCATTATGGTGGACTGAAACATATGTTGACCAAGGAACATGAAGATGCTGAGAAAGAGGACAAGATAGAAAATATGAAGGGAGAGGGAAATGCAAGAGAAAGATAAAAAGAAAAAGAAACAAAAGTCAAAAAAAAAAGATATATAAGGAATTGATATTTTTAAAAGGTCCCTTTCACATCGTTTTGAGGGAAAATGCAAAAGAAAGATAAAAAGAAAAAGAAAAAGAAACAAAAGTCAAAAGAAAAAGAAAAATAAAAATAAAGAATTACTACCTAAAATGTCCCTTTCACATGGGTCTGAGACCTATATCGAGAATCCGAAAGCCAGAGGAAATAAAGGAGAAAGAGCCGTAGGAAAGGGACTCAAAAAATTGATTGATAATGTAGTTATAAATACTTATTATTGATCAGAATTTAAGGAGAATAGTGTGATTTAATGTTAAAGTCAATTGCTTTGGCCCCTAACCTTAACAATCCAATTCTGATTCCAAACAGTTGACCTGGCCCCACTATACAACAACAACATCTTGAAACTATTGGATTTTTCATTTACTCCATCCATCCGTTTCTTAATATATGTCAAAATATTTTTGTCTCTCAATATAAGTCGTTTGAGAATTTCAAATAACAATTAATATTATATTTAATATTTTATAATTATTTTTTTAATACTTATGCACAACTCTAAAATGACTTATATTAAAAAACGGAGGGAAGTACATTTTATTGGGATTTAATGAAAATACATTTTTCAAAACTTTTCACAAAAACACCGAATCTATGTTTAATAAATACGGAATTAAAATTGATTTGCCGACAGAAACAGATACTTTAAAGAGTCCTATATGGATACTACTCAATTTTTACCATTTTTTTTCCATACAAAGGGCAAATGCTCTTTTTTCTTCAAATTCCATTGAAAAAGTAAGAAAAAAACATAAAAATGTCGCATTTTAGATTAGTTCAACAAACATCAAATATTTCCTATCAAAATAAATAAAGTAGGAAAGCTTTTGATAATAATAGTCAATAAACAAAAGAAATTGATATTTCTACATATAGGGCTCACATATTAACTGATGTGTCAAATTTGTATTGATTAATATGCGGGTGATACGTGTGAAAATATCAAAAAGTGAATATCATCGCACAACTTTAATCATCACCAGTAAACCAAAATGTCAGAGTCAAGCCAAGCATTCTATTTAAAGTTTACCCCCCCCCCCCCCCCAAACCCCCCAAGTCCCCAAGTATGGGGATTGGAACAGAAAAAAATACGGGAAGAGAACCAAAATATAGCAAGCTGAATGCTATAGTTTAAGCATTAGAGCAAAACAAGTAGATTATGTATTTTTACTGGATCAAGTAGGAGATACATAATTGACAATTGTATTGGATTAAATCCTTAAGACTACAAATGGGTATTACTCCAGTTAATAAATAATAAATTGCCTAAGCTCCACCTTCATCTTTCAAGCAAGCTGCCCCATTCTCCCATTCCAGTCATGAGTAATGCAAAAGGCCCAAGGATGAAACAAAAGTGGTGCTAAAAGCCTACAACAAGAAGACTGGCAGGCAGGCAGGCAGTTAAGAAAAACTACCAGTGAACTACTACACAAATGATGACATCGTAAATGAATACAACATTTCTAATAAACTCCAACTAATCTTATTTCCATGACAGCAAACCTCGCTAATCGACTCGGCCATGGTAACACCGCCAAAGAAGACAAGCACACAGCAATGCAATAGCATAACTCCTTGCACAAAAATCTGGAATTTACAAACTGAAAGTGCAATGCTCCAGTTGAAGATTAGGATTCCAAGAGAATAATCAAGGTAAAGGATAAACAACTGATTCGTTCGATTTTGATGGGTTTAGCTCATCACCATTGAACTTGGGGTTATCCTTAATGGGTTTTTGGGAAGTGGTTATCCTTCTGATAGCAGCAGCTCTAGCAGGTTGCCTGGTTGTCTCAGTCCCAACACCTTGCCCTGGTCAAATTAATTCAGCACAACTTAATATATAAACAGAAAATTTTAAAAATGCAGCTTAGGACATAATATTAAGGAAAACCCTCAGCATTAATCTAAAATAAGTAAATAACTTGTACTAGAATATACATCAATTACAATAGATTTATCTCTTGATAATATGAAATAATTACCTAATAATACCTTAATTTCATATCTCGTTCCGCATCAAAGATGCTGTCAATTTTTTGTTAGAATTAATATAATGTCTAAGTTTTTTGATCTATGTAATTTTAACTTTGGCCATAATATGATGCTTAGTTACATAAGGTGGCTTTTTAAACAAACAAAATGAAGAATGATCACCAGATTATTAAGCAAAACGAAAATTTTGTACAGTTCATTGAGGGGTAAAATAGTCAGATGCCTAACTAACAGCCACATCGTAGGGTCCAAACAAATGCAACTTAGTATAAGTAGTGAGGACAACCACGCACCAGGAGAGGGAGGGGAGAGAGAGAGAGAGACTCACCACTATTGGGCAGAGACATTCGCTTCTTTCCTTCTTTATCTGTAAGCGTTGATCTCTCTTTAGGATTACTATGGGATCTTGAACCAATACCAGGTCTTGAACTTGCTTCTTCAACCAAATCTTCGAGAAACGGCTTAGACTTTGTCTTGGTAAACGGTGCAGCAGATGCTTCTTGCGTGCTTGCGGACTTGGTGGTTGAGGAGCCACAGCCATCGGAATAAGATGGACCCATTTTTTCATTAGCGAGGTCTGAGTGAAGGTTTAAAGTAACAGGTTTCTTGCCAGAGGATTTTAACTGGTTCCTGAGGCAATTCTTTCCTTCACCTGCTTCATTATCGTGTATCATCACTCCATCTCGCATATTGATGTCGAGAAAGCGATTTTCCCATGGACGAACAGCCATCCATCTCTCCAACCAGTTCCAACCCCAGATGCTTTTATCTGGTTCAAACCCAGAAGGAGGTGTCAGTTGCCTCGATCCAGCCTGCCACTGCAGAACATATATCAGTAAGCACCATTAAATAAATCAATAAAACTACTTAAAAAGACTATACAGCAGAGAGAATGGCTGTAAGTTTATTAATCAGTTTCAAAAGTTGACAAGCAAAACACGAAGTCCTAAGAGGGTATGTAAGTCTATAACATAACCATGGATAGGGGCAGAAAGAGAACAAACAGGTTATAAGGACGATACTTTTTCGAGGTTGTGAAAAGTGTTTTGAGAAGTAAGAGTAATTAGACTCCCGTTTCACACAAAAAATCCGATTAGCAAAATAAAATTTGTTCCACAAAAAGAGTTCACTTTTTAGTGATAGTAGTATAAAATACAAATTATCCTCATATTTTTCATTTATATTTCATTATCATGTCATACTAATAAACTAACAACTATTATTGTTAGGGATATATATATGGAACAAAAGTATAACTTAATTAACTCTTTTTGTGGAATGGGGGGTATTAACCCACCCAAACTGGAGGGGCCAATTCATGTACGCCGCATCTTCATGAATAACACATGAGGGCTATCTATAACCATGCTTTTAAACAGAAAAACATACAATACAACGCGAAATCATATACGTCAGACAGCCAAAAACATAAACCATACATTAAACTACCCCTCCTCCCCCCTCCCCCCTCTCATGAATCCAAGAATAAAGCAAACTGAACAAAAGCTACCACAATCATTCCTTGTTCCCAAAAGTCCTATCGTTTCTTTCCAAATAACACAAAAAAATTAATGAGGAACATGATCCCATGCCAGTTCTTTTCACTCTTTTTGCCAAATCTTGATCACCTCCAAACACCAAAAATAGCTGAAACAGATTCTTGCATAACCCACTGCATCCAAAAACAAAGTACATGAACGTCATGCTCCCTCATCATCTAGAAATGTAACAGCTGATGATCAATTGTCTTCCGCATGCTTGCACAAATAGTAGCAATTAACCAACACTTTGTCCCTACTGTGGTTAGCCCTTACAATAGCTCCTCACACTGCCGTGTCTAGGTTAAGAAGGCCACACTAGAAGAATCTCATGTTGGGCAGTAAGGGTCGGTGAAGGGCAATGACTCATTCTTAAAGCGTTTAACACTAGCCATCCAAACTCAAAGCAGGTTTCCGACAAACCAGTGTAATACGACTTCACCGAGAACACTCGACCAGCATTTTCCCTTTCGTCGAACAGACTCACTTTGTTCTGTACGCACCCCAGCCTCCAGGAGCACTGCCAGCAACAAACTAACTCCTCTTGTTTCAGTCCTGTGATATCCACCTAAAAATTTTCTGAGCACTCTATTTGCTACCACCTGGATATAAAAAGCCATATCATAAATCCAGTCACAACAGGATTCTCTGGCAACCCCCAACAACAAAAACAACATTATGAACGAACTGCTCCATCCTATAACAATTGCCTTTCGTAAGACTTTCAGCCCCGTTGTGAAACCTACCACCAGTCCACCACATGGGTTGGACTTAAACTTGCTCTCTCTGCTAAAGGAAGGGAAATCAACTGAGATGCCGTTAGTAGCGGCGAGCGAGAGTGGATTGGGGGTTTGAAGAAAAAGTGAAAAACAAACACGAAGCTTCAGTTCCTCAGCTAAGTGTTCACTACTCTTTCAACAATACACTGTATGTGTCTCCTTTCTCTTTTATCCACTCAAACTTTGCACTCCCCATCAACTAATCACCACCTTTTCCTAGAGGCTAACATTCTCCATTCTCCACACCTACTTCCCTATAAGGGCTTGATTAAATAACTCCAAGATCTTTGATACCCATCCATCCTTTACTAACTGCTATCCACACCATTTTCCACTGCACCAAAATATAATTGAAACCTTCTTGATTACCATTTCCATTTATCAGCCTCTCTACTTCTCTAGCCTCTTTTGAATTGATGCCAGCATAAAAATCAATGGCAAGAAATAAGTAGGCAAGCTGGATAATGTACACTTTATAAGCGACAATCTACCTCGTTTTGATATATAAATTCTTTTTGACCCAGCCAATCTTCTCCTAAACTCCAACAATATTCCCAAATGTACATAGCCTAATGCGAAGTCCCCAACGGAACACCCAAGCATGAAACTCACAAGCTGCCCAACCACATCCCATATTGGATGCCAATTTTCTTGGCCTCTAGATTTGCCCAGCCAGACTAATGCACTCTTTCGACGTTGATTTCAAGTCTCAACCCCGCCTTAAGAAATCAGAACATACTGAAATCTCCTCAGCTTTACCTTTGCACCGCCAATATGATGGTGCCGTCTGCAAACTAAAGATGTGAAACAGTCCCGACTCTCCATGCCTGCGCCTGAACCCCTTGATACCGATACCCTCCACAACCCTGTTGAAAAGCTTACTCAACGCTTTCATCACTATGATGAAAAAAAGGTGACAAATGATCCTGGCCTCAACCCTTACGAACTAGCTAAAATTAGCTGGCAAACCATCATCCACCTGAAAATCTAATAGTAAATGTACAGTCGTGAATCCATCCAGCACATCTGACAAATCCCATTCTTCCCAGAATGTACATGCAAAAATATTCCGATTTATATTTTATTTTATTTTATCGAATAAAAGAGGATTATATTATTAGAGAAATGAAAGTGGAACTTCTTAATAAATAAAAGAAAAGTGGAACCTTATTGTTGGCATACTAAAATTTTTGATTAAGGTAATTTGGCTAAAACACTAACCATAAATAACTACAACCATCAAAGTGTGGATATGGTGATTAAGAGATTACATATATATACATATAGTGGTATGAAACCAGCTTTAGAAAAGAAGCTCAATATGTTCTAAACTTTTTTTAGGAAGGATAAGATATTTACCTGGTGAGCCAAAGCATATGCCATGGCTCTCTCGCGCTTAGTTGCTGCCTCCTGCCTCTTTAACAACTTGGCTTGAATTTGCTCAACAGATCCTACACTATCGCACCATCCTTCCTGAAAGGCGGTTAGAAGAAATTAGAAGCATTAAACAAACATAATAAAAAGGCTTCCACAAGCAAGATAATGTAAAAATCAAATACGATGTCCCAATGAAGGGCAACCCCCAACCCATAAAAGCCTAAGGAAAAGCAAGCATAAAGGAGGGACAAGCCAGATTTCCCATCTACAGTTATTTAGAAATACTCTTTAGAGCTGGTCTAATAATTTGCCTTTGTTTGAAGGTTCAATGTGATAGTTTTAGCGCCAGTGTTCTAAAAATCGTTAGGCGGACCTAGGAGACGGAGGGGGTTCGTAGTGCGTTTTCATAGGTGGACTAGGCGTTTGCTTAGGCGGTCTCATTTATTTATTTTTCTAATGTACTTACTTGTTATACTATACAAAACATATAGTAGATGTAGTTTTTTAAACTTTACATGAAACATTACCAAAAAAACAATCTTTTAACGCTTAACAAATTCATTATAAGTTTTGCCTAGGCGCCCAGCCAAATCGAGGCAGTAGAGGACAGCCTAACGCCTAGACAGAGATGAATCGAACTTAGACGGGGATTTTTAGAACACTGTTTAGCGGGCAAGTAATGGTATTAGAGGGAGTTAACTTTTTCACTTAATGGATGAGTGGTTTTTCTACTAACAAACACATAACAAGCATACTTTAGATAAGTAACTACTGTTACTAGTGAGATCATGACTGATGGTAAAGATGAAAAGTTGCCAAACGAGAGGTCGTTTTGTCTTTTACTCTAGTTTAAAGGATATAAGACTGCTTACCTCTATTTCTCGAACATGAGCCTCGTGTTCAAGTTGTTGTTGAAGTTTCTGCTGAGATGTTTGATTTTCCAGTGTCAAACGAACACGTCTAGCTCGCACACGAGCCTGAACTCTCACTAAAGCTTGCATACAACGAAGAGTTATTGCTGCTTGCTTTCTAACAGCGTGCCCCCTGACAAGGGCTTGAAGTCTTACCAATCCTTTTAAAGCTCTTAGAGCTCGCCTAGCCTGAAATTCATCACAGTAACATTTTAATAACATCCGAACTGTCAAAAGCTTGGTACTTATTATGTATTAATACATGTCTAAATAAACAATGTAAAATAGACAATTTGATCAATGAGGTGCAAGATAAAACAGCATCTCCCTCCACAGTCCAACTTCCCTGTATTACAAACAGGTTTTCATTTAATCGGTGTACTCAAGTTTTGCTGCAACTTTAGCTTTTGAAGGTAACAAGATCAATTGGGAGTGTGGGACCTAAGACAGAAAGAAAATGTGAAATAGTGAAATAAAATGCTTAACTTGCCTGTCAAATATAAGGCAATTTAAATATCACACACATCATATGAAAGAAAAAATGTTCAGTCCAACGTCAAGTGTCGAGGCTTCTATAGGATCTTTGGTATTACAAAGTTAAATAATAGTAATGATCTTTAACCTACAAGGCTCTGGATACATTAGTGTTATGGGTAAACAGACTAATGAAAAACATCCCCTTTTTGGTGGACTTGTGGAACTCTAGGTTAGTAGACTCCTGTGCTGGTAATTCTCTTCTCCATTAATATAATTTCTTTTTTCTATATTAAAAAATAATTAGTACACTTTTTTCGTTTTCATAAGTACAAAATAATAAAACCACTATAAGAACTAAAAAGGGAAACACACACGCGTTGAAAGTTGAAACACATCTGAATTGAAGATAAAGGAAATATTAATTACCGGGTTCTACCAAAATGAATTTGTTTCGCTTAAAATGCATCCAAATTAATTATTAAAAGTTTCTCCCAAGCATTCATAAGCACGCTAGGCCAATTTTTTGTGTCCTAACCCCTCCAAATGAAACCTAAGCTTATAGGAGAAGATGAGACTTGTCACCCTAATGCTTGCAAGGTACATGGAGGATGGAAGTACGGAATGATTGGTCGCTTGAAGACAAATATGTCTATTGTGCAAATTTGTTTCTTATTTTTGACTGGTTTTGATTTATTGTTGAAATGAGGTGCATCCTTGGGTATATCGTCTCTTCCGAGGATAAGCCTAATATAAGAAATTGGGTGGGTTTGATTCCGTTAGTGTTTTATTGTCTATCCTATTGCATTCTTTTTTATATATATTATGTGCATCTGAGAACTATGAAATAACTCGAACTCCTACGAGCATCTGAGGAAGTAGATACAGAAGGAAAAGTGTAAGTCACTTACCTACTTCCAGATATTTTTTGATAAAAATGGACCTGCCTTAGTTGCCAACCATTTGATGTTTGGAAAAAAAATTGAAGGATAAATTTATCAGAGAAAAAGGAGAACACGAAAAGGGAGGATAGTCTAATTAATAAGTCCTTTTATTATGAAAATGAAGTCTTCTAGGACCCAGATTCCCCTTACTTTTATAGTTATTGTTTCTTCTTAGGAAATTTCAAAGACAGGTTTGTCAAGGTTGATTTGAAAAAGGAATTTATGGAGAAAACTTCACATTACAAGGGTTTCATGATAAATACCAAGGTGTCCACACAGACTATCAAAAAAGATTCTCCAAGGCCATGTTTGTTTGCAAAAAAATATGCTTGGGATTGGACTATTTGTCTTAATTTAACACTGACTATTTTATCGCGTAGATTAATAGTCCTTTAAATAGTCTTATGGACTATTTTTTGTCATTCCTAAGACTATTTATGAAGAATTATATGATCTTATGATGAATGTAAGATTAATAGTCCCCCCATTTTATAATAGCAATGGCTTTATGGGACTAATAGTCTCACATTAAGGGACTAATAGTCCCTCTTCAAAAGATTAAATAGTCCAAAGTAATGTTAAAGTAAGATAAAACAGTCTAATCCCAAGCATGTTTTTTGCAAACAAACATGGCCCAAGCGTCTAAGGACATACAAACAGGGGATGAAACAACCACCTATCTTGTTACTTCTATCCTATTATTCCTATTCTATTGTAACAAATGCCATAGAACAATGTGTTTCTGGTGGGGATACAAAATACTAAGTTTGGTGGTACTCCTGTAAGAGGAACCAAGCAACTATAACATCATTTTGAGGCAGTCATATAAAGGAACATAATCTTGTTCAATTTCAATTTTCTAGTCAATATAAGGAGGATGCCGATTCAGGCTCTACCTTAACCATTAAATTAAAGTTTCGGATAGGTTGACTAGGATTTGATAGAACAAATGGAAGGCAAAATACCGTGACATGATTCTAAAAGTCGGTTCAGTAATAAATAATTTGAAAAATGAGAAAGAAATAGAAGATAAAATATATAGGACAGAAAACTTGGCAAGATCGTAAATATATATTAGCTTAGAAAAAATGAGATCTTGTCAATCAATACTATGATGATTAGGTATAACACAGTGCATACATGGGAGATGCCCCATTTTGGCTTAAGTTCAAAATTTACTGTAATTAAATACTTCAAAATTAAATGATATTATTTAGAGAAATGTGACCCAAGACATCTTTTAATTAGTACCAATAGAATTCAAAATCAAATAGAAACAGTGAGGAGAAGCATTTAGAAGCAACATGTAGACAGCTAAAAGAAAGAAGGTAGCAGTTCGGTACCAAAACTCCTCGAAAAGCTGTTTGGATACATGTAGCTGCCCATTGTTCTCTCATATTCTGTTCAACTTGAGAAGCATTCAACTTTTGAAGTGAATTAGAAGAGGATACATCAGCATCTGGGGCTGAATGATTGTTGCCTTCTTTGACTGGTGTAGCAGAATTGTAACTGAACTCGTCTTGAAGTACATCTGCTTCAATTTCAACGGAATGCTTTCTTCGGTGCCGAAACATTCCAGAAGCTGACATTCTCTGCAATTTAATTTAGATAGAAATAAATTTATTAATAGAGAAGAGGAGCAGAACAAGAATTGAGGCCCATGAGTCCTTTTAAGGAGTAATAAGAACAATATCTGGTTAAATGAGACGAAGCATGCTGAGGAACTGGCGTTATTAAGTTTTTTAAGAGTCTAAGAGTCAATCTTTAGAGTTGGTAGCAGGAAGGATGCACAGACTCTCAGAGTTGTACTATGTTCTTTGGGGAGTTTGCACAAAGAGGTGTTCCAGGATTCTTTGGGATCAGTATCACCATCTTCCATAAATACTTTCTTAAGGAACAATGGAGTACTTTGCCTCATATAGTCCTTATCTATAGGATCATTTAAAGGCACTGTAAATTCTGACTTTCAAAAGGACTGGAAATCTTCGTTCTTTAACTGGTCTGAGAATATTTTTTTTCCTACTTTAGCCTAAATCACGAAGATTGAAACATAATCAGTCACTAAACGTGCCTTCTTCGAAATATCATTTCCCTTGTGTAACTTGCATTCCCAATACACAAATACATTTCTAGAGGCCTTGAATATCTGCCCATGACCCATGTGGATTTGTTTCTTCTAATAAGTAATAATTTGTTAAAAGGACACCAAAAGCGGATCTTGCCCATGTATAATTATACTATGTACCACAGATCATTGGGGTACAGAATGGAACACAAATTGGCTACCCGCAACACAAACCCCAAATGAAAAAACATAGTCTTGTAGCAGCACCCAGATGTAGCTATATCGGTGCCCCCAACTCAAAGAGCATAGCATTTGAAAGAAAACTTTCAACAAACCAAACATCAGAACTAAGACACATCTAGTACAACTTTACACAGTGAAAGAAATAAAAGAGAATTGAGACAAGTACCAACATTTTCATCTTCTTCTGAAGATTGTGACTTTTCAGATTTCTTTAATCGAACCAATGCTCTAATCCATTTTCCTGAGACACCCATGATGATAATCTCAATAGCTCTACCAATTCTGCACCTGCCACAAAAAAACTCTTTCAGAAATCCAGAACAACCAATCTGTTTATCATTTAAGAACTTGGTTAGCAGAAAAGACAGAACTAATTAAAGGAAAGTTCTCTATTCATTAAGGATATGGAACCGAACCCTCCATATATGGATGTTTGGGGTATAAACTCAAAAACTCAAGGTTACTCCCTCACTTGGAATGTAGTAAATGTTCACCACTAGGAATGCATCTAGAAATGCCCATGAACAGGAAGAAGCGGCAATTTGCTAATTAATATTCTCCCAATTTTACATGTAATTAAACTTCAGTATGACCACCAAAAGGGACGCAACCAGGTATAAACCGGAAGAGTACAAGAGTATCTAAAGGAAACAAAGGAAAACTGTCGATGCTACTGCCAAGGCTGAAGGATTTTCCATAAAACTCAACAAAGGGATCTCTACAACCAGGGAAAATTACCGATCACAAAGAAAAGAGTTTGAATGACAAGTAACTAAGTTATAGATAAGAAGTTCAGTCCCTTCCAAAGATCTAGTATTTCTCTCACCATTTTAATGGAGCTCGTAAAAAGTTCAAGAAAGTGTGATCAAAGAAGAGTGAAATTTAAGAATTTGGCTCAACTACAAAATGTGTCTACTAGAAAGCTTGTATAGTTAATCTAGAGTGTAATAGTCTTATCATAGGATGTCCTTATAGCTATTGTATATTACCCTGATTTTATTTTTTGCTTATGTTTCAAATCGAGGGCATTTGGGAAAAATTCTGATTTTGCTGGAATTTATTAGAGATTGCCGGTTGGAAAGGAAGGCTGAAACTAACTCAAAGCTTTTATAAGGAGTATTTACTATTTACTCACTAGATAAATGAGGACATGGACTTTGATAGGAATTAATGAAGGAATCGAATCACTATATCGAAGGTTGGAGGTCGAGTAGAATGTTCCACCTTTTTTAATTTTTTTTTTTCTGTTTCTCCCTTTGTTTTTATTTTAGCTTTTGCATATATTTATGTAGTTATCTTTATATATGTGGGTGGTGTATTATTTTAGTTACATCTCTTTCTATTCTTTTATTTCATTCTTTTCTTATTTGTATCTCTTTGATCCTATTATTTTTCTCCTCATCTTTCTCTTTTTACTCTTATAAATTGGATGCAATTTCAGCCAACCCAACTAGTTTGGGATGAATTGATTGAGTTGAGTAGACTACTTAGTCAATAAATGTAGTGTTGCCAACCATAGACGTTTAGTCTTTTAGTTTTCTAATTGAGACATTAAATGTGCATAGAGTAATCATGGTTCCCCTTGATTGTAATGCAGTCTCCTGTTGAATGATTGATTTCAGGTTCAAGGCATGGAAATATATAGAGGTAAGGTTGCATATATCTAACCCTCCCCAAACCCTGCTAGTTATGGGAGCCTTGTCCCATTTGCTATGACCTTTTCTTACAGTAGTCACAATTATAAGGTCTGAAAATTATAAGAAGCATCCTTGTATTCTTTTGAACGGAGAACTGAAAAAACTAAATACTAAGTTTGTCTCTGTTTTTATTCCAACTTAACACACGAATGTTTTACGACTAGGTAGTCTGGATCTTAATTCTTCCATGTATGCTTCTTTTTCTTAGCCTAATTTCCTAGGTTGTATCACATATAGTCCACTTTAAGCATAGGGAGCTGAATCCTGAAGCTTTTGGACCATCATCCTAAGCCTACGTCATCTCGAACATCTAGTTAACTCCATCATCAATCTTGGTACGGGTCATGAATATTACTGCCAAGTTCAAAGAATTATGTTTTTGATATTTTTAATTATTATTTATAGATAAATTAACTATAACTAAATTAAATCTTTTAAATATAGCAGGTAGAATATTTTAAATTAGTAATTAGGAGTTAGTTTCATTATTAAATTAAGTTGCCTAAGATATATTAAAATAGGGTTTTCATGGTCTATATAAAGTATATAATCTCCGTCATTGGAATTCAAAGTTTAATATAATGATTTGACATCCATTGTTCTTTCCCTGTCACCCTTCTTTTCCTCCTTTATCTATTTCCTAAACAATTCTAAACCTTGTACTGTACAAAGAACCTTGGGATGTGCCTTTCTGCAATTCTTTGGGGATTTGGGTAAAGCAGAATGTGAGGGTCTGTAGAGGTCGTTCCCTTTCCTTTTCTCTTTAAAGGAAACCTCTCATTTTTCTCTCTTCACTTTGAGCATCTTCTATGGGAGATTTTAAAAGGGTAAGATTGTCTAATATCATAAAGATTGGAAATCCCTTATCAATTTGTTATGATTTCCTTATAGTTTCTTTACATGTAGGAGGACTCCTTGTTCTCCTTCTTTGTACTTTCTCTCTCTTTTCTAATAAAATTATCCTATTATATTAACAATTATTATTGTCCCAATGACCACATCTCATATTGCAACAATGATCCAACTTCCAAGGAGGCATAGACATATGCATGTTTTGTAAGTATCTGGGAGACATGTAGATATACCAAATCACAAATACAACTCATCACTACAAATGAAGTCAAAATTAGATAACATTTGATATGGTGATAAAAGAAAATGAGTTACAGTTCTACCTTTTAGGCCTACTTACTAGTCATATATACACAGTGGCTGAAAGTAGTATGCACACAAGTCAATCATATTTGATGTGATGTAGCATATACTTTATAATCTTATTATTTTATTAATAAAAGAAATGATTTATTAAAGGGCATTTTACTTTATCTACATGGTGTTGTTATATTATATGTGATAAACCCTATAGTTTTAAGCAATACTTTTAGAATTCATGATGATGATCATGCTAATGAGATCTAAATTCTTAGATAGTTTGAAACTAAAATATTTCACAATCGTTGGATTACTAAAAAGGGGATTAGTGAATCCGGATAGATTGATACATACTTTACTTGCTCTTAGGAAGAGGATGATTGATCTTATAATCATTTGTATGGAGACATTAAAGCAAGTATGTAGGTGTTTATTGGAGAATAAGTTCACTGAACGTGGTTCGCTAGAGGAATACCTAATGGAGTTTTACAATTTACTTGCCTGTCAATAGGAATTCCTCTAGCGATAGTGATCTTTGGACTTGAGATCATCATAGTGTCTTGTGTATGATGAGTTATGCTTTAACATGTTCCTTAAGACTATTAGGGTATATCAAAGGGTATGCTTGGATATAATAAGTTGTACATGGAGATAATGAATGATAAACAAAGAATCTACCGCTTCTAGTAAAAGGAAAGAATGTCCTATGTGATTCGATAAATGACAACAGGAATCCTTGGCCAAGGTAGAATGAAATTAGAAATGAGTTTCTAATTTGCATTATTTTAAGTTGTGCATTTCAAAATCGAAATACATATAATTAAACAAAATCAGACTTGACAGTAATTCCATATCTTATATTTAATTGGGACATTATATAGTGGAAGGATTGAATTGTACGGTAACTATTCACTGAAAAGTTCTTTTATGATTAATGTTGAAATCTATATTATAATTAATGTTGAGATCTATATTATCTGGAAAGTGGTTGATCGCTAAGGGGACTTACCATTATTGTAGAATAAATATTATTTATTTAAATGAATTAAATAGTTTAATTTATTTAATTAAATAAGATTAGAATTGTTCTAATTAATTTATTCACAACCGATTTAATATGGATAACATAAAGAGTCACACTATAAAAGAAAAATATTTATTTAAGAAATAAATGTCATAATCGTAATAATAAGTTAAGGATATTTAATTTAATCTATGGTGACAGAATAAATTAAATAACTTAATATTTATTATTTAATATTTTAAAAATATTAAATATAAATTAATAAAAGGAGTCTTATTATTATTATTACTATTATTATTATTTAATTCCTAAAAGGGTTTGGAAATTAATTAATAAATTCATTAATTCCTAATTAGATTAGGAATCTAATTAATTAAAATAAAAAAAAATATTCCTAAATTATTTAGTAGCGTTAGCCTACATCTATAAATAAGAGGAGTCTTATTATTGGTTAGGGTTATACACACTTTCAAGAGTTGGGAGAGTACTTACATATTCTATACAGATATAAAGTAGGGTTTTGGTAACACCCATACTCTTGAATACACACTTTCTTGGTGGATAACTTCTAGAGGACCAAGCACTTGGGTGGCTTACGTTGATCAAAAGAAGTAATCTCATCGGTGGAATTCGAGGAGAGCACGAAGGACTTAGAGTTGAACTCGTACCTAAGAAAGCACGGTTCTACAAGGGTATAATTCTGATTCTCCATCTCTTTTGTTTAAATTGTGCATAAGGTATGATCACGGTGATGATTTGTATAAAATTTTAAAATTTAATTTTATTGCACTTTCGCTTCGTTTATATAATTTGATTGCATGCTTGCGTAATTTACAAACCTAACAGTGGCCTTTGTTGTCAAAAATTACAACTCCAAGGGTATCGTGTTTTATGAGAGTATAAGACTTGAAAGTAGGAGTTTATAGCATGACAAATGATAATAAGCATCAGCAAGCTTTAAAATAAAAAGCTCTAATATGAAAAGGAAAATAGTGTCAATGGTATTATGAACTTTACAATGTAGTATCTTTAGTCAACCATAACAATGCAAATTACACATGCATTATAATCACTAACCTCGATCAGTAGCCTCAAAATCGAAGACCTTTGCTACTTCAAAGCAATCTATTCAATATAATTAGCTTTGTTGTAGTTGTCATAGCACCAGTGCAATCTTCTCATATTCACCCCACAGTTTTGACCCTGCAAGGCAAAATCACCTAATTAAGCTAATTGCGCCACCTGAACTAACTCTCAATTTGCCAAAGTTCAGTTGAACTCTATATTATCGGTTAAAAACATAAACACAACCCGAACAAACTCCTAATATGACAAATGAATTTAAGCACAGATATTACATTTTCAATCAAGATTTAAATTGATAAAACATTGAGGAAAACATAAAACTGAAAAAGCATTACCCTTTAAGAAAATTCATTGCAATCGCAAGTATAACATAGAAAAAGACATTTTTCAAATCGAATTCTTTTCAAGAACTAACAAAATGAAGTAGAAAGAACTCCAATTTCCAGCAATGAACAATTCGCTTACGGGGAATTGACTGATCCAGTCTTCTCAACAATCCGACTTGTTCAAACATCAATAGGGGCTCGATCTGACTCAAATCTCATCGATCGAGAGTTGGGACTCGTCCTTTCTGTCATCAATTAAGGCTTGCCAGTGCAATGAATGCTGACCTTCGAACGATCTGATTGAAAAATTTTCGACTTGAATCTTAAACCTGAATTTGAGTAAATTTTGTTTCTTTATCTCTCTCCATATCTTTTTGTATAATTTCTCTCTCGTTGAACTTATGGCGAATCTGAACTGATGAAGAAGCTCGGAGTCGGAGCAGTGCGTAGTTTCAGAAAAGGGAAACGGCGTCGTCGAGAGAGGGTGGGAGTGGGGTTGTTGTCAAAGCACATGCAACCAAGAGTCAATCACGGCATTTTCCAGCCCCCACCGGCCACCTGACGAATCCGATCCGAGGGTCGAAACGGCGTCGGTCTAGTGGTGATTTATTTATTACCAAGATATGTCTTATTTGCCGCACACTTCACAAAATATGTCATATTTGCAAAATAGAATATACATGTTCAATTTATTAGGAATACCATCATGAATGACATATATTTGAATGTTCACTCACATTAACAAATAACAAATTTAAAAGTATTTAAACCCATGTATCCAATAAAAAATTGTTGGGATTATAATTCGACTAAGAATAGTGCTACTATCACATAAAATGGTAACATAACTCTCACATACTGCTGATATAACAGTATGTGATTTGTTGTTGAATTAAGTGGATCATGTCAACAACAAATCACATACTGCCACGTCAACAGTATGTAAGAGTTATGTAACTATTTTATGTGATAATAGCATGATTGTTCGACTAATAATCACCATGACATTAGTAGTTCGGTTTTTAGTTACTATAAAATATTATTTAGTATATAAATTATTGTAGAGCTTGTCATACATTTTATAAATACATCATACAAATAAAATTAATGAATCTGAGTGTTCTTATTCTTTCATTTTTTATATAATATATGTGAGTGAATGTGCTATTATTAGTTATTAAATTCATATTTAATTGATGAAGAAAGGAGGATCCTTGTGTAATATTAGAATAGTTAACTATGGTGTTTGAATTACCACCGAGGACAAAAATAACAATATTTTTGCATACAAGTTTTGAATTCAAAAACCCCCTCTTGGTTGTAAGTTGTAATGTATTGATAGTACTCGAGGAAAAAATAAATAAAAACTTCGCTTTCTAAGAAACATTTTTGTTATACAAAAAATTACCAAAAAAAAAACAGAATTAATTTTTTGTTGCGAGTAGATAATAAATATATTATTTAATTATTTATCTATATATATGCACTAATTTATCAGCTATACCATTGTGCCTATTCGGAATAAAAATCTGACGTTTTTTGACTCTTTTTAATATTAATTGTTTTTGTTTAATAATGTATGTTAATGATATTATCATTACCCAAAATAATGTCATATTTTAAAGTCCTTTTCCACACCAAGTTTTAGACCCCAAAAAAAGTGTAAAATATAAAATATATAAATTATGTATTTAATTTAAAGTTGTGAAGTACCCATTATTATTAGAACATATAACAAGTTTAAATATAAATTGAATTATAAATTAGTTTAAGTTGTAACTTATAACTAAAAGCGTTTGACATCAATTTGACTTATAAGTAAAAAATTAAGTTCAAACAAGTTATGAAGATATTCGGCTCATAATGACTTATAAATTAAAATAGTATAAAATTATTAAAAAAATATTAATAAAAAGAGGGGGCAAAATAAAAGAGGGACAAAATAAACATTACATTTGGTCAAACTAACTTATTTTAAAATGACTTATAAGTCATTTTAAAATAAATCACAAATAGTTATTTAATTTTTTTTACTTAAAACTTAACTTATAAGTCAAAAAATAAATAATTGTCACACATCTTACTAGTGAAAAATAACTTATAAGTTAGTCAACTTATAAATTGTCCCGGAACAAGACCTTTAGTATATTATTATTTGTTTCATATTTTATTATTTTACAATATAAAATTTACGTCTTCTCGTTTTTTTGTTTTTTTATCATTCTTTAAAATAAAATCAATACAGTTTAATTTTTATTTAAAAGAAAACCTAAAATAATATTTTAACTCTATTTGGTATCTATTAGTCTATTACATACTGAGTTAGGTATCACTATCGTCGTAATTTACCTCTTTAATTTCCCGGCAAAGACTGTCAAATCTTTCTCGCAGACAAACCAGGAGCGAGAAAAGAGCGAAATATTTCCACTCCCCAAACCCTATTTTCAAATTCATACCCGCCTTAAAAATCTCTAGTTCATTCGCCAACTGCTTTAGAATTGATTGATTCGAGTTCATTTGTTGTGTTGGTAATGGCGGAATCCGATCGGAATGACGATAATCGAAGTGAGACGAGCGATTATACTTCGGAGGATGAAGGAACTGAGGATTACAGGCGAGGTGGTTACCATGCGGTTCGAATCTGTGATACCTTTAGGCATGGACGTTATGTTGTGCAGAGCAAGCTCGGTTGGGGTCATTTTTCTACTGTTTGGCTCGCTTGGGACACTCACAAATCTGTGTGTATCTCTCCCTATAAATTTAGATTAAGGTTTTCATATATATTACACACAATTAGTTCACTGTTCTTGTAGACCTACCCCTTTTAATGTGACATATCCTTAACCAGTGCTCTGTCCTGATTTATTGGTCCTTGTTATTTCATTTGTCGGGTAGTTTTTTTTTCATAATTCACAACTTGCATTGTTTTTAAAGTGGCATTCTTGCTTATTGCCATGTATGCATTTACTCTTTTTGAAGTTACCAACCAATGAAAATAACCAAAGTCCCCATTAATTTATTGTAGTGAATCTAGTGTTATGATTTAGAAATTCAAAAGAATGCTATATTAGAGCATATACTTGACCAGTGATGGAGGCACTGTTACAATAAAGGGGTACACAGGACGTGTACCCCTCCTGTTCTATTTTAAATGTTTAAAGCATGGTTGAAAACCGTGTTTGTGGCATTGTAGTTTGTGACATACCGACATACCATTATTTAGATAATATTTTTTATTGCACTTTAGATGTTAAACAATACTACCCCGTTACACAAAAGGGCCAAAATCCTAAGGTGGTCGAGCGACCACCTTGTGCAAACTTTGGATCCTCCTGTCCTTAATCATTTTTGCTGGGTTACATTGCTCAGACTACCCTCTATTGTTTAATCATTCTCTATCCCCTTAATTTTCTGTTAGATGCATTGTTCCTATGATAATTTCGGGTTACTAGTCAATTTCACACTTGCCATTTACTTCTATAGTTCATTCTCTTTAAAAGCCAAAATATAAAGAAATATATTAAGCAATAACTGTTCTTTATTGTAGAGATACGTAGCTTTGAAAATTCAAAAAAGTGCCCAGCATTACACTGAGGCAGCAATGGACGAGATCACCATTTTAAAGCAAATTGCCGAGAGAGACCCAGATGACAAGAAGTCTGTTGTGAAGCTTTTGGATCACTTCAAACATTCAGGGCCAAATGGACAGCATGTTTGTATGGTTTTTGAGTACTTGGGTGATAATCTTTTGACGCTTATTAAGTACTCAGATTATCGAGGGATTCCTCTTCACATGGTTAAAGATATTTGCTCCCACATTTTGGGGGGTTTGGATTACTTACATCGCGAGCTTTCTATTATACACACTGATCTAAAGCCAGAAAATATATTACTTTTGTCAACGATTGATCCGGTTAAGGATCCAACGAAGTCAGGTGTGCCTCTCATCCTCCCATCCAGTAAGGATAAGATTGTGCCCGAGTCTGGGGTTTCTAGAGAAGTTAAGAGTTCGAATGGTGATTTGACCAAAAATCAAAAAAAGAAAATCCGTAAAAAGGCCAAGAGGGCAGCTCAACATTGTGTGGGGAAGGAACCTTCAGAGGAACCTGAGCCTGATAAGGAAGCAGGTGGTACTGAAGTTTCTCATCATGACGAGAAACCTAATGGTGACTCTGTTGAAGAGCATACCAGCACGTTGTCTACGAGAGATAGATCAACAACCACAGGTGGTAATAGGAATTCTCAACAAGAAAATCAAAGTCTTGGGAGACGTAGTCGCTCTGCAAGGCAAAAGCTATTGGCTGAGGTTGACAGTAAGTGCAAATTGGTTGATTTCGGTAATGCCTGTTGGACATATAAACAGTTTACAAGTGATATCCAGACAAGGCAGTATAGGTGCCCTGAGGTTCTTTTAGGATCAAAGTACTCAACTTCGGCTGATCTATGGTCATTTGCTTGCATATGCTTCGAGCTGGCCACAGGCGATGTCCTCTTTGACCCTCACAGTGGGGACAGCTATGACAGAGATGAGGTATGGGCATGCTGTTCTCAATCTTTTAGACTTTATTTACAGTCGCGTAATCTTTTATTTCTTTGTAGTAATTTTGACTTCTATATATTCAATTTGAATGTTAGTTTGCTTGTGGAAAGAAAGAAGTTATTCATATGTAGTCCATTTGATTCACAGAATGCAGGTCTTGAATGCAATTCAATGCAAACTCACTTTCCAAAGTCACTACTGTTTGTCAAGTATTTGGTTTCCAAAGTCATCTGAAACATTTAGATATATTATTCTTTGGCTATTCCAATGCATATTTTCCACATCATGTTTTGAATTGACATCAGTTTTATTACATTTCAGAGACCTCTCATATTTATCTTTTGTTAAAGGTTTTCAATGTATAATCTCTGCTAAGTTTCTTCGTTTCATTCCCTATTTTGGCTGACAATTTAGTTTCATAAAGTACATATGCTTTTTTGCTCATGTAGTCCTTTTAATTTATCATCTTGAATTTCTCTGCCAACATTTAATTTTACAATTGTAGTCTTACTAGTGCAGGTCAGTTTTAGAAACAAGAATTGGTAGCTTCTTATAATCTTGAGCTTAAGGAATTTTTTTTTTAGGTTAAATGAAGTAGAAGAAGGGCTAACTTGGATTGATTTCAGAGAAACGTGCAAGAGATATTTTGACAGTGATTTTTTTAATGTTGAAAAAGGGTTGATAAACATGGAAAGGGTAAAATATTGATCGAGCAGGAAAAGATTTTAGCATTTTTTAAACATTGTTGAGAGCAATACTTAAATTAATATTTCAAATAATTTCTGATTGATTGTGTTTCTAAGGCTGAATATATGTTGAAGGAAATGACTAGATTATACGGGAGAGGAAAAAAGAAGATTAAAGAATTTTTAGTTGAGAGGAATTCTGTAGAGCAGTTGAGTTCTCATATATTCTCATGGAAGCTAGCCAGCTATAAAATGTGTATTAGCAATTATATGAGAGTTATTAACTTTTTCAGAATTCGTACTCTTCTTTCATGTTTGAGTTCAACTAAGCTCTTTATACCCTTCCTTACGGTTAGCTGGCATAAGATCAGCTATTCAGCTTGTTCCAATGACTTATCAAAAAATTAAAAAGAAACAAGATCAGCTTAGTCCTCTTCACTTGATTATTTGTTCATTTTCTTGAATGTATCGTTTTAACTTTCTTCTCTCTTCAATGGTGCTACTTTAAACTTTTCTCGATTTATTCATCCCTCATTCTATTGATTGCATTTAGTGCTACTCTACATTATGGCATTAATTTAGGACCTAAAATAATACCTCAAAGCTTGCTGTCCAGATTGCACTATTCTTCTTGGAAATCTTCTGAATTCTTACCTTTAAATTCAAGCTGCTCACATCCTTCTCCATCCCAAGGCTTGGGTTTTTTTTTCTATTTTTTTCTCTTTTTGGTGAAGGCTTAGTACACTTGCATTTTCAAAAGATCTTAACTGCAGAAGTTTTAGTAACCTTAGCACACTAGAGAATTACTTGTAGGTGGCTTTAATGAATTCCTGTATCCCCGTATCGCGCCGTATCCCCCGCACCCAAATCCTTGGTTCTTAGTTCAAAATATTCAACAACCAATAGGTGTCATGGTCATCCTATTGACTTGACTCTTAAGTCTTACCTAAGCTTTTGAGCATCATTTATCTGTTTTTTTGCAAGTTTGGGGTACAAATTAAAATATTTTCCCAGATGAATTACTATATTTACCTTCACTGTAAACACAATTTGGAAAATATTAATTCATCGGTTTCAAGCTGCAGGGCAGAAGGCAATATGAGGAATTTTCCATCTCTCTCTCACACGCGAACACACAATTTCACATACACACTCTTGCGCATTGAAGCACATTCACATGCAAATGCATTGTGGTTTCCCAAAAAAAAAGAAAAAGAAAAGAAAGCAACTTGACCAATATTTCAGATGAGTTGTATTGTTAATTTATAAATCATATACTAGTTCTATTGTTTTAGCTACTATGTGTGCTCATTAGTCTCATAGTTCTATTGTTTTAGATACTATTTGAGTTTGCTATGGAATTTCTGCTCTATCTAATCTCATAGTTCTCTTTTTCTATAATGCAGTTATACATTTCCCACTTTGATTAGGTCTTTTCTTGGATTTTCTAGGCTGAAGGAAATATATGCTATTTGCCCGTAATTACTTCTATAATAGTTTTATGAGCATCATGAGCATATATGCAGTTCTCTTTGACAATCTTTTGAAATTTATAAGCCAGAGTGAGAAATGCATGATAAGTATATCAGTGGCATAGTTGCATTTGTTTTAATGGGTTTGATCAATTAAGTGAGGTTGTACACGTCGCATTGAGTTTCTGTCATATTTCTTTGCACTTTTAGATGTACAGTATTCAGTATTATTTATCTCTCTTCAACTATTTATAATGTACCTGGCTTTCCTACGCTAGTACGCTTTCCATTTTATTTTGTAATTTTTATTTTTTCATTTCGCAGGATCACTTGGCCCTGATGATGGAGCTTCTTGGAATGATGCCTGGCAAGGTGAGGGCTTTATGTACCATGCTGAAAGAATTTTACATGGACTGTTGAACTTTTCCTCTGTAATAGTAACTGATGAAATGGTTATGACAAATAACCTTTTAAATGATATTTTCTGCCATAGGTCGTGGTTATCTTTTCAGCTATTGATGCAATGATTAATGTCTCCTTCAGATTGCACTAGGCGGACGATATTCTCGGGATTTTTTCAATAGACATGGTGATTTAAGGCATATCCGTCGCTTGCGTTTCTGGCCTCTTTCTAAGGTGCTTATGGAGAAATATGAGTTCAGTGAGCAAGATGCAAAGGACTTGGCTGATTTTCTTGTTCCCATACTTGATTTTGTCCCTGAGAAAAGGCCCACAGCTGCACAATGCCTTAGTCATCCATGGATTGCTGGAGGTCCTCGCCGTCTTGAACCTTCTGTAGCTGTTTCTCTACCCGAGGCAACAGATAGTGTCCTTTCTGATAATAAGAGGGAGAAGGACGAGAGGGAGGCAATGGAGGTTGCAGTGGGGAACATAGCGATTGATGGAACTTCAAATCCCGTAAACCATTCGAAACAAATTTAAACCAAATCTTCCAGGTAGCTATTATATAGCAATTTTTCCATGAGACCACTACCGCCTAACTGTGGGCTTCTTTTCACTTCTTTTGTTGCTCCTCTCTTGTTCATAGAATGTCTGCTATACCGATTTGTTTGAGATCCATGACATGTATTGGGAATGTTAGCTGGGAAGCTTTTGGTCCTAGTCTCCTAGAGTGGGTGAGAAATGAACTTGTCTGTGAATCAGCTCCTGCCTCTTCAAATATTGGAAGAGTATCCTCGGAAAGCATGTCCAAATAATGAAGGGTATATTTCTCAAGCATACCTCTCCTCCATGCTCAGAGATACTATTATTTACTAATATAGTTTTTGTTAAAGTTGTTCATGTTCTGGAAGATTATTGAATCAGCCATTTCTCTCTAACATGTGGGTCTAATACTTTTTTCTGGATGCTAATTGTATTTTTTATTCGAATACTTTCCTGTAATGAGCCTAGTGGCAATTTGTTTTCATCACTTGGGAGTTTTCAGGTTTCATATCTTCCTTTTTTGTTAAAAAAATAAAAAATAAAAATCAGAAATCTGTTCTCATATAATAGACAGGTACAATGTGGAATATATTGTTTGATATTTGCGGCTTGTTTTGATTTTCAGGCGAACTTGATTTCCTGGATCTTTCATTTGGGTATATTGAACTTCCTGTGTAGGAGGATCTCATGGGCGTTCTGATTGCACAAGCTGCTGCCATTGCTTGTAGGACTGGAGGAGAGCATATCAGAGAAATGTTATATTTCTAATTGATTGTTCTGCAACTTGAAATTGCATTACCAGTGGCACTATCATGCCATTGGTGTTTTCTCATTAAAATACCTGATTGATCGTGTCAAAATTTCTAATGAACATTTAACCGACTAACTTTGAGCATGGGGTATTCTTATATATGCAATCTGAAACTTTGAACTAATCCTATTGGATTGCACCTAATATAATTGTAACTTTTGAATCTCCCTTGAAGCACCAAGGCTTTAGAAGAAAGAAAAAAATTATATCAACCATCCAGTTTGTTGCAGCATTTATTTTTCAAGACTTGATCAACCATCCAGATCGAGATGAAAATTATATCAAGTATCATCAACCTTCTAATATGCCTTCGCCTTCTTTGAAAAGTGCTGTGTGCTGACTAAACCTGCTGCTAAACCGGGAGAAAAGGGACCTCAAAAACTTCATCTGTAGCAATATCTACTCCATCATGGTCACCAGCCCCACACACGCTCTCAGCCTGGCCATGAATTTAAGAAAAGGAAACTAATCAAACTCAAGACATAAGCAAAATAATTGAACGTTAAATTTTTTATTACCCTTTCAGTTAAGTCATCCCATTTTAATAGGAAGTCAGAGCACACTTCAAGCAGAATGAACCTATACTGTTAAGAATCTTGTGTGCACTAGCCTTTCTTTGAAAAAATGCATTCAATGGAGCTCTCAATAGAACTTAATATGAGTATGGAGCTACATCTCTGAATGTTTGGCCTGAGCTAATGACAATATAGGATTTTTGCAAGTCTAGTAACTCCTATTTCTTTCTTTCTGCTACTGGGGGTTGATGGGTGCAAATACTGGCACCACCTGGGAATAACGAGAGAATTCATAGGTTTTTCAGGGCTCAATAAGAAACGCAATGTTGATCCCAAGGACTGACTCTGGAAAAGTAGCAAGCGATCCTTATTACCTATGTTTTATACTTTCATGTCTCAGTCGAATGTGCCCTGATTCCTTATTAACAGGACTATGCAATCATCATTGAACCCGTAACTAGATATCAAAGTGAAAACATTTGGGGTTTGAGATGTTAAATGTGACTAGCACACTTACCACAATCTGAAGCTTAGAATATTTTCCGTCCCTTGAGATAAGAATACATCAGAAAAAATGCCACAACAGCACCAACAATAATCCCCGCTGTCGTTAGCCAAAATGC
This sequence comes from Panax stipuleanatus, assembly GCA_020205555.1. Lineage (NCBI taxonomy): Eukaryota > Viridiplantae > Streptophyta > Magnoliopsida > Apiales > Araliaceae > Panax > Panax stipuleanatus. The sequence continues at coordinate 36,924,343 of CM035125.1, forward strand.
AAACTGTATAAATCCAAAAGGAGAACATGAACATTTGATACTGAACCAATAAAAATACGCAAAGAAAATCAATTCTTAGAGGTCCAATAGAAAATACCACTTGTTCTTCGAGATAGGACTTCAAGTTCATGCCAAATATACCTGCAACCAGAAGATAACTTACACTTCAAAATGATATTCTTAACATCTAAAAAAGTTGATATCCTAACCCAACTATTTTGAGAAAAAAGGCAATCTTTAGTTGAGTTGTATTCAAGTGAAACTATTACTCAAGTAAAGCGTCATCTCATCAAGTGTCTGGACAAATATGAAATTTTTAGCAAAAAAGTAGTCTTCAATAACACGTATGGAAATAGTCAAAGCATTCACTAAGTTTTATAAAAGTATAAAGCATGCATGCGAACCCAAACCATGTCACTGATAAGAACTGAAGAGGGTGCAAACTGTCTAATACAGATTGTTGTCACCATGTCATATATAAAACGTTACACATTCAATATTTTGAGACTGATACAGCACGACGGAAAAGAATGTTCATGTACACCATTGATGTAATGGTGTGAAACAATATTCGTCAAAAAGAGAGAGGAAAAGAAGCGGAAATAGAAAATATACAGATTCGTGTGGGAAAACAAATAAAAAAATTCCTGAGGACCTACTTGTCCAACCATAGACATTATTTGAAAATACATAAACCTAAAAACGCCAACCTGATCTTTAGCACAGATTTAGAGTAAAGGCTAAACCCAAACTAATTGAAATTGTTAAAACCATGCTTGTGGAGAATATTTCTGCACAAGAATGAAACTAAATGAGCATATATTCAACAAATGAATACACATGTACTTTAGGAATTGGCATTAACTTGTAATTTTGAGATAGTATATCATATATAAATAAAATGTACTATATTCAAGCCCTGAATAAGTTTATTTAGTGATTTAGTCTTAAGACAATCTCTAGGGCTCTAGATTGCTAACATGGTGAATTTTTTAAGCTTTCTCTACATGTCGACTAAATGATTAGGGTAGGCAACTTGTGGATATTGGCAGCTTCAGGCTGCAGTTGCAATTTGTTGATACATGCTTTTGCAGAGTACCAGTGGATGATGGTTATGCAGAATTTTTATGGTTGATGTAAATGACAAGTCTCCAACACAAGGAAGAAAGACATAGTAACTGTACAGACTGCATTGAACAGCTCTGAGCAACATTTGAATAGTTAGATATCACTATTATTTGAAAAACATAGATTACCTGCTATAAGAGCACCAACAGCAATACAAAATGTTCCAACCTGAAGAAGCAATTCCACTCTGCTGACCTCAAGCCTCCGAGAGCTGACAAGGCAACAGAGATAATTTTGCACACAGTGAATCTAATCAATCTCTGATTGTTATTGAATGATGATCAATTTTTGAACTCTACTTAGAGATGAATTAAATAATTTAATTAGACTTATAAAATAAAATTTCTTTTTTTAATTTATGGATAGGTAAGTTTGACCTCAAGTATGTGGATTAGAACTACCTAAAAGCAACAAACGGGTAACTGAGATTGCAATCAGAGCAATATGCAATCAAGATCCATGCCTGTTAAGCAACGCACATTGAAAGATTTCAATAGTGATTTAGTAAAACATCTTTCAATTGTAACTGAGTCCTTCTCATCCTGTGCCCTTTGTCTTTCTTGGCCGAATCTTTTATTTTTCTTTCTTCTACTTTTCATCTGTTTTTCTTCTCTATTTTTCATTATTATCTTCTTATCTTCACTCTCAACCTTCCTATTCTTCTCTTCTGGTTCTAATCCCTCTAATGTCCACTGCCTATCATGACGGCAGAAGACTTATAACTATTTGTTTCACAGAGACTCTTATTGCCAATAAAGACAGACTAGAGGCTATCAGATAACCTTATCAAGCAGCGGCATTGAATATTGTGGTGGTTTACTAAGAGCATTGGATGAGGATAACTTAGTTCCCATATCAGACTTATAACCTGAAAAGGATTTCAGTTTTTCAGCAAGAACTTTTCACTTCTTTCTCCTTAAACTAATGGATGGTTGTTTTAATTTCAGTTCAAATCAACAAATTTGCTCTTGATTAAAATTTTCAGTGCCACTAATTTAGGATTTAGGTTCCACTAAATAATCATCTATCTTGCTACTTTCAATTTACCTCAAGTTAACAGCAATTGAATCTTCCATTTCTTTTGCAGAATCAAGAAGCCGTTCTGCTTGACCATGGCATGACTCACATCTGCAGTGTAGGAAGATAGTGAGACTAAAAATTTCAGCCTAACTAATAAGTTGACTATTAAGTAAAGCTAGGAGTTTTACTATGCTAACAGGTAAGAAATATCCTAAATGGCTAAATATATAGCACCCTTCTAAAGTATTATGTCAAGCCCCCACTTGAGTAAAATCATGTTCAGCAGTAGCAATTGTCAGACAGTTTTTAGGTCCATCTCCTGGCAGTAGAACTTTGGTCATAACTATTACCTACAAGTTTATAACTGGCACATTTGCAATGGACATTGTTGACACAACAAATGGAACCCAAAAAGATTTTGAGGCTTGTTTTATGTAGCTGACTGTTATTTAATTTCTACAATCTACCTTGATGTTTACAAAACAAGACTTTCTACTAGAATGAATTCACATTTGTCGAATGCTTATAATTATGAAAATCTAACACAATAGGACAGTAAAAAGAAACTGTAAAGTCCCTAAATCAATAGTTTATCCTATTATATGATACAATATATGACATGAAACAGGCATGCAGAATGATACATTCTTAAAAAGAGAACATGGAGTTTTGACAAAGAAGTTTATTTCCCTCATGTAAATTGAGAGTTTATAGCAAAATAACTTTTGTAATAAGTATATCCAATATCATTCGACTGAGAGATTGATCTTTTAATTAAAGACCATTAATAATCACAACTATCATGTTGTGTTAAAAAAGAAAAAATTAATATATATGCAAGTCAATAGACAGATCCTCTCTTCTATTATTCTTAATAGAGTCAAATGCAGATTAGTTTCTTTTGTTAAATTTCAGAAAGCGAAGGCTTGCTGATAATTCTCTTCTTGTTTGGGATGTGTAGTCTTCTCTTGATTTCTAGTTGGCATCTCATATGAGTTGCATATGAGTCTCCCACTATTCTGATCTGGGGTATGCCCTTTGCTATTGTAAATATTTTCTTTTTAATACAGTCTTAAATTTAGCAAAAAAAAAAAGATATACAGATATGTACCTAACAACTTATATGTGTGTGATATACATATTATTGTGATTATTACTATTTCCTTTATGCCTTCTACTCTAATTAATTTATATTTCTTACTCTTGCTATAGTGAAACATTTCTTGTTCTCTTCAAACAATTATTATTCCTTGAAGACTGAAGTAGTATTATATTTCAGTTATGTTGGGTACGTTACGTGAGTGGCCCACAATAGTCAGACGATTAGAATTTTATATTAATTAAGGGCATGTAAACTATAGTATCCTGGAGATGTGGTTTCGAGTCTCATCCCCCTCCCCTTGCCTGAGATGTAATGATGCTCTTAGTGGTACCAAGAAGAAGAAGACATTGATTTTCGACACTGTCCATGTCTGTGCCTCAATGGCGAGAAGTTCAAATAGGACAAAGAAATAACCTTTGTAGATAGTTCTCGAAAAGCATTTCAATTTCTTCCTCCTCTTCTACAAATAACATCAGCAATTCAATGTAATCATATATAAATATTTGACCCTCTTCCAAAATGGAAATTAGAATAGGAATGGAACAAAAACATAACCATAAATATGACTTACCCTCAGCAATCTGATTTTCTAGTGGAACAGAGCACTCCGTGTCATAGTTGTCTTTCTTAAGTGTGCAGTTTCTTCCCATAATAGATATGCGACGTATTTCATGAGGGTCCTCAAGTATATCAAGCAACATTTGTTTGAGATCCCCTGCTTTTGAATCCAATTCAACCTTCCAGACATATAAATAAAAAGAGACTGTTTCTCAATGTCATTGGCTCAATAACTTAATAGACAGAATAAAATCAAAAGCAAACTATACCAAGGTCTGCTTGCTAATACGGAGTTGCTCCAATATGTCAGCTGTTAATCGGTTAGGCAAAACCTCAAGTAAAGCTTGAACCTGGAGCAAACAGCAAGATAAGTTACTTAGTGTAACTAATAACGACATCAGTGTGCAAGCAATAGAACTTATCGCATAATACAATCTGTATATCTGAGCATGTGATATATTGGTAGAATAGGAAAAAAAATTCGCAGGACACTCTTTACAGAAGTATAGCTGTATATGCATGTGACAGAGATGACATGTCACAAAACTAGAATCTGTATGATGCTCATTATATGCTTCTTAACATAATGTCTATTAAGGCATGATATACATTATTGGTAAATCTTCTAACAAGTTGACCTTTTTTAGAGACATGGGTAACTTAACATGGTATTGAAGGCAGTTCCACTATAAGTTATCTGCAAGTTATGATGCACCTTATGCCTTTCCACATGTTATAAATTGTTGGGTCTGTTCTCTAACAGCTGAAGCTTTAAGAGAACTTGGAAACTCAACAATTTTATATAAATAATAGCGTTTACAATTTAAGCCTAGTAAGAGAGAGAGAGAGAGAGAGAGAGAGATTGGCATGTCATGGAATTGATTATAATATCAACTATTAACTGAAAAGAAATTACTGCCAATTCCTTTTTCAATGTTTAAACATCTTTCAGTATATATTAATACAGGCAAAAAGATACCAGCAGCAGCAAAAGACCACAGAAAGTTGAGACGGTCAATCAGCCGTCCTCTCTTCCTGATAGTCTGCACCTTTAGTTCTAAAACTACTAGATATGATCTTCAAAATAAATTTCTCCAGGAATAAGAAAAGATAAAACAAATCTTTATAAATGTTATATACTCACTATGTTTCCATACTCACACGTGGTTCTAAATCCATTAATCTCTGCTCCAAGCGCTGTATTCGTGAGCTCAAAGCTGCTTCAACAACCTGAAAATTTCACAATGAAATTTACTTGTGAACCCCCGACTCAGGATAATAAACAAAGGCCATCTATGAAAAATAGTTATGAAGTGAATTGCCAATTTGCCATTGACAGGATCTAATGCCTATATACAGGCACATGGGGACACATACACATTGAAAGTATACATCGTTTATTGGTGAAGTATGGTCCAAACTTTAATTCAAAGGTAATTATAAAGCTATTCAAAGGGTAACTGGCATCATTCCTGTAGCAGAGAGCCGGTAATCATTGTTTGATTGCCGCAACGAATAATTTAGCGGGGGTCTATGGGCAGCGCCCCCAGCCCAAATCTGGAGGGGTAGTTTTGTACTTTCGGGTGAATTAAAGTTACTTATGTTCGTTATATAAGGAGGGGATCCTGCAAAGAATTTTCTCAGAGATGGTGAAACTGTAAGCCGCTGACCGTGGACTAGCCCAAATGTTTTGGGTGAACCACGTAAATCTTGTGTTTTGTGTGATTGTTTTTCTTTTGATTATTCTTCGCTATCATCCTTGTAAGAAGAAAGATGTTAAAGTGATATCTGAAATGAGACTCAAAATTGATAGTTTAACTGATTTCACTACATGGGAGGAATTTATTTGATGAGAAGTGCTAAAATTGAAGAACTTAACACACTAAATACATATTGAGCTCAACAAATCACGATGAAAAGCGGACAATACATTTAGCAGCAAAGTTTGTTTTCATATTAAACAGCTACTTGCTATTACTGCTTTACAAGTTTTAAACCAGAGCAGCGAAGATCGTGGAAAATATCAATCGGAAGGGCAACTAGAGATAAACTCCAAGAAAAGATTTTCACATTAGTTGGGAATTTCTAAACCAGAGTTAAAAGCATAAAACGACATCACACCCTCTCTTCAAGAACTCAAACAAAACTGAACTCTCCCTAAAAGTCAATAAAGGACTCTGCAGAACGTGGATATTCCTCATCTTGCCAAAAAACAATAAGCTCAAAAACAGAGATCCTCAAAATAATGTTTGTTGCTCTTGGGCCATATCATCGACCAAAGGGCATGAGGAATCATATCCCACTTTGCCCGCGACCTCCAAAAAATCCTAAGCACTATCGAGCATTAAGTCGCTCCATGACCCACTTGGCATCACCCATATCATCCCATACAGCAAAAAGATAATCGCCTAAATCTCCTTGATGAGCTCACAGTGTAGGAGCAAGAAATCCGTTGAGTCACAACCTTATCTACACATAAAGCAACTTACCATAAATCTCCACCAAACATTGTCTTCAATCAGAATTTCCCCAAGCGCCGCTCTCCAAGAGAAGAAGGCTACCTTTCTTGGGATCCCAACGTTTCATTTACTCTTCCACCAGATCCCCTCGTACCACTCTCCCTAGCTCAAACTTGGATAATAAGACCTCAGAAAAACAGCCACTTGTCTATTGTCATTTTTTTCATTGGCCAACTGAAATGCCCTGTTATCAAGGTCTCCACCAAAAGAAGTCAATCCCCTATTGTTGATTACTGGATTACATAACAAGGATCATTCCACAAGACCACTACCTAATGCCGTCTATGCTGGAAATAGGGAAATCAACTTTGACGTTAAGCATTAAACTATAGTAAGTTGCCAGTATAACTTAATGTACTTGCAAGTTGCAAGGTTAACTCTAATATGCCAAACTCAGGTTTAAATATAATCAATTACAATAGAATAATTTTTTTAGTTCATGAGATGATAGTGTCAAACAATAGGCATATATGGACGCAGAGATCTGTGATACAGAACTAACCTCAAGCTCAAATGACATTGATGGCCCTCCACTCATATTCTTAGGGTTCAAACGAGGCAGCAATGCATCAATAAACGCTTTACCTCCTTTACTGCAATAAACAAACAAATGACATTGGTAAACCAATTTTTTCTACCATTTTATTTCTTTCTTGTAAGCATTTCTACTATGTCAATTGATAAATTCTGTTAAAATTATTACATTCCTTCCTCCCAAATTAGTTGTCCTCCTTTCCTCTTTTGCATGTCTCGAAGCCTTTCAAGTCAGTTTTGAACCTATTATAAACACTACCATTTTAACCTTATTTCGAGAAAAAGAATGAATTTACAGGATTCATTCACATCCTACCCCAACTAGACTGGGATAAAAGGTGTAGTTGAGTTCAAGAAAGAGAACTTTAGGGCAGGGTCCAATAAATGGAAGTTTTGGGACTTTAAACAACCTTTTACAACAATCTCATTGCTTTCTTAAGATGCATGAAAGTCAAGTGGGGATATCTAATTTAGAAGGATGGAGTTTGAAAATATAGACAGTACTTCTCAGGTAAAGAATAATACCGGTTGTAATTAAATATTAGGACGCATTCTTGCATGGCTATTGCCCGTAGTGTACCCAAATTCAATAAGATTGCATGTTCACGGACCTATGATACAAATCACAAAACCAAATGTGCGTCAATGTCAGCCAAGAATCAAGATGCTATGCTTCTGATATCATTTGAAGCCCAAAGCAGCATACTTGAAACAGAAATATCAAATATATTGGACAGATTACATTAAAAAGTAGCGGACTCAATCAACTCTGTGGAGGGTACAACTACTCTTTTTCATAGTATTTTTTGCTCACACTTCAATATGATTTAGTCACATTTGTTATTTTCTTTCAACTAATAAACCGTGAACATGGTGTTAAAGAAGAGAAGTTGGCAGTTACCATATTTTTATGCTCAAATCAAGTTTATATATAATGGTATTCTTCATAAGCGTTTTACTTCAAAATATTGAATATGCTGGAATAGTTGTTTAGTAATGGTGAAGTAGTCTTGTCTTCTACTAAATTTAACAAGTGCACCTTTAAAAGAAATGCATACAAACCAAAGTAGATATAGTATCGATTGGGCAGCATAATATAAGCAATATACACCAAAAATACAACAGTAGATCAGCTTTATAGCCACGCTCTAGAAACTTGAAGATATAAGGGAGTATCATAAGGATATATATATATATATATATATATATATATAGTATAAACATCATCTAAAGGACACTAGAATATTGATCAAGGAATCAAGAAACAAAAGTACAATATATACACAACCATAGCTTAGTTTGATGCAGTACCAGCAAAGAAGGCATAGAGTTAGTTAACCACAATGACGGATCAACACTCCGGACATCTCGAGGGCGAAGACCTGTTATAAGCAATTTTTTTAGGAATTTACAGAAGGTAGGGAAAATGGAAAAGGAAACCATACATAACTTGTTTAGGTTATTAAATTCTTCTGATTAATTGCAAAAGTGACCTATAGAAAGATTACGAAGGACTTCATATGGTGCAATAGTACAACAACAGTAATACGATTTAATTTTGAATGTAGAAAAATGAATCTTAATGGAGCTTCTCAAAAGCAGGATTTCTGAAGAAGTGGAAAATTATAAAGCAGGTAATGACAAACTCTAATATTTTGATCATGGTAATAGAACATTAAGCTCAACAAAAAAGAGAGCATATAATATTTTCTAAAAAAATTCACTCACCACTTGACTTTAATAGATGCCGCCTGTTTATTTTCCTTGTAGACACCATTCCGTTTGACTGAACTTCCACCACCTTTAAAAGAAATCAGTATACATGAAAGATATGGCAAGTCATGGAACAATATAGGAAAACATTAATAAGAAAAGATTTTGACAATGTATTGTCGTATTGATAACATATAAATTTTGGTACCACATTTGGGACCCGTAACATTCTTCAATATTAATACAGTTGGTTCACTACAAAGTCATCTAAATTTTGAATAGTTTTGGTGGAGTGGATGAGTCATAAAAATGGAAGGTCAGCCATACGTAAATTACATCAACTAGTTTATTGTCAGTATATCACTTGAATCTCATGAACAAAATGTCATTGTTAATGTCTTCCTAGCATTATATATCATATATATTGTTAACGCCTGATTTTGTACGCCTGACGAAATCACCAAAAGGGCAGGCCAAAACAGCTCCAACGGTTGATTGTATTGTTGTGAAATCAAACTCACGAAATACACTCACATAAACATAAACAAAGAGATATAAAATATGAACACAAGAATTTACGTGAAAACCCAATCAGAAAAAAACCACGGAGAGAGAGAGAAATCCACTATAATAATAAGGAGAGTACAAATTGTGTATTTGTGTCATATGTCATTCTGTGCTATATTGTGTCCCCTCCAACCCTTGTTTGTAGTTGTATTTATAGAAGTCACGTCCACCCGAATCCAACTAAGGAGAATGAGTCCTTTTTAAAATCACCTTATAACTACAATTAATGATTGATCGCTTCCTTCCCAAGTTAGATCTCCTTATCCCACCAAATAAGGAAACATAATCTTACTTTAACCAGGACTCTCCTCTTGTACAAATAAATATATATATATATATATATATATATGGGCCAACACCAAATCCGGTCCATTAAATAAATTGGGTTACACCTTGGCTAGACCCAAATAATCATATCCCAACTTGCCCCCCAGTCTCTTATTTATAAGAAACTTAAAATAAGAGAGTATACAAAAAGTCCATCATATCCTCCGACTGTCATGTTGGTAAAACCACTGAACCCACCACATCTACTGTCGTTTGTCTTACGGGAGAACAAAGCCTTCCCGAAAGATGCTTATTCGAAGAATGTTTATCCGTAGGATTTTTATCGTTTCGGGAGAATCTAAGCCTTCCCGAAAGATGTTTATCCGTAGGATGTTTATCCGTTCGGGAGGAACTAAGCCTTCCCGAAGGAATGTTTATCCTGTAGAATGTTTATCCCAAGAATATTCATCTTTTCAGGAAAACAAAGTCTTCCCGAAGGACGTTTGGTGCTATGAGAATAACAGCCGAAGATGAACCACCTCCATTGCCTCCGTCCCCGAACACTCCGCTGCCACTGGCTTCCCCACAGTATTTTTCGAAGAAGCTTTATGCCACAAGCAGCGAATTCATTCCACTCCAAATTTATGTGCAAGGATAATGTAACAGTGATCATGCTGAGAGGTGCTGCTAACTTTCTTGTGAAGCCCGTTAGGAAAAATGAGCTGAAGAACTTATGGTAGCATACTTGGAGGAGACAAGCTTCAAGTAGTGGCAGACCCCAAGCTACAAGCGATGCACAACAAAAGGTTGAACATGTTATATTAACATGAACTTCTTCGGCCACAATAATTGGCGAAAAGTAATATTAACATGTTGATATATATATAATGTTGGCTTTATTTAAAGTTAAGCTAGGCTCGCATATCAATAATATTTGATGAAAGGAGAATTCAGGTGAATATGTTATACAGGTGAAGTATCAATAATATTAATTTTATTATGATGATACTACAAGTTTAAATATTATGAACATATCAGATTAATAACAGAAATCTTATGCACACGTTGAATATATAAAACGTTCCCACAGACGGCGCCAATGTTAACGCCTGATTTTGTACGCCTGACGAAATCACCAAAATAGCAGGCCAAAATCGCGCTAACGGTTGATTGTATTGTTGTGAAATCAAACTCACGAAATACACTCACATAAACATAAACAAAGAGATATAAAATATGAACACAAGAATTTACGTGGAAACCCAATTGGGAAAAAATCACGGAGAGAGAGAATAAATCCACTATAATAAGGAGAGTACAAATTGTGTATTTGTGTTGCATGTAATTCTATGTTATCTCTTCTGTTGTATATTCTGATGTCCTTCCTCAACCCTTGCTTGTAGCTGAATTTATAGAAGTCATGTCCACCCGAATCCAACTAGGAGAAGGAGTCCTTTTTAGAATCACCTTATAACTGCAATTCATGAAGGATCGCTTCTTTCTCAAGTTAGATTTCCTTATCCACCAAATAAGGAAACACAATCTTACTTTAATAAGGACTCTCCTCTTGTCCAAATAAATATATATATGGGTCAACACCAAATCCGGTCCATTAAATAAGTTGGGCTACCCATGGCTAGACCCAAATAATCACATCCCAACATATATAAAAATAATTGTAACACCCCAGTCTCACATCGAAAGATATGGAAAAAATTCTCTGTATATAAGGAATTAAGTTACTTCCAATAGTAACTTCAATCATAACCTTTTGGGTGAGCCTGTGGTGGGCTAAGATGACCCAAGAAGATACTATTGGGTCAGTGGTTTAAGGCCTTATTTGGATGGATGGATTTGATTCGATTCGGACTTGGAATTTGACCCGAGATTTGTTCCGGACTCGAGATTTGACTCGGGTTGTTTCATATGGTATCAGAGCCGACTCTCGAAAGCTCGGGTCGGGTTATCCAATCGGGTTGCCGGAGGTGGGGACACGAAGGCTGGTGGTATTATCCCACAATGCAGAGAGATAGATCCAAAGGTGAGGACACGAAGTCAGCCGGTATTATCCCACAATAGCTAGAGAGGCAAAAATCTATGGACCATGTGTGTGATCGGTTTTGACGGGGATGTCAGAAATTTAAGTGGGAGAGTTTGTAACACCCCATCCTCACATCGAAATATATGAGAAAAATTTGTCTGTATATGATGAATTAAGTTACTACCAATAGTACTTTCAGTCATAACCTTTTGGGTGAAGCCTGTGGTGGACTAAGATGACCTAATAAGATACTATTGGGTCAGTGGTTTAAGGCTTTATTTGGATGGATTTGATTCGATTCGTACTTGGGATTTGACCCGAGATTTGTTCCGAGCTCGGTATTTGACCCGGGTTGTTTCAATAATATAGTTTGTTCATTATATATATAGTATTTTTTAACTTTTCTTAAACCTCTAGCCGATAATTTTACCATTTATAATCAAACCAAGAAATTTCTGAAATATTCAAATGCTAAAAATTTCCTCCACTTTCTAATCAATCAAATAGTTTATTGTCTACACATAAGCTTTACCACTACATGAATCATCTCAAGTTTTATTTGTATGGTCCCGACTCCTAAATAACCTTTGAGGAATTCTTTTTCATATATACATATTTCCATGGATTGAAAGCACTTTCTTTCTCTCTAAACAATCATTGCTCGTTAACTTACTCTTAAAATATAATGGCTCTATTTAGAACTTGCAAAGACCGAGGGAAAGAAAATGTATGGGAAAAGAAAATCCATTTATTATAAACACAAGTCCAACTATATACACTTTTGCAACAACTATATGCTCTTTTTTTGAGAGGGAGGAGTATTAAGTACTCCTACTGTTGGGCCGGTCAAATTTTACTTATCTTGGGCTTTCCGGGTCAAACCCATTTTTATCCTTGGAGTATTGGGCTATTGTCTAAATGATTATTCAGATAAAGTTTGGGCTGGAGCTGGTAGTGGGGGACAGGTGGCAGATTATGAACTAAAAATTATCCCTAATCTATTGGATTAGCATGCGGCTGATTGAGGTGATAGGTCCAGCTGTCTTTAGCCTCCTTCATTAATGTGGAGTTGACATAATATTGACTGGATGGAGGGCAAGTATGAAAAAGCCTGCATGCAGCCAGCTGACGTAAGCATCGGGAGAAAACATGCAAGTTGGTGAGATGATATATGGGTACAAGGCATTACACAAAAGAGGTAACTTAACATCTTTTTTCTCTGCAGACACTGGAGCACACTAACCTCCATTGTTAAACCTTTTCTCCGACCTGTACTTATTCTCACACCGGAGCGATCCCCGGCGGCCCAAAACCGTCGAGATCCGGTGCTGACATGTTCATTGTGCAGGATTAGGCGCGCTTTTCGTGGTTGAGGTGCGTGGCGAGATTGTGGCGTTAACATTGGCGCTAGAAGGAGGGCTCTTTAGTTTTTCTGGTTTTCAATCACAACTTACTGAACGACTTACATCGGAAGCCATGGTGAAAAGTAAAACGATCACGGCTGAAGGACTGCCGATGAATGCTAGCTCTTCTTTGCAAAGAATTTCGGTGAAAGACAGACTGGGACCCTCCAAAAGTATTCATGATAGACTTGTATCACAGAAGGTTCTAGGAGATTCTCAGGCTAGAGACCATGGTGATACCAAGAGGAAATTATTTCCTACTGCTAGCAAAGGTCCTGACAACGATTGGAAAAGGGTGGTGGGCACACCGCCTAAGACCCAACACCGAGAAGGCCAGGCGGACAAAATTTCTACCTTGGCAAAGATGACACAACAGACCGACACGGCTTTGAAAGCACTTCTGCAGTAGAGGGAGGAGATTTCTAAACAGATGGTTCTTGTGGCTGAGAAAGAAGACGAAGCTTCCAGTTACACTCGACCGGAAAGACGGAGTAGGTCACATGGTCGAAGAGCAAGGAGGGATGAATATTCCAGGCGGGATGATAGTGGGTCTTGTAGCCATTATCCTGACAGGAAACGAAGTGTGTCACAAGAATATTCTCCCGGGTCTTCGAAAAGAATGCCTCGTATTGAGTATCATAGAGACAGTAGAAGAGATGGGCGACGAAGCCGATCAAGAAGTCATTCTCCAGAGAGTCCGAAGAGGGTACACCACACAGGGAGTTCTCGCTCCGGCCGAAGTAACAGAAGTAATCCTTCGGCATCGTTTAGCCCGGATGGAAAAGATCGGATCAAATACAATAAGACGAATTCTCCAGGGAAGGAAATTGCTCCTTCACCCGGGATGGTGGAGGACTTAGCGAAAGAGATAAAGGAGCTTCGGAAGCAGCTAACAGAGGTTCAACAGGGGAAGAAGACTTCGGACAAATGGACGTCTCCCTTCTCATCGGAAATTCTTAAGGAGAAAGCGGATCCCAGCAAAAAGCTACCTCATATGGAAAGTTATGACGGCTCTGGAGATCCATTCGACCACAGCCAAGCATTTGACAGATTGATGGACTATTACGACTATTCAGATGCAGCTAAATGTCAGACATTCGGATTGACGTTAAGAAAGAACGCAAGGCAATGGATAGGGGCTCTGGCTTCGGATTCGATTGCGTCGTGGGCGAATTTGTGTGACAAGTTCCATGCTCGCTTCGTGAGCAATAAGAGAAAAGGAAGACCCACGGGATCGTTGGCCCAAGTAAGGCAATATTCGGGTGAGACTCTGGGGCAATATGTGAAGAGATTTCGAGAAGCTGTGGGGCACATTTCAGATCTTAACGATCTTCAGGCAGTAGGATTATTCCAGAATGGTCTAGATCTGGTGAAATCGGAAAAATTAGTAAAGTAGCTGATGTTCAAACATCCGAAGAGTCTTGCCGAAGCATTTGAAAAGGCCGAAGGTTTTATCGTGGTGGAAGAGGCGATGGCTAGCTTGAAGCAGAGCTCTTCGAAAAAATCAAAAGAGAAAGACAAGGAGAAGCCAGACATTAATCAGAGAAAGAGTAGTGTCGGCAATGATCGGTTCGAAGGGAATCAAAAAAGGTATAACAATAACTGGATACCCAGGGGAGATCGCCCGCCCATTCCGACTCAGAAGGTGAATAAGGTGTATGCGCAACTCAACACGGATCGGGCCACCATTTTGGAACAAATAAAGAACCAACCGTACTTCGAACCGCCCAAAAACAATCCCCGACCAGGGTCCGGAGATCCTGCTTTATACTGTAATTACCACCGGACGGTCGGACATGACATGAATTCCTGCTGGAGTTTGAAGGAATTCATTGAGAGAAAAGTTCAAAGTGGTACTTTGATACAGTATGTAGCAGGGCGAGAACAACAAAAGGATCAGCCGAGGAATAGGGAGTTAGCTCAACAAAAGGATCAGCCTGTTCAACCAGTGCATAACCAAGCGGTGCGGCATGTTGTAGATGTAATATCTGGGGGAAACATGGGAAAGGTTGCAGCCTTGCAGGTAAGAAGAGACGAGGGTATCTGGACTCGGTGATGTCTCTGGTAGATAAGCCTATAAAGGCCGAAAGGGCATATCCGGGCTCCATAATCTCCTTCACAGATGAAGATTTCCCTTCGGAACCTATCGATCCACACGAAGGAGCCTTGGTGATCACTGCACAAGTTGGTTCGGTGGATATAAAGAGGATGATGATCGACAATGGCTCTTCGGTGGATATACTATATGCTCATGCTTATCACCGAATGCCTCTAGATGGTCAGAAGATGGAAATTAGGCAGGAGGCCCCTTTGTATGGTTTCAGCAACGATCCAGTCAAAGTGGCAGGAACCATCGAGCTGCCGGTTGTCTTCGGGACAGTTCCCCAACAGGTTCAAATCATCTGTAAATTTTACGTTGTACATGTTGATTCGGCTTACAATGCTATTTTGGGAAGACCTACTTTGACAGCTCTACAAGCGATTACTTCAATTCCCCACTTCAAGATTAAATTTCCTACGCCCCATGGAGTTGGCGAAGTCACAGGAGATTTAGACTTGGCAAGGAGGTGTTATCGGAATGCTCTAATCACCTCGGGAGTAGGAGTCAGCAAACAAAAACACACCATGGCCATTGAAATGGAGCCATTCACAGAAAGTGGAACAGAACCCTTAGTCATGCCCGTGGAGGAGACCGAGGAGATCGAGTTGATTCCGGGAAGGAAAGAAAAAACAGTGAAAATCGGTTCGGGGCTTCCGGAGCCTTTTCGGACAAGTCTGATGGAGTTGCTTCGGCGTTATACCGATGTCTTTGCTTGGGTTCCCAGTGATATGCCGGGGGTGAGTCGAAAAGTGGCTGAACACAGATTGCAAGTGGATCCCAATAAGAAACCAGTTCGGCAGAAGAGAAGGATTTTCGCACCGGAGAGACAGAGAATAATTGATGAAGAGATCACCAAGTTGCTGGATGCAGACTTCATCTTCGAGATTGATTATCCTGAGTGGATGGAAAACGTAGTTCTGGTACAAAAGCATAATAGCAAATGGCGAGTTTGTATAGACTATACCGATCTAAAGAAGGCGTGCCCGAAGGATTTCTATCTTCTGCCTCATATTGACCAACTCATTGATGCAACTTCGGGATACGCTTTGCTTAGTTTCGTGGACGCTTTTTCGGGATATCATCAAATTTCTATGTGCAAGGAAGATATACCGAAGACAGCTTTCATTACTCATCGGTCGGTGTATGCCTATAAAAAAATGACGTTCGGTTTGATCAATGCGGGAGCTACGTATCAGAGGATGATGAACCACATCTTCACGAAGCAGCTAGGGAAGAATATGGAGGTTTATGTTGATGATATGATTGTTAAGAGCATGTCAGTTCGTGATCATCTGGATGATCTAGAAGAATGTTTTCAGACGGTTTCGCCGTTATGAGTTGAAGCTGTATCCCACTAAATGCACTTTCGGACTGGGGGCAGGCAAGTTTTTGGGATATTTGGTCAGTAAGAGAGGGTATCGAAGCCAATCCAGAGAAGATTCAGGCTATCTTAGACATGAAATCACCACAGTCGTACAAGGATGTCCAGCGTTTAACTGGTAGAATAGCATCATTACGGAGGTTCATGTCTAAATCGGCAGAAAGGTGCTTGCCGTTCTTTAACACGTTGAAAGGGCCGAAGAATGCGAAGACATTCCAATGGACTTCGGAGTGCGAGGAAGATTTCCAAGGAATCAAAAGGTACTTATCTTCGGCACCTCTGTTGGTGAAGCCAGTTCCTACTGAACCTTTGTATTTGTATCTGGCTGCAAGTTCATTGGCAGTGGGAGCGGTTTTGGTGCGGGAAGTTGGGGGTAAGCAGCATCCGGTTTACTATGTGAATCATGCCCTTAGAGACGCAGAAACAAGGTATCCAAACCTTGAGAAGTTTGCTTTTGCTTTGATCATTGCCAGTAGAAAGCTTCGACAGAACTTCCAAGGTCGGATAATAGTGGTATACACAGATCAACCACTGAAGAAGGTGTTGGGAAAGCCAGAGGTTTCGGGGAGACTCGCTGCATGGACAATGGAATTATCTCAATTTTTCATAGAATACTACCCACAGTCGGACTATTAAAGGTCAAGCATTGGCCGATTTTGTGATAGAGTGATCATTTTCTGAAGCTGATGGGAGTCTAGACGAAGGGAAGGGATCTACGGAGACAGTGGCTACACTTCAGCAGGTGCATGTTTATTGGACCTTATATGTCGATGGATCTTCTACTTCGGACCTTGGTGGTGCAGGGGTAATTCTGACGAGTCCAGAGGGATTCAAAGTACAGCAAGCCATTAGATTCGAATTCAGGGCAACAAATAATGAGGATGAATACGAGGCGGTATTAGCAGGATTGCGTCTGGCCCAGAGTCTGGAAGTTCAGAAGTTGATTATTTACAGTGATTCTCAACTGGTCATCAAGCAAGTTTCGGGGGAATATGAAGCTCGAGGCTCTAAAATGGTTAAGTATCTTGCCAAATTGAAAGATCGACTTCAACACTTCGACTCGTATGAATTTCAAGATGTTGGTCGAACTGATAATTCCAATGCTGATGCATTGTCGAAGCTGGCTACTACTGAATCAAGCGCCTTTGAAGGAACAGTTTACTTGGAAACCCTGAAGCAAGCTAGCATCCAGAATGGGGAAGTGATGTGCATAGAACGGTCTAATTGTTGGATGACTCCATACATAAACTTTCTAGCAGATGGCGTACTACCTTCAGATTAGATGTTGACTAAAAAGGTGAGATACAAAAGTGCAAACTTCATACTTATTGATGGAGATCTGTATCGAAGAGCTTATTCCTCTCCATTACTGAAGTGTCTGGTCCCATATGAAGCTGAATATGCCCTTCGGGAGGTTCATGAAGGTATCTACGGTGATCACATGGCCGCGAAGTCGTTAGCATATAAAGTGCTTCGTCAAGGTTTTTATTGGCTGACAATTTTCAAAGAGGCTACTGATTATGTGAAGAAATGCCCGAAATGCCAGTTGAATAGTGCAATCCCCCATCAGTCACCAGAAGAGCTATACTCGATTTTATCTCCTATACCCTTTGCTATCTAGGGGGTAGATATACTGGGTCCACTTCCGAAAGCAAAAGGTCAAGTCAGTTTCGTTATAGTGGCAATTGATTATATGACTAAGTGGGTAGAGGCGAAGCCTCTTCGGCTGATAACGGAACAAGAATGCTTGAAGTTTCTAAAGGAGTCAGTAGTATTCCGATTTAGAATTCCTATGGTGATAATTTTAGATAATGGACGCCAGTTCGTGGGATCAAAATTTGAGGCGTTCTTAAAGGAGTTAAGGATTCAGCATCGAAAGACTTCGGTTGTCCCATCCACAATCTAATGGGCAAGTTGAGGTAACTAACAGAATACTCCTGAATGGGATCAAGAGAACGCTGGATGACGCCAAAGGAAGATGGCCTGAAGAATTACTTAGCGTGCTATGGGCTTACCGAACTACACCAAGGACTACAACAGGAGATTCCCCATTTAGACTAGCATACGGTTCTGATGCTTTAGTTCTGGTAGAAATTGGATCTACTAGTCTTCGGGTCAGTCAATTTAAAGAATTATACAATGATGAGGGACTCAAAGTTAACTTAGATCTTCTCGAAGTAGTCCTCACATATCAACGTCGTGTGGCTAAATACTACAACAAAGGGGTAAAGCTTCGGAGATTCGAAGTTGGGGATTTTGTTCTTCGGGAGGTGGAAGCTTCTACGCCTCAGAATATGGGTAAACTCATGCCAAATTGGGAGGGCCCTTATGAAGTCATTAGCGTATCAAAGCCCGGAACTTACCGGTTGCGAGCCTTAGATGGGTCTGAAATTAAGAATACTTGGCATGCTGGAAGGCTCCGCAAGTATTTTCAGTAGAGCTAGTGTCAAAGTCCGGAAGTCTGTAACTACCACGACAATTATCAATAAAAGTGGCTCTCTTTTTCTCTCCAATAGTGGTTTTTCTTCACGTCAGTTATAAGGCTGGATCCCTTCGACTCCTCGTAGCGAAGCGGAATATCTTTTGGGTTGAACCTGTTCGGCTCTCGGAGAGAACGAGGTTGCCAGCTTGGTATAAGGATGGATTCCTTCGTCTCCTCGTAGCGAAGCGAACTATTGATGGTCTAACCCGTTCGGCTCTCGGAGAGAACGTGGTCACCAGTTATAAGGCTGGATCCCTTCGACTCCTCGTAGCGAAGCGGAATATCTTTTGGGTTGAACCTGTTCGGCTCTCGGAGAGAACGAGGTTGCCAGCTTGGTATAAGGATGGATTCCTTCGTCTCCTCGTAGCGAAGTGAACTATTGATGGTCCAACCCGTTCGGCTCTCGAAGAGAACGTGGTCACCAGTTATAAGGCTGGATCCCTTCGACTCCTCGTAGCGAAGCGGAATATCTTTTGGGTTGAACCTGTTTGGCTCTCGGAGAGAACGAGGTTGCCAGCTTGGTATAAGGATGGATTCCTTCGTCTCCTCTTAGCGAAGCGAATTATTGATAGTTCAACCCGTTCGGCTCTCGGAGAGAACGTGGTCACCAGTTATAAGGCTGGATCCCTTCGACTCCTCGTAGCGAAGCGGAATATCTTTTGGGTTGAACCTGTTTGGCTCTCGGAGAGAACGAGGTTGCCAGCTTGGTATAAGGATGGATTCCTTCGTCTCCTCGTAGCGAAGCGAACTATTGATGGTCCAACCCGTTCGGCTCTCGGAGAGAACGTGGTCACCAGTTATAAGGTTGGATCCCTTCGACTCCTCGTAGCGAAGCGGAATATCTTTTGGGTTGAACCTCTTCGGCTCTCGGAGAAGGATGGGATTATCCAATTGTTATGAAGCCGAATAACATTACAAATTTTTCGAAACTAATATTCTTATTAATAGATCGGTGAATTATTCATTCTAACAATGGAATATGGCACTCCTCGGTAATAAGTAAGTCTTATCTTATGTTATTACATGACTTTGTTCGAAATATTGAAGTTAAATCACATGCTGATCGGATAACAATATAACTTAGGCTGTAAAAAAGGATAAAATATATTTCATTAAACATGACAAAGAAATTACATTATTATTGAAATTTATACAAATCCATAAAGGATGATTATATTCGCCTTCACTCTTCGTCTTCGTCGTCGGAAGAGTCGAGGAGTAAGGGATTCAGAGAAGCAGCAACCAACTTCGATTTACCCTTACTTCGAGCCGCCTCGTAACCCTCTGCATACATTTGAACTATTTCATTGGTTAAGGCAGGAGACTTCCGATATTCATTCTGAATCTCCTTGCGAAGCTCTTCGGTAAGGGGGGAGGCCATTAGCTTTAGATCACGAAGCTCCCTCTCAACTTTCCCTCGGAGATCAAGATGGTGTTCTTCGGATCTTTTAGCATCTGACACGGCTAAGGCCAGATTCCGGTTATTGTCAGCTAACTGTTCATTGGTGCGCTGAAGTTCTTCGTTCTGTTGCATAATTGCGTTTTGAGAAGCTTCAGACGCGACCAGTTGTTCTTTCATCCTGGCAAGGTCATTTTGAAGACCCGTACAGTTGAAGCGGATATTTTCGTGTTCGCTTCTTTCTTTGGCCAGTGCAGATTTTAAAATAACGTTTTCTCTTCGGGCCGCCTCTTCTTCGGCTTCGGCTTCTTTATACCTCTGATAAAGACGTCCGAAGATTCCATTTGCCTGCAGTTATCCTGAGTTAATAAAATGCTCAAAGAAGATATTTATAAGCAGGAATAGTCAAAAACTTACTCTAGCCTGGTTGGCCAAGCCTTCTTCCATCAGATCAGCAATGGAGCTGTTGCCGAACCTATGGTTATCTGTATCCAGAATGAAAGAATTATAGAGGTGCAGGGGGAAGTCTTCGTTATAGTCAGGCCATAGGCTAGGCGATCGAGAAGCTCCCGACGTCGATCCGAAGTAAGGAGGAGATGATTGTTGAGGAGAAGGCATTGTTTAGGTTGGGTGGAGGAAGGTCGGAAATTATGGAAGGGTCGGCTGGTAAGGATGATTGACTGTCAGAAGCATGCTTCTTCTTTCGAATAAGAGGGGAACTGGGTTCGACCTCAAGTTCATCAGCTTCAGCAGGTTTGGAAGAAGATTGGTTAGCTGTAGTATGTGGTACTCTTAGCTCTTCGGCGGTGAGGGGGATAATTTTTGCCTTGGCTTTCCGTTTTTTGGTATGAAGGATCTTGGTTCTTCTTTCGATAGGCATGTCTAAGAGGCTTTCGGTAAGGGCTGGGACTGGTGCATGTTGGGGTTTTTTAACAGCCCTTTTCTTCCGACGAAGCTGGCTAACCCCTTCGGCAGGGTTTGAATCAGCCACTGAGGGGTCAACAGTTTGGTCTTCGGCCGCTTGTTCAATATCTTGAGCTCTAGGAGGATCCTGAGCTGATTCGGCAGAAAGAAACTCCTCTAATTCTTTCAAATCGGAGGAGGTAGGCTTAATAAGAGATACTGCAAAATTGAAAGATGAATTTCAGATTAGATATTAAAATAAGATTGAAGAAGCTACACAGACGATGATTTCGTACTTACATTTATGGTTGTACAACCATGCTTGTTTGCTGAGGAGTCCGAAGCTCCATTCTTTCAGAGGAAGCTTATTCAACAGCTTCACCATTTCGTTTTCCCGTTCTTGTGTGAGATCACCGAAGTCTGGAGAAAGAACAGAGGTAGTGGTCCAGTCGGGGAATGGAGGAGATATCTGGTCCATTGATAAAAATCCAGTCCTTATGCCACCCACGGTTGCTTGAAGGGGTGTCTATCAAAGATCTTCTTTCAATCTTGATGCTAGACGGTTTGCTTATCCCCTTGAAGCCTTTCTCCCTGGATTGGCCCACCACAAAGAGGGAAAAGAAGAAGTCTATTGACGGGGGATACTCTGCTCAAAGCACCAAGCAGCGAACGCAAGTATGTAAATATAAGAGTTGGGGACCAGTTGGGCCAGCCCAACTCCCAGAAACCCTAACATGTTCAAAATGAAAGCATAAAGAGGGAAACGAAGTCCCTTCTCCAAAAGAGTAAGGGGCATAGCAACGTAATCGTCTGGACGTTGGTACATGCGTTCCGTGATCAAAGGGGCTCGTAATTGATAATTGGGGGGATCTGGTACCGATCTCGGATGGTTAAGATATCCGAATCGACAACCGAGGAAGGAGTGTTAGCATGGGCGAATTTCTTAGAATCAGTGAAGTCGAAAGGGGTTTCTGAAGGAACATCTTTAGACGATTCGGTGGGAAGATTCTTGCTGGAGGAGGATTTTGGTTTGGGTCTCGCAGTCGGGATAGATTGGGTGGTATTTTGAACAGTTGGAACAGAGGTCTCAGGGGTCTTAGAAGTTGGGATGATGTTATCAGTGTTTCAAGGCAGCCATTGTTGACAGGACAAACTAAGAAAGAAAATCAGAGGAGGAAGAAAGCTAGAGAGTCTTTGAATTTCAAATAAGCAAGTAAAGCTATCTGATTTCGGGGGTTTGAAAATTTTATAGAGTTGTCTTTTTTTGAAGGCTCACGAAACCCAAAGGCTGCACATTTAATAGAGATAATGATGGGAAGGTTAACAGTTGGCGTGTGCTCTTGGAATTGAGGAAGCTATCATTTATTTTTGAAATTTGAAGAGTTGGTATCTGATTTTGAGTTTAAGGGGTCTGCATTTGGACATGGGCCTTTTATTAATTGGGCATTTTCGAATCTGTTTGGATTCTTCTTGATGGTTGGACTGAATTCTTATACTCTTTTATCAAACACTCTGTTTAATAAAAGACTAGGGGGCAATGTTGGGCCGGTCAAATTTTACTTATCTTGGGCTTTCCGGGTCAAACCCATTTTTACCCTTGGAGTATTGGGCTATTGTCTAAATGATTATTCAGATAAAGTTTGGGCTGGAGCTGGTAGTGGGGGACATGTGGCAGATTATGAACTAAAAATTATCCCTAATCTATGGGATTAGCATGCGGCTGATTGAGGTGATGGGCCCAGCTGTCTTTAGCCTCCTTCATTAATGTGGAGTTGACATAATATTGACTGAATGGAGGGCAAGTATGAAAAAGCCTGCATGCAGCCAACTGACGTAAGCATCGGGAGAAAACATGCAAGTTGGTGAGATGATATATGAGTACAAGGCATTACACAAAAGAGGTAACTTAACATCTTTTTTCTCTGCAGACACTGGAACACACTAACCTCCATTGTTAAACTTTTTCTCCGACCTGTACTTATTTTCACACCGGAGCGATCCCCGGCGGCCCAAAACCGTTGAGATCCGATGCTGACATGTTCATTGTGCAGGATTAGGCGCGCTTTTCGTGGTTAAGGCGCGTGGCGAGATTGTGGCGTTAACACCTACGATACTACAATTAAGTGTTACAAACAACAAAATTTTATAATCTTTTTCATCTTTCTACGATTGCACTTGCTCTAAATCTTTAAGACTGCTAAACCAAGCCAAAATGTAGTTTCCCAAAAATTAATTCGACATTCAAAAAAAGCAATTTTCGAGTTAATGACCTAAATAAATTTTGCTCACTTCCTATTCCAAAATTAGAGATTTATTTTGTTAAACTAATGACCGACATGAACTTCCTAACGTGTTATTATATCATCATGCTACGGTTACTACCATTATAATTCTATCAAAAAAAATAAACGAATAGTTGATTCCAAATAGCAAATGTTAGATATATACATATGTACATATATATATATATATATATTTAAAAATAAATAAATTTTAAGTGATTAATTTAAATATATATCTCTAATTTGTAGGGACATAATTAACTCTCACGAACACAATAAACCATACCAAATTAGTAGTAAATAATATTACTAATAAAGAATTAGGCCAAATTTAAAATAAAGCCACCTCATAAACCGGCTCACGAATTCCAAGAGACGGGTAATCAGTCGAAGAGTTGACAACCCTCTGCGAACCGACCCAAAAATTCCTGACGAACCTCATCAACAGACTTCTGGTGGGACCCAACTTTAAGATCATCTCTGGGTTCATCATCACCGTCGCTCGCCTGAGCCTCCGGCTCGCTCTCCTCCGTCGATCTAGTCAAGCAATTGACTTTACGAGAGAGTTTCAGTGCGACTGGGTACATTGAACCATTGCACCTCTGCAAGGAAGGCCATGGTGACCGGAACAGGGAATAGCCGGTGAAGAGGAGGAGGTTGTGAGTGGGAGAGTGAAGCGGTAACTGGAGAATGTGAGAAGGAGAGTGCGAAGGAAAATATATTGCGGCCATTTTCTTGAAGAATGTGTAGAGCTCAACTGAAGCTCCGGTAGAAAAAAGTGTTCGGAAATCTCAGTTCCGATTTGTATACAGAACTGTAAAACTATGAAAAAATCGTGTTGTTTGGGTATATATATATATACACTGATATACACACATTTGTGAATCAGAATAAAGGAATTTGGACAATTTGGTGGTGGTGGTGGTGGTGGTTGTGGGCGTTGGAGAGAATTATTCTGGTAATCCTTTTGTCCACCTGGAGTTATTCAATACTAGTTAAGTGCGCACTGCGAATTGCGAAATTAAAAATGTGTTTTTTAAATAAAATTATTTTTAATTTATTTTATATATTAATTATAAAATATATATTTTTAAACAATAATGTTACTATCACATAATAATGCTCACATACTCATGGGTGTCATCTATTGATTTGTTATTAAGTTAAGTGGGTCATGTCAACAACAAATCTATGAGTACCACCCTGCAGTATGTGAGCTTTATGTGATTATTATTATGTGATAGTAGCATTATTTTTTAAAAAATTTAAATTAACATATTAGTATTATTAGAATGATTTTAAATTTTGTTTTAAAAATGACTACATATCCAATACTCACAATTGAATGTTATTAATACGATATTTTTGTTATTTTTAATTTAATATTAAGTCTTATATAGTTTTAAAAAATAATATTTAGTGTTTATAATCAAACCTTCATATTTATATATACATTTTTAATTAAAGTTTAAAGCTGAGTGAAAATCTAAAAGTCTAAATATAGTGTTTAAGTCATACTCTATTATATAATTAATTAACTAAATAAATTCTACAAAAAATAAAATTATTATGATTTGTTGTTAAGTTAAGTGGGTTATGTCAACAACAAATCTATGAGTGCCACCCTGCAGTATGTGAGCTTTATGTGATTATTATTATGTGATAGTAACATTATTTTTTAAAAAATTTAAATTAACATATTAGTATTATTAGAATAATTTTAAATTTTGTTTTAAAAATGACTACATATCCAATACTCACAATTGAATGTTATTAATACGATATTTTTGTTATTTTTAATTTAATATTAAGTCTTATATAGTTTTAAAAAATAATATTTAGTGTTTATAATCAAACCTTCATATTTATATATACATTTTTAATTAAAGTTTAAAGCTGAGTGAAAATCTAAAAGTCTAAATATAGTGTTTAAGTCATACTCTATTATATAATTAATTAACTAAATAAATTCTACAAAAAATAAAATTATTATGATTTGTTGTTAAGTTAAGTGAGTTATGTCAACAACAAATCTATGAGTGCCACCCTGCAGTATGTGAGCTTTATGTGATTATTATTATGTGATAGTAGCATTATTTTTTTAAAAATTTAAATTAACATATTAGTATTATTAGAATGATTTTAAATTTTGTTTTAAAAATGACTACATATCCAATACTCACAATTGAATGTTATTAATACGATATTTTTGTTATTTTTAATTTAATATTAAGTCTTATATAGTTTTAAAAAATAATATTTAGTGTTTATAATCAAACCTTCATATTTATATATACATTTTTAATTAAAGTTTAAAGCTGAGTGGAAATCTAAAAGTCTAAATATAGTGTTTAAGTCATACTCTATTATATAATTAACTAACTAAATAAATTCTACAAAAAATAAAATTATTATAAAATAATAAGTTAGGTTCATGATTTTAGTTTTTAGAGGTAATTAATTTTTAATTAGTAATATGTAAGTCATTATTTTTTTAATAAATGAATCAACTCAAGGTCTCCTATATGAAATAAAGTGGTTTACAAACAATTAATCGTTAATATATTTTGTAATATATATTACAATTTGTTACATTAATTATTATTTACTCATAATATTTTTCTTATATTTTTAATATATAATTATTTAGGAATATAATTAGTATAAGTAATGAGTTGCCATTACGATTTTAGTTTTCAAAGATAGCTAATTGAATTTTCATAACTAATACATAACTTAAAATTGTTTGAAAACATTAATTAAATAAAGGTCTCCTATATATAATACAATTGATAATTGTTGTAAATAATGAGTTGCCATTATGATTTTAGTTTTAAAAATTAACTAACTAATTTTTAATAACTAATATATAAGTTAGAATTATTTGGTAACATTAATTAAATAAAAGTCTCCTATATGTAATAAAATTGGTAGCTGAAGTATTAATCATTAATATATATAATATAATTTTTGATTTTAATTATTACGTACTTATAATATTTTTAATATATAGTCATTTAGATATTAAAGTTTAGTAGAAATTTAAACTATAATTCTAAATATAAATTTTAAATTAAAATTTACTATACGACTAAGTAATTAAAAGACTCTTATAAAAAATATTGAAATCTGTAAGATCATAAACAGAATTATCTTCGTCTAAAATGTCACAGATGCTTGCAAATTTATCCATGTAAAATTTATTCCATCTACCTGCTGTATGGTATGGTGGGGCATTATTGAAAATTCTCAAAGGTAGGTTTGCAAATGAATCTAATTGATCCGAACTTTATCGAATTCGAACCGAACTCGCACACTGCTAGTCCAACTCGAACATATCAAGTAACATAATCAAATCAACACGCATGTGCGAGTTCGATCGTTAGCTGTTTGCGAACATCATCGAATTTGCGAACATAGTTGAATATGATCGAGTTCGCAAACGTTCACTAACACATGCTCAGTCACAAAAGTGATCAAGTTCTTTGACGAACCACGTCGATTGATTATATTTTCAACTTCCAAGTAAGTCAACAAATTCTACATGTAAAAAATCGAACCACTCGAACCCACGTTAGAAATCGATTCATACATGTATAATGTATATTTGTGCATGATTTTAGGTGCTTTTATGGTGAATCAAGATGACTCGATTACTATTTAATAAATTGAGTATGATCTGAACCGGTAGTAGTTAGTATGAAGTTAATTTTGATCAATTAATCAATACAGTATCAACACACATACAGAAGGTAATTTTTTTGTGCATGTTGTACTGGTCAATTGACTAAGCTACCATTAAATTCACAGTAACAAGTATGTATCTCCTAACTACTCTCTCCATTATAATTGTCGTTTTAGAATAATTTTTTTTCTAATTTATTTGTCGTTTATAACTTTCTAGGAGAATAAATTATTTATTTTTCATATTACCCCTACCTTCTCTCATTGTCTCAAGAAATTATCTCCCTTGTATTAATAGTTTTCAACTTCTCATAAAGGGGTAGTGATGGAATTTTACATAAATTTTAATTAATAAATGATAGTATTAAATGATTTTTTAATCTATATGTATGAAACTAAAACGACAATTATTATGAGATGGAGGGATATATTGTTGTAGACTTGTGTAGCGCCTTTTTAAGAAAAAATTTAAAAATTACACATATATATTATATTACGATTTCAAGTAATAGGTCGTGCTTTTGTGGCTTCTTTTCTGTTGCATTTAATCACCCCGGCCGAGCAAGCTCAGAAGGAAATTGGTAGATAAAATAAACAGTAGTGTACAATAACCATCTACAATCATGTCGATACAATCAGAATTAGCTGCTAACGACGAAGAAGAACAAACGGAACCACAAAATCAGCCGCCGGCTCATCATCCCTCTGCACCCTCTGACGAGGTTACACTATTTGTATTTATTCATTTTGAAAACTTTACAGTTGGGATTTATACTTTTATAATCGTAATTACTTGAATCTTTTGTATTACGTATATTGCAGTTCTTACAGCTTGTTGTGATGTTTACAAGGAACAATTTTCTATGTCAAATAAATATCATAGTGGGATTTATTTACAGGGCTAGCTACTTAGTGTCCATTTCTTTGATGTCTGGTGTTTCTATTTAGTGCTTGCCAAACTGTTAATAGTAAAGTTTTTTTTTCCTTCTTAATTTATATTTTGCAGTTATTTGACATCTCAACAACAGTTGATCCTAGTTATATTATATCTTTGATACGGAAACTTTTACCCCCTAGCGCGAGTAGTAGTATCAATGCTCATGTGGTCGATGCTTGTGATTCCTCGATCCAAGGATCAAAAGCACAAGGTACTGAAGAAGGTGCATTGCCAGAACCAGGAAATGAAGTTTTGAACTCTCAAGATAATGAATATGAGGCAATGGATGCAGCTACCGAAATTGTTGAGATAGATGTTCAAGATGTCAGGGAGGATAGGTCATGTCATCAAGATAAGCAGGAGGGGACATTAGCGGGAGAAGAAGCTTGGGAAGAGTATGGATGTGTTTTGTGGGATCTTGCAGCAAGCAAAACTCATGCTGAACTTATGGTACTTTTGTTGATTTCACATTATATAGCTTTACGTTACTTAATCTTCATGTTCATTTGTTTTAAGTATCAATAGACATACATTTTAAGGAGTTTCATGGGAACTTGTTATTCCATATTGAAACAGTAGCATTTAAAGAATGAGTTGAATAACAAGGGAAAAGGCAGAAAGATTTGAGGAACCTTATCTTCCAAAAGAACTGCATCCAGGATTAAATCCTCACAAATTATCCTTAATTAGTATCCAACATAATACCTTACTGCAACCTCTATCTAATTCTTAGCATTGATCTCAAATACAACTCCTCAGTTCTTAATATTTCAGCCTAATTAAAATCCCTGATTTTTTCAAACAAAAGAGACAATTCTATTGTGAGTCCTAAGACTCCTAACAGATTAGCTTGCGATAGTAGTTAAGATGGGTTTGCAATCGACTTCCTTAACTCATGAACTGTAGCTTCCATTAAGATTGCTTAGACACATGCTCCATCCATCCAATTTTACTTGATTCCTAATATTTCAGTCTTCATGAAAATCCCTAATTTTTTCAAACAAAAGAGACAAATTGCGAGTCCTAGCAGATTATCTTGATATAGCAGTTGACAAGGCTTTGCAAATCTACTTACTGAATCATGAATTGTAACTTCCTTTATGATTTCTTAGGTCCCACTTTACTTGTCTCCTTTGTTTGGGTAAGTTTGTGTTCCACAATTTTAAAACGTGTTGAAACATATATATGGACTTATCTTTTTAATGTATTATTGGTATAGTTGAAAGTATAAAATATAAACATATTGTGGACATAAAAACATTTTATAAATATGTCAATTCAATGTAGTTTCGGCATGCCTTATTATGTTAAACAAGCATACTCAAAGATATGTGACAGGGAAAGTCAGATGGAGATAATAAGTTCATTTGGGACATCAAACCAAAAGATTCTACCATTCGACATGGAAGCTAGCACTTCTTAGGATTAAACCTCAGCTGAGATTTGGTTTACTTTCATATTTATGGTAATAAGTTGGTGCTCTGGCTAGACATTTCTTGATTCCCTTCACTTACTGTTAAGTACCTCCCTCTCTCCTGCAAGCACCTGGCATGTTTCAAATCATTTGGTAAATTATTACTCATACATGGGCCATATATTACTGATGTGTGAATTATACTTCTGTTCTAATACACTTGTGTTATCAAAGTTATGGAGCTTCAGTCTAATTCTGCTTCTACTTCTTTTTATTGTACTTAATCTTTTATAGGTCCAAAACCTGGTTCTTGAAGTTCTTTTGGCTAACCTGATGGTTTTCCAATCTGCACGTGTTACCGTAAGTAACAATTTTACTGTTACTTTGTGAAGTCCTTGTTCATTGTAAAACATACTTTGTTAGAACATACTAGTAGTATATAGCAGGCAATTTCATTGATGTGCAAGGCCAACAGTCTAAATGTTCCATGTCATCCAATATGAATTTCCACGTGTTTGGCTTAAAATTGCACCGAATGTGAGGAGGCATGTTGATACAGAGTTTTACATCAGGCAATCTGAGCCTTAATGTTCTATTGTGAGTTTTATTTTGGGGTGTAGCCTTCCCCTCTCCCCAAAATAAAGCTCAAAATAGGCCTAAGACTCACTATATAATCCTGGGAAGCTAGTCCATCATAGCCAATTAAACTAGTTTTGAGTTGAATGCTTCAACATACTTTACTAGTTACTCTTTGAATTTAGAGAAAGGATATACTGTTTCTAGTGGGGTTTAAAAATATAACTTTAGATTTTTTGCTATAAAAATCCTATTTTTCTATTTATATAATGTTTATTTATTTATGTTGTACATTGATTTATTAATAAAATTACATCATTCATTACATGATCATTTAGTTTGTTTATATATATCTTCATATTATATATGTTATGGTTTATGTGTATAAATAAATGTTATACATAGAAGATATAAATCATATGTAATATATAAATAAAGAAATAATGGTTTATAACCTATGATAATTTGGAGATATTATCCTGTAGGTTATAGTACTTTAACAGTGATGATTTATCTTGATCATGGAAGTTAGACTTCTAATTAAAGTACTAATGCATTAACAATGTGCATTAAATGGATCATGTGATAATATTTTCACATAAATACTAATTAGTAAAATTTCTTAATTTTGAAATTATAGTGGACTTACTATATATATATATATATATATATATTAATTTGATGTTCCAATGAGTGAGATTACATCGTGTTAATTAATACCTCGGAATGTCGATTAATATATTTAATAAATATACGAACATTATTATTGTCAAAACATCTATAAGATTTTTATAAGATAATTTATCAGTCTTTTAATATTTATAATTAAAAGAATTGATTTAATTGTTAATTCAATCTATGATCAAATAGAGATAAATTATGGACTTATGAAATTAGTTTAACTGTATCGGAATTATAGTAATTGATTCTGAAATATTTATGCACATTTATAGAGGAAATAGTTACAGTTTATTAGTAAAGGGTTTATTTAATTAATTCTTGTACTGAAGTGCAATTACAATTATTTAGTGGAATTAATTGTAATTAATATTTATTTTGAATATTATTATTAGATAATAATATCTAGATAAGTATTGGAGTCAGAAGAGGAATCCCTTAGGATCCCTTTTCTAGCCTAATATGGACCAACTTCTTGAGAGAGAGTAAGGATCAATGTTATTTTATATATCATGTATCAGAAACGTATGTGTAGACTTTTTCTATCAGAGGAAAAACAAAAATATGTATTCTCTCTTTCAGCCTAGGAAAAATAGAGTTAGGATTTTTCTAGAAGTGTACTTTGGAGACCACACTCCAGGTTCAACATAAGGTCATAGGAAGGAAGATCTTGAGGATATAAGAGATTGTACGAAGATTCAAATCGTGCTAATCTAACCAAGCACTAGGTAACAAATTCGTACTTTAGATACATGGTAGCATAGTTGTCACGGCGCCAAGGCGGGACACAGTGGTAGTTGACCGCCAGGACGCCTAAGTGATAAGGCGTCAGCCATGGCGACAAGTAACACTATGAAAATCTTCACTCTCTACTCTGTTTCTAGTCATAGCTCAAACAAAGTCATCAACTACGAAGTCATTGGAAAAGTCCATGAGTTATGATGAGTCATGGTAAAAAATGACTTTCACTTAACTTGGGCCCGCTACCAATGTGTGAGCCTTGGCGGTTCGATGTCCAAGGCGTTGTCTTGCCTTTGTCCCAACGCCAGGACGCATAGTCGTCGCCTAGGTGACGCCATGACAACTATGCATGGTATATACATAGTTGTTACGGCGTCGCCTAGGCGATGCCAAGTCGTCCAGTCGGTCGGAGAGGCCCAAGGCGAGTGCCCGACTTGGCTTTTGGCCTGAAGGCGAGCGACGCTGCAAGAGAAACGAAGTCGACTGGGGCTAGGCCAACAATCGGCGACTCCAACCGGCGAGGACGACTCAGATCGGCGACGGCGAAGCTGCAGGTTGGCGACGCTGCAGGTCGGCGACGCGACTCAGATCGGCGGCTTAGATCGGCGGCGACGAGTATAGGTATGTCTTCTACGTTGTTTTTCTTCCCTTTTTCTTCTCACTGCTCGACTTTTTCCGATGACGCTGTTGAACTTCGATCGGCAAGTGTGTGTCTTCTTCTTCTTTTTTTCCTCCCTTTTCTGCCCTGCTGGCTGATGTTGCGTCCTTTTCTTTTCTTCCTGCGAGAGGGATAGAGGGTTTGTATATAGTATATAAGGAAGTTGCTGCTGGTTTTTATTATCCATAAAGCTGCTGCTGGCTTTTATTATCCATTTTAATATATATGTATAAATTTAATAAGAAAAATAAAAATAAAAAATAAAAAATATTATATTTAATATAAATCATATATATTATTAAGAAATTAATATATATTTAAATAAACAACAAATAATATGTTAAAAATAATTAAATAATTATGATAATATAAAAAATAAGTTAAAATAAAATAATATTATATACATATATTTAAATAAACAAAAATAATAAAAATAAAATAAATACTAAAAAATAATTTTAATGATAATGAAATAAATACATAAAAAATAACTATGATATTAACTAAAAATAAATACTATATACACTTAACTGTTAACTATATATAATATTAATTAACTATGTATATTTTAATTTTAAAATATTAATATATTTAATATGTAGGATAGTTGCATGAAATAATTTGAAAATAAATACTATATACACTTAATTATTAATTTAATAATACACTATATATATATTATATAACACTATCAATGGGATTTAAAATATATATTTAATGTTACTCCATAGTGTTATGTTTTGAGTTTTAATGTATATGAAATTTTATTGTTAATATACTTGTTAAGTAAAATAAATAATATATAAATTACACATAGTAAACGACTTGTCGCCTTACGGACGCCTAGGCGGTCACCTTGTCGCCTAGGTGTCCAGGCAGTCGGCTACCGCCATGACTCACCGTGGCGCCGTGACAACTATGAGTATATATATTTGTTGTATAAAACCATAAAGATGATCCTGATTTTATTTATTTTTTAAAAAAACCTATTTTCGGAATTTTTTCCTTCAATAATGTGCTTGAATTCTTTTTTTCTGATTTCTAATACTTACTCCTTTTGTCCAAGTGTACTTGCCCTAGTTTGAAAATATTATTAAGAAATTATTTTTTTCAAGTTACCCATTTTAACTACTCTATTATTATCTTTTTATTTTGTTTTATTTAATCCCTTAACTCTTTCTTGAAATTATAAAAAAAAGGAGAGAGAGAGAGAGAGGAAAAAAAGGAGTATGGTTGTGCTTTTAATAGTGCTACTCTTACCAATGTATGTCATGCAGTTTTCAATGAAGTTTTCTTATAAAGTTAAATGAGGGTAGTATTGGAAAAATAAGGTAGTATTAAAATGGAAAGAGGACAAATAGAGTTGGACAAGCCAAAAAGGAAATTTCGACAAGTAGACTTCGATGGAGGGAGTATTATATTATTCTAAATTTTTTTCTCAGGAGATAAGCCTTGGAATAATTGGAAACATTGCTTGCCATGAAACTTTGCGGAACTATATAGCATCTACAAAGGGATTGATCGAAATAATTGTGGAGCAGTTGTTTTTAAATGACGCCCCAGGCCTTTCTGAAGCTTGCAGGTATAACTTTTTTCCTTTAGCATTAAGCTGTTGGTTATATTTACAGCATCATGCTTCTAATAGTTTACGATTTTCTTTTCTTTTTCCCTTTAATTTTTTTTCTTCCCATTTTTGTTCATGGAGTTTGCTGTTGTCATTGTTTTTTCTTTTTGGCGTAATTCTAACGTTTCATTTGGTGCAATGTGGAATCAGTACAAATGCATACAATTTGTAGTCAGAACTTTGAGTAGAATAATGTGGACAAACCTTATCTGTTCGCTATTTTTGCATCTACTAATTATCACAATTTAGATATATCTCAGAAGTCGTAACTATATTGTATGTCACTATTGTCATTCTTTTACCTCAAGCATGGAGTGATTCTATACTAATCACTTATGTTGTGTTTAATTGACAAGCAATGCCCTAACAGACTTGACGTTCATGTTTATGATTTACCTCTCCTCTGTAATAATCCTTCTCATATATGGTCTTTTTGACACAGGTTATTGACTTTATGTGTTCAAGGTAGTGAAGGTGTTACCTGGGCTGAAGCATTGCGGCCTGAAAATGTTCAAGCCCGCATTTTATGGATTGCAGAAAACACTTTGAATCCACAGCTTATAGAAAAGGTAGCAAATATGCATTTTCTTATGAGAATTGGTGACCGATATTGATGTGTGTTCCTACTTTGTATGTCTTGATGCCTGTTTGCATCGAGCTTAGTCTTTTAGCATCAACCTGATGTCTTAGATTTGTGTTTTATGTAGAATTTAACAACTAACCACGTAGTACCCAAGAACATTTAGTTGGTGTTGCTACTCATAATATATCTTAATTTAAAATGAAAAGAACAAGAATTGTTAGACTCAGAAGTTCATTTTGCTACAAGAAATGTAGAAGTTAAGGAAAAGACAGCAAATCATACTTGCTCTTAATTTTTGTCATATCACAGTGACATGATAATGATGTGAGTTTATATATGTGAGGGCATTAAGTTAGTCTTTTAGCATCCGTAAAATACCTCTAATTATTTTTTTTAAAAAAAACTTAAAACCTAGCACCTTGCCTTGTAGCATGGGAATACTTATTGTTTGATAGTTCTTTACTATCAGTATTTCAAAGCAATACTAGGAGGGTCAAGATTGTAAACAACTCAAAGTGCATCATGCACAAAGAATCATAGAATTTATGGAAAAGGTGGTAAATTTATGTGCCGTCAAATTATTCTGTAACAATTGAAAAACTGGTTGCTTTATTGACATGCATTTCACGTGTAAATAACTATTCTCTTCATTTCCACTTCTTGTCATGCCTGCTCCAATAGTGCCCAATCTTTTTTCCCTCAATATTACCTCATTTGCATCCCTTGACTACATATCCAATTGTTCTCGCATCTTTCCTACTTTCTCTCTGTTATTGCCATGACCTCTATCATTCACAATTAACTGGGAAAGATTTTGTATCTCTCGGCACCTTGAGATACCTGCACAATCTTGTTCAAGATAATGAAAGGATTCCAGATTGCGGATGGTGGAGAACATGACACGAGGAGTTCACAAAAAGATGTTCTTTTGGTATCTAGACAAAGTAAATTTATATGATAACTTTTTTTTTGGATAAGTAATAATATTGTTTACAAGGTGCCAAAAGGGGGCACACCTTGTGAAAATTATACTAAATATAGGCAGATCCGGAAAATTTAAAACCTGCAGGGAAAAAAAACAAATAAATAACCCTTTTACATCACGGACACCCCTCACTCAAAAAGTCCTGAAGCCAAACTCTCCCAAAATGTTAAGGGAAACAATAAAACATGGAGTTACCTCATTCTGCAAAAAATACAAGCACAAAGAAAAAAAGTCTGATTCGGAGCACTGGCCTTTTGACATCCTTGACGTATTGTTTGCTACTCTCTTGTTATCCACCGTGGCCCGTGAGAATCATCTCCCAATTCATCCTACTCCTCTGATGGCTCCTAATTCCTTCCCATGCCTAAAGAGCTGCACCACCGACTTAGGCATAACCCACGTAATCCTAAACAGCATGAGCACCTTATCTTCTACATTTTTTTTCTGTTCTATTCTTAACTCTGAACCAATTGAATGTGTCAGATATCTGTATTATTATCTGTGATTTTAAATCTTTTGAAGTGTATTAATTATGATTGGCAGAACAAGATGTAAAGTAGCTAGCATGCCATTATCTATGTCTCCAATGTACTTTCGCTTTACAGAGTGTAGGTTTGCTGTTAGCTGTATTAGAAGGTCAGTCGGAAGTAATATCTCTACTGCTACCTGGTTGGATGAAGTTGGGTCTTTCCAGAATTTTAATTAATTTATTGGCTTTTGAGATGAGCAAATTAATGGGAGAACGACAACCTGAAAGGTATGGCTTCTTTTTGTCTTGTTGTAAAGGCTGAGAGTACCATGATGTTGTAATTCAATCCTAATCAAAAGGTGTTTTTATATGGTGTGATGTTAGCAACACTGTCCTTATGTCCAGCATACTACATATCTCATGTTCTTGTTATAATGAAATATAGGTTATGCGGTCATCTTTCTTCCACCTTTACAAATTGGTAGCCGTGGGGTGTGGGAGTCATTTCTGAGTATAACTTGTGTGGATGCATTTTACAGTTGAAACTGCTTCTATATCACTTGTGCCTCCTTATTTTATTCAAACTGAGTGAAGCTTCTCTTGTATAAAAGATCTATGTTTAATGTCACGTCCTTCTGGTTTAATTATTGTGGATGTGAAAATCCTAGTAAAACTTATGTTAATTTCCCTTTATTGTATGTCAATGTTCCGTTGATTCTGCAAACATTGTATCTCAATGTCATTTGAGACTTGAGAGTGAATTGCAACACATAGAAGTACAATTTCGTATTTACACAAAACCTTGAATTTTTAATATTACAGATCATGTGGCATTTTTTTCTATTTCTTGAAACATCTGGTTTAACTCTGTAAGCCTGGGGAAAGGTTCAGAAGCTGTTTGACTCATCTTTTACAAACTCATGGACAAACATTATGCTCTTAAAATGATGACAAAACTCAAAAGTAGTAGCCATACACCCCTCTTAGTCGAACCGAGAATAAATTGCTATCTTACATTTATTTTATCTAGCAAAACTATTTTAAATGTAATTATAAGTTTAAGGTTTTGTAACAACAATTATCACAACAGTTTATATCTGTATTGCATTCGTCTGTTCGATTGAATTACCATATTGCAAAATGATCTGTGAGTTTAATAACTCAAATAGGTAGTTGTTTCAAATCTTGTAACTAGCCCTTAGTTTCTTATCTGATTATAATATGTAACTTCAGGTATTCTGTCACTAATTTAATACTTCGGACAACTGAAGCCCTTTCCGTCATCGATGGTCATTCACAAGAACTCTGTTCCAATAAGGAGCTTTTTCATCTGCTTATCGACCTGATCAAACTTCCAGATAAGATTGAGGTATATTGCAGTTTGCCTTTGCCATTGCCTCCTACATATTTGGTGCACATATTTGTAATGTTGTGTACAAATGCATTCATAATTAGTATTTAGTATGTTCGACATCTGTGCTTATATGTTGGTTCAAGTATGTGACTATGTAATTTCATTGGATCCATTGCTGGTGCTTAATTTTCTATCAACATTCCAACAAACTGAATGATATATGTTTTTTCTCACTCTAAGAAGTATTGGGCGTCCTGCTTCCAAATGTTTTACTACCCTGTAGCAAGCTGCGATATCAGTATTGAACATTATTGTTAGTTATGAAGTCATAAACTATTCGAATTGGTGTGATACAGCTTTTCAACAGTCAATATCTGATTATGTATAGGATGTTCTCAAATTGGTCCTTTTGGTACACAGGTCTTGAGAATATCTGAATGGACCGGACATGAACTTAATCTGCCTACTTTTGGACCTAAATTTATGTATATTACATTTGAATGTCCATTTAAGAAAAATGATAACTAGATTCTTAATTGATTATCTAAGTTGTCATTGATGATGTAAATCAAAGGCTTTGTCAGGATAACTGGATTCATAACTGTGATTTAAAGCAGTGAAATAAGAATGATGAGAAATGCATATTTTCACAAAACAATGGCAATAAACTGTCGCAGAAGTCACCATGACACATAATGCATTAAAGAATGATCTCTAATGAGGAAAGTGAACAGTAGAATTAGTCCCTGAACAACTGTACAAATCTGTTGCTCCATGTGCAAGATCTTGCTATTGAGTTCGTATTCTGATTTCTTCTCCTTTCCTTCAACGATGAGTATGAATATTGTAACTTCGCGTGCTTAGACACTGTAAATAATTTTTTCCTGCAGGTTGCCAACTGTTGTGTTACTGCTGCAATTCTGATAGCCAATATGTTGACTGATGCAGCTGACCTATTATTAGAGATATCACAGGGTAACTGTTCAGTTTCCACGAGCAAAAATATCTTGCTATAGAGGGAGTGTTTTCACTTTCATAGCTTCATCATCATGAACTTCATATTATACTTAGCAGTAACCATTGTGTATACATCCAGATTTGTTTTTCATACAGGGTCTGCTTGATTTATTTCCTTTTGCTTCGGATGACGTTGAAGCACGAAGGGCACTGTGGAGCATCATTTCAAGATTATTGGTCCAAGTTGAAGAAGCTGAGATAAGCCCATCAAGACTGCATCAGCTTGTAGCAGTTCTTTTAAGTAAATCAGATCTCATCGAAGAAGAACTCTTTGACCATGACCTAGATGACTCCAACGTAAATCATGAGAGCTCAACTGCTCGCGCGGAACTATATACCATAACTACAGCAGTATCCTTCTTTTTTGTGTTTTTAATTTATTAAGTAATTAAATATACAATTAGTTTTGGTGCGAGGGACCTAATATATCAATTCACTGATATAATTTCTCTCACTGACGAATACTATTAGTCCATTGCTTCTATTTGTGTTTTACTTTACCCTTGCTACAGCTGAGCAGAATTTCCAGTCTCTTAAAACAATGGAAAACCTTAAATGGTCATGACAAGAGAAATCCTATCATGGAGGAAAATTATGCAGATGAAGATGTTGACAGATTGTTGGATTGCTGTCGTAAATATACCAAGTAAGATGATAATTTCCTTTTCATACTGTTACATCACATATAGTATGGTTTCATATAGTTTTTCAAGATAAATATTCATTCAACTCCCAGCCAGGTCCTAACTGCCTATGACCCTGTGGCTGTGCCAAGCAACACAGGCGGTCCACATATATAGGCTAACCCTCAAGGCCCTCTGATATTTTCTCGTCTACTTGTAAAATTTGCATCATAATAGTCCTATTTTTGCTTTTTTGTATGCTTTTTGCAACTTCGTCCAATATGACGCATAATCTTAACAATCCGATATGCTGTTTCTGATCAGACATTCCTAAAATTATGATATTCTAACTTTGATAGATTGTATGCGGTATCACTCGTCGTTGATTAATTGTTCTTTTCTGCCTAAGTTGCACTGTTGATTTCTTCTTGGATATAAGCATCATAAAAGTATATATTTTTCGAGCTTTTGATATTACCGGAACTTCAAAGTTGCAGCTCCAAAAGTTCATGAAGGAACTCAAGGCTGCTGCTGCTTCTTATTCAAGAAATAAGCAATGCTCATTTCGGGAACACATTGTGAGAAACCATTGTGCAATTCAAAGATTCTTCTGGTCATCATAAACACACATTGTAGTCCCTTATCCCAAACTTGTCTAGATGAATTTGGCTAGTTTTGTATAATGGCTAGACTGTTGCACCAGGCATACTTGCTAGCTGAATGGGAGACGACATCAGAGAGGAAATTTTCTCTTATGGTGAGATATGTGCATGCATCATGAAGAGCGATAGAGGAAAACACATGAGATGAATTTGGAGTAAAACTAGTCTCCTTACTTTATAAGAGCCAGATCAAATAGTAGAAAAGTCTTCATGATTCTGAGATTAATAATTTGGCAGCTTTCTGGCTCGACATTCCAATGAAACAGATGAGCATGTGAACTCGTTTTGTAGGGCTCTCAACTTGACTGTAATAAAACCTGGGTTTTGCCATATTAAAAGATGGTATAATTCTATGTATGAGCAAGTAATAACAAGACTGGCTGATGCATGAAGTTTCTAATGCTACATATGAAACGAAAAGATTAAGGTTTACATTCATTCCTTCTATCATGTACACTAGAACCTTGCTCCCTTCTATCATTCTTCAAGTAGGGGGTGGTAGAAAAGTTTGTAAGCCTCCAGGACTTCTAGATACCACATTGCCTCTCGATCGGGATATGGGGAAAGGTCAACAATTTTGTGAACCTGAAATTCAAAGACAAAATGGCCTGAATTGTTGCAGAACAATAGTATCTTCTTCCAGTAAAGGCATTACCAAGATTGCTGCAACTTTTACTGAAAAGAACCACATTATTATGTTCTAAATAACTCCATAATTTTGTTATTGCCTGCGCTCCGACGGGCATAAAAATTAGTTTGGGAGGCTTGGTTGTACCATAGTTCTTCCTACCTATAACTTGTTAAAACAAGTCCAAACCATTATTCTCCTCAAGTGATGCTGAATTTTACTTCCAATACAACAAATAAAGGAAGGATAGTACGTGTGCAAAATAAATGCTGACAACATTAATTAAGGAGTATATATATTGGGAGGTATAATAATCTGCGCAAATGAGGGGCAAATTTAATAACTGATCAAACAATGCTCAAACACATGTATGTATCTTATATGTATTTTCTTGATGATTATGCTTGAAATTGGGGATTTACCTTGATCATGGGGAGATCATCGGTACCAACAAAATACCCACCGACTACCATTACATACATTCCTGCGTATATTTAGACCGGCATACAAAAAATGAGTTTTAAATACAGAAAGTAAAAGTGGGTCTGGGCTGGGAGGGAGAAGAGAAGAATTTACCAATCTCGAACTCGCGGTTACGGAAGTCGCCGGAAAGGGTGAGCTCGATCATTCCGGTGCCGTCGTCGAGGAGGTAACGGCCGTCGCCGCCGGAGGTCGGTGATGAGACCAAAATGCCCTGAATATGTTGGAAATGAGAGGGTAAATCAACAAATTTATAAAACAGATACATATATACATATATATATATATATATATACAGAGAGAGAGAGAGAGATTGAGAGTTGGATTGCCTGTAACCAGGCGCGCTGGAAGAGGATACCGCCGAGAGTCATGGCGGATTGGGAATTTGTTTGGCGTGCGGCCTTTAGCTGTACGCACAGCACCTTCAGTGCCGCTAGACTGTAATCCATTTTCCCACCACTATCCTTTCAATAGTCTTAAACCCCCAATAAAACCCCAAAATTCTCATCCCTCAATAAATTTATAATTTTAACACTTTTTTTGTTCTCCTTTCCCGAGGGGTAATTTTTACTACTCCCTCAGTGTTTTAGGTGATTTTATTTATTCTAAATTATTTGATGTTTTAAAAAATTAAGAGTATTAATTATAATATTTTTAAAATTACTTCTTATTACTCTTACTTTAAAGGGTATTATAGACAAATGATATTATATTTAATGCTATACAATCATTTCTTAATGGTTGTGTCCAACTCTAAAACATCATTTATTATGGGACGGAGGGAGTATTAGTTTTGAATCATTTGTGTCAATTCTACTAAACATTTCCCTTCGGTTATAGACTTTTATATTTTTGTAATTACTCTTAAATATGATTTCTACTTTAATCAAATCATCGTTTGAGAATATTTTAGCGTGTAGATAGTTATAGTGGTTAAGAAAAATAATGTAT
Organism: Panax stipuleanatus; assembly: GCA_020205555.1. Taxonomy (NCBI): domain Eukaryota; kingdom Viridiplantae; phylum Streptophyta; class Magnoliopsida; order Apiales; family Araliaceae; genus Panax; species Panax stipuleanatus. Next base: position 36,965,807 of record CM035125.1, read on the forward strand.
AAATTATAGGGGATAGGGATACTCACTTATAAATAATTGATTTTTGATTACTATTTTAACAAGGTAGAAAAGCAAACAATTTCATATCACATGTTTTTGAATATTAATTCCCCACATTGAATACTAACATTATGCTATTGTAACCAAGCAAGTAGATTGTTCCTCTAATTAAGAATTGATTTTGAATATTATTTTTTGATTCATAAGTCCTCTTGTTTTTTATTATTATTAAATTAAAATATATTAATATTGTAATTTGTTATACAAGACGAGAGGATTGCAATAAAAGAATTTTAAACAAAATAACAGATAATTAAGAAAATGGTTAATCATAGCAGATAACGCCACATCCAAATATGACCAATTTATCTTTAACAATTTGTGCATCAAAAAGAGTCTCACATACGAAAAAGATCTACCAAGAAATGATAATCAAATCCCCTCACAAAATAGAAAGAAATCAGTATCTCAAGAAGAAAATACGCCCCACAAAAGGAGAAAATAAACTATGCAATGAGGGAGAATAATTTATTAGATCAAAATAAGAGAGATTTAGGGGAGGGTTGTGACCCCCCAAATTCGGGTCTTCAAGAGTTTTCAAAATCTATTTATGTTTTTACAAAAATTGTAACTATCAAAAATATACATGGAATAGACTAATGAATCACTTCATTCGGAGTTAATATGTCTGAATTACGAATTTTCAAAATTAGGGCTGAAAATAGTGATGAAAATCAGGATAAATTGCGGTTTTCAACATTTTAAGGCATGTAGATGATATCATATAACTTTTCTTCCTATTTTAAAATTGTAAAGGACGAAAAACTGAAGAAATAGGCTTTGAATTCACTCAATTCCGACAAAGGATTAATTAACTATGATTTTTCTAAAATGCTACAGTACATAAGAAAATTTCATTCGGAAATTCAAAGAAGAATATAACACAAGACTTCATAACTTGGAATGACCTCGAATATAAATGTAGCACTCCTATTTATATCCAAAACTTAAACAACATTTATCAATATATTATATTCATAATGATTTACACATATTAATCCATTATCATTATGATTAATAAATTAAAGATAATAGTAATGGATTAATATGTGTAAATCATTATGAATAAATAAATTAAAGATGATGATAATAGATAAATAATATATTGATAAATGTTGGTTTAAGTTTTGGCTATAAATAGGAGTGCTACATTTGTATTTCAAGTCATTCTAAGTTATGAAGTCTTGTGTTGCATTTTTCTTTGAATTTCCGAGTGAAATTTTCTTATGTGTTGTAGCACCTTAGAGAAATCATGGTTAATTCATCATTTGTTGGAATTAAGTGAATTGAAAGCATGTTTCTTCAGTTTTTCGTCCTCTACAATTTTGAATAAGGAAGGAAAGTTATGTGATATCATCTCCATACTCTAAAATGCTGAAAACCGCAACATGTCCTGATTTTCGCCACTATTTTCAACCTTAATTTTGAAAATTCGTAACTTAGTCATATTAACTCCGAATAGATTGGTTCTTGAGTCTGTTTCGTGTATCTTTTCGAGAGTTACAATTTTTTGTAAAAATATAAATAAATTTTAAAAATTCTAGAAGACCCGCAAATTTGGGGACGTCACAGTTGATAAATAATTATATATCAACAATGCAAGGCTCAACTAATATGCAATGATTAAAGAGTTGGATAAAGATATCACCGGCTTAAGCACACAGTGAATACAAGCTGAAATTAATTGTTAGTTGATATAGCACAGCAGCTTAGAATGATTTCTTCACAGCAGCTCTTTTTAAGTGCTTGTGAAGAGAAGAAACATATCAGAATGTGGATCTTATGGCGGTTCTTCTCTGTGCCTGCATAAGCCCCCCCCGGCTGGACAGATTTATAGGGGAGGATTTAATGTAGCCGTTAGCTATTGAGAGAGAATTAAGTGGGGAATCATGTGATGATGTTGGAAATATGGTCAGTAATAGTGGGAGAGGAGGATCCCAGGATGGGGCAGAAGACTACATGCCATGCACATGGTGGGATGGTCCCCAATATATTTTTAAGTGACTAGTGGAAAGATTTGTCATTCCATTGCTTCTAATTGCATGTCATGTGTGAGGAAGGAGTAAATCATTTAATTAACTAGAGTGGGCAGCAGCAGCACTGACGTTTTAGGAAGCATATGCGCTCGCCGATTCTGAAGTGAGTAGTAAATTCATCCTCATAACTAGGATAAATTTTATAACAGTTATAATATTTTCATCATCTCCAAATCAATCAATAACAGTAACAAGATATACCAAGACAAATATAACTCTAGTTGTTTTTGTTCTTGCTTGCCTGCCTAATGCCTATAGACGACACCTGAGGCATTGGTTGGAATTTGTATATTTGTACCTCACCAGGTTATGGTGGTCCTGATGGCAGAACTGCATTACATGCCGCACCCAGGTTATGGTATCATGGGGTATGCATATATATATATATATATATATATTGATCGTCAAGAGCAAAGTGAATGGCTGAATTTGAAGTTCCCCAACCTGCCTCATCTGCAAACCCCTGGTAACTCAAACTTGGATTCCTCATCTTATGATACTGGAAGGTTGTTAAGATTGTGGTGGTTGGGCAATCTGAGCCTCAATGTGTCCATACATACAATCTCTTCAACTTGCAACTACAGACGAATATTTACGCTCTCAGACATTCTTAAGAGCTCCGAATATATTCTACCACCTCCTAACTCCGCACCACTTGCTCCGGCAGCAACTCGCAACACATCTTCAACCAAGCCAACATTTCCCATGATGTCAACATGACCACCACTCTCAACTCCCCTGCCCTCAAACACACTTGCAGGTGCCTTGTGCCGGTACTCCCGTACATATGCAGCGCTCCCCGATGGATTAAACCTGGTTTTTCCCTTCCACCCTTTGGCACACATGAATCCAGCGCTTAAAACTGGCACAGTCTCGTCGCCATCCACAAAGTATACTCCGCCCTTCAACCCACCGTCACTTCCGTGTGCAGAGTTATCGATTCGAAAAGGAATGTTTTTGCGTCTGTCCGAAGGTGACATCTTGTATACGTATGATCTTTCGGTGGGAATCCCAACACCGTACATACAATAAATCTCCATTTCGGGAGCATTAGGTAACCTGAAGACAGATATGTAGTTAATACCCAACTAATATTCATGGGTGTCCATAAGAAGACGGATCGAGACAGAGAGTAGCTGCAGGTGAATTATAATCGACTAGGTGATACAACCGAGTATTAACGGAAATGTCAAGGATTCTTTGCTCAAAGCATAACAGGATAGCCATACTTACTTGGTCTCGAGTGGATTTGACCAGTATTTGTAATTGTCATACTTTGGATCTTCAAGATTCTCAGCTATCCCATGAGAAAAATGAGCCTCAGCACGTTGCATCATTTTTGGAGCCACAAACCGAAGAAGATCTATAAGACTAGTAGTGGTGTAGGCCTTGTTTTCTGCAATTTTTTCAAAGTTTTCCCGGCTCATCTCATCATATTCTGTCCATACTTCTCCACATGATGCATTAGAATTGGTGGAGGTACTTGCTTGCATAAAGTCCTGTCAATTATTAGTAGATTACTAAATTCAATGCTTCACAACATATCTATATTAATTATGAGTCGATTACTAAATTCAACGCTTTTCAACATATCTAAATTAATTGGAGAGAAAGGTTTATCTTCTGGACACCAAAACGTAAACATATTGTGTAGTGATAGAATTTACTCAACATATGCTGCATTCCTTTTAGAAAAAGAGGTAGCTTGAATATGAGGGGGGGGGGGGGGAATTTCAGTCAAATACATGATAAATGAAGCTTCTTTGGCAGAGACTAGCATGCATATCCATTCTTAATGTAAAGGGTGCACATCACCCCACTTAACATATACTAGCAACCTAGGCACGAGGGGCAGATAATTATTTTTTCCAAGTACAGTTACAACTAATATGATATGGCCATTTCTAAAAGAAAATTGTTCAAGCTAGTGCATACTAGAAGTTCAAAGGTGATCATCTTTCATCTTTGGGAGGTCAAATAAGAAAACAAAGCATACTGTTGTTTGCATGTACAAAAAGATAGAACCAGAAAATATCCCTCAACTGACAGAGAAAGAAAATAAAGTTCAAGAGGGATCTTCAATTCAAATTGAATCAGGATTTTCCAACTGGGCCTGTCCACTCCTAGTCATCATTGTACTCACAAGGGTTTTCGGATTTCATGTGCAGTGGAGACAAAGGATGAAAATGTCTATGCTTTGTCCTAAAAATAAAATGACAGCTGTGTTTGTTTCAATTTCATTGTCTTGCAAGGCCCCACAACAAAAACATCTGTCTCTCCAGATTCTAATTAGTCTAGGTTTGACGCTTGTTCTATCAATCTTATATCAACTATCTACAACAACCACTGACAGGGGTCATTGGACTATTTTATTTTTTTGAGGGAAATGTTCTCCATGACTCCATTGTTATCCCAACACTTGAACAATATGTTGCTCAATTTGAACTGAGCTTTAGGAAAACAACACAACTAGCGCCAAGTTTGATCCAGATGGTACGGGCTATAACACTATGTAAAATCAGATTGGTAGATCCAAAACCCATGGGCATTATACCTTTTATATAAAACAAACGCACAAACAAAACTAGAACTGTTAAAATAATTATAGCATCAGCAACCATTAGTCTATCTTATCACATGCATATAACTATAGAAATTCAGAAAGAACTTCAATTTATTGGTTTCATAACAGTTGGTGAATAAAACGAATTTCCATCGAGGCCAAAGATAAAATTGTACCTTTGAAAAGGTAGGAAGATGCGAAGAAAGTAATTCTGATGCTTCCTTTCCAAAAGAAATTATCCTTCCATAGTTTGTCGGGTGTTTTACTTTGAAACAGCTCTTTCCATCACTTCTTGTGCTATTATTTTCCCTTGAAGAGAGTTGCAAGTAGCTTTCTTTTTCTTGATCGCACTCATGCCGTTCTTCAGGAGACCAATCCAAGTTGCCCCAAATGGTCTCTCCTCCTTTTGGTACCAAAGAAACAATGGAGTCCCATGTTCGAGAAACCCGCATGACATGTTCTATAGTCTGAAGTCCAAGAAACTCTGAATCTATAATACAAGAAGCCACGGCTCTGCAAGGTCAAATGAAGAGCTGACACTATCACATACCATAATATAAAACTTATTTTCTTTCTCTTAATCTTTTACTTTCGTTTTTGGTCTAACACGGCATTCTTCAGAATCGTGGTTTTGGGGTGTCAGAAATGGGATGAAAAACTGTTTTTATTAACTGAATAATATCATTATGTTGTTTCTAATCTCTTGATATGTGATGATTATTGTCAGAAACTCGGGGCATCTCAGCTTTCAGATAGGCCAATACATGGTATAGCCTGTGCCAGAGTTTACTACAATCGTTTCAGTTCCAGCATTGTTAGGGACAGGTGATGGCTCCAAGAAATTCAAACTACATAATGCATTTGATTATTTGTCAAACATCAGAACATATGGTTAAAGTTTATAATTGATCAGATCATTTTATGCCACCAAGTAAAATCAACTTTCAGTCATACTAAAATAAATGTACCAAGGACAGAATACACACCGACCTTATGAAAGCTATATCTTTACCCTCAGCAGACAATATAGTACTAAATGCCTTCGGAACACCAAGATATGTTGGACCAATGTTCATTACTGCTTTGATGTGCTTCGCACACCAACCAGGACCCCCACCACCTCCCATAGGAGGAGGTGATTCAACCCATTTAAGGAAGTGGAGGAAATAGACAGCACCCATGGAATGGGGCAACACCACCACTTTCTTGTTTCCATTTGTTACATACATGAGCTCAATTTTGCCCTTCAATCTACTAAGAGCTTGGTCCCTGATCTGTTCAATTTCATTTAGAATAAATCAGAGTTGTATCTAGTTCTAGTGCTTTTTATTTGACAAAAAAGTTTGGAAATATTGATCATTTTATACTTCTGAGCAAAACCAGGTATAAACATATATGATTGCTTATATTTTAGGCATTACATAGAAATGTTGATGACTCAACCTTGCTTTTTAGCATTTGAAGCACAAGTATCATCATTTTTTCTGGTACAATGGTAATAAGAGAAGCAGAGGAACAACTATTATACTTATACCTCTGTATTCTGAAAAGAGAGCCTCCAATCATAGGCAGCCATATACATATTTTTATCCTCATAGCCAATTTGCGCCAAATTCTCAATTAGAATAGCCCATACAAAATAACCAGGAGTAAAATAGTCAGCTGCAACTAGCCCTGGAACAGCACGGACTCGAATTCCTGGTGGATCAAGGCCAGTTTGGTAATGCAGTGAGAGATGCTCCATCCAACACAAAGGCCTAAACATAATTATCAATTAAGTTCATATGAGCAATCAAAATTTAATCTTTACATTAGAAACAAAATTTGATCAAGTACTGAAATCAGACCTCTTGAAGATTTCAGTAAAACCACCACCCCAAAGACGCTTGTGTAAAAGGTGCTCAGCACAAGGCTTGCCTTCCCAAAGCTCAAGGCCCCCAGTGACAATGCCAGGCACTAAAACAACTGGATGGAGTGCTGTCAAGCCTTCGCGCTTAAGCCTTGTCCCAGGGATTTCTGTCCCTTTAAGTCCAGGCAAATGAACAGGAAAAGTGTGGAACAAGAACACGAGAACCCACCAAGTGGTGCACAAATACCCAATTATCCAAAAACAATTATCTATACACCTCCAACCCTTAGGCATGCCTCTTGTTCTTCTTTTTGGGCTTCCCCAACACTCTGTCTACAGCAGAAATAGCACAATCATCTTTCCTATCATTCTCTGGGGTTTCAAATGGTTGTTTCTCATCAACTTTTGGGGGTTCATATGATTTACAACTCAATGAAGAGCACTTTACAGGGACTAAAAACCATAATTTATGGAACCCAAGGCTTGAAGCCAATGAAACCATTGCAATACAAATTTCACCTATAAATTTAGAAGGATCCACTTATTAATGAAAATTGACAAACTGAGTCAAACCACCAAACTAATGAAATTTAGAACAACCCCATTAGGGAGAATACCAAACTTACTTGAATTCCACTCGAATAATGAAGAATAACAAAACCCCATTAATAAAAACCAAGAAAATTGACTGCTTGAGATCGTCAATTCTAAAAATAATTACAACAATCCAAAAGGGGAAGGGAGAAAAAGTGATAAATCAATTGACGGAAATGAGTTAGGTTCATGCATTAAATACTGCAAACCCACATGGTGAAGAAGAAGGTATGGAGGTGTCTGTGAATGTTCAGTGCACCCAAAAAAAACACAAGATATAGCTAGAAATAGATAGAAACGGCAGGAAAAAAAGAATTCAGCTTCTTCTGAGCCAAAGTGAGGACAAAAAATTGGACTTTTTATTTAAAACCAAAGGGTAATTACCTCAGTATGCTGTCTTTTAGTAAGACACTTGTCTTGACCTCTACATGCAAACCTTCCTCAGCTGTCACCACCACCACCATAGCTTTGTGGGTTTCCCTTTTCATTTCCTCTTTTTCGACATGGACCCCTCTATAACCCCTTTCTCTCTCTAATTCTATTGTTGAGAAAAAAGAGTGCATGGGATTGGATGAAATTTTTTTTTTGGGTTTTGTCTGAAGATAGTCATTCCCAACGTAAGGAGCTGAGAAAGCTGTATATGAACAAAGTTCAGAGAGAGAATTGAAGGGAGCACTCCCCACAAACGACTAAGAACAGAGGAACTCCAAATGATGTATGGTGATGGTGGACCAGAATCTGATTGCAAATTGGGAATTTTAGGCTTGAAAAACAGAAAAAGATTGATAGACAGATACATTCATATGGTTTTAGGCTGTATATGATTTTTGTTCATCCAAGGGAGCACCCCCACAAACTACTAAGAACAGAGGAGGCCCAAATGGTCTATTATGATTACGGTGGGCCAGAATCTGATTGCCAAATGGGAATTTTAGGCTGAAAAGACAGAAAAGATTGATACATAGTTTATCGAGAGTGGTTAGCATTAACTTAATTTTAGTAAATTGACCAAAACACGCATTGTATTGGTCAATAGTAACCGGATCCATGTTTACTATTTAGAAAAATAAAGTGGAGGGGGCACAGATTTGAAAGAGATGGGTAAGGAATGATGACATTCTGTCTTTCCTTATTTCTTTGTGTTTTATGTTAAAAAGTGGAGTACTTAGCACGAAGTTAAGTTTAGAAAATTGACAAATACAATATTGACAGATTGAGAGGCGATATTTTTGTATGTCAACATTGTATTAGTTAATTATATAATATTTTTGTATGTTAATATTGTATTGATCAATTTACCAATTTACCGTAAAGTGTCAACATTATATTAGTCAATTTATCAGTCCGATCTTTTTTTCAGGTTTGACGCTGCTGCTGAGTAGCGGCGGAGGTTTAGCCGAGGACTGATGAGAGAGAATAAGAGAAGAAGGGCCAAAATTTGGAGTTGGAATTGAACGGTCGGAATTTGTGTTTGCTACCGTTTACTGAGCTCTGTAGGAGACTCAGAAAAACAGAGCACCTGAACAAAGTTTTGGTTTTAAGAAATTCCTTAATTAAATTTGTAAGGTTTATGGGATTTATTAGGCATAGACTAGTGGCCAAGGGCTTAAGGACAAAGGTGGGTATTTTTATGGGTTTTAGGGAAGATATTCATATACTTGTGGAACTCTTATTTTTCATAATTAAATTTTGTTATTTTCTCAAATGTCCTTTGGGTATATGCTAATGGGGGTGCTTAACTGGGGTCTTGGGCGTTTAGGTTCATTCTAAGTGATAATGCGTGAGTGTTAATAATTATTTTTATATAAGGTTAGTGATTAATGAAATTTCTCACCGCATGAAAAAATTGTGTATATTTAAACGGAAATTTTGTTTATAATCATGAAATTATATGTGCGTCCGTCTGTTATTCTTTCAAATGAATATCTTACAAAAACAACAATTTAATGTGTGAGAGTAACAATTGCGCTATACTAGTTCCTAATTACTCGGTGTTTAATATACTAGTAGTATTGATAACTTGATAATAAATTTAAAATTATTGAGAAAACCGTGTTTTCCGATACCAAGAGCTGAAAACTAAAAAAAAAAACCTTATCGCTCATTATACAGTACAAAATTTGAAAATATTCAACAATATATATATATATATATATATATATATATATATTTGAAATTAATGTTTTCTGAATATTGTTCGATTTTATTTGAAACTGATGAACTAAATAATAAAAATTGTTATATTAATACATGTTAATTGTCAAGTAAAATTGTTCAAAACAATTAAGCTGATTAAAATATGAAATACACCCATTCAGATATTTTAGACAAGTAAATTGTCAAACATGTTTGTTTACAAGGTGTTTAATTTCAAACGTGGTCTCTATTTTATTCAATGTATTGTGAATGTTTACGTCGACTTTTTGATTGTCACTTACGTGAATAAGTATTATTATTTGTAATTTTTTGGAGCAATGTGTAATAAGTGGAGTCATTCTATAATTTATATCAATCATATGTATTAATAAGTTTCGCAACTACAATTCGGCATAAATTTATCGCAATAAATAAGAGTACTCTTATAAGTAATACAAAATATTTCTTTTTGTCAAGGGATGACATAAATAATTAGAGAAAAATAAAGTTACACTACTCTCTCAAAAAGAAAATTTTAAGCAGTTTTGTATTTGCCTTAAAATGATGGAATTTCTTAATATGTGTCCTTAGGGCACATGCTAAGCATACAGTTCAAGAGATTATTATCTTTAATTGTGTGCATATTCCCTTGGACTTGGTGTAAATGCAGAAATCAAGAGAATATGCACACAGTTCAAGAGAATATTCTCTTGAACTGTGTGCTTAACATGTGCTCTTAGGGCACATGTTAAGAGGACCCTGAAATGATTAAATGTTTTATGTTCATGTTTTACATTATGCAAGATTGATTGAAAAGAAAATTTAAGAGGAGTGTAGCTATGTTTCCTAAAATATTCTCTCTCCACCAAAATATAAGAATAATATTGACTTTCTAAAAGTCAATTTTAAATTTTAAAATTTACATGATTTATTTAATTTAAAATATATATAAAACTCATAATTAAAAATACCTTTTAAATAATTTATAATATTTATAATTGTATTGAGAAAAATTAAAATGTATTTATAATAGTGAAAATAACAAGAACTATAAGTTGAAGCTTTGTTAAAAGGGCTACTACTTATATAGTAGTGAAAATGAAAATATTGGGGAACGGTTATTTCACATAAAATTAAATGCATAATCCATAATGTTTGACATAAATAACAGAAATTATGGCGTTTCTAATATCTATATGCCTTGAGGAGTCAATTAATAGATTTAGGATTTGTTCATTTATCAACGTTTGTAAGGTTTGCAGCAGTAGCCTTTATAGTGTTTGGACCTCCAAATGCATTGCACTAATTTTGATGTGTTGTGTTTGAGACTCAAACAGTGCGTTTGTGAGTTAAATAAGTTGTTATCAGATAAATAAGATTTTACAAGTACATTTAAACTTTCAAACGCTCTAAACGAATCAAATGTTGCAAACACTAAATAACCAAACATACACTTACTGACATGTTATCGAATTTATGTTAACATAATAGTTTTTCATATTAAAGAATAGTTTTATTTGATGTTTGATTTTTTGAGCTACGCAATTAGGTTATGATTCTATCCAAGACTAAAATCACAACTTGTTTTTAATGTTGGTTGTATAGGTTTGACTCAAATAGTTATAGGTCTAATAGTCTATTTATCTTTAAAATTTCAAACTTAGTAGTATTATTATGGTCCCTCTGTTTTAAATTATAGGATTAATTTCAATTTTTTAGAGTCAAAATTCAATATATTTTCAAGTTCAAAATTAATGCGAGTAATTTTAACTTTTGTAAAGCATAAATCATGTAATTAGTATTATTTAAATAATTTATAATTTTAATAATTGTATTGTCTAAAATTAAATTTATTTTTATCAATTTTAAGTTTAATAATTATTTTTATCCTATGAATTTTTGGAAAGAAAAGAGTATATATATTAATCATAATTTATAAATAAATTATGTCATTGTGTCTACTCACTACCGATAAGACTTTGAGTGCAATTGTGGTCTTGGGATCTATTCCTGCCCAAAACAGGAATTTCAGCAAAAATTAGCAAAAAAAAATATATAGACTAGTGGCCGATTGGCCTTTGCCCAGTGGTATGACCCAATCCATAATAACCATGATGTTGGGAGTTCAATCATTGGCATGTCAAGGTAATGGTGTGTCGGTTTAAAAAAATTACTAATATAAAATTATCATATATATATATATATATAGACTATACTTATGGGCTAAAGCAAGCCCAGGTCTTTTCTGTCAGAAGTCCAGCCCACTTGACAATTTTCAAGCCTTGTACTGAGCTATTGCCTAACGGGATGCTGTATTGCAGTCCACATTTACGCGTCGGAGCTCGAGAAAATGGACTGGTGAAAAAATACAATTGTATGGAATCAAATTGTTTATACTAGTTTGATATTTATAGGCATATTTTTATTTTTAAATTATTTTATGAAGATAATTTCATTGACTATTTTTTTAACTCTTAATACAATTTGATACGTCAACAGAGGTATCATTTAATTTTATTTCTCCTTGTAAGTATACCGTCCCCTCGTAAATGACATAAAAATAAAACAAAAAAAATAGTTCACCAATTCTCATTTTCAGACGTAAAGAATAACAAAATATTTAAATATATTAAATCATTATAAATAACTTAAAATAATCTAATCACAGATTCACATCCAAGGATAAACAAAATATTTAAATATAAAAAAAATAATATATCTTGCAACTTTATATTTTAACTTTATACGTGGATAAACTATAATTAGTAACAATTTAACGACATACTCATTTTGCACCATATTATTTTATCAATGTTGAATTTTTAAAGTCAAGTAAAGTAATTTTTAGACTTAAAATTGACATAGATTCTTTTATTTTTAATCAATATAATGGCGAATATTATAGACTATATAAAAAGTATTACTCGTTATAAGCTTTATTGTTTTAGTAAATCATCTTAATTTTGAGTTTAAAAATGTATCAAATTTACTTTCAAAATTCAACAATGATCAAATAATTTAGAACAGATAAATTATTTGATATAGTGTGTAAGACCCCAACTTTTATGAATAAATATTTAATTTTTTTTATATATTATTTCGAAATAATAAGGTGTTGATTTGATAAATGTGAAAAGTTATGGGTGAAATGTACAAATATTTTAAAATGAGCAAGTGGATATAAAATATTCATTGTTGTCGGGGAATATTCGTTTGGTCGTGAAATATTCTTATTGTCGGGGAATATTCGTACGACGGTGCAGCTATTTGTGGACCCCACAACGGAATAACTGTCGGATATAGAAAGCGACAGAAATAACCTTTTTATAAAATAACGACGTAGTTGTTACCGTTAGTACTGTTGAAATATCCGGTGGTTAAAATACAGTAATACGCGGTGTTGCACAGTAGCACACAGTATTGCACAGTATTTTGAATTATTGATTCTTACGTAAGAAGTCACTACTCAATTATTGTTACAGTAATTACTGTTCAATATTTTATATGATTGATTCAATAATTGCTATAGTTGATATTTTATATTATTGATTCAATAATTGTCACTGCACAGTATTTCACATTATCAACTCAATAATTCATATTATTTGAATAATATTATTAGATAGCATTATTGACAATGTCTAAGGAAGTTCTGTCTAGGAGGGGTTATTTAATTGCGCGCTAGTAAGGAAAAGTTCTTATCGGAAGGCCCCCTCTTTTCTGGGAACGACTTGGTTGTCAATATTGTAGTTCTGTAATATTATTTGTGAATAATTAATTATTGATTTATATGATAAGAAAATATTTATTTTGTGGATATAAAAGAAGGAATTAGTGCTGATGTGTTTTTATCGGTATTTTGGTGTGAAAAATCATCCGTTTATGAATTTCGAATAATTTATATTTGGAATTTGGAAAAACTTTCTTCTACAAAGTTGTAGATAATTAAATTTCCTATACAAAGACATAAAATTTATATTTTTCTGATAAAGGGGCTATTTATTATGAATTATTGAAGTTTTAAAAAATAAATATTTTTTTAATGGGAAGTTGTCCCCACCGGTGGCTGATGGCTGATGGCTTTTGGGTCATGAGGCGGCTGGAATTTTTTAAAAATAAAATATTATTTTATTAAAAAAATCTACTTTGGCATCCTAAGCTTTTCTTATAAATAGGGTGTTTAGGTTAGAATTAAAAATCACACCAGAATCATAAGTTTTCTCTCTCTATAATATCGAGCATATTTTTGTGAGTATTTAGATACTTTGAGTGTTACTATTCAGTGCAAGTTTCCTTCGGTATTATATCCGATATTCCAGTCAGAAGTACTATTCTTTTGAGGTAAGGGATGTTATTTTTTTCGTAAATGATGATTCTTTTCAATATCATTATACCAAAATATTATCATGAATTTTATTATGAAATTCTTATTTTTTTTCCGTCGGGATTACTATTCACGTATACGGCACTATTCACGAAAAAATAAAATAAAAATTTATATGTCCAAAAATCTTGTTAAAGTTCTTATCTTTGATTGGATATAAGTTTTGAGCTTTATTTTTGAATTTTGCTCCACAAAGTATTATTATGGAGTATTCTTGAACTTGGATAAATTAGATTACGAATCCTTAGTCTTTGTTCTTTATCTCACTGGATTCGTTCTTTAAAATATTTTTCATCATCCTCAGTCCTAAAAGTGATATAGCTGAATATCTTTGGCCTGTAGAGCAAAGATGAATGATTACCTGATGAATATCTTTTGCCCGCAGTGCAAAGATGAATAGGTATTGAGATAAACATGACCACTGGTGATACAAATGAATATCTTTGGCCGTAGTGCAAAGATGAATATTTGATTTAAGATGTATATTGATTGATGTTACAGGGATAAAATATTGATAATGAACTTTCAAATCATAGAAGATAGTAGATTTCATTCTTTACTTAACTCTTCTAATGAATTGTTATTTCCGCTGCGAATATTGATCTAAAATTTGTTGTCAATAATATTTTATCTGAATTGTTAAAGACTAACGATAATTTATTTTTTATTATCTTAGTCATAATATTCTTTTACTGGGCTAGTTGAACTCACCTTTTTCATCTATTGTCCTCTTCAGAAAATGAGAATGTCGCGGGAACTAGTCGGGGGACAGAGTGATGGTCCGAGTTATAGCAGTAGTAGACCTCACTATTTCTGATAAATAGTGTAATAATAATTGTAATGAGGACTTAATTTGAATATTAATATTTTTTACATATTTGTATTGACACTCACAGTTGTGTGGTCGTATTTTGCATGACCGTGTGATATAAAAGTTTGTATTTAAATTATGTACCATGTATTTGACGACTCATAATGGGTTGGGTTGACTGGACCTATTTTGGGGGCGTCACATAGTGTGTCAATCTTATAATCATATCTTATCTATGTATTGATATACGTCGTAATCGTAATTCGATAAAAAACTTATACAATATATAACATGACTCTTAAATGTTTTAAATCAGTATAAATAACTTAAAATAGTCCAATCACATGTAAACATAGAATATGAGTAATAAATAAGGATTAGAATCTCCACCATTACAACTAGTCTCCAATTTTTCTAAACACAACATTTAACCATTTTGTCACAAATAAATGCGTAATATTATTTGTGTAAATAAAAGGAAAGCAAGTGGTACTACTTTCTTTTAATATTATTTTGTTTTTTAAAAGAATCTCCAAAACGACGTAGATTTAATAAAGGTATGTTATTTAAGAGAGATATGTTATTTAAGAGAGGTATGTTATTTAAAAGAGTTATGTTATTTAAGAGAGTGATCCCACTTGCTTTCTTTTTATTTATAAAAATACCACCCACGGCCCCTCTTGTTTTATAAAAAAAATCTCCAAAACGTCGTAGTTTTAATAAATGAGTACTATTTAAGGATAAGATCCAGATAACGGAGTGCTCTTGATCCTTCCTATATATATATATATATATATATATATATATATATATAGCTAAATTAAAAGATATGGAAGTAAATTGTAATTGAGATGATTTTAATCCAATAAATACAGGTGGACATATACGCGCTGGAGATAGCGTGGTTACCAACATTTTTTTGTATGGATTTCATGCTTCACGACTTCTGCTGTATATGCACGTGAAATATTAGAGTTCTTCTCCGGGGATTGGCACCGGCGACCGGCCCAATTTATTTTTTTGTTTTTCTCTCAAAAAATGTGTAATATTTATTCTAACTAATTTTTTTATAAAATTTAATAATTTAGGTGTAATTTAAATACATATACGAAATATGATTTTACAAACTCTACAACTCTGTTTCGTATATATATCTAAATTACACTTAAATTACTGAATTTTATAAAAATTATAATTAGAATAAATATTACACATTTTTTAGGAGGTAGTAAAAAAAATAAAAATAAAAATGGAGCGGTTGCCACTCCCGGTCGCCAGTCCGGTCAGCCTAGAATTTTTCAAAATATTATATTTCAGGGAGGGGGATATGAACAAAGAGTTGTACGTTAAGACACGTGGCCTGCAATTATATGAAGCAAATAATGGTGTTAGTAGCTGCCTGTTGTTGTCTATGGGCCACTTTTAATTACCAACTCCAAGTAAAAGACGAGGTTCAAATCAAAATTAATTTTAATTTATTTAATTTGGATATGGATGTAGTAATACCTTTTATTTTTGGAAAGAGAATATTGTGAGGTCAAATTTGGTTATAGTTTTATACATTAAGCCAAAATGACGTAATATTTACTAATAAAATAGTAAAATATCTACAATGAAAATTTTAGAAAAACATAAACTTTAATATAAATAAGTGTATTTACACCCGAGTATAACCGTACCAAGTTATATATTCTCTTTCCCCTTTATTTATTTGATAATTACATTACTTCGTATTTCATCTGCTCTAATATTATATAGCAAGCCACCTTATTCGATATTAGATTTTTTAGTGTATAAAAACATTTTAAAATATTATACTTGTGTAAGTTAAATAAGAATAACGGATTGCCGATTAGTAGTAGACATGCACAAACAGACCTTTAAAGCTGATATAGTATGAGTCATTCTGGCATCGAGTGTTAATTAGATTAGACAAGATCCAGACCATTTTTCAAACAAGGCAAGTCTGATCGGACTTTGGTGCTGAAACTAATGCCAATTTAGGACCTCTTAATGCCAACTTTCGGCTCACATATATATATATATATACACACTATATTATAATAAAAATATAATAAGTAATAATATATGGTATGTATACACTATATTGACTCATAATAGATTTTTTTAATCACAACTGTTTAAAAATAAATAATTCATTATTTATTTTTAAAAATAATATAAATTAGATTATTATTTAGTTTAAAATATTATAGAAAGATGTACATATATTGAGAGGATATGAGTCATATGTGATTAAAATTTATTTGACAAAATTATAAATTTTTAATTTGACCCCGTATAATAAAAAATTTATAAAATTTTAATAGAGTGAATTTATATATAATAATTAAAATTTTTAAAATTTATCTTATATTCACAAATAATTTTTTTTTACTGTGGGGTCGATTGATCCCACATATTCCATGTGGCGCCACTGGCACTAGTGGCGTTCGGTTGGCAGTCCAAGCTAGGCTATTACTGAGATATAGATTATGATTAGCTATTTTAATCATGCTCTAATCATATCTTAATATTTAATTATTTTATGAAATATTTTAATTATTTTATCTTGTTTATATGATTATAATAGGATTAGCTATGTTAATCATACAAACAAGATCGGTAAATCTTGTAATTGTATTGGAGTGGGTACTGGGTATCATTTTGGATGATTGTTTGTTTTTTAGAAGGTGTTTCGGGCCGCCACCTATGACACAGTTTACTAAAATATAGAATAGGATAGGTCATTTTAAAAAAATTATAGTCATTTTAAAAAAAGTGTGAGGTTAATTTTGTCTAACAAATTTTAATTTTAAATGGTAGGGATTATAATACCCGGTAGAACATTAGATTAAATAATCCATCATCTTAAGATAATTTAAAATCCCAAAATTAATAGTCCCAAATTCAAATGGGTCCTCTTAACATGTGCCCTTAGGGCACATGCTAAGCACACAGTTTAAGAGAATATTCTCTTGAACTGTGTGTATATTTTCTTAATTTCTGCGTTTGTACCAAATTAAAGAAAATATGCACACACTTTAAGAAAATATTTCCTTGAAATGTGTGATCAACATGTGCCCTAAGAGTACATGTTAAAAAATTTCATGTTTTATAAATCTTACTCACCCCTTGATAAAATTTCACGGATCCAGTTACCATGTAGTGAATTTCATGATAAGGTCATTTTACACCCAATACAGTGCTGACACACAGGCGGGAGGGTGATCTCTCCTCCTGCGTTTTAGCATTATATTGGGTGTTGGGGTGTAATTATTTGGGTCCAAATTGTATGGTGGGCCAAATTCGACGTGCAGTTATTTTAACCTACGTAGGAACCTGTTTTGGCAATTAGATTTTTAAGGAATCAAAGATTCCTAATTACATTCAATTTCTTGCTCCTAAGAGAAAAGTTAGGATATAATTCAACTCCTTTTTTTTCCTCTTTAAGGAGATTCTATTCAATCTCATTAAAAAATCATACCTAATGAAGAATCATAATTTTATACGAGAAATGATTCTATGGAGGTGGTGTGATCACAATAAATACAAGACTGCTATATCTTGATTTTAGAGCACACACAATATTATTTTTCAGTACTAGAACATTTAAACCTTATTATGATGAAATTCACTCCATTCTGACCCCCGAACTTCGCTTATTTGGTCAGAAGTGTCAATAAATTGTTACTATCAAACAAACTATTTGAAATCAAAAATGCAAAAAGTGCTTTTTGAAACTCCAACGCTTGCTTTTTGGGTAAGCCCATGTACTGAAAAATCTTTTTACTCTCAACCTCCGACCGTATGATTTTTCCTCCTCTATCTTCGTCATTTCAATCTTTGACCTTTTTGTACATGTTGAAGTATGTGTAAGGGTGAAATAATATCATACAATTCAATAGTTCTGATTGTTAAAATGAAAAATTATATTTATTAAATATTTTAAACAGATAATATTTAATTTTGATTCAGAATATTTATTTCATTCCGTCAAACGTTGTTGAACCGAACCTATTGTAGAGGAAAAATGCAGAAAAGAAAACGATGTAATTGTATTTCCCATCTCTACCAAACAAAACCCACGTGACGTGAATGGTGATGAATATACAGCTCATTTAATTGCACCTCTATGAATCGGCCTTCTTTCAAGTGTACACTCACTCGCTCATAGTCATAGAAATTGGCCGAATGTATACTCTCAAGCGATTACACCAACATATCTATACTCGCTTAGATTGAGGTGATGTTTGGATCGCGTCCAATCAATATAATAGTTTCCTAAATATAATAATAAATTATTTTATTTTTGACATATTTTTTTATTTCATTCACCTATTAATTCAGTACAAACCTTACATCAATTTAAATGTCTTTCATTACACTCATTAATAGATGTAATAGACCGTTGCATCTCTATTGCAATAGGTCATGAAAGACAAAATAATAATAACTCTAACTGATTTGATATTTTTAATTTATTCATTATATATAATTATTTAATTTAGTGAATCAAATATAATTTTAAATAAAATATAATAGCATTACAATTATTGCATGAATATCAAGAACGAACTAAACAAATATGTTATAATAATCTATTACCATTATATTATAATTCTATTGCATTACGTAGATTATTGCATTACAACAAATTTCTATTATTCGATAAACTAAACCCCACCTTACTATGGTGTCACAACTAATTTTAAAGATGATTTTACCTTTTAAATATATTTTTAATATATTATCCTCTCTTTGTATATGATTTTAAATTGAGCATGTGATTTTTTATTATGAATATTTTATATATATTGTATTATTATGCCTACCTATTTTACATTTGTAATCAATGTTGTCGATCTATTTAGAAAAATAAAATTATTTTTTAAGTCATAATTCTATAAATTTATCTTTAATTTTAAATTAAAGAGATCAAAGATATAGAAATTAAATAGTGGTGACATGATAATAATTAATATATCGAAATATACATAATTGTACATTGAAAATCCATGTCATTTTATATTTACTAGTGTTCATGACACATTGTGCAGTTAAAAATCTATTGTCGAGACATTAATATGCTGCATTTGGATTAAAGGTAGGAATGAAATGACTCATTCCTATGGAATAAAAAAAATTATGCTTGGTTGCGATTGGAATGAATTGAACTGTAAGACCCCAACTTTTATGAATAAATATTTAATTTTCTTTATATATTATTTCGAAATAGTAAGGTGTTGATTTGATAAATATAAAAAGTTATGAGTGAAATGTGCAAATATTTCAAAATAAGCAAGTGGTTATAAAATATTCATTGTTGTCGGGAAATATTCGTTTGATCGTGAAATATTCTTATTGTCGGGGAATATTCGTACGACGACGCAGCTATTTGTGGACCCCACAACGGAATAACTGTCGGATATAGAAAGCGACAGAAATAACCTTTAAATAAATAATGGTAAAACTGTTATGGTTAAACTGTTGAAATACCTGGTGATAAAAATACAGTAATACGCGTTGTGCACAATAGCACACGGTATTGCACAGTATTTGAATTATTGGTTCTTACGTAAGAAGTCACTTACTCAATAATTGTTACAGTAATTACTGTTCAATATTTTATATTATTGATTCAATAATTGCATGATATTTTATTGGTTCAATAATTGCTACTTACTATGTTATATGATTGATTCAATAATTGCTACCGTTGATATTTTGTATTATTGATTCAATAATTGTCACTGCACAGTATTTCACATTATCAACTCAATAATTCATATTATTTGAATAATATTATTAGATAGCATTATTGACAATGTCTAAGAAAGTTTTGTCTAGGAGAGGTTATTTAATCGCGCGCCAGTAAGGAAAAATCCTTATTGGAAGGCCCCCTCTTTCCTGGGAACGACCTGGTTGTCAATATTGTAGTTCTGTAATATTATTTATGAATAATTAATTATTGATTTATATGATAAGAAAATATTTATTTTGTGGATATAAAAAAAGAAATTAGTGCTGAGGTGTTTTTATCAGTATTTTGGTGTGAAAAATCATCCGTTTATGAATTTTGGATAATTTATGTTTGGAATTTAGAAAAACTTTCTTCTACAAAGTTGTAGAGAATTAAATTTACTATGAAAATAACATAGAATTTGTATTTTTCTGACAAAAGGGCTATTTATTATGAATTATTGAAGTTTCAGAAAATAATTTTTTTTAATGGGAGGTGGGCCCCACTGGTGGCTGATGGCTTTTGGGTCAATAGGCGGTCGGGAATTTTTTTTAAAAAAATATTATTTTATTAAAAAGTCTACTTTAGCATCCTAAGCTTTTTCTATAAATAGGGTGCTTAGGTTATAATTGAAAATCACACCAGAATCAGAAGTTTTCTTTCTCTATAATATCGAGCGTATTTTTGTGAGTATTTAGATACTTTGAGTGTTGCTATTCAGTGCAAGTTTTTTTCAGCCTTATATCCGATATTCCAGGCAGAAGTACTATTCTTTTGAGGTAAGGGATGTTATTTTCTTTCGTAAATGATGTTATTCTTTTCAATATCATTATACCAAAATATTAACATGAATTTTATTATGAAATTCTTACTTTTTCGTCGGGATTACTATTCACGTATACGACACTATTCATGTATACGGCACTATTCACGGAAAAATTAAATTTTCTTCTATTTGTCCAAGTTACTTGTTAAGGTTTCTATCTTTGATTTGATATAAGTTTTGAGCTTTATTCTTGAATTTTGCTCCACAATTGATTATTACGAAGTATTTTTGAATTGGATAAACTAAAATATGAATACTTAGTCTTTGTCCTTTATTTCACTGGATTCGTTCTTTAAAATATTTTTCATCATCCTCAGTCCTAAAAGGTGATATAACGGAATATCTTTGGCCTGTAGAGCAAAGATGAATGATTACCTGATGAATATCTTTAGCCGTAGTGCAAAGATGAAAAGGTATTGAGATGAACATGACCACTGGTTATACAAATGAATATCTTTGGCCGTAGTGCACAGATGAATATTTGATTCGAGATGTATATTGATTGATGTTACAGTGATAAAATATTGATGATAAACTTTTAAATCATAGAAGATAGTAGACTTCATTCTCTACTTAACTTTTCTAATGAATAGTTATTTTCGCTGCGAATATTAATCTAAAACTTATTGTCAATAATATTTTATCTGAATTGTTGAAGAATAACGATAATTTATGTTCCATTATCTTAGTCATAATATTATTTATTGGGCTAGTTGAGCTCATCCTTTTCATCTATTGTCCTATTCAGAAAATGAGAATGTTGCAGGAACTAGTCGGAAAACAGAGCGATGGTCCGTGTTAGAGCAGTAGTAGTCTTCGCTATTTCTAATAAATTATGTGATAATAATTGTAATGAGGACTTAGTTTGAATGTTAATATTTTCTACATATTTATATTGATACTCACAGTTGTGTGGTCGTATTTTGCACGACCGTGAGATATAAAAGTTTATATTTGAATTCTGTACCATGTATTTGGCGACTCAGAATGGGTTGGGTTAACTGGACCTATTCTGGGGGCGTCACATGAACAATCTTTTTTTTTGTTGTTGCTATTTTCAACTGAAATTTAACATTTTTGTCAAAAAATTCATGCCCAAAGCCTTGTGAGTAGTTTTTATTATTATTATTGAGTCATGAGGGTCTTAGAAGAGGGAGAGCATGAAATATCTCATTCCAACTAGAATGAAATGAATCATTCCAATCTTCATTCCATTCCTCCAATCCAAACGCAATATTTTAATAGGGTTTTTAAAAATTGGGGGAGAGTAGAATAATTTTTGAAAGATAATAGAGAAAAAATTGGAATGAAATGTTTTAAAATTGTCAATTTAAAATGTGCATATATTAACATCATATAATCCACGACTTTTGATTTAATAGAATATATTAAGTACATTTTTCATACAATTTTAAAAAAATTAAGTAAAAAAATAATAAATTTTTTGTTTACCCATAATGGACCATAAGTAATACAATAAAGTTTTTTTTTTCATTTTTTAAAAAAATAGTGGACTATAGGGTAACATAGATTCTATATAAAAATTTATATTTAAAGTGTCTACTTTAATTTTTTTTTTCTATGAGATTAATATTTAATTTAATTATTTTTTTTGTTTAAAATAATTATAAAACTATAATTTAATATATATTTATAAAAAATAATATACATGTTAATATAAATTTATCGTCGTATATAAATAATAGTCAGCGAGAGTATTATTTTTATCGTGACATTAAGGGCGTATTCGGAAACTCCTTATTTTAACCGACTTATAAGTTAAAATATAAGTTAGACTTAAAAATTATTTTAAATTGTGATTTATAAGTTAAAGTGTTCGGTATCAATTTGACTTATAAGTCAAAAATTAAGTTCAAACAAGTTATGAAGGTGTTCGGCTCATAATGACTTATAAATTAAAATAATATAAAGATTATTAAAAAGAATATTAATAAAAAGAGTGACAAAATAAAAAAAGGCAAAATAAACATTATATTTTTTGATCAAACTAATTTATTTTAAAAATTAACTTATAAGTTAAAAAATAAATAATCCCTAAACACTCAAATATTGGCAAAGAACTTTGATCAACTTATAGATCACTGGGAACACTCCTAAGGGCTAAGAATGAAGATATTTGCATTTTCATAGTCGCGAGAGTAGCGAGTAGTGTTGAATGAAGTAGGGCCACAGAGTCTGAGTACCTGTCCTCCCTCCTTTTCCAGCTTTAAATACATCCCCATTTGCGTTTACCAAAATCTCCTCATCCGTTCTTCCACTTCACACTCCAACATAAAAAAAAAACTTGAGAGGGGGTGAGAAAAGTTCGATTTGTTTAGAGAGAAAATAACAACTGTAATGGGGGCGAGGGTAGATCTGGACGGAAAGCCGATACAGCCGATAACGATATGCATGATCGGCGCCGGAGGTTTCATTGGATCTCACTTGTGCGAGAAGCTGATGTCGGAGACGTCGCACAAGGTTTTGGCGGTGGACGTTTACAATGACAAGATCAAGCACTTGCTTGAACCGGCCACTCTCCCCTGGGCCGATCGGATTCAGTTTCACCGCATCAATATCAAGAACGATTCTCGACTCGAAGGTCTCATCAAGATGGCCGATCTGGTACCTTTTATACATATCTACCACTTTCTGTAATTACTTCTCCATTTCTTTCTTGGTTTCGCTTTTAATTGCTCAGATTTGCTCTTGACTTTTGTTTTTATAATGTTTATTGTTAATTATGGACCGTCTTGGATCTGTAGTTAAGGTTATAGATCTTATATGTATTCTCATTATATGATTTTGTTTATGTTCTCCCAATGCTATTATTATTTTCAATTTGATCTATTATATCTATGTTCAGCTTCTGAATTTCCTGATTCCCTTTTGAATTTTGCTGTTCTGGAGTTTCTCTTATCAATTAGGGATAGTTTTGGATCTGAATTGGCACATTATCTCCATAGCAACTTCCTAGAACCGTACTTTAGTTCTGTCGTAGCTTTTTCAGTTTCAAACTAATTTTGATGCATTGATGGAATCTCTCTCTCTCTCTCTCTCTCTATAATTTACACTCCATTTGGTCTTTGCTATATCTTCAGGCGTTGCTTTTCTTGTCTTAAATTTCTTCATGAATTTTGGAGTTTCTAACTGTTCTTGATGTTCCATAGCTGTATATTATTTCTCAGAATGTTCCTTATGCCTTGAATTCCATTTGAAGCTTTTAATTTTCTAATTATGCTGTTTCAGTAGCAGTTATTGTTTTCTCAATTTTTCTGTCTTCTTTTTTAATTTTTGGTCATTCTGTGCTGAACTTCTACATTTCTTGTGGTGTAGATCATAAATCTTGCAGCGATCTGTACACCAGCTGATTACAATACACGCCCTCTTGATACGATCTACAGCAACTTCATTGATGCCCTCCCTGTGGTATGCCTTTTAATTTCAGTTACTGTTGGTCTTGTGTGTATTTTTGAAGTCTAATTCAGTTGAGTTTGATAGATGTTGATGTGTGCTGATTTGTTTAGGTGGAATTTATTTTCTTTTCCTTTTTCCTTTATTCAGAAAGATCTAAAACTTTTACGTGTTTCTTTTGCTTTTAGGTGAAATACTGTTCAGAGAACAATAAGCGTCTCATTCACTTCTCTACTTGTGAAGTCTATGGGAAAACAATTGGTAGCTATCTTCCTAAAGATAGCCCCTTGCGCCAGGTAAGGGTCAACTTTCTATACCTGTGATCTTTTGTTGACTAATTATGTTTAAGAGAGTTTGGATCTGTGGGTAATATTATGGTGATATATCTCTATTGTTTGCATTGTCCTCTGTCTGTAATATACATTCCATCATCAGTTAAGTTGACCAGTGTTGCGTTGTTTTTTTACATGTTTACAGTTCTCCATTAGATCTCATCCTTAGTGTACAATTTTACTATTAGATCTTATCAGCCCATATACTGGTGTGAATTTAGGGAACATTCTCCTGAGTTACACAAATCAAACTACAACTTGGGATTATATTTGATGTACACAAAACTGAAAACAGTGGAATCTAGATGCCTCCTTCCTGCATCATCAATCTCTAGTAGAGTAGAAATCTAACACTCACCTTTAAACCTATATAAATAATAGTGGTCAGCTTGGAATTCAAATCACACATTGAGCACATGAAGTACAGATAGAATAATAGAAAACTAAAGGTAGCGAGAAATATGAGTTGAAATATTGTTGTGGAGGTGGCTAGACTAAGATAGAACATCTCCAATAGATAAGGTTATACTGCCACAGTCTCTGGAAACTCGCAAGTCTGTCAGATATGAGATGCAATTAGTATTGTGATCCAATTTCTCTATCATAGTATCATGGTTAGCTGTGAAAATTGGTGACATAAGCCACTCAGGTTCAAATCATGGATTGCATTTGGAATAAGAAGCCTCAAGGAGGGGAATGAAAAGGAAAGAGTATCTGGAGATTAAAGATCGGATTTGGAGCTAGATACATTTGTGATTTCCTTGTGTTTTACTAAATGGGTAGTGTAGTTACTCCCCCTATTCCAACTGCTTTTGTAGCGTTTGTTTTAAGTATGATTATTAGGGTGGTCATAATTTAGTCCAAGCCTGATGAAATGTATTAATTCAAATATGACCAGAACAACTGATTAGTTAATAATTGGATTTCATGTTTGCATGGTCTCTTGTTAGAGAGCTGATTTGTAGAATGGGAATATTTTTAATGTATTTTGGCATCTCAATTTATGTTCAATATTTATCATGAACATGATTATATCACTCTCTTAGGTGATATCATATTGAGTTTGATGTTTGGATCTTACTGGGGATTCAAACCCCTTGTGGTAACTTGGGTGCTGAAAAAATTGTTTTTCAAAAAAATATTTCTGTAATAGTTTGTTGGACGATGTTTTATGATTGCAAAATTATGGGCTAGGCAAGTGTTTCAATTTTCAAGTATTTTTGGTGCACTTATAGATTGTGTCTATTGTGGAACTGAGTTTAAACATTTGTCCGAGTTCAATGGTCTATGAATTTCATACTAGCTTAATCTAGTAGATGCACCAAAGTTCTCATTTCCTTTATGCAGGATTAAATGGATACAAGTTTTTGAGTAATTTAAAATAGTTCTAGTTTGTTATAGCCAGACTGTTCTCCCCCTTTTTGATGATATGACAATACATAATGCCATTTAATATACATGCTCCCCCTAAATTTATGACTCCCCCTAAATTTATGCCGATAAATAGAATCATATAAATATATGTCCATAAGGAGAATCATGAACACATGACTATTATGTTAGAAAGCAAATAAATACATTATTCCATAAAATCATAACAACTATTATCCTTAATATGATATCAAATTATCAAAAAGAAATAAATCATCAATTTAGTTATATCTATACCCCTTTGTCATCAACAAAAAATAATTCATATCAATTTAGCAAGTAAACAGTATAATCATACCTTTGTGATTTGTTACCTATATGTCAGAATTTTTACCAGTAGAAAGCTTGATGGTTGTGCTCCTTACTATAGCTTTGGACTTTGAATTTTCATAATCAAATTTCTTTAAAAGCTCTTCTTTTGGTCATCCTAATGTTAAGGTTTTTAATGCTCAAGTTAGGAGAATGATTTTTTTTACTATTCTGGACAATCTAGGATGTCTGACATTGGACAATCACTCATTTGGCTCATGATCTGGAATGTTAGCTTTTGCCTCTGAATGTTCGTCTGAATTGTCTTTTAAAGCAGACGGTTCGAGCTGTCTGGATTTAGGTGTCTGTATGTCTGATTTTTCTACTAAAACAGACGGGTTAGGATGTCTTTTTTCCTGATTCGCCTGATTGTTCTACTGATGCAGACGGCTTAAGCTGTTTGGATTCTGCTATTTGAGATCCATGATTCTGGTTGATCCTCATTGTCTTCCTTTGACAGATCGTGCTTAATATCATCAAAAAATAATATGTACTGATTCCTCATCAAAATTGTCATTTATATTAAATATAGTGCATTTAACACACAAATTGTTTTTTAAAAAATAATAATATTATGAACTTTTGTGTTACAAAATCCATATATCTAATTAAAACTCTATTTAAAAAACAACATGAGGTACTTACAGATTTCGCCAAATCATTTATAGGTAACTTACTCTCTCAAAAGTAAAGCACTATCGTCTTTTTTTTGACCTTGAGATATCTACAAAACAAACAAATAGTCTTTACCTTTTTGATGTCCAAATTTTCTTGGGTCCTTTTGGGTTGGTAGCATTTAAATCACATTTATTTATCCAAATTTGTTTTATTCTAATTTTATTACAATTAGAATCAAAATGACCTTTAAAATCACATTTTTTACAAGTAACTAACGGTGAACAATAAAGTGGTTTTTTATTATTAGTTCTATTTTTCACATTTTTAATAGGATTATACCCAATTCCTTGTTTATTAATACTAGACCTTTGTGGCCCTAACATAACATGTTGGTTCTCTTCTCCGTGCACAAATTTAGCAAGATCATTTTTTAAATATGTTATTTCTGCATTTGTTACATTATCATCACGTTGCACATTTATCATTTTTTCATCATTAAAAGCATCTATGCAAGCATATCTCATTTTCAAATTTTCTTTTAAAACTTCATTTTCATTTTTAAGATATTCATTTTCTTTTCTATCTTTAATAAGCGACTTAACTTCATTCATTAGCTCATTTTACACAATTCTTAAAATAAGCAGTCTTTTTTTTGAGTTGTTGATTTTCATTTTGTAAAGCAAGATAATCAGATGTAGATATTTCAAAAGCTTCATGAAAATTTGTTACCTCAAGTTGATCATCGTCTTCTAGTTCTATGAAACAGATTTGGCCAGTTTCTTCTTCTTGTTCTGTTTTGGACTTACGCACTGGAGTTGAGCTACCTTTTTGATTGTTCCTTTGTTTCTTCTTTTGATGCAGTCTCTCGAGTTTTCTTGAAAGCATTTCAATTTCTTCATCAAAGTCTTCGCCATCACCTTCCATGTTGCTTTCGGCTTGAAGTGTTAATGTTTTCTTTATTGGTGTTTCATCTTCTTCATCTTACCTCCTGAGTTGATTTTCAAACTCTTCAAACTCTCCGAATAAGGTGAGAGTTTCCATGGTACTGATTGTTGTTGAATCTTGAAGAGTTGTAACCTTTGGTGCGAATCATTTAGGCATGATTCTCAACAGCTTTCTATTGATTTTCTTTTGTTCAATTTTTCTCCCTAGCATGCTGAGTGAGTTCATTAGCGTGAGAAATCTCGCTTGAGCTTCATTGATTGTTTCATCCTTTTCTAATTTGAATAGCTCATAGTCTTGCATTAGCATACTCAACTTCACCTCCTTGACTTTGGAAGTACCTTCGTGACTCATCAAGATATTGTCTCACATTTCTTTTGCTGTGTTGCACGATGATACTTTATCAATTTCAGTTTGGACAATTCCGCGTAGCAAGGTGTTCATGGCTCTTGAGTTGTAGGAAAACATGTAGTTTTCATTTGCATCCATTTTCATGAGAGTCTTCGGTTTCCCATCATCATGTATAGGAATGACAGGTCCATTTTCAACTACTCACCATTGCCATGGGTCTCTCTTGAGATAAATTTTCATTCTAAATTTTTAAAAGTTGAAGTTCTCGTTTCCTATCAACAGAGGTGGTCGGCTTGTTAATGTCATTCTTGAAAATTGAGGTGTGCCATAGGATCTTTCCCTACGACATGCAAAGATCAATATTAGTAGAGCCTTACTCTGATACCAAATGTAATTCCCGTGTATATGCACACCTAGAGGGGCACCATAGGTGTCTAAACTAAAACGTGATTAACAATGGCTAACTTTTAATTTTCTGTAACAGTACTAAAACAGACATTAGAAAGCAAAGAAGAATAGGGTCTGGATTAGACCAAATTATATTTTAGTTATAATGCAGACCGATGAAGCGAATTAGGAACAGTGTCTGGATTAGTGTATTTTTTCTATTAGAAGACCACTGTTACGAGAATATGTTAAGACGTCAAAATAAAATTCTAACAATCAAACCACAAGAAATATAAAATCACAAGACACAAGGATTTTTACGTGGTTCTGCCCTTAACCTCTAATGGCTTAATCCACGTCCAATACCAATCGGTATTGGAGACTCTTTTTATTAAATTTAATATTCAATTAAATACAATAAAAAGAACTTCCTATTCAAATAAGCTTTCCACTGTGATGGACACATCTGCCTCATTTGCACCACTGCAACTTTTCTCACCACTAAAACCTTTGCATGTCTGTAACCTTGAAAGCTCTTTTTGAACAGAATATATCCACCACTGGATCGATCAAGTCACACTACGCTTGAACTCAAAATTTGTTACAAAGTATTTTGAATACACTATGTTGTGATTTTCCAACAAATAAAAGACTAATCAGAATAACAAAGACTTGCTAGAATAAACAATGATAGCTCTCAATGGAAGTATATAATGAGTAAGACTGATATTTGCTTTTTTGTTTCTTTTCAGTGATATATGCTTCCTTGTGTGTAAGCCCCTGATATATCTCTTTGATTAACATACACCAACGGATACAATATAAGAGACAATTGATATATCACAAGTTTTCAGCAACTTTAAAAGACCCACTGGATATAACATATTAGATATATAATATCCTAGTCAAACTAAAATGGCTGAAATAAAGGAACAAAGAATATATCTGATAGAGTTTTGATTTAAATCCAATAACAAGTCAAAGCATATCAAAACAGTTCCTTATAGGACTCCTTTTCAAATATATAATACGTTATTATTAAAAGAAACCCTCTTCAGTAATCATAGATTCAAATATAAAATATCCAATGAACTATAATTCCAAATTGGGCTAAATACATAAATTTATTAAACATATTTAAAACATCCCAAATAATTAAACACAAGTCCATTAAATAACACAAACCCAATAATATTGTCATCATTAAAATCTGAAACCAACATGATCTTATTGCAAGTTATTATGTAAACTATAAATATGATATACTTGTACCTTTTACTGCTATCTTTTTATCTGGAATTCTGGATCTGCTTGCTTTTTGTTGAAAATTTTCCACGTCATCATTGTTTAATATCATCAACAGGATCCTGCTTATTATATTCTGAAAGAGGACGAGTCACCTTGCATCTTTGGCTCGATTGAGAAGCAGAGGTGGTCATATGCATGTGCAAAACAATTGATTGAGAGGCTAATCTATGGTGAGTGCAATTTGTCTATGGTTGTACATTCTTCCGTTGTGGTCTCTATCAGTTTTTGACACTTAAATTGTACTTTTGGCAGCTGAGGGTGCAGAAAATGGTCTTGAATTCACCATTGTGAGACCTTTTAACTGGATTGGACCGAGGATGGATTTCATACCTGGTATTGATGGTCCCAGCGAAGGTGTTCCTAGGGTTCTGGCGTGCTTTAGTAATGTTAGTTCAAATTCAATTCTATCTTGGCCCTAAAATTAGTTACTGTCAAGCAGTTGTACTAATGTTGTTTGTTTTCTATCTAGAATCTCTTACGACGTGAGCCGCTCAAGCTTGTGGATGGTGGCGAATCTCAGAGAACTTTCATTTATATCAAGGATGCCATTGAAGCAGTTCAATTGATGATTGTGTGTAAAAACTGTTGTCATTTCGTTCTAACTAATGTTTGGTTATAATAGAACTAGGAGGTGAATGGTATTTTCTTTTTTTCAGGAAAATCCGGCCAGGGCTAATGGCCATATATTCAATGTGGGCAACCCTAACAATGAAGTTACAGTCAGGCAGCTTGCTGAAATGATGACCCAGGTTGACAAGCTATTCTTTTATTTCACTGCTTTCTGTTCTATCTTAATTAGCATAGATGCATGCATGTTCCCTTTGGTACCAATTGTTCTTTTCGTTTGCAGGTTTATTCAAAGGTAAGTGGAGAACTATCCATAGAAAGTCCTACCATCGATGTAAGCTCCAAAGAATTTTATGGTGAAGGGTATGATGACAGTGACAAGAGAATTCCGGACATGACCATAATCAACCGACAACTTGGTATTGCTTCTTTCCTCTTTAATACTCCCTCCATTTTTTTTACTTGACGTTTTAGGAGAAAACATAAAGATTAAGAAATGCAATTAATGCTTTCTTTGATTGATTAAATTGAGTATACAATCTCAATATAACCCTTCATAATTCATTGAAGATGAAAGATAAAAACAATTTAGTATTTAATGCAGGGATAATACGGTAAACTTAAGTCATTAATACTTTCTTGAAATCTACAAACGACAAATAAAAAGAAACAAATTTCACTCTCTAAAAGAACAAGTAAAAAGGAATGGAGGGAGTATGTAAATATTGTGTACAACAAGTATTTTGAGGGCCAAGAATTATCTGATGAATGTTTTGCCTGTGGGATTTTACTAGGTTGGAACCCTAAGACATCACTTTGGGACTTGCTAGAATCAACTCTTACATACCAACACAGGACATATGCTGAAGCTGTGAAGCAGGCCATTGCAAAACCAGTTGCAAGTTAACGGAAATAGATGTAATATTGGCTTGCTCATACAACTGGGGGTGGATGGTTCTGTGTAGTGTTTTGCTCCCAGGTGTTTAAAGTCTTTTCAAATACCTCTTAAATATATCGGTATGGTTGATGGTTGATTCTTGTATACGCTGCAGTATTTTTTATTTATTTTTTGGTATTTCCAGTGTTATTAGCCCAATAGCTTACAGTTTGTCAGGAATCTGTATCTATAATATCTAGTAGACTGTTAAGGAACTGCCATAAGCATATTTCGCTTTTAAGGCTGAATTCAGTAACTACATTTTTCGTAGGACATATTCAAGGAAATCCTGTTCTTTTAAGTTTTTTTTTGGTGGTTATTATATTCATCCCTTTGTTCCCTTTAAAGGGGGGAGCATGTTGTATTTGTATTATTTTCTTAAACCTGATCAAGCCCTTATATTCTTTTTTATTTATTTGTTTTCTGTTTTACGATTTTCCCTACTTATCATGCTCGAGTTAATTTTGTGAGGGTACAGGTTATGAAATATGGTCAGACTGTACCCTGTTTCACTTTTGTATTATTTATTGTTTGGGTGGAAAAGGGTTTTGATTTTGTATTCTTATGTCTGTCTTCTACTAGTATGGATAATGATGTCATGTTGTAGTATGGATACTGATGTGCGTCAGAAAATAATGCGGTAATGTTTGTTGTGCATTGTGGTCCATTGACGAGTAGTAGAGTCGGTTGTGAAGAATAGAGTTGGTCTGCTAATGGATAGTAAACACTAGAAGGGAATTGATTTATATTTTGACAAATTTATGACAGTTAAACAAATGGGTCATACTTATAATTTTTATTAATTTCATGTATCGATAAACATGCAACTGTAATTATGCAGAGTAGGACATGAGAGCATGAAACCGGTTAGGAGTTTTCAACTCTCTTGGGTAATACAAAATTTTTTTGTTTTAGGATTATGCTTGGAGTAGTTTAGCAAGTTTCGTGCATGGAGAAAAAATTTGTTTTAATTTATTTGTGGTTTACAACTTTTTTATAGGAGAATAAGTTATTTACTTTAAAAATTCTAGGGGGACTGGTACTAGTGTCCGGTCTTATTTTTTTATTTTTGTTGACTTCTAAAAAATTTATAATATTTATTTTAACTCAAATTTTTAAAGAATCCAGTAATTTAAATGTATAGGTGTATATATTTATAATTTGGATACATGTAAAAAATATAGTTTAGGATTTAGTGTTTTGAGAGTCAAAAAAAATAAAAAAATAAAAAATTAGATCAGTCTCTACTTCCCTGTCGCCCTAGAATGACTCTATTTACAACTATATCACTCCTAACTTTTCTCATTGTCTCCAAAGAAATTTTATCACTTGTATTAGTAATTTTCAACTTTCCATAAATGGATAATGATGAAATTTCATTCAAATTTTAATTAATAAATAATAGTATTAAATGACTTTCTTAATTTATCTCCATAAAACTATTATTATGGAATGTAGATAGTACCTACTAGTCAACATGCCGCCATTATTTGAGCTAACCCTTGGAAGTTGTGGTGTTAAACTAGATGGATTTAGTTTTTCTCCCTATAGTTCCCGCCCAAATGCCTCCGATCTCTATCGTAGGTGTCAAAGAGCAATGAGAAGAAGGCCGAAAAAGAGGGGGTTGGAATGTTGGACCAAGGGCAATGCATTTGATGCAAGTTTATATGACCATCAAGTTGAGGTTCCGCAACAATTTTTTCTAACCACAACAGTATGGGCTATATATATAGTAGGAATTTCTTAATATGTGCCCTTAGGACACATACTAAGCACACAGTTCAAGAGAATATTTTCTTGATCTGTGTGCATATTCCTTTGAACTTTGTGCAAATGCAGAAATCAAGAGAATATGCATACAGTTCAAGAAAATATTTTCTTCAACTGTGTTTAGCATGTGCCCTAAGGACACAAGTTAAGAGGACCCATATATACTCAAAACATAAAAGAGTGAGTGACATACATGCATGCATCTACTACAATAATCCCAATTTATATTATATTTCTGCTGTAAGCAAAGTAATGATTTTCTATTCTAAAACAGGTGTCACTATAAATTGAACATCAAGTATTAATATAAACTTTTCATGCAAAATAATAGCCTAAGCAATAATAAACTTAACTTTAAGCCTGCAGGTTACAAAAAAAGCATATAATAGTCCCACGCTCCTCCTATTAATCATACTAGTCACTTGGCCACACATAATTGCCTGCAAATTTTACAAGTAGAAATATAAAATTTAGTGTCTTATAACTTCATCGTAAATTTGGTGGCTGCCGCTAGCGAACTATGCGGCCACCACCCGTTAATAGTTTTAGCTGCCATTAGCGAACTATGCGGCTACCACCGGCGTATTGACTGAAGACACCAGTCACCACCAATATGTCGGCGGCTACCACCGGCCAGTGTGTCATAAAACCAAAGGAGGATGGAATGAAAAAAAGTATATCTAAACACGCCCGGTGGGACTCGAACCCACAATCGCCTGATTAGAAGTCAGACGCCTTATCCATTAGGCCACAGGCGCTTGATTCACAATGGCCTCTCAATTGCATTTTTCAAACCATTAGCAAACCAAAATAGTCAACAGGATTCCATGTACATTTATTAACCATCAAATTCATGAAGTAAATGACGCTTTTATTTTAACTTTTGATGTTTAATAAACATGAAAAAAAATAAATTAAAATAACTTTTTTTTAATTACATAAGAGCACTGATTGGCCAAGTCAGCGGACCAGTTGCATTGTAAAAAGAAAAAATTTATCATCCAAGTGCAAAAATTAAAAGAACAATCATTAAAGTGAAAAAAATGTAAATATTTGGGAGTAATAATTATATTTAAGCCTAATCAAACCAACCAAGATGTTAAAATGAGAATTAATGTATAAAGTATTAACTGTATTTGGAGTAAAGCAAGAAAATTTATTGCATTAACAAATATTATACCTTAATTAGACAAAGATAACACTCTTAATGCAATAATTATTTATATAAACAAAATTTAATTGGGCATGTTGTGGTCAAATGTCAATAAATAATTTAATATGACTGAAACAGAGCATAAAAATGTGCTCCTAATATCTCATTCCGTAACAATTAAAACCATCTGTTAATTACTAGTACTACTACCAAACTTCATTCAAATATTTGGATTCGGTTAGTATGAAGTGAATTTCATAGTAAGTTCACTCAATATCCAATACAGTGCTGATACATAGACAAAAAAGATAATTTCTCAACTCTCTGCCTGCGTGTCAACACTATATTAAATATAAAATAAACTTACCATAAATTTACTACATACTAACCACTTCCCAAATATTCATTGCCTACATTAAAAGCAAAGCAAAAAATTGCATTCAATGCTTTTGTATGACCCACTTTACCAATACAATAACACATTTATTTTTATTATTATAATTATTATGTTGCCCATAAGAAATTAAGAATCACACATTCTCCTTGGGGCCACCCCTAATGGACCCCTCTTCCCCAAAGGGAAAAAAATAAAAAAATTATAATTGCTATTTTTTTGTTAAATTATAATTGTGAAGTTAAAATCGCATTATTAATAAAATATTTACAATGGATAAATTATTTTTATTTTTATAATATATAATAATTTTAATATCGTTCGTGTATGCACATCCAGTATATTAAATTTAAACTTTATAATTAGAAAATATATCAAGAATAATTCACTATATTCTATAAAGAATTGATATTTTCACAAGTAAATTTGATAGTTCCACAAGTTCTTCCTCACGTGAATAGTAAGTGGGGTCTCCCTGATGTGAGTAAATTTACTTGTAAAAATATCAATTCTCATTTTATATATGTAACTGAAAAATTATTAATTATTTATATAATTGGTAATAGAAAAGTTATTATACATAAATTCGTAATATATATAAATTTTTTTTTTTCACTCAAAAAAATAATAGATGAGCTCACCGAAGGCTCCTCACTGAACCGTTCGACCAAATGCCTGACTGAGAGACAAACTCAAAAAATCACTCGCACATAATCATTTCCGTTCCCTCCCTCTCTCTGTCTCTCATCATTAGCCATGTCTTTATGTCTCTCCTTCAATTTCTAAGCCGGCCTAAAGTTAAATACAAACTATGTGTTATATAAAACAATACCCAAGCAGAAGCTCATTAATTTTATATGATTTTGGCCTTAATTTTGATGGGTCAAACCCATAAAGTTCGAATCTTTTGCAAGCACTCGTAGAGCAGCGTGTCGTGATCCGTACGTATATTAAAGTTCAATGGACCGTGATGGTCACTGCTGTTGCTGTTGGATAAAATGGTCCGGGGTAATGTCGTTTCTGGCATTTGAGTTCTGCTTTTTACAAGTACAAGTGTGCTTACCTGTAAAATACCCATTATTTCTTTCTCTATAATTTAATGGCCCGGATGATCTGGATTGATTCAGTGAAATCAGTTTGTATATTTCAGTGGGTTTATTGTTGGCCTACTACAATTTTTGAGCGTGTAATTAATATGTGATGACATATGGGTGTTTGATATTTAATTCAATTGGTTTGAATTGGGAAAGGAGGAGAGAGAAAAGGGCTGGACTTTGTTTGAATTCTTGCTTGGGTCAGCCATGGCTCCTGCGGGGAAGGTTTCTGGGTTTTATCGGGAGGGCAATGACTGGTATGCTTTTTCTGTTTGTGGGTGTGATTTTTTACTTTCTTTCTTGGCTCAATTCTTGATATATAGTTTTCCAGTTCGAAAAATTAGAGTTTTTTTAGCTATATGTTGAATTTTTCTTTGAGTTATAATCTATAACTTTAGCATTGAACCAACTGAAATATAATTGTATGTTGGTTGAAATTCATGAATCAAACATGTATTTTGATAAGTGTCTCAGTTATTTACCGGGTTAAAGAAGAATAAAGGGGTATTGATTCTATGAATCTATCCACTCCATAACATTTTCAATCATCTTCCAGTCCAATCATTCACCTACCCTCCAATTGTACCCTTTGATCAGAATCTTCTTATCATTTAAAAGGGGTGCTAAATTGTTTGGTGGATGAAGGACTAGAACTTGTTTGCAAAGGAGAGGAATCTTAAGCAGAAGTAATTCAGCTGTTTCTAGAAAAATCAGTTTCATGGTGATATAAATCACTATTAAAACAAGGGCTTTTTTTTTTTGTAACTTTGATGTAATATTTGTTTGACAGGTTCTGCAATGGAACTTTGCCTAGTGATATCATTGTTGACATTGATGGAGAAAAGTTTCATCTTCACAAGGTATTGCTTCTTCTCATCCATCTATAAGAACCGAGTTATAATCTTCACTTATATCTTTTATTAACCATTGCTGAGCCTATGAGAGAGCTAAAAGTTCTTGGAAACTTCTTTGGCAATTTTAATTGTGTATTGCTCTGCTTGGAGTATCATACCAGTTCCTAAGCAGCATTCTGCTTATGAATTCGGAGCCTGACGAGTTCACTATCGGCCATGACAATACATTACCTGATTTCTCTTTCTTATATGGAGACATATAAATTGGCAAATGAATGGATCCTCTTCAGATTGCCCACAATTTTAATCCTGATAAACATTCAGGTTATTATTGATCGTTTACATAAACGGTACTCTAGGCTATGGATGATCAATGATGAATGGGGGTTTTCAGTGTCTGCACGTACTTTAAATGGATATCCTGTGTTAGTATCTACTACAAATTTTAAACAGAATTTATTGGTTTCTATGGTGAACTCGGTGAACTCTTCATCTTCACAAGGATAGTTTTATGAAAATGTCTCTATCTTGGGGGAGGGGGGTCTTATTCATCTTAAATGCGGGTTGTGAATTTTCATTAGTGAAGTATTGATTTTGCATCTTGGATGCTCTGAATTAGCAGTGATAATATGATCTGTGGTGCAAGATTTATGATTTTTCTACTTACTGATTGTCCATTCTCATTTTACTGCATGTAGTATATAGACTTTAGGCTTTTACAGTCATTCTAATAAATATGCATTGATGCATGGCTCTCCAGTTTCCTCTGATATCAAAATGTGGGAAGATAACAAAAATGATTGAAAAATCTCAAAATACCCATGACCGGATTTTTACCACATCTCTAGAAGGATTCCCTGGTGGTGCTGACACATTCTTGATCGTAGCTAAATTCTGTTACGACATCAAGGTAGAATTCACACCAAGGAACATTGTGATGGTGTATTGTGCAGCAGACTACCTTGAAATGACTGATCAGTATGGAGAAGGTAACTTGTTATCCAGATCAGAGAGTTACTTCCACAAGAATGTACTGCGGAACTGGAAGGATTGCATTTTATCTCTCCAAAGCTGTAATCCTATTATACCAAGAGCTGAGGAGCTCCAGATAATTAGTAAATGTTTGAATTCTATATCTATGATGGTTTGCACAGATCCTAGTTTGTTTGGATGGCCTATGCTGATGTATGGTAGCTTACAAAGCCCTGGTGGTAGCATCCTATGGAACGGAATTAATACTGGTGCAAGAATCCGAAGCTCAGAATCTGACTGGTGGTTTGAAGACATCTCATATTTCAGTGTAGCTTTGTTTGAGAGACTTATCCATACAATGGAAGCGAAAGGAATAAGACCTGAAATTTTGGCAGGTGCTATAATGTACTACTCTAGAAAGTACCTTCCAGGATTGGGGCGATGGCAGGGTGGACAAAGTGGCAAAACTAGAACGGTTGCAAGTTTTAGCATGACACCGGCTGCCGTCAATCAGAGGGTTTTATTGGAAACTGTCGAGAAGTTGCTCCCGCATAAGAAGGGGAAACCTTTTTGCCGTTTTCTATTGGGACTTCTTCGTGTTGCATTAATACTAGGTGCTAGTCATGCATGCCTGGATTCTCTAGAGAGGAGAATAGGGATGCAGCTTGAACTGGCAACCCTAGATAGTCTACTAATACCTTCGTATGCAGATTCTGATACATTATATAATACTGACTGTGTTGAACGGATAGTTAATCATTTTGTATCTTCTGAACAAAGGGTAACTTCATTTTCTCCATCGCCATTGAACCTAGAAATGCCGCCATCATCTGGACCATTGAGGAAAGTTGCAAAACTAATGGACAGCTATATTGCAGAAGTTGCACCCGATGTGAACTTGAAACCTGAAAAGATACGTGCACTTGCACAAGCCCTTCCAGAGTCTTCAAGAAGTTTCCATGATGGAATATACAGAGCACTGGATATCTATTTCAAGGTTTGATTCTATATTTATGGACTCCTATTTATGTTTTCTTATGGCTTACTTGATGCCTAATAAATTTGTTTCAACTCCTTGAATAATATGAAATGTGTTCTTTTTCTTTTCATTGCATTAGTTGCTTCAATTTATTTTGTTATTCTATTCTTTAATAAAGAACTCTGTCCTAAAGATGTGGAACATAGAATTCCTCCATTTTCATGGGACCTACATGTCTAATTTATTTGTCTTCATTTATTATATAGTCGCTCATGGTTCCTTATTAAAAAAATTAAAGATCTCTCGTAACCACTGGTGTCGCCGTTTTGTTACAATCTAATCATATTTGAACAAGTAGATAAAAAAATTGTGGTAAAAACTTGGGGCAAAATGAATCTTTCCACCTGTCTATCAATTCTGTTGTTTGATATGCTGCCCGTAGATTTCCTTGTCGTGTTGTTTTGTCATCTCTACAACTCCTATGACCAACTCTATAATTATATATATATATATATATATATATTATATTCAATAATGCATTCTGTCAATTTTTTTGCTGCTCCAACGTTAAGATCAAGCTTTTTGTCACACTACGAGTTCTATGAGCACTTTATTGATTATGCAGGCACACCCTTGGCTATCTGAGAAAGACAGAGAGCAACTCTGCACCATCATTGACTATCAGAAGCTCTCTATTGATGCTTGTGCCCATGCTTCCCATAATGAAAGGTTGCCACTTAGAATTGTTCTTCAAGTCCTGTTCTTTGAACAGCTGCAGTTGAGAACAGCTCTAGCCGGCTCCCTTCATGTATTGGATGCTGAAAGCGGTGCCCCTGCAGGTCCAATGACGGTCCCAGATGATATGGCGAGCCAGATTATACAGCGAGATGGATGGGTAACAGTTGTGCGCGAGAATCAGGTTTTGAAGGTGGACATGGAAAACATGAGGTCTAGAGTTGGGGAACTGGAAGGCGAATTTAGTAGAATGAAGCAAGAAATGAAGAAGGTATCTAAATCGTATAGTTCTCCGCGCATTGTTCCCAGAAGAATTGGGTGCAACATTCTTCCACGGTCATCAAATGCTCAAGCAGACATTATTGAGAGCACAGCGCCTTCTCCAAGAGCGTCAGTTGAGCAACCCCGTCCTTCCCGCCACTCCAGACATTCAAAAAGTTTCTCTTTGCATTGATTTATGGTTTATTTCAACAAGAACTTTGTCTCCGTGTTTTTTCAAAATCCGGGAACATTGCGTACAGATATACGAGCAAATGGAATTATTCGTGGTGGGATTTTTCTTGGTGAAATTATTGGAAACAAGGCAGCTTCTTCTGCTACAGAAGAAGCTTGTGGGGAGGTAATGCTTCCAAGGCGGAGAACATGGAGCAGTTTCCTGTTAAATAAATCCTTGGAGTGAAAGATGTTTGCTTCACTTGAAACTCTTGTACTGAGTTTTTTCCATTCAAGTAAATACCAAAAGAGAAAAAAGCTTCAATTATCAAGCCAAGTAAATGTTGTATTTACAATTTTTTGGGGGGTATACTTGTACAGTAATGAAACAGGCTGTAAGTTTGTTAAAAAGTTGTTTGGTTGTCTCTTTGTTTTCCCCATCTTTTGAAAGCAATGTTGTGCATACCCATGGTACTACCGCCACCCAAAGTGAAACTCCAAGTTGTTTTTTGTTTGTACCAAAATAAGGGTCCCAATTTCTGTGAGCAGAATGCGACATGATGTCCTTTATTTGGTATCAATATTGTTATATAAATTGAGTTAGGAGATTAAAACTGAAATCTCAGAGTTTCTTTTAGAGGGTATGAATTTAATATTTAGTATCAATATTGTTGTTAAAATAATATACTCTCACCATCTCAAAATTAGATATACATTTGTAAAACGGCGACTTTTAAAGATAATTTTATATTCCCAAATATAGCATTAGTATTGGCTAGTAATTTTGTTGTGGACCTTGTGGTGGTGTGATGATATTGAAAATGAAAGCGAAAAAATACCTTTAAAATAGAAATCTATGGAGTCTTAAAATAGAAATGTAGGACTAAAAAGGAGTATCTAATTGAAAATTTTGCTTCAATCATTGTAGCTGCATCTATGTTTGCTGCCTTTTCTAGTCTAATATTATAAGCTCGTTTGGATGACCTATTAGAACCATAACTCACAAGGACCAAAAATAATCAATTAGAAATAAAAATTTATTATTGCCATAAATAATAAATTCATAACCTTGATATGTAAGGAGATATTCCCAGCGTCTTAAAGTGGTTTTAAACTCCTTTCGCCAATTTTTATGAAATATTAAGATTTACATAATACTTACATACCTAACCAAATAAAATTTTAAAACACGAAAAATTCCATTATTGTCCCAGCCAATTTTTTTAATAATTTGTCCCAATTTCTGTGAGCAGAATGTGACATGATGTCACAAGTATTCTATAAGGTCTTCAATTTGTACTTGAGTAGTTCTATGCGGACAGAAAAATTGGACCAGAAGAACAAAATAAATTTGTTTCTGCGAACAAATAGACAATACAATCAATTTGTTCGCGAGAACAAATTCATTTTGTTCTTCCAATTCAATTTTCGTGTCCGCATATACTTATTGTTTGTACTTTATTAGTCTCTTCTGGGCAAGCAATAATTATATATTTACTTTATTGACCAAGTTACAAGATGGGATTTTGGACACATTCCATAAAAAGAAAAAAAATCATCAAAGCATGCATTAGCAAAGCAAACTGCAATCAATTAAGGCCACACTATCAGTCAATCAACCATATTCTTGAATGGGTTTGCAAAACCTCTGTCAATTAGTTCAAAAGGAAAAAAAAAATCAGTATCTATGTTAAAACAAGTTCCCCAGTTGATTATCGAAAGTGTAGCACATTATAAATTTCTCCTCAAGCATGTTTCTAATATTAATTTCATCTCTCAAAGTAAGATAGGAAATAGAGAGGACTGGCCTCAAAGTGGACTTTACCAGAAGATGCGAGCAAATGAATAGAGATGGTTTCAAATGGACAAGGCTTTGAGTTGATCTTCCAGAAAATTCAAGCATTATCAAGTCCACTTTAGCTAAACATATTTGGAAGGGATCTCACTGCCATAAATGCATCAACCATCTGAACAGAAAAAAAGAAGTAAAACAAGCATAGCATATAACAGTCAGTCATCACATATCTCTCGACTCTTTGCAGTCCATATTTTAATTAGAGAACACAAGTACAGTTGCTCAAAAAAAAAATTGAACATAAATCAGAAGAATTATATAGAATAAGATGGTAATATTATATTGGGTGTGCCACCAATGAAACTTGCTTAAACTTGTTGGTCAATAAACTAGTACTAGACACCTTAAAAGGATGCAGCTACTAATTATTTGCATCAAATAATTGTTTATAGCAGGTGTAAACGTTACATCAATCCGTGACAAGAGACAAAAAGAGTTTACAGGTAGTAGCAAATACCAAGAAAATATTTTTATGTCCAAAACCTACCAAGTCCTATGATAATGCCACCACTAGAAGAAAAGTAGGCCAAATCCAATATTAGCGGACAGGAGTTAAATAGCCGTCAAGGTAACGTAAAGCTATGTCCACCAAATAAAATTTATGATGATAACGGTAACACCTTTTAGATTGACCTTTAAGATCCTCTACTGCTAATTTTTAATTATGATGATCTCTGTCTTCTTATTTCTGCACCAGTTATAATCCAGGAAAAGGAGTAACATTTTCAATGGAAATTATAGAGAGTAGGAATTTTGTTCCCAGATGGATGGAGGGAGCATAAGAGAAATTAATGTCAACATTGAAAGTTTTTAGTTTAGTATTTAGGAGTGTGTGTTCTAATATCTCTGTAGACCCCCGCCAAGCAGAATTGGACCTCTACCGCCTCAATTTGGCTGGGCACATTAGGCCCCGTCTAGTCAGTCAAACAAATCAAAGTTAAAAAGAATTTTCAGAGGATGCAAATATAAATTTAAAATAATGACTGATTATAATTACGTCATCAGTCACTGCAGCACGAGCCCTGCGATGCCTTTCAACTATATCTGTAAGTACTTCAGTAAGACGCTTCTTCACTTCACCAGTAAGCATACGTCCGGCGCCATACTCCTGATAACAATCTCATTTTTAGTTTGTAAACAGTTGGGGATACTTGAGAACAAAACACCAAACAGGAGCT
The DNA here is from genome assembly GCA_020205555.1 of Panax stipuleanatus. Lineage (NCBI taxonomy): Eukaryota > Viridiplantae > Streptophyta > Magnoliopsida > Apiales > Araliaceae > Panax > Panax stipuleanatus. The sequence continues at coordinate 37,008,821 of CM035125.1, forward strand.
CCTATGCAACTGAGATTAACTGTTCAATAGAATTATCTTACCCTCCTTATATGTTCAAGTTCATCATCATCATCCAGGAAAAAGCCAAGGTATTTAATTGGTATATCGACCTGAATATTATCCGAGGATAGACAGAGAGAAACACAGAGAAATCAGGCGCAATTCCTAATTGGATAAATGGCATCACATAGTGAATGTGCAAAGAACAGTCATTATCAAAAGACAATAAATTATTTGAATTTCATTCTTAAAGTCGCCAAGTGGAATATTTAAAAGAAATTCATTAAAAGCAATCTGGAATTTTTACAAAATCTTCAAACTGATGCAAAACTTTGTTCATCAGCGCAAAACAATCTGATTTTATATGTGTGTGCGTGCGCGCGCGTGTAAAACAGAGAAAAATTAAATTAAAAGTTCAAAGTGCTTCAAAATTTTGTTCATCTGAAGGTACATATTTATAAGAAAAACATTGCTCATTCATTAGCATATACATTATACACTACAAAAAGGAAAAGAAAAAAAACAAGATTATGAATTTTAGTACCTCGAGATTGGCACCATATTTCCGGTGATTTTCTATAGAATCTTGCCCGCCAGAGAACGCGTATCTGTTTATCTGTATACAGTTATGGTAAGTCGGAATATATTACAAAACTACATTTCAAAAACAAGCATAGTTGTCTGGTGTTATCAATACTAATCTTGCAATTTTCAATTAACTATACAACAATACAAGTCATGTTTAGAAATTTATCTATCCCATTGACATATTTGAATTTGTTTTTGATTGTCTTGCAATTGGAATATCTGTGGTAACAAGTACAGTTTATAATTCATGCACACTGACAGCTAGAAGTTTTTGAGAAAGAAATGCACTCGGAACAATCAAGCTAAAAGTGAAAAGGAGAATATGAACTAGCACACAACCTAAATTACATCTGGGCTTTCCAAAAGACTTCAGCAGCCAATGGTTTAATCAGCCAGGAATAGTTTATTCTTGGACTTGTAACACTCGAAGAATATGAACTAGCAAACACGCACAGTAGACGAAAATAAAATGGACAATTATTATGCATTAACACAGATATTTCTTTTTGTAGACACGCATCTGAAAGTGGTAGTTTTAATGTACCAATACTGATATAAGAATTAAGACGGATGTTTTGAATCGGCACAAAATAGCTGTGGTAATCACAACCTAAATTATAAAAAAAATTCCAATAGATAAAAATGCTTTAAAAATTGACAAGCTTGTTACTTTGACTCGATGTGCATCACAGTTATTACAAGGCCAAGGCTCACAAAGGCGTCAAAGCTCCCATAACCCTGGAGCAAGGCGAGGCACAAACGATAGTGAATTAAGAAAATTATGCAAATAAATAAGACCTTATTACATATTACTAAATTAGTAATACTTTAGTGATTTTACCACCTAAATGTATATTTGCATAATTACAGGTATACACGATACTTTTAACAAACTCAAACTAACTTCAACAAAATTTTCAGAAACGTCAACAATCAATTACAAAAAGAAACAGAGAGAGAGAGTAGAAGAAGAAGGCTTACTCATGTTTAAGAAAACAGAAGGGAAAACAAAATACCAGAATAAACAGAAGAGACAGACTGAGATGAGAATCCACGAGCAGAAGAAGCTTTATTCTTAAGCAATGAGAGCAGAGAAGTCAAGTTTGTTCCACTACAAATGATCTTATATATACACTATAAATTTGAATAATTGAACTCAAACTAGTTATTAAACTTCTGCAAATCAGTTAGAAAAGAACTTTACTGAGGCACGCCTAAGATCACTAAGCCTGGAGCTTTAGTACACGCTACACAGACCTGAATGAACAAGTCAGCCTGAGAACAAAAGATGCCCTAGAAAAGATGCATGGATTTACCCACATAAATAACTCCTTTCCAATCCTTCTTGCCAGTTTACTATTTAGAGATTAAGGAGAATGAAGAAGCCTTACAAAGAATATAACTAACACAACACTTTTTATGTTCCATTTATGTTAACAAATAAAGCATGTAGGAAAAAGCATAAAAAGAATGTGAAGTACCTTGTTCTTAATGTCTTTTCCAGAGTCGGTCACATATATCGCCGAATTTGGATCACTTGCTGACATTTTTCCAGTTTCTCCCTGAAAATATTTAGAAAAAAAATACAAGTAAACAATATGGAAATGGAAATCAAAGAGATGGTATATATGCATGACATAGAAGTAAAACAATTATCAAAACAAACAGAATGAACACCTAGGGAAGATGAAGCTTATGGTTAATAACATACCTTATGGCTAATAAAGATGGAATGAGACATTCATGTTAAAGATGAGCCATGAGAGGAATTTATTCCAACTTATTTATTTATTTATTTATTTATTTTTGGCTTAAGAATGAAGAGCTTAACTTCCACTATATAACTCAAAATAACATACCTTTTAAATAATCAAAACACTGCTCACAGCAAGAGAATCTAGATTCAAGATTTATAATTTATTGGGTTTTAAGTATTTGGATGTTTATTTCTTCAAATATTTATTTGATAATTAAAAACAAATTAACTCAACATGATAAATTGTTTAGTCAACTCAGATGATTGGTTCTTTATATATGTCAAACAGTCATCTTTGTTATAATTCAAAGGGTTAAACCAGAAAAATACACCAATGCATATATTTTAAACAGATTACTGAAAAAACAACAGTTTTATCATTCAGACAGATTAAGATACAAACTCTTGCTGAATTCAGCCCATTCAGATCAGTTGTCCAGATTCGGCAAAACAAAAAGGCCCTATGCAACCTCTTTGTGTACTTAAGAAAATCATCTCATGTTCACACTCCCAAAATTCACAATTTGGTAACCTAAAGCATACTATTTTATCTGAACTTTAGCCATCTAATTTTAGATTTTATATACACCATTTATGCATGTTCCAGGTCAACCTCTCATGGCTTATAAAAAGTAACACATTTAATGCAACTTACATGATGTACCAAAGTGATTTTTCTTCAATTAATCTACAAATGCAACCACAGAAGATTAAGACGTCATGTGTCTGGTAATAATTGTAATTTGGTTGCTATTCATATAAATATAGATATATGTAATCGCTATATATCATCCCAATGTTTAACCAAAAATCCATGCATTATAGATAAAATTCAATATAGTACTAAGGATTGCAGGTGACAAATTATGTTGATTACTCCAAAAAGAAAATTGATAGTTGTACTAACATGACTAGACTTCAAGTACAATAATTAACTACTAGTAACCAGAAATAAGTAACGCAAAAATATGATAATATTGTAACACAGCAAATATTGAGGCAGAAAAATGGGCAAGAAGTAGAACCTGAAGAGCAGGAAAGAATGTTGACTCAATTAATGCAGGCTTGTTATAACCTAACCGAGGAGCAACATCTCGTGTCATTCTGAAATATGGATCCTGTAAATCACCAAAATGAAGTTAATGCCATAAGAAAAAGATATTGTAGGAAATGTGGAGTAAATAAATAAATGAAATGCATTTGACTGCAAAACAAAGTAAGGAAAAGGTAAGTTTAGATTTTAGAAAGTTAAATATAATTCACAATGGTAAAGTGAGAAGTCCTCCAAGAATCAACACAATTTGTTGGATAGAACATAGTTCCTCATTAGAATTGGGTATATAGATTTTTGAGTAAAATACACTGACACCCCTTGTAGATAATCATAATAACACTCACCACTCCTCTAGTTTTTCAAATAACAGTTAGTACCCTTCTAGTCTACAATATGTAGCATTCACTACCCCTAGTGTGGTTGACCAACTAATATTCAAAAATATTTTTAATATAATGTCAAATATACCCTTCCAAGTTATAATGTTTCATATATCCACTAAATATAAATTTGTATATTATAATTTTTACTTAACTTGATCTAATTAATTAAATTATGAATTTGTGCAATAAATAACATAAATGTCAAAAAATAATAAATATTCATTTTATTAGAAAAATAAAGTCATACACTTTTTGTTAATTTATCAAAGATTAAAATTTACATAATATAAATTAAAATATATTTTTTGTTTTAATTAAAAAGTAAAATTTTAATACCCATAAAAAGTACAAATTAACGCAAAAAAATTATAATTATTTTTTCCAAGTATTAAAATTTACTTAAAACAAACTTATTATTACAGAACGAATCTTATTATTCATATTAAAAATTATATTAATTATTTTTCTCAAATATTAAACTAAACATACGTCACACTTAAGCATAATTATTTACAGTAAAAATGACAAATGTTGTTTATCAAAAAAAAGAAAAAATATATTAAAAGAAAATTTTTTTTACAAGATAGATGTATTAATAATTATTATTATATTTTTTATTTAAAATTGCACAAAAATAACACCAAATGTATGATTAAAAATGTAATCAAAATCATAAACATCCCAAATTTTGTTATAAACTCAAGAAAATTTAACACATAAAAATCATAATATGAAACTAAGAATTCAAATAAAACTTTTTGTTGTTAAACACCAAAAACTAAACTATCAACATACTCAATCACTCTAATTATAACAACTCTATTAATAATATTTAATTTAAAATTCTTAATATTTGTATCACTTATCCAAAAATACGTGCTAATTAAACTAAATTAGTTTTTTTTATAAGTTACCAACAATTTAAATGAGTCTTAATTACAAATAAAACTATAATTAAAATGTATTGTATTAAAATATTATAATTAAACACATATTATTTAGTAATTAAAATTTGATAACATACAAGGGTAAATATGTAACTTTATCTATTTAATCAACTCTAAAAACTTGTAGGGATACTAATTGTTACTTAAAAAACTAGAAGGGAGGTGAGTGTTATTATGATTATGTAAAAGGAGTTTCACTGTATTTTACTCTAGCCTTTTTATATATGGAATTGGACAATGCAGTATTTAAGTATCAACTTTTATAATACATGTCAATTGTATGGCCAAAAGTTACATTTTAATATTTTTGTTAATGTTGGCGATAAGAATCAAACCCTTGACCAGATCCCCACTCATGGTGCCATGCCAAAATTTTGCCAATGTAGTTCGCACTTGCACGACAGTTTCGGCCAGTTCTTCAAATCCAATTTACTCAACGGCTAAGACGCAGGGGTGCAGCACCTACATGCCGCACGCAGGTGCGTTAGGGTGTTCAGTGGGTGCGTACCCCGCAATTTGACCTAAAGATGCGCCGAAAAAAGAAGAGATAGGAGACTTTGGGCTCAAATGTCATCGTTGATCTGCTATTCAATTAGGTATGATTCTCTTTCTCTTTCATCTCTTTTCTTTATTCTTTCTCGCTCTTCTGTCTTCTTTCTCTCTCTTCATCTTCGTTTCTGATTTCTTTTTCTCTGCTAAGGATTTGATTGAGTGCGATGAGTGAGAACTGAGATATAAGGGTCGGGATTTAATTAAACACTCCCTCCGTCCCCAAAAGGATGAGCAAAGTACAATTTGCGCACGTATTAAAAAAAATAAAAGTAGAGAAAAGAGAGTAAAAAAATTATAAATTTATCTTTAGTGGCCCCAGAAGAATATATAAAGTGGTGAACACTTTATTTTTTATACTAATGAACTCCACTAAATTACATATTTACCCTTCACTTTATCTCATCCTTTTGAGACAAATTTTGTAGTTTTAATCATCCTTTTGGGGACGGAGGGGCCTGGACCTTTTTGGTATTTAACTAAATATACAACAACAATAAGTGCTTGTTTAACTCTTTAGAACAACTCAAAACATAATTAAAATGTTTGGTACTTAAAACTTTGGCAAAGTAACTTAATTTCAACATGTTACACTTAATTAAATTCCCTACTTAGCATTTAACTTTAAGAATTTTACTTTTCTAATTTTTTTTAATTACATTTATAATACTCTAATTATATTTTTTTTATAAAAGAAAAAAATTTATTAATAGAAAAGAAATGATACAATAAAAGGGGGAACATTAATAGAAAAGAAATGATACAATAAAATAGGGAACAAGAAGTCCACCTTCAACAGACTAAAAAACAAAAATAAAAAATTGCAGCCCTCCAATCTTTACACAAATTAGACACAGAGACCTCTAAAGGCCCCCATAGAAGAAGCCCATAGAGAAGTAAGGAAACTAATCTTATCATTCAACAGCTTAAAAGAAGAGCAATTTTCTCTAAACAATCTAGTATAACGCTCATTCCAAATTCCCCATAAAATGAAAAAAAAAGGCACACTTCCATAAAATTTTGGCAAATAATATTTAATACATCTATATTTAATATTTTATAATTAAATATATGCCGAAACCCCGACACACCCAAATCCCTATTTCTTTAAATTTTACGAACTCCCATGTCCGGTATCCCGGTATTGCACACCTGTATCCCCACACCCAAATCCTTGCTTCTTAGCTTAAAGGTGATTTTGCTAACTTGAAAATGTTGAGATGATTGTTTTATGAATCATAGTGCCACATATACTTTTCCATACGAATCATATGAAATATTATAAATTAAAAATACTCCATCATTCCAAAATACAAGATCACTTGTCTTTTGTATTTTAAATTCAAGTGATCCTATATTTTGGAAGGTAGTATAACGATCAAAACTAATCTTATAAGTACAAGAAACTTGAAAATTGAGCCTTGTAAAACCTGATCAATTGCACATGGAATCAAGCAGCGAAGACTATCTTTGCCAGAGAAGAGGTGTGGAAATGAACTTGGAAAGGATGGAACTGCCTGTGGTAATGCAAATGTAGAATATTTAGCTTAGTCATCCCATTAATTTTTGAAGAAATATTCCCAACCCAGGAGGTAATATGAGATCAACCCCACAAGAATGCACAAGAAAGATGATGAGACATACAACTATCCAACAATCCACAAAATTTAAGATTTCACCTACAATCTGAGTACCCTAGAAGATGCAAGTGATCATTTACAATACATGGAAGTTTTTACCTGAACAGGCGGAAAACTTATTTTTCCAATATGATCTTCCCCAGTGAAACCAAAAATACCGACGACCTGCGCAGCAACAGCCAATGTTTATTTTTGTGTTGAAAGCTTAGATTAATAGATACAAATCAAATATAATTGCTCACTATTTGGGAATTCCAAATAGTGTAGTAAATCACCTTATTGTATGTTACACATTTTGCAACCTTGACCATGTTCTCGTAGAAGGAACTGCACCGAATATTCTCACATAAGAGTAGTAGTGAGAGCAACAAATCAATAGTGAGTAATTATCACACCTATTTTCCATATGATATGTGATGGACAGTAAAAAGGAACTTTTTTTGTCGCAAACCAAACTCAGTTAAAACAGTTGAGGTCGTATAGCATTTTATTTTTCAATTATACTTCTAGTGTTGTGAAAGGCACTCGGAAGAAACCGTGCCATTCTTTGTCTTCTTCACAGGTCTGTAGCCTCATGAGCATGTAAACCACACACTCTCTGTATCCCTAGCACTATTCTCACACAATCAGAGCTCACTCTTCTCTTCTAGGTCTTTTGCACGCACAGCAAACATGGGCTCCCAACCCCACACCCCGCATTTCTTAAATTGTGTTTGTTTCTTGCAATTTGCTTTAGTTTTGTTCTTTACTGTTCCTTAAAAAGTTTGAATTAAGTTTTATTTTAATGACAATGATAACTGGCTAACTTGAAATAGTTAGAAAATTGTTTAGGAGTTTATTTACTATTTTTTAAATATTAGCGACTCACTTCACTCGGGCAATTCCCTTTTTTAACCATCCACCTCAGGCTGCATAGCCTTTCACCTGTAACTGCACTGTTTCCTTCAAAGCACTATTAAAAATAATTCTAGGTAATGCCAACACAAAGGATCCATCAATGAAACCTACAGAAATCCTGCCTGAAACACATAGAAAAATGTCAAAATCTCTTGGAACCCATGAAAGCACTCAGAATGCTATATATTAGACTTGAATAACTCTCCAAAAGAGCAACTATTAAACTATGAGATCAGGTACTGGTTTCTCAATGTCTCAAATCCAAGTTTTTCCCATCATAACATGCATTATACCTTATAAACCTTCAAAGCACTCCCCAGATTACATAATCTTCAATTAGATACTTCAATGCCTAAATTTTATTTTATTTTTATGACGGTGGAACCTGCAGAACTTATGCTGAACAGGATAAACCTAGTATATGCAGTACTCTACCAACAGGCACTGGGATATTAAGATACTCAATCATAAGTTATATTGCCATAAGTTTTACTGCATAGTTATATGATGTATATGTCATCAACCATGATTTTCAATCAGTTGACTGAGAGAAGTACCCAAGAACTAAGGCTCACTGGAATAATTAAAATAGGCAGTCGTATACAACTTGTCAAGACCATAACTAATCAAGTAAACATGGCCATACAACATCACCATTATCTTAGCTTAAGATAATCTGGTATAACTAAGAGGGCATGAAACACTCCTAGTCATATTTAGGAGTTCCGAATGCTTCACAATGAGAAAGCAAGAATTTCCACACTTAATCATGAATACTACTTACCCACCAACATAATCAAAATCTGAGAAGATGAAGGTCTTTGTGATGTCAAAGCCACAGGCTATTATGTCTTTAGCATTTTCACGGGCCAGTCTCTTGCTCTCCTCCACTGATAGATTCTTCCACATACACTTCTCATCATCAGTCAGTTGTATCACAAGAGGAACCTTAAAAGCATCCTGCAAATATCTGCAACCGGTGTTACACAAATTTAATAAGCTCAAACATATATTTCATTGCAAATGAATAGAGTAAAAAGCAATTCCCAAATTTGTCTTATGGCAAATAAGCCCACGTCTAAATCTCATTAACGCTTTTGTCTTGAGCTTCTTCATCCTGTTTTCTATCTCAGTCTCTCAATTCTCAATTCCCAATTGCGTTTTGAAATTTATGAGATGATGACTACAAAGGAAAATGTACTAATTTTGGAATGGACGGAGTATTTCAAGTAAAAGAATTAAAGGTATCCAACCAGCATTGTTGACATAAATTCCATCCAAAGACGCTTTACTTAACTTCAAGTCAAACAAACAAACACAAAAATATAATCTTTGAGATGATAAATAAAAAAGAAAAGATATGGTTATAGTTACTTCGTGAACATGAAAGGGATGAGATGGCCCAAATGCAGAGACTCGGAGGAGGGTCCTCTCCCAGTATATAAGTAGAACTTCTCTCCTCTCTCATAAGCATCCAATATCTCATTCAAGTCCCTGCAACCAATTGCCAATCATAAAAATTTACATACATACAAATATATATATACATACACACACAATGACACGTACATAAATCCATCAATCGAGATAGAGTTGGAGACCTGTGAGCGAAGAAGACGGAGCGGCGGAGGAAAACGTGAGGAGGGCGAGAAGTGAGGCGTTGGAATCGATCAATAAGGGAATTATCGAGTCTCTGACAGCCGAATTTGTCAATTAGCTTGTCGTAATCAATCTTACCGCCCTCCTTGGCCGACACTTCCCATGGATTCACCACTTGCTTTGCTTCTTCTCCTTCTTTTCCTCCTGCGTTTTCCATTCCTCACCTCTCTAAAACCCTTTTTTCCTCGCTCCGGTTTAAATTTTTTTGCATACGTACGATTGGATTGTTAATTGATAATTAAATTTACTTCATATTTGAAGTAAACTTAGACAAATTAAATCTAAAATGAAATTAATATTAAATACCATTTACTCATATAAATCAATCGTTCATTAGTCTATATTTTGAATAATGTATCATTCATATTATCTTTTCATTAATTGACATAATACACCTATTATAATTTATTAAAAAATATAAAACCACCTGTCCAACCCTCTCCATCTAATTAATTAACATATATTCACCAAAAAACATTCTCATTAATTAATTTAACTTCTTTTTTATGATCACGTTAGATATAATCTAAAAAGAATGATGTCACATTGGTCCATTAATAACACCAAATGGCTAAATTATTACCTTTTCATAGAACACCAAATTATTTATTTTCATATTTCATATATATATATATATATATATATATATATATATATATATATATATATATATATATATATATTAAATTTTTTAATACTAAAACTATTCTAGACAAAATACATGGAACATAATACTCCCTTTGTCCCATAACAAATGTGTTAATTTGATTTTCATGATCAAATTAATCATTCTTTAAATGAATAAAAAAATATATACACAAAGTGATTTTGATCATAATAAACTACGAAAAAATTGCTACTAGCCTCAAGTTTCAAAATTTACAAATTCTATATAAATATTTTTAATTAATAATTTTAAAAATGGTCAATTTGACCATAAAAGCCAATTTTAGATGTTTATTATGGGCAGATGTAAGACTCCAACTTTTATGAATAAAAATTTAATTTTCTTTATATATTATTTTGAAATAGTAAGGTGTTGATTTGATAAATGTGATAAGTTATGGGTGAAATGTGTAAATATTTCAAAATAAGCAAGTGGTTATAAAATATTAATTGTTGTCGGGAAATATTCGTTTGGTCGTGGAATATTCTTGTTGTCGGGGAATATTCGCACGACAGCGCAGCCATTTGTGGACCCCACAACAGAATAACTGTCGGATGAAGAAAACGACAAGAATGAGTTTTCTATAAATAACGGCATAGTTGTTACCGTTAGAACTGTTGAAATATCCGGTGGTTAAAATACAGTAATACGCGGTGTTGCACAGTAGCACACGGTATTGCACAGTAATCGTAATTATTGATTATTACGTAAGAAGGCACTTACTCAATAATTGTTACAGTAATTACTGTTCAATATTTTATATTATTGATTCAATAATTGCTATAATTGCATAATATTTTATTGGTTCAATAATTGCTACGTTGATATTTTATATTATTGATTCAATAATTGCTACATTGATAATTGTATAATATTTTATTGATTCAATAATTTTCATTGCACAGTATTTCAAATTATCAAATCAATAATTCATATTATTTAAATAATATTATTAGATAGCATTATTGACAATGTCTAAGGAAGTTCTGTCGAGGAAAGGGGTTAGGTTAATCTAATTGCGTTCCAGTAAGGAGAAATCCTTATCGGAAAGGCCACTCTTTCCTCGGAACAACCTGGTTGTCAATATTGTAGTTCTGCAATATTATTTGTGAACAATTAATTGTTGATTTATATGATAAGAAAATATTTATTTAATATGGATATAAATGAATGAATTTTTAAGAATGAGATATTTGTTGAAAATTTGACAATTATTTTATCCGATAAAATATTCATTCAAATATATTTTTATAAATATTATAATTGTTTAAATAATAGTACTATATATATATATATATACATATGATAAGTGATGGTTGGTGGTGGAGTGATGCCTACAAATATGTGTTTTCTAACTTTTGTGGGCCTTAAAGATTGAAAATAATAAATTTGGCAAAGAAGAAATGGAAAGAGTTAGGCAAATGTTTCTCCTGCAATGAATTTCTTGGTTGCCAAATTAGTGGGGCCCAAACAATAAAAAATGAAAGTTAGATAGGAGAGGTTTGACAGGATTGGTTAGGCAGAACACTTTGTTTTACTCCTCCGTGCTGCACTATAAATAAGAGGTAACCCCTCCTTCCTAAAACACACCATTTTAATATCAGAAATTCTTATTCTATAGTATTGTGAGTCTTTTTTTTTTAGTATAAGGATACTTTGAGTGTAGCTTTTTGTGCAAGATTTTTCTCAGAATAATATCTGATATTCCAGTCAAATCTAGTTTCTACTAAGGTAAGGGATGTTATTTTCTTTCGTGAATGATGTTATTCTTTTTAATATCATTATACCAAAATGTTGGCGTGAATTTTATTATGAAATTCTTACTTTTTCGTCGGAATTACTATTCACGTATACGACACTATTCACAAAAAAAATAAATTATCTTCTATTTGTCCAAGTTGGCTATTACGGGTCTTGTCTTTGATTGGATCCAAGTTTTGATGTTTATTCTTGAATTTTGCTTCACAAGGTATTATTATGGAGTATTCTTGAACTTGGATAAATTAGATCACGAATCCCTAATCTTTGTCCTTTATTCGTTGTTTATATTATTTTTCATCATCCTCAGTCCTAAATGGTGATATAACTGAATATCTTTGGCCTGTAGAGCAAAGATGAATGATTACCTGATGAATATCTTTGGCCCGTAGTGCAAAGATAAACAGATGTTGAGATGAACATGACCACTGGTGATACAAATTAATATATTTGGCCTGTAGTGCAAAAATAAATATTTGATTCGAGATGTATATTGATTGATGTTACAGGGATAAAATATTGATGATGGACTATTAAATCATAGAAGATAGTAAACTTCATTCTCTACTTAACTCTTCTAATGAATTGTTATTTCCGCTACGAATATTGATATAAAACTTGTTGTCCATAATATTTTATCTGAATTGTTGAAGACTAACGATAATTTATTTTCCATTATCTTAGTCATAATATTATTTACTTGGCTAGTTGAGCTCACCCTTTTCATATATTGTCCTCTACAGTAAATGAGAATGTCGCAGGAACTAGTCGGGGAACAGAGTGATGGTCCAAGTTAGAGTAGTAGTAGTCCTCACTATTTCTAATAAATAGTGTGATAATAATTGTAATGAGGACTTAGTTTGAATGTTAATATTTTTTACATATTTGTATTGACACTCACAGTTGTGTGGTCGTATTTTGCACGACCGTGTGATATAAAATTTGTATTTGAATTCTGTACCATGTATTTGGTGACTCAAAATGAATTGAGTTGACTGGACCTATTATGAGAGCGTCACAACAGATGGAGTAGTGTTATACAATAGGACCGTGTTTGTTCGCAAATATTATAATCCCGATATTATATTATCATGGATTATAATCTCAAAACTAGTAATCATGTGATTAAATAGTATTAGCCACATGTTTGATTTTTATGAAATTATTAATGGGATAATTTAAAATAATCTCGTGTCATGTTTGTTTTGTTCAAAATTATTTAAAGAATTAAATAAAAAATTATAAAGTTAAAGGTTAATTTTATCCATAAATTTGTAGTCACAATATTATTTGTGAATAATTAATTGTTGATTTATATGATAAGAAAATATTTATTTAATATGGATATAAATGAATGAATTTTTAAGAATGAGATATTTGTTGAAAATTTGACAATTATTTTATCCGATAAAATATTCATTCAAATATATTTTTATAAATATTATAATTGTTTAAATAATAGTACTATATATATATATACACATATGATAAGTGATGGTTGGTGGTGGAGTGATGCCTACAAATATGTGTTTTCTAACTTTTGTGGGCCTTAAAGATTGAAAATAATAAATTTGGCAAAGAAGAAATGGAAAGAGTTAGGCAAATGTTTCTCCTGCAATGAATTTCTTGGTTGCCAAATTAGTGGGGCCCAAACAATAAAAAAATGAAAGTTAGGTAGGAGAGGTTTGACAGGATTGGTTAGGCAGAACACTTTGTTTTACTCCTCCGTGCTGCACTATAAATAAGAGGTAACCCCTCCTTCCTAAAACACACCATTTTAATATCAGAAATTCTTATTCTATAGTATTGTGAGTCTTTTTTTTGAGTATAAGGATACTTTGAGTGTAGCTTTTTGTGCAAGATTTTTCTCAGAATAATATCTGATATTCCAGTCAAATCTAGTTTCTACTAAGGTAAGGGATGTTATTTTCTTTCGTGAATGATGTTATTCTTTTTAATATCATTATACCAAAATGTTGGCGTGAATTTTATTATGAAATTCTTACTTTTTCGTCGGAATTACTATTCACGTATACGGCACTATTCACAAAAAAAAAAATTATCTTCTATTTGTCCAAGTTGGCTATTACGGGTCTTATCTTTGATTGGATCCAAGTTTTGATGTTTATTCTTGAATTTTGTTTCACAAGGTATTATTATGGAGTATTCTTGAACTTGGATAAATTAGATCACGAATCCCTAATCTTTGTCCTTTATTCGTTGTTTATATTATTTTTCATCATCCTCAGTCCTAAATGGTGATATAACTGAATATCTTTGGCCTATAGAGCAAAGATGAATGATTACCTGATGAATATCTTTGGCCCGTAGTGCAAAGATAAACAGATGTTGAGATGAACATGACCACTGGTGATACAAATTAATATATTTGGCCTGTAGTGCAAAAATAAATATTTGATTCGAGATGTATATTGATTGATGTTACAGGGATAAAATATTGATGATGGACTTTTAAATCATAAAAGATAGTAAACTTCATTCTCTACTTAACTCTTCTAATGAATTGTTATTTCCGCTGCGAATATTGATCTAAAACTTGTTGTCCATAATATTTTATCTGAATTGTTGAAGACTAACGATAATTTATTTTCCATTATCTTAGTCATAATATTATTTACTTGGCTAGTTGAGCTCACCCTTTTCATATATTGTCCTCTTCAGTAAATGAGAATGTCGCAGGAACTAGTCGGGGAACAGAGTGATGGTCCAAGTTAGAGTAGTAGTAGTCCTCACTATTTCTAATAAATAGTGTGATAATAATTGTAATGAGGACTTAGTTTGAATGTTAATATTTTTTACATATTTGTATTGACACTCACAGTTGTGTGGTCGTATTTTGCACGACCGTGTGATATAAAATTTGTATTTGAATTCTGTACCATGTATTTGGTGACTCAAGATGAATTGAGTTGACTGGACCTATTATGGGAGCGTCACAACAGATGGAGTAGTGTTATACAATAGGACCGTGTTTGTTCGCAAATATTATAATCCCGATATTATATTATCATGGATTATAATCTCAAAACTAGTAATCATGTGATTAAATAGTATTAGCCACAGGTTTGATTTTTATGAAATTATTCATGGGATAATTTAAAATAATCTCGTGTCATGTTTGTTTTGTTCAAAATTATTTAAAGAATTAAATAAAAAATTATAAAGTTAAAGGTTAATTTTATCCATAAATTTATAGTCACAATATTATTTGTGAATAATTAATTGTTGATTTATATGATAAGAAAATATTTATTTAATATGGATATAAATGAATGAATTTTTAAGAATGAGATATTTGTTGAAAATTTGACAATTATTTTATCCGATAAAATATTCATTCAAATATATTTTTATAAATATTATAATTGTTTAAATAATAGTACTATATATATATATATACACATATGATAAGTGATGGTTGGTGGTGGAGTGATGCCTACAAATATGTGTTTTCTAACTTTTGTGGGCCTTAAAGATTGAAAATAATAAATTTGGCAAAGAAGAAATGGAAAGAGTTAGGCAAATGTTTCTCCTGCAATGAATTTCTTGGTTGCCAAATTAGTGGGGCCCAAACAATAAAAAAATGAAAGTTAGATAGGAGAGGTTTGACAGGATTGGTTAGGCAGAACACTTTGTTTTACTCCTCCGTGCTGCACTATAAATAAGAGGTAACCCCTCCTTCCTAAAACACACCATTTTAATATCAGAAATTCTTATTCTATAGTATTGTGAGTCTTTTTTTTTTAGTATAAGGATACTTTGAGTGTAGCTTTTTGTGCAAGATTTTTCTCAGAATAATATCTGATATTCCAGTCAAATCTAGTTTCTACTAAGGTAAGGGATGTTATTTTCTTTCGTGAATGATGTTATTCTTTTTAATATCATTATACCAAAATGTTGGCGTGAATTTTATTATGAAATTCTTACTTTTTCGTCGGAATTACTATTCACGTATACGACACTATTCACAAAAAAAAAAATTATCTTCTATTTGTCCAAGTTGGCTATTACGGGTCTTGTCTTTGATTGGATCCAAGTTTTGATGTTTATTCTTGAATTTTGCTTCACAAGGTATTATTATGGAGTATTCTTGAACTTGGATAAATTAGATCACGAATCCCTAATCTTTGTCCTTTATTCGTTGTTTATATTATTTTTCATCATCCTCAGTCCTAAATGGTGATATAACTGAATATCTTTGGCCTGTAGAGCAAAGATGAATGATTACCTGATGAATATCTTTGGCCCGTAGTGCAAAGATAAACAGATGTTGAGATGAACATGACCACTGGTGATACAAATTAATATATTTGGCCTGTAGTGCAAAAATGAATATTTGATTCGAGATGTATATTGATTGATGTTACAGGGATAAAATATTGATGATGGACTTTTAAATCATAGAAGATAGTAAACTTCATTCTCTACTTAACTCTTCTAATGAATTGTTATTTCCGCTACGAATATTGATATAAAACTTGTTGTCCATAATATTTTATCTGAATTGTTGAAGACTAACGATAATTTATTTTCCATTATCTTAGTCATAATATTATTTACTTGGCTAGTTGAGCTCACCCTTTTCATATATTATCCTCTACAGTAAATGAGAATGTCGCAGGAACTAGTTTGGGAACAGAGTGATGGTCCAAGTTAGAATAGTAGTAGTCCTCACTATTTCTAATAAATAGTGTGATAATAATTGTAACGAGGACTTAGTTTGAATGTTAATATTTTTTACATATTTGTATTGACACTCACAGTTGTGTGGTCGTATTTTGCACGACCGTGTGATGTAAAATTTGTATTTGAATTCTGTACCATGTATTTGACGACTCAAAATGAATTGAGTTGACTGGATCTATTATGGGAGCGTCACAACAGATGGAGTAGTGTTATACAATAGGACCGTGTTTGTTCTCAAATATTATAATCCCGATATTATATTATCATGGATTATAATCTCAAAACTAGTAATCATGTGATTAAATAGTATTAGCCACATGTTTGATTTTTATGAAATTATTCATGGGATAATTTAAAATAATCTCGTGTCATGTTTGTTTTGTTCAAAATTATTTAAAGAATTAAATAAAAAATTATAAAGTTAAAGGTTAATTTTATCCACAAATTTGTAGTCACAAATGTTATGGATTATAATACCTAAACAAAGTTAAATGTCTTTTTAAACAAAGATAAAGGTTAATTTTGTTCACAATTTTTTTAGGGATTATCATATCTAGTTAAACATGATATTAAATAGTTTCATTTTAAGTCATTTTATTATCTCGACATCTATTTTTTTAAAAAATAAAAGACTTGAGATTAATAGTTCAATTTAAATACAAGAATCACCACGAGAAAATTATCAAAATGATTTATGTACCACAAAATCATAAACAAAACAATAATTATTAATTTTGCCTTTTTCATATAATGCCGTAAATACATGAAATATCTTCCTCATAAATATCGTCTGCATATGTCACTATAAGACCTATAAATAGGGTCACTCTTGCTTATTTAAATATACTTGTGTAAAACTGTAAGTTAGATAATATTTGATAATTAGTTTTTATAGTTTAGGGACACTTGTGTAAGTTAAATAATATTTGAGGGACAGAAATGTATTTAATCCTTTAAAAATTAAACTGAGTAAAAAAGTCGTCTTTCTGCACTGGCGACGGCTTTTCCAAATTTCCTTAGTCCATCTTCTCCCGTTCTCTATCTACAGATCACAGTCTTATACATATTCATATACATATATTTATATTTATATATATATATAACACTTCACGGCAATTCCATCTGGAATTTTGTCTCGATCATTTGGGAAGATCTTGCAGTTGTTTATACAATTGGATCGAAAATTGAACGGATAGGATCTAGAGGGAGAAAGAATCGCCGGGAGAGTTGAGCTATCCTCTCGGCTGGATCTGAGGGGAAATGGCATTGTCTGGGATGAGAGGTCTCTCCATTTTCATTAGTGACATTCGTAATTCTCAGAATAAAGAACAGGAACGCCTTCGAGTTGATAAAGAGTTGGGCAATATCCGTACTCGCTTCAAAAATGAAAAGGTTTTTTTTTTATACTTTTACATAGATTTTTTTGTATGTAGTGAGTTTGCATTTGCTGCGTTATCTATTATCGAGAGATATTATTGAACATTAGTTGTAGCTGAAGATAACTAAAATGTCCCAATTCTCTTTTATTTGGATTGAATGTGCTCCATAGTTAAACTTTACTGCAGCTTTGAGTGATAGGTCAGCATTAGTAAATGGTAGTTAGCAAATGTCATTTTGGATAGTAAGGGCTTGTGGAAAAGTAATTGGTTAGTGAACTTAGTGAAAAACCTCAATTTACTTTTTTCCCCCTCTTTTTCTATTTCATTCTCATTTTGTTGATAGGTGAAAAGCCAGAAAGATCTCTGCTAGCATGTTTAAGTTCAGAATTCTTATGTAATGACAAGGGGTTGGCAATTGTTATTGTTAGTGGCTAGATAAATTTGGAAGCAATTTACTTTTTGGAGTTTTGCAAACCCAATTCGTCTATCTGGTGTTTAGGCCTGTAATATTTCATGGAGTGAGCACTTCATTTAACTTGGTTGCATTATGAGCATGAAGAACAGAAGAAGTTTCTGTGCTTTTTACTTGTACCCAAAAAAAGAGTAAAAACTCTGTGGATACTAAGTAGGGGGTATGCAAGATGAAATGAAGGAAAGCAGAAGGATGTGAAAGATTTCTCCAGATAAGGGAACCCATCTTTCTCTTCATGTTTAGTTAGTTAATAAGGAAAGAAGGAACTCATTATTGATAGGTTTTATCATACTCCCTTACTCTTGTTAGTTGTTAGCAGAAAATTAATAACTTACATTAGAAACAAGAAGTTAAAATATGTGGGATTATCTTTTGTTTCCCCTATTCTTTGTACTTTGAATGCTAGAGAAGCTGAATTTTTTCCCTCACTTCTTAAATCCTGCATTCTTCCTCCCTGATGGAGGTGCTCTTGATCTTTGGACTCACTAGGGAAACTTCTCTTGCACGAGTTCTTCTCCTGTTGTATTGGTGTTGTTCCTAATGCTCCTTTCTATTATATTCTTGCGTTTGAAGTTCAAGCGCTCGTACTAAATAAAGACATTCTCTTCCCCCTGATCCGTACATACTAAACATTTTTGAGTTGCTTTCAACGTGTGGGCCATACGAAGCATTGCCTCTAGATTTCTACTTTGTAGATGGTTATATGGTGATAACGTGTAGGCTAGTTAGTAGTTAGACAAGTTCTCATATCTTTTCTTCAATTCTCTTTTGACTTTGATGCTCATTATTTGTGCTTTTGGGTGAAGATCGGATGTCCTTATTTTGTGGAGGAGTTTCTTAGCATCATACTTTTAAGGTTTTTGGTGGAATAAGGATCACATAATTCCTTAGCATCATATTTAATCCCATAAGTTATTTAGGCTATTGAATATTGTTATTGAGAGATATTGTCGTTGATTGTGATCAATTTACTTCTATGCAGTTGAGGATCCTTAGGGTAGTGGAGTGCTGAGTTTCACCCTGGTTTTAACTTTCCTTTATTTTTCAGATTTATTCTTCTCCAACTTTTCTTACATCATGGAGGGCGACTGTTTTAGATTTAAGAATCAGGGACTGGATGGTCTTCTTCCATTGAAGACATTATATTTTGTTCCACTTGTTGTGCTTTTGGAGGTTATCCTGTGCTTCCTCACTCTCAGTTTACTCTCAATTTCGACATTCCATTAGATGACATCTTTCCCATCTACTAAAAAATGGTTTAATTGATGTTTTGGTCAATGTACTACATATCAATTTTCATTGTGGTTACCGATTTTTTTTATTTATTACAAACACATTATTATACTAAAAAAAAGTTGCAAAATGGTCATTGCTTAACATTCCGTCAAGAAAAGTGAACGGTTGACTAGAATAACGATTAATAGGTGTTAATTATGTGGCAGGTGACGTTGATCGGGTTAATTGATGTTTTGATTATTGTGCTAGGGGTCGATTTTTATTTTGGTTACTAAAACTTTTTTTGTTACTTTCTCGTTATCGAAGTACAAAAAATATTATAAATTAGTGATTTCATAATTTTCCGTCCAAAATTTTAATGGAAAAACTTACTTGGGCAAACATTTGATATATAGATGTGGAATATTCTAATGAGGTAGCATGTGTGGGTCAATTTGTAGAAATAAAATAAAATGCTCAGCTAGAAGAAAAGAAAAAAAAGATAAAGTCAGATTAATTATTTTAATACTCCATAATATTATAAGAAGATAATTAAAGTTTTAAGAAAAAAGGAACATAATTTAAAAAAACAAAAGCAATTAAAAATCAAAGTTCATATTCATTTTCTAAACACGAGGTGTTCTATGCCTTATGTACATCAACTCTTTCTATCACCGTGAACGAAGTCGAAACTACAACCTCTCTTCATAAATCTAGTTTAGAAAATCGGTTTCTCTTATACCTCTATATACTTGCTGGAAAAGGAAAAAAGGAGAAAATAAGAGCGGCAAATTGACAATGGCGGCATCCAAAGCTACTTGTTTCACTTCGAAAATAGATTGTAATAGTTTCTATTAAACCGATTTTTGCAGTAGTCGGCAGATCTGAGGGGGTTTATTGGGCCAATTTTCTCTTTTATTTTGCAGTTTGGTTTGGTGTTTAGAAAGGTTCCAAATTAAATATGATTTTGAAAAATTTATGGATTTAAATTAACTATGATGTACTTTCTTTTCATACATGTTGTAATATTTTGTAATAAAATCACTAATTTGTAATATTTTTGGTACTTCAATATTGAGAATGTAACAAAAAAAGTTTCAGTGACCAAAATAAAAATCGACCCATAGTATAATGACCAAAACGTCAATTAACCAGATCTACATCACCTGCCACATAATTAACACATTAACCGTTAGTCTAGTCAGTACTTTCTTTCACTATTTTTGACGGAATGTTAAACAATGACCATTTTGTAACTTTTTTTTAGTATAGTAATGTGTCTGTAATAAAAAAAGATTCGGTAACCACAATGAAAATCGACCCTAGTACAATGACTAAAACATCAATTAACCCATTAAAAATTAGTGAGTTGAGAAAATAAACATTCATAATCTTCACGTTTCTCCTTCTACCAAATGAAGAAAACCTCATCCATATTTTACTCTACTTTTTTCTTCCATTTAAACGCACTATTAGAGCTTGCAACAGGTTCAACCTAGGTCAATTATAAGTATTTTGTGGCAACCTAGGTCAATTATAAGTATTTGGATTCTATTTTCAGTTAATACTTTTTTTTATCTTGGTGACTACTGTGGGATTTAAGTTGTTCACATCTAGGTATAAATTGCTTATTTGCTTCCTACTTCGGATTGGTGATGAGGTTAGAGAGCTCTATATGTATATGGTGGCAAGATGGGTTAGCCATATATGTATTTATATCTAAGATGTATCTATATCTATATGTATCTATACATATATATGTGTGTGCGAGAGAGAGCTGAGCTACCAAATTATTTCATGTGGAAATGACATGGCAGTCTACTATGCATGACTAGTCTATGTCAACAACAAAATTAAAATATAGGGTATAAAGTTTCCATATGTTTCTTACGGATGTTAAGTTAAAGTTCAAGGGAGCGATTTCAAAAATGTGATAGTTTACAGTCACTCACAAAATGGGTATAGTGGTCTAGTGCCGTTTAGCCTTAAATTTAAATAAGGATTCCTTTCTAGTTGTTGAAAATAGTTATATTTGACGATATGAAATATATCTCCGTAAACAAGGATTGCTCTGGTGGTAACAACTTGTGTGTCTTTTCAGATTAATTTGGCCTTGATTGTTTAATTTATATTGTTCTGCTGACAGGGTTTGACGCATTACGAAAAGAAGAAATATGTTTGGAAAATGCTTTACATTTATATGCTGGGCTATGATGTAGATTTTGGTCATATGGAAGCCGTTTCTTTAATATCAGCACCGAAGTATCCAGAAAAGCAGGTATTATCTATATACATATTAACCCAATCTCTCTGAGTGCATTTTTCATTTCCATTTTATTTAAAAATGTAGTTTTCATTTCCATTTTATTGTAAAAATAATTGTTTCTTTTTTCTGGTATTTTGGCTGACATTTGATCAATTTTTGTGGGATGGTACTTATTAATGTTGAAAGCTTATTGTTTGTGGGCAGTCATGGTGTCTTACTTAGCTATGATTATGCATCTATTATGTGATCTATAAATGTAGATTGGTATTTAGTCTTGAGATGCATGGAGGCAGTAATAGCCATTTTTTGTAATTTTAATTAACATATTGATGCAAAGAGGGAGAAGAAAAAGATCTTATAAAATTGGGCTGAAATTCCAAAGTAAATGTTCAACTAAATTTAATTTTTTAACATAGGTCAACTGCTATAATATGTATAAAGGAACAGGATTATATGGAATTTTTTTAAAGAGCAACGAAACAATTTTCCATCTTACTTTTCATACCCATAACCATCAGTTTTAATCTTCTTCTATCATCCTAACCATCAATTTGAGCTTCAGATAATTGTTAAGTTCATTTACAGTCTGTGTTACATTAATCATGATCAGTCTAATATTGCCTTCACTTCCACGGTTGTGATATTACTGCTTGAGTATTAAACTAAGTAAATTGCTAAATAGCAACTCCCGAACATGTCTACTGAGCATATCTGCCCTGCAACCACAATTTTAACTATTGGTCAATTAACCTTGATATTTCTATAAATCTCTGCAGGTTGGGTACATTGTGACATCATCTTTGCTAAACGAGAATCATGATTTTTTAAGACTAGCAATTAATACAGTCCGCAATGATATTATTGGTCGCAACGAAACTTTTCAGTGCCTCGCATTGACGTTGGTATGTTTACAAAACAACCATTTAATTTCACACTTATTTAGTTTCTATTTTCTAATATATGCAAGTAACTTAAATTTTTTCGTTACTCTTTCACATTATCATGAAGTGTGTTTATATTTTCTTCCACACTATTGTTCAATATCTCATGCGACTCTTTTAAGTTTGAAAGCCAAATTATCTTTTGCCATTTGAAAGGCAAAGCAGTTCAAAAGTTCCCAGCATTCTCTTTTGTGAGCCTGACATGTTGTGTTTAGTCATGTTAGATCCTTTTTATTGTTATTCTCTTAGATCTCCTGCCTTTTCTTTTAGTGAGTTACTAATCATGAAGTAAACTGTATTTTGATTGCATGGCATGATCACGTGAACTGTTGTGATTGTAGTAATTTAGAACTCCTCATTTGCACATTAAGCGACTTTTTTTTTCATTTCAGGGTGTCCCAAAATAAGTTGCTCCCTCTGTCCCACTTTACTTCTATCTTCTTTTTTTCGGGTTGTCCTAAAACAAAGCTTCTCTAGTTTTTTAGTAAAATCATTTACATATTTTTGTTGAGATGGTATCCAGTAAAAAAAGGTTATTTGGGATTTCTTTGAACTTTTACACAAGATTCTGATTTTCTCAATATGCATGTGGAAAGAAATATAGCAAGTAAAGTGGGACAGAGGTACATAATTTTAAGTATTTATGTGCATTTGACTATTTTAACTTTGCCATTAAAACCTTCTTGGTTCCCACCATGGGAGGTATTACATTTGATCTGAAACTTTGCTTACTGAATAATATGAAGTATAATTTCAATTTAATCAAGTACTTTCCTTCTTAAAATATGTAGTAATGTCCAATCAATTAAATTTGCAACGGTGGAAGTATGTTTTTTGGGTGACAATATAGATCAATTCTGAAATGATTCCTGTATTAATTTTTCTGGAGGGAGAAACTGGATACTTGGTTGCCACCCCATGTTCCCTTTTCAGAACTCTGATTTCAGATGCTAACAAAAGGATTCAGAGTCAAGATAGTAATCGTCTTTACTTATACCTAGTCCTGGTTCGTTTTAACATAATCTGTGAGCTGTTATCTTTAGGGGCTGCTTTCATCCTCTGTACATAAATTCAAGCCATTGATCATTTTGTCTAGGAGTTGAATTAAAGTTTTGCCTCTTAAAGATCATACAATTAGGAGGTAAAAAGCTAACGTTCCTCATCGTCATTATCTTTATATCAACCAAATTATCTGCCAAAAACAAATTTTCATCTAATGTTTTCATCTTGACTTCTTCGTCTGGTGTGTCTTTGATTTAACTTGATACCTGCTACATTGTAGCTAGTTTTTGAATCTTGATGTGCTCGAAATGAATTACGGATGCTGCTTGTGATGTCTCGGTCTATAATGATAAATATGGGCATGTAACAGTCGTTACACCTATTCTTTTTTGGGACAAGTACAGTTGTGACACACTGTTCCATCAGTGTTATGGACGTAACTTTAGTTCCCATCGGTAATCGGTATATGCTAGTTTAACTGGTTCAGCTTCATCTGACACTGTTACATGGCATAACAGTTGTTTTCTAAAGTGACTGAAACTGTTTGCCAGTCTTTATAATTGTCACTTTTGGATGTGTGATATCTGTGCCAAATTCTTGTTTATATAGGATACCAAATTATACTTGGGGACACAAAATTACCTATGAAAAAAAAGATACCAAAGTAAATTGTTTAGTCTTGACTACTCATTTATCTTGCCTTTTCGTATACATATGCTTATCAACTTATCTGACTGTCTTGTGAATTTATCCACTTGATACAAAATTTAAATGGTCTATTTTCCCAACAGCCTTATGTTCCATTTCATTTTATGTTCATAGGTGGGGAATATTGGTGGAAGAGAGTTTGCTGAATCACTAGCACCTGACGTTCAAAAGTTACTTGTAAGGGGAAACTATTTGTAGACTCTGGTATTTGTAAAATGTATATGGTGGTAACTGTTACCTTTGCTTCAGCTTTCCAGTAGTTGCAGACCGCTTGTGAGGAAGAAGGCTGCACTATGTCTACTTCGACTGTTTAGGAAAAATCCTGATGTCGTCAATGTTGATGGCTGGTAAGTGTTATGCTAGATCCTTTTGGGCCGGTCCTTAATTAGGATGACTTGGATTTGTGCATCTTTGCTTCACTCATCGTTTCGTTATTTTTCAGGTCAGATCGGATGGCACAGCTGTTGGATGAACGGGATCTTGGTGTTTTGACATCATCTATGAGCCTTTTTGTTGCTTTAGTGTCTAATAACCATGATTCATATTGGAGTTGTCTTCCGAAGTGTGTCAAAGTATTGGAAAGGCTTGCTAGGAATCAGGATATTCCTCAAGAATACACGTACTACGGTATCCCCTCCCCCTGGCTTCAGGTGTGTGCATCCATTTCTTCAAGCTTTTTACTACTATTGGGCAATAGTTAATCCAAGTAAGACTGGCTAGTTTGACCTAGCTCCGAACTCTTTGTTGAGCAGCATTAATCCATATCCATCATAATTATAAAATCGTAAACCACTGTTGCTTGTTTGCTAAAGAGGTGAATTTGAAGTAATTTTATTTGAGTATGAAGATATTGTGAGTGGAAATGGAACATGAATTATAACTTGAACATTTGTACAACAGGATTTTAAGTCTCCATAATTTTAATTTGTGAAATATGCATGTTGTCTTTAAGCAATTTCATAAAACAGGATCAGGAATTAAAGAGTGTGTGCATCAGTCATTTGCCTATATGGAGTTGATTTTTGGTTTTCAACAAAAGAGGTAAGGATTAATTGCGTTCGCCAAATGGGGATCCGGCACTTCTTTAAATATTGTATAAAAATTTTACATACGTATAAATATTATTACATATATTTATATGTACAAACACACGTACATTAAAATTTCAATACCAGTAAATAGTATATCATAAAATGTAAAAAATTTAAGAAAACAAAGTCCTGATATACTTATACTATCTAGGAATTTAGGAAATATACAGTATGGACCTGCCTTCAATGAAGACGAGAAGATGTGACTTTCAGAATTGCAAGGAAAAAAAATCCATATGACGAATATTCCAATCGACAATTCAATTAACGTGTTGCAAGTAACAATACAAAAATTTTCAATTAGGAATATCAAATTATGTTTTTCAGTAATCGCTCCTTGTCAACTCATCTTCTTTGGGCAGGCATTTTTCTTGCGTTTTGCAGAATCCTGCAATGGCTATTTTTTTGGGGGGTGGGGTTAATTATTTGGATTTTCATTAGGGCATGTTAGGTAGCCTTTGTGATTTTCCACTTTTTTGTGTCCCAGAGGATTTTTAGTCTTCCCTAATTGTTTGTATTTTCTCTATATAATAAAAATGTCTTCCACTCTTCCTTTATCTATATAAAAAAATGTATAAATATATGTCCTGGGAAAGGTTTTTTACTTTTTACTGACATGCACTGGATAATGTTGTCCTAGATACTAATACAAATCATGCATATAAGAGTCCAACACAACTTTATTTTATTCCTTGAAGGGGTTGCAAGAAAGAGAATATTTGCTTAACAAAATTACTATAAGCATGGAGGACAGTATCCTAATTAATCGAGTGCCCGAACTAGTTGTAGTTTATAATTTATTCATCACTTGTTAAAAAGTTGTTTTTTGGAGGGGCAAGTCAAGTACCCAACTAGCCTTTCTTTCATTTCTAAATTAATGGAAACTGAACCTTTCAATTAGCTTAGTTTATGTTCTCAAGTATTAACAAGATGAAAAAGCTTTCGTATATTCATTGTCGTAGAACCTTCATAATTCATATAATGCTCCCTTTGGTCACTGCAGGTCAAAACAATGAGGGCTCTTCAATATTTTCCAACTGTAGAAGATCCAAACACAAAAAGATCTCTGTTTGAGGTAAGTGTTCTAAATGTCTTTTTTCTTCTCTACTTCTTGGTCATTAGATATCATGGTCCTAACAAGCTTTTTCTCTTATCTTAGGTTTTACAACGTGTACTAATGGGCACCGATGTTGTGAAAAATGTAAATAAGAACAATGCATCACATGCAGTTCTATTTGAAGCCCTTGCTCTTGTAAGTTTGCTTTCATATTAAACTGCCTAGTATGTGAAAGATGCAGTTTTATGTCTACCTGCTCAAAATGTTTTATGATCCCCAGAACTTCAAATTTTAGGTGCCATGCAAATTTTACCATGTCTGTCTGAAGGATCCCCCCACCCCAAATGTCTTGTTGGTAGCCGTGAACTTATAGTTCTAACATTATGTCTGTGTATCGCTGGTGGTGCTGGTGCATTACTGCATTATTATGGAAAACGGACAATTATGCGAAACAAAAGTGAATTATTTTCCTTAAATGGCTGAGAAATAAGATTGCAGACTTCCTTACAAAATTATATAAATCCCATATACTGTAGACGCTCCTTGTAAAAAGAAGTGGAAATTGTAGTTTAATCATTTTCAATCATGGAAACTCCTAGTATTCTTTCACATATTTTCACTGCCAAAAGTGCTCAGTGTGTAAACCAGAGTCCCCATTCTTTGCGGGTTACAAGATGAATGGATAAAATACCTAGATGATTCTTGAGTAGGCCTTTTGATTGTAAATACAAACCTGGAATAACAATATTCACTTAGCAGTTGAAAAGGAGGAACCAAAAGCTATCGTACTCCTAAGAAACAAGGGTTCTTCTGTAGGTTTTAGAATCCTTGAGGATTCTTGGATTCTTTTAGATTCTGTAGATTATTCTTCCCTAAATCATAAATTTTGAATATATTACATATATTGTATACTATCCTTGTTAATACTCCCTCTGTTCCATAAAAGATGCCTGAAGTACAAAATATTTTGTCCCATCAAAGATGTCTAAACTACACAGTCAAATGCAAAATATTATATAAAGTTTATTTTACCCTCAAAAGTACTTGAGTAGGGTCCATTACTTCCGCGTATCCTCTATTTTTTTATTTCACGTGTCCGACACCTAGATTCGTATCCGCACCCGACACCCACACCCGAGTCCGAGTAACACAGCTTTTAGGAAAAAGAGAGAATCTTTAGCATATGTTCTGGAGTCTGCGCTTTCTGCTTTAAAATAATTTGTAACATGCTGGAAATTATGTTTATCCCTCGACGATCCATAGTTTTATTTACCGCTTTAGAACTTGTGCACCTTGTCTGAGTTTTTCGTGAAGCTTGATGTCATAAACTTTTACCCAGACAAAAGGACTAGGGAAAACATACCAAATAAGTAATTATTGATTCACTACTTAACCAATCCTGGAGCCTGATAAAGTTATTTTGCCATGCCTTCCAATCTTTTAACCATTTGTTTTAGCTACAATATGTATCAATTTTTCCTTCCTAATGGTATTTGTTTCTTTCTCTTTCTCTCTCCCCCATCCTCTTCCCCATATTGCGGTTGGCTGTGGTCAATTTACGTTTATCTGTGTGCTTATTGTAGGTCATGCACCTTGATGCTGAAAAGGAAATGATGTCACAGTGTGTTGCCTTACTTGGAAAATTTATAGCTGTGCGTGAGCCTAACATTCGATATCTTGGTTTGGTAAGTTGAAGGAATATAAGAATTCATTTTGTTATTTCTCTCCTGAAGATTCATATCTTTGCATCTTCTTTTGTCCCATTTAACCATTTTAAAGCTTTCAATAACTGGAGCTTAAAATGTTAGACTTCGAAGGTTTGACCTGATTTCATGTTTTTTTCATGTTCTGGTTCAGGAGAATATGACTCGGATGTTGATGGTTACAGATGTTCAGGACATCATAAAAAGACATCAAGCGCAGATTATAACCTCTTTGAAGGATCCTGACATCAGGTTAAACTTAAGTTTTCATTGAATTTCAATTGAAGAAAATTTTCAATCTTTCATGCCTTATCTTCGCTTCTAGTGTTAATTGTTGGATTTATGGTTCTCAATCGTTCAAGCCTTGTATTCTACACCTATATCCAATTTTAATCTTGATGTACGCATTGAGTAACTTATTATACATTTGATCTCTTTAGTTCATATAGTAGTTTGTCTCAACATTCTCCATTGCTTGTTCTACACTTTTTATACATCAAGCTGATATTTTTCAAATCGCAATTAGGAAGGATGTTAGAACTTACTTTTTTTTTGGGTACTGTATGAGGAGAATATGTTAATTTCATTAAGATTTTTTTAATCAAATCATAACTGTCTATTATTTTGATAGTGATAAAATATTTGCTTTATATATCTATAGTTTGTGTAGTCTGTAAAAGTTTAACGTTCACCTTCTCTATTACTCTAACCAGCAATAAATTTGTCCCTGCAGTATTAGGAGACGTGCTCTAGATCTACTTTATGGAATGTGTGATGTTTCGAATGCAAAGGACATTGTTGAAGAATTGTTACAGGTAAAAAATCACAGACATGTAACAGCAAGCTGTTTAATTGCAGTTGATTTCTTAAATTATATAATTGGACTCTGGTGATTGTCTTGAAAAAGCACCTAAGAAAACAAAAGGATGCCATTGACATGTCTGTTTCAGTATCTTGGCACGGCAGACTTTGCAATGCGTGAAGAATTGTCACTAAAAGCTGCTATTCTTGCGGAGAAGTTTGCCCCTGATTTATCATGGTATGGTATTTGTATTGTTAAGAGTGAAATATTTTAGAACATCATATTGCTGAAATACAAGATTTCCAGTATATACATTTAATTGCAGAGGGAGGATATAAGGTTGTTTTGTAAATATATTCGTTGATATAAGAATATGCACAAAATCAGTAACTGTTGTTTGCAGAAGTATAGTAACTTGTAACTACTGATTTTGATCTAACCTTCAGTCCATATAGCAGAAGGTTTGAGGATGTGATATTTTTGCTCTTTAAATGAACATTCTTATATAAAATTTAACCACACATATGATATTTATAGCCCTTCTTCAAAACTAATCTTATCTTTTCCTATGAAATCGTTCTTCTGTAATACTCCTTCCCTATCACTATGCAGGTATGTGGATGTTATCCTACAGTTGATTGACAAGGCAGGAGACTTTGTCAGTGATGACATTTGGTTTCGAGTTGTGCAATTTGTAACAAACAACGAGGACCTACAGGTGACTAAAAGTATATGTTTTATATGCTATAACTGGTATTCTTATTTTATAAAGTTGTTTCAGAAAAATTCCTCACACTTTTCATGTATCTACTAGCCTTATGCAGCACTTAAAGCAAGAGATTATCTTGATAAGCCTGCCATACATGAAACAATGGTGAAGGTGTGTATTCTTCCTATATTTATTTTATTTTGTTTTGTAGTATGTGAGGTAGGATAATCATTAACTAGTGCTAATTTTGTTCTGGCTCTTTGGAGCTGAATTCTTGGAAAAAATTCTGTTGCCGTAGTTCGCCACCCAAGTTGTTGATACCTGTATTGAATTGAGCTAATTTTAGTTTCTGATGTCTTCTATTTTAGAGTTTACACCAGGTATTTGAGTATGACAAATGATGTAAAGGAGTAAATGACCAGTATTTGGAATTGTTCTGGCTTCAAAACCTTTGGTGGGATACGCTAGTTTAAGTCTATCTGTTAGACTATTATAACTTTATTTGTAGGACAACATGCAATGGATAAATGGTTTACATCTTAGGCATTCTTTTTTTTTTCTTTTCTTACCTAATTTCTGTTATCAAGGAACTTCAAACTTGGAGTTTCTTTCACACATTCAAAGTTTAAAATAAGTAAAAATATGCATTCATTAGGTAAGATCGATTTCCAGGATCAGATCAGTTTATTATGGAATTTATTTTGTGGAACAGGTCAGTACCTATCTCCTTGGAGAATACAGTCACCTTCTGGCCAGACGGCCTGGGTGTAGTCCGAAGGAAATATTTAGTATAATACACGAGAAGCTTCCCACCGTTTCGTAAGTTCAGCTAACCTTTATTTATTTTCTTTCTTGTGATGTTTTCTGTTTCTTCTTTATCTATTCTCATGCACAGTATTTCTTCAGGACACCTACAATTCCTATTCTTCTTTCAACATATGCAAAGATATTGATGCACTCTCAACCCCCAGATCCAGAACTACAGAATCAAATTTGGGCAATATTCAGCAAGTGAGATTACCCAATTCTGAATCATTTTGTCCTTGAGATTATTTTTTGAGCCATAATTCAGGATGATGCTCCAAAGGTTTGACACAGTCATGCACATTTTCAGATATGAGAGTTGCATTGATGTTGAGATACAGCAACGAGCTGTAGAGTATTTTGCATTGAGTAGGAAAGGTGCAGCTTTAGTGGATATATTAGCTGAAATGCCAAAGTTCCCTGAACGTCAGGTATGTGTATACTTTTTCAGTATTTCCTCAGAATCTCTGCAATATTTCTTTACTAGTTTGTCTGATAAAAAAGACCCAAATCTGTCTTGCAGAATAAAATATAGTTGTAGTTTATTATCTTTCAGATACACGCACTAATAGACATTTTTGATCTAACTGTTATAATCTTTTTGAAATTCAGTCCTCGTTGATTAAAAAAGCTGAAGATACTGAAGTTGATACTGCAGAGCAAAGTGCTATCAAGTTACGGGCACAGCAGCAAACATCTACTGCTTTGGCAGTAACAGACCAACGCCCTGCTAATGGAACTCCATCTGTGGCCCAGCTTGGTATGGTTAAAGTGCCTGGCATCAGCAATGTGGTGTGATCTCTTTCCACTGAATTTATTTGAACTAACTGGTTGGTATTAAAATTCAGTAAGCTTGCGAATCATATATTGATCTGACTGAAGTCTTTTGACAGGATCGTAACACTGCAGATCAAGGGTTGACTCAGTCAAATGGGACTCTGAGTGTAGTGGATCCTCAAACCTCTGCCCCTTCCCCAGATCTCCTTGGTGATCTTTTAAGCCCTTTGGCTATTGAAGGCCCTCCTGCTACTGCTGTCCAATCTGAGCATAATCTAGTGCCTGGCTCAGAAGGTGCTCCAACTGCAGAAGATGCTCTAGCCATTGCACCAGTTGGAGAGCAGGCTAATACTGTCCAGGTATGACCTTCTGTTGCTTTAGTATTTACTTCTGTGATTTCATCCTAGCTTATGAACTATGGACATGGTAAGGTTACAACACAGTCAAACATGAAACAATACGGATACCACCTATATAACAGCTTTTAGAAAAAGTACAAATATATGAATTTGAAGCAAATTCAATATTTTTATGATACATAAATCTACTTTCCTATTACTAAACCTCAAAGTGTACTTATCAATGTAATATATAAAGCGAGAGGGAGGCTTTGGCGTTAACAAATTTCTGAAGCCTTTTTGGCTTCCAAAAATACCCTTCAGATAATTCCTATTTTGTTCTTTTTATATTAATTTTTTTATTTTTCTATTTAGGCCTTCAAATTTTATAAAATTCTTATTTTACCCCACATAATTTACACACGCAACGTGTGTGCCACCAGGTGCTAGTCTTAATAACTAGTAGCCCCCATTTGATAATGTAAAATCATAGTTTCAAATTCAATTTTGAGAGTTTAAAAGAAAGGATGCTAGGATATTATGGAAGTATAGCTCCTTTTCTGTTTTTTTCGGAGGATATGGAATGAACATATTGCTAGAATTTTTAGGGAGAGCTATTTGTCTTACAATTTGTTGAGGGATACGATTATTTTTCTTGCCTCACTTGAACTTCTGCTATGGGATCTTTTATGGGCATCTTCATATCCGATCTGTGTAGGGATTGGTGGGATGCACTTTTTTAAGTTCTATCTTTATATAATTGTTTGCACTTATTTGGGATGGGTGAACTTCTTGTCCCCTTTATTTGATATTTTCTCTTTTCTATTAAATTTTTTTTAATCCACCAAAGAATGATGTAAATAGACACAACATGGAATTTATGGATGCATGTTCTTCTTACTAAGGCTATGTTTGGCACTGAGCTGATCACCTGAATCCGACATGAAACTTTTTCACAGAAGTATTCTTTTTAAATGTTTCTTGATTTCTTTGAATTGTTTCATACTTATGTCTGCTAGTTTAGTAATTTTGTTTTGCTGAGCTTGATATTATTCAAGCCACCAAGTCCCCCAAGAAGTTGGCGGCTTTAGTAGCAAATATGTATGGGCAACTGCTATGTTGCTATTCGTGACATTAATTTCATAAGCTTGACCTGAACTTTAATGTGGCCCTGTGAACTTATGTTATAGGTTTTATATGACTTTGCTCTGCTAGATTGGATTTAAAAATAGTTCACCATATTTAACAGTAATTAAGTCATATTCACTGGGTGGCTCCTGCCCAAATCATTAACATTGTTAATATGGACTTGAGAACTTGATTCATCGATCTTTCCTAATGATCAGGCGGAGGAGGGGCTGCAGTGCGCCCAAGGATAGTTTTAGCATTCAATATTCTTTTTATCTATCTTTACGAATTATTATTTGAAGTTTAACAAGATAATATTTCGTATTGACAAAGGAGTATTATAACAATGTTAATGAAATAATATAGACAACATATCTAATACTACTTTATATTGTATTTATCTCTATCAGCATAGTTACCCCATTGGTTTATGTTTGCAGCCAATAGGAAATATTGCTGAAAGGTTTCATGCTTTATGCCTGAAGGATAGTGGTGTCTTGTACGAGGATCCTTATGTACAGGTGCAAGTCTTTATTACTTTTCACTTTAACAACTATTTATTAGAGCTTGATCTTGTTTTTGCTATTGTTCTAGAAGGTAATATAAATGCAATATTTATTTAACCATGGTTGTAATTAATTTATTTTTACATATCTTCCCAGATTGGCATTAAAGCAGAGTGGCGATCCCATCAAGGGCGACTCGTTCTTTTCTTGGGAAACAAGAATACTTCTCCACTTGTTTCAGTTCAAGCACTGATATTACCTCCATCCCATTTGAAGTTAGAGCTATCATTAGTACCAGAAACTATTCCCCCACGGGCGCAGGTCAGACTAATGGTCATGCTTTAATAGTTCCCTGGATGTAACATTTGCTAGCTGTTTGTCTTATGAAATTTTATTTGTTAGCTTATGATGTTAGATTGTGAGTTTTGTTTGTTTAGGTGCAATGCCCACTCGAAGTTGTCAATCTTCGCCCTAGTAGGGATGTAGCCGTTCTTGAATTTTCCTACAAGTTTGGAACCTATATGGTATTACCCCTAAAAGAAATTCTGTGTTATGTATTTTGCATCCATCTAAGTAGTTATACTTATGTTTCCCCTTTATAGGTCAATGTAAAACTTCGGCTTCCTGCAGTCTTGAATAAATTTCTTCAGCCTATACCAGTCTCGCCGGAAGAGTTTTTCCCCCAGTGGAGATCACTTTCTGGTCCACCTTTGAAACTTCAAGAAGTGGTATGTAATAATGTATATGGTTACTATTGTACCTCTTCTGCATAACAACATTTATTTGCAGTTTATACATGTAAAATTACCTCGTTACATATTTTTTAGTTTGCTATGATATCATTTGTTGCTTTAATTCAAATGAAGTTACATTACATAGTCATAGACAACAAACAGAAATCTCTTTTTTCCATAACTAGTTCTTCTATATCAAATAGTTGAAGTTATCTAGATCCAGCTTACTGGAAGAGAACAAGGTGTTGGTAAGTAAGAACTGGGTCCCAAAGGCAGTAGGTAAATTGTTCATTAAGACTTCCTAATTTCACAAAGAGAAAATGAGAGTTCAGCATCCCCTTAAAGAAAAAAGTAGTCGGCAGTCTTATGCACATACATAGTTGTACAAAATGTAAAAGAGTACAACTGTTTATACACAAAGTACAAGTTGAAAAGCGGGACTGCTTACCAATTTTTTGGTCAGGGGCTGATGCTCTCCTGCGGACTCTTTAAGTTTCAGAAAACATTGTCCTTGGTAAAAATTATTTATGGGTGGGAAATATAATTTTTTAAGCTAATTGATGAGAAATAAAAAATTATTAATGGCAAAGCTTCTTGACAGAGCTACCCTTGAGATATATGGAGCCGCAATAGGAATTTGTCTTAGAATCTTCTAATAAATTTCCACCTGTCATTTACTCTTAGGCTGGCAGGAGGCATTGTAAATTTCCTTTTTGTTTCTCTTCTCTCAAGTTCACTGTTAAAATGGTGTGTTGACAGTATAGTGGTGAAGTTGGGAAAGGGAAAGAAAGGGTGAATCTTACTTGTAGAGAGAGAGATGCGGATCTTGCCGTGCTTTTATGGTATCATTTTGTCACGTTTCCTAGCAAACATATTAATGATGAGGAACACATTTGTATGATGGGTTGAGCAAACCACTGGTATACCATTTGTTTTGCCTATACCTTACCAGCATAAGTGCTCATGGCATCTAGCCTGGTGGTCTATCAAAACTTACATGATAAAATATGAAAAACAAGAGGAACAGAGTGCATGCTTGGAGGAGCTAGGATGTTTATTCAGATTAAGTTTAAGGATCCTATTCCAAGACGGGTATTTCAGAACTGAAGACTTTAGGAGCAAAAAAATGTATCGTCTGTCACAAAATTGTTAGTTGATCATTCATCCTTAAAATTAAAAATTGTCAAGTGCTCCTATAAAGTTTGACGGAGAAATGCATTTTATCTGGGAATAAGAATCCATGGGGGAGTGAGAGAAAAGATAGGAGAGAATTCAAATATTCAATAAGCTTTAATATGATTATGGTTAATCTTCAGCTAATTTTCTAGTGTTCAATTTCTTTAACCCTTTCCATTTGTATTAAGAAGTATCTGTAACTGTATGACCATATTTTTATATTGAACAGGTTAGAGGTGTAAGACCAATGTCTCTCATGGAAATGGCAAACTTATTTAACAGTTTCAGGTTGATGGTTTGTCCAGGACTGGTAAGTTTCCATACTTCTACCGGTACTTCTGCCATGTGTATTATAGCTTCACCTGCACTATGCTTATCATGCATATAAGACATGCTTACCTTTTGCTTTCCTGTTCTCAGGATCCAAATCCAAATAATTTGGTTGCCAGCACAACCTTTTATTCAGAAAGTACACGACCCATGCTATGCTTGGTAAGAGCATGTTTTTCCTTTTTATAACTAGTATTCATAGGCAAACACTTGGGACTCAAATTTTGTACCGCTTTCTGACTAAAGTTTACTTCTACTCTTTGTGGGACGCTCGATTAATTTGATGAGCATTATTTCACAAAGTGAAGTTACTTTATGGCTTTGTGTTTTGGCGCTCTGATGCTTCTTAAATGTGTATAAATATTGGAGTACTTTCCTTGAGCTTTTTGATAACTTTGTCAAGCTTTAAAAGAAAATAGAAGCTTGACTTTGGCTCGTTTCCATCATGGGTCAATAATAAGAAGCTTTAGTGTGCTCGGATTATCCTGTTTATATCAGGAGTCCATCTACAAGCCTGTATCTTAAACGACCAGATCAAGTACTTGGGCTCATTTAAAGCCCCGCAGGTGTAGAAGCTCATTCATGAAAACAATAGTCTAGATTGTGAAGTTATCAAGTCCATTATCTATGATATACTTTAGAAGGTTTCTGTCTGATAATTCCCCTTTTTTCTTCTACTATTTTCTTAATTTCTTTTGGTGGGTCAAATACAGGTAAGAATTGAAACAGATCCAGCAGACAGAACGCAGCTGCGCATGTCAGTTGCCTCAGGGGACCCTGCACTAACATACGAGTATGTATACTTCATCCAAATTTATACAAATAGCTTTTGTCATAACTTGGTAGATCATCTGACTATATATGTCCACAGGTTAAAGGAGTTTATCAAGGAACAATTAATTAGCATTCCTACAGCTTCTCAGGCACCTCCACCAGTGCCTCTACAAGCTCCGCCAACAAGTTCACCAACAGCTCCATCGGATCCTGGGGCTATGCTTGCTGGTTTGCTTTGACTTACAGGAGGTATTTATTAAAGATTTATTCAGTACACACTTGTAAAAACTTATTATACAACTGGCCCATCCATCTATTCCTTGAGTCAAAAAGGTGGGAAAGGAAAGATACAACGCAAGGGCTGGCGGGATTACGGGTGAGCTTGTATGTGATCGGCTTAGCATTAGCCTATAGATTTCTGAGGGGTTGGTACTTGGTTGGATGAAGATTTGAATTTATTTATTTTTCTGCACAATCACATTGTGCCTTAGATAGTCAGGTGTCGTTTTTACCTTTAGTTTTGCTCCTTTCTTTTGTTTATAGCAAGGTTTCACGGAATTGGTTTCTGTAATATGCATAGGTTGTGAACAGTGAAGGAAAGTGATTGTAAGAAGAGAGCATTTGTTTGTTAGTCTACATTTTTAAACAAGTGGTTCTCGTGGAAATAAAATTTGTGTAGCTTTATGCTTACAGAGGTAACAGAGAGCAGCTTGACTGGGTAAAAAGCTATTAACCCGACTAACATTAATTTACACTCGCATGAATATGCTTGTTATACATTAGATACAGTTACTTTGTAATTTGTACATATTTCTATGGAAGTGTAAATGTTAAAAGTCAGAGTACAAAGAAAGTGTTTTTTTTTAATGAACGTGGAACTCGCAACTTTACACAAACCTTGGGTGCAGATTAAGCCGATCAGTCTTAATTTTTTTGTATTAAGTTTGTATTTAAGGAATGGAATGAAAAAGTGTATTTGTTGATCGTCTTGGATGATAAATCATTTCAATGGAATGAAAATATATTATGTTCACTTGGTTTTCATTTAATGTGAGAGATGGCAGAATGAAATTTATCCCATTGGAATGGATGTATGCAATAATTGTCATCCACCAACTAAACAGATACTTGATATGCTTAAAAAATATTATTTTATCATGTATGAGTGAATATTTGGGGGTTGCTTATACAACACCTTGAGACAGCACTTCCCCTCTCATCATGTAATTTGGTCCTTCAATCCACGTACGTTCTTTGCTTTTCTATCCCATTGATTAAAGAAAAGAACATGATGAATTCATAGAGAAAAAAACAAACGTGCTGGGTGGGTTATAATAGTTTTGGTAATGCCACACAAAAACTCTATGTAGACATGAAAATTAGACATGAACGTATTTAAACTCTATGTTTTGGTAATAGTTTTTTTTTTTTACAAGTTGCTGCCATGGAGCACCAGCAGAAAAGAGATTATTTGAACAAGTGCACAGACTAGAACAAACACTTTAAAAATTTCAGTCTTCATTCATGGACTCTAATTTATACAAGGCAAAATAATCAGATAGCAACAAAAAAATCTGCTATCCATCTCATCAAAGTAATATCATAGGCTCGTAAAAGATCATTATACTCCTCCAGTCCCCAGTACTGATCTAGGGAAGAAAAGGACACACTTGTGTATAAAATTTTGTAAACTAGTACCAACCATACGATTGGGATCGTAAAGTTGACCTCCAAAAAAATGCACTGATAAAACTTGTTTCTAACAAAAGAAAGCTTGCAGGGTGCTCACCAGATTCCATATAAAACATTACTTATACAAACACAGCTTTTAGCTGTGTGAAGTTTACCAGCCGTGCCACCTTTGTTCAATAAACATCACCAGTGGACCAGCCATTCTGATCTTTCTTCTCAAAGCGTGCGCACCACCACCATTTCTGAACCTCTTTCATCGTCAATAAGATAATTCATAACCCACCCTTGTGATGCACGAAAGATTTACCTTGTGGAATAAGCAACAAATCCAAAAGCTGATATAAGGACATCAACTACCGCCACTCCCGGCAGTTGCAACACCTCCAGCCCACCTGCCCACAGGACTCCTCAGCCAATGGTGAGCAATGGCTGTGCATCCATAACCCACATATTTCGCAAGAACGATCAGGGCTTGGTTCTGTGCGAAAGCATATCCGACACGGCACAACATGAACAGCTTGTTGCAAAGAATCTGTATGCTTTTGCTGATTAATACCAATTCCATGTGTTTCAGGATTACCATCCCGTAAAATTATGGATGAATTCTCCAAATCCTCAATAATAGCCCCAGATGGATCAACTCCATCTAACTGCCCGCCACCATCATCAGATTCAGTAACTCTGTAAATGAGAAATAGGTTTGGGATTCAAACTCCATATCTTCATAATTAGGATCATCATAGTCAACCATCATACCATCTTCAGAGCGATTTGTAGATGCATTCCATTCTACACAATGAGATGATGATTCATCAGCGGGAAGCAAGGAGTTCCCTATAAGAGGGGTGGATGAGTCACCAGGTGGATTATTTACTGATGAAGAGACAATATCATTTTCCTGCTTCATATGCCTCCTGACAGAGAGTTTGTGAGGCCCAAGCTTGGAAAAAGAAGCAGAGTTCCACTCCAATTCTACTTCTGAAGTTTGCTTAGTAGCATGCTCAACCCTCGAGAGGGAAAGCATGAAAGGATCATCCCCCTCTATGCGTACAAGTTCCTCCTTCGCAGGCAACACAAGAGTAGCAGGTTCCCTCTCTATAAGCTGTTCATAAAAGGTTTCAGGAATAGGGTCCACTAATAAACTTCCTTGCTTTGGAGGCCTTTTACGCAGGTTCTTGCCCTCCAATACAACTTTGTTAATTTGATCAGCATAAGGGCATATGGGTGACTTTATCCTACGGCACTTACAACATTTGAATCCCAACAACACAAATATTTTTGACTCCTCAAGTTCAACAGCATCGGCATGATACCATTCTGTACATAACAACAATCCCAATGCATTAGTGACCATGGAAAACATCAAACAGTTAACAAAAAGAATGATGACAATCATCAAGTTACATGTGCTTACTTTTGCATGTTTCACAAGAAATATACATAAGATCTGAATTATATGGCTTCTTGCAAAGGTTGCATTCAACTTTTAACACATTTTGATTGCCCTTTAGAAGAATATGCTTTAATCTGAAATCAATCCCAGTGTCTTTGCAGTTCTTCTTCCATATCAAACCCCAACTTTGTAACTTGCTTCTATTTTTCAGTTTCAAACTAGAATCATTGCTGATTGCTTTTCTATCAGATGAACTATCCAAAGCTCTATATGATGCTAGAGGCATATTACAACCATTTTGCTTTCCACCTCTGAAAACTGTCAGTGAATTTTGAGGTTCTTGTCTTTGCAAGAGCAAGGGCCCAGTAGGAGTGACATTATAGTTCTCATTCTGCATGATAGCTTCGGTTTGGTGACAGCGTTTGCAGGTTATTAAGAACTCAAATTCATCGTGCATGTGCGGTGTCGAGCTAACTGTACATTGCACATGACAATAACCTGAAGACAAAAATGGATAACACGTAGTTAAAAATCACCTGATCATAAGAAAATGACAAAGAGTCGAGAAAGAAAATAAGGCGCAAAAAAAAGCATAATAACTTCCCAAGGTTCATTTTATTTCCTCAATAGTGTTTTCATCATTCTCACTATTAACCACCGAGGCTTGACATTGTTAAACAAATTCTCACCAGGAATGCCTATCCTCTATATTACCAAAAAACAAGTTCCCTCCCCCCCCCCCTCTTTGGATAGGTATTTTGTCATTAAGTTTGGGGGCTGGAACAAGTAACCTTGAAGTAGCAAGGCCTCAGCCATTTCTCCCACCCCTTGGGGTTCAAAAGAACAGTTCAGTATTAGTATATTAGCGTGGATACTTTTAACAGCTAATTGCTTTATATTGGCATAGCTGGTTCCAAATTCCAGAGAGTAATAGCAAAATTAAAAGACTAAAATCCCCATACAATGCTTACATGAGAATTTATTCTAATCTTGGGCTACAGTTTTTGATCTAACAGAAGATAAAGCTCTACATGGGATTACATAACCACAACTGAGCAATTCTAAGGAGTGCCAAACACTTTTCACTTTCTGAAAAATTCTATTTATGTTCAATCATCAAGCACCACAATTCAGATTTTTCACTATAGGCCTTCTATATTAGCTCCATGTACAATGAATTTTGGAAGTGAAAAAGATGGATATTGAAAGAATTTGTAAAACATTGATTTATATTCTAAATTGAACAAATTATGTATAGACTAGTCTCAGCGAGGGAAACTCATAATTCTAAGGGGTGCCAAACACTTTCACTTTCTGGAAAATTCTATTTATATTCAGTGATCAAGCACCACTATTCAGATTTTTTACTTGAGTTTATATGTTTCAGCAAGAGGGACTTCCCTTTATCATTTTTCAAAAATCCATAAAGGCATTCTATATTAGCACCATGGACCCTATTTTGGAAATTAAAAGGATAGAGAGGAAGAAATTAAATCTTGAAAGAATTTGTAAAACATCAATTTATACTCTAAATTGGACAAAATATGTAAAGATTAGTCTCGGCAAGGGAAAACACGTCATTGGGGTCTAACTGTAAACCATTAACAAACCTTCACATATCCTGCATTTGACAGCATTCCTGAAAATCACAGCAGAGAACATATTAATTAACTATCAGCAAACATTTGAAAGAGATCAAAGAAAAGTTTTACGATGATAATCACCAATAATAAATAATTATTTATATAATCATTTGATTTAATTTGGATATGATCATGATTACCCGAGAAAAACATCAATTTGACAGGAAGCACAACGACACATGTCCAAATTATCTCTCCTCCGCGAGAGATAAGAGAAGATATCTTTACGGGAAGCCTTCAACTGCCTTCTCTGTAATTTTGATAATACATTCACAGGTTTCTCAGCTGGTGGCAAAGGCACTTTCTCCACCTTCTCTTCATACTCTTTGATCATATACAAAGGAACTCGTGTTTCTGGAAACCAATATTGTTCCTTTCCATCTTCACTTTTTTCTACTTCTATGACATTCTTCATGACACGGGAGGGGAGATGCTTTTGACCCCCAAAAGTAACAGCATATCTAATTTTATTATCCGTATTCTGTTTATTACAGATGAAAGCATTTCTAAAAGCAGAAGCTTCTGTCTCTGCACCTTTTCCATCCAGGGGACTCTGTTCAGGGCGAACAAGATCCCCCCACCTCACATGAATGTTTAAGTACCTGATCTGAGGTGAGAACAAATTTTTATTGTTAAAATTATTACAAGCTTTTTTGAAAATAACTAGATATACAGTCCTACAGACAGACATGCAATATGTTGTAATACAAAGTAAAGTAAGAGCAGAGATTCCATTAGCTCGTTGAAAAAGAACACACCTGCGCTGCAAGTTGTGATGTGTTCTTACTCAATTCAACAGCAGCTCTCCAAACGAATTGTCGGCTTCTTTTAGGAACCTGAACACCTTCGGCATAATAGATACTCGGTATCTTTCTAAAACCACCTAATTGGAAAAGAAAAGATTTAGCGTGTTACTTTTTTTTTACAAAAGAAGATTTAGCATATTACTTTCTCCATACTGTTTACAAACTCTTACGTTTATAGGAAAGCTGGTTGAAAATAAATGAACATTTTTCTT
The DNA here is from genome assembly GCA_020205555.1 of Panax stipuleanatus. NCBI lineage: Eukaryota > Viridiplantae > Streptophyta > Magnoliopsida > Apiales > Araliaceae > Panax > Panax stipuleanatus. The sequence continues at coordinate 37,051,084 of CM035125.1, forward strand.
TATAATGGAAACTCGGAAGTCACCTTGACGAGCTGATTTCTTTAAGATTGTGTGTGGTAGAATCCCTTTCTGGAATATAAGCTTTGATAGAATACCGCCTCGCCACCAGTTGAATCCATTTGATATATCCCGCGCATCATCACCTGTGACTTCAGGCATGACAGATTGTTTTCTACCGCGCCTCCCACCTGGGCCACGTTTCTGACTTGACCCAACAGCAGTTGTAGTACTCTGGGTGACAGAAGATTCAACTGACCAACCATCAACAAGCTTAACCCAATCCCCAGTAAAAGCCACAATGCATATGTTTTCCTCAAGCTGCAAGCATAAATAATAAGTTCAGGCTAGCAAGAGGACAAGTACAAAACTACAAATGCCTGCAGAAAACAGCAGTGTACAAGTTACAACTGTTGAGAATCATTTGTCTAGTAGAAAAATCTTTCCTTTTTATTTCTTATAAGCCGTCTAAGAAAATTAAAATGGCAAAAGTAACTTAAAACTATTATCTAAATATTGAAAACTTAAAAAAATAGATAGAGTTTACTTCCCATAGCCTGTTAAACAGACATGCAATTTATTCATGTTGACCAAATTATTTCCACTCTCTCTTACCACTTTTGCAAACCTCTGCTTTTGTTAATTGATTTCCCAAGAAATATGAATTAGCACTAGCACAATGTTGTTAGATCCGGTCCGAGATCCTCTTTAAATTATATACTCTACTAGAATTCATAACTAAATTTCTTTTAAATGATTTTAAAGCTTTCATCAACAAGTCTCTGAGAATTTTCTACCTACCTAGTCCAATTACTAGCACTAATCCTTGTAGCAACTGTATTGTAGATCTTTAGATTTGCAATTAAATTGCGGTTATGTTACTTTTGTTTAAATGTTTTTATATATTTATATAAGTATAATAGTGAATTCCCCCGCATCCAATGGTCCTACTTTATGGGAAAATGTTTGTCAACATTTCCATTTCGTGTTGGTATGCCCATGATGTGTTGTTTGGAATAAACTGCTTCAGCCATTATCAAATACAAATTAGACAAATGTTTGAGCATGTGTCTTCTTTTCAATGTTGAACATTAGGCATGAGTTATGACATTTTTCAGTAATGCCCTTGTACTTTCTACAATAACCACAATGGAGAAGTGACAGCAAGACAAGTAAAGAACTTGTAAAAAAACGTAATGGAAGTAGCAATAAGGTAATGCACAGAACATTAAGTAGCACACCTGTTAATAAATAACAAAGATATTTCGTTTAAGTTGATGATTTCTACAACATGAAAATGAAAACTCTTTCATATAATTGCCAGAAAAGGGAAAGCATACTTACTTCAAGCAAGAGACTTTTTATTTCGCTGCAAGTTAAAGCCTGCTCGGCTTGTTTACACCATCGTTTCCTATAAGTTGGACTTTGAAAGGGGCCAGCTGTTAGGCCACATAAACTCTCCTCCATGAACATCAGATAAGTCGCAATGCCATAAAGATTCCCCTCTCTATTCTTTACAGGACATATGCCAGCAAGTATTTTCATAGTCCCTTTAATAGCATTTGAAGCAGTTGCATTTAACAAGCATGCTTTCTTGCTTTGAACAGGAGCCTTGCAAGAAAGACACCAACCACACCTTTCCCTTGGGACTTCCACAAGCTTCTTTTCAGAGTTAGGCCAAAAAAAGCGGCTAACGGCTGATGAAAAGGCTTTTACTTGAAGCGAAACATTAGCCGACATAACCTTTCTGTAATTGTCTAAAGCATGTGACTCAGAAGCTCGATTTTCGTCAGATGAAAGAATGGCTAGATTAGCAGCAGCAGATGCAGCAAAATCTCCATTGGTATAATTATTTATATATGCTTGGGCTTTAAAGGAGGACCCCATGTAAATGCAACCATCAGCTGCATTTCTATTATCTCTTCCACTGACTGGACAATTAGCTAATTTTCCCTGAGAGGATATGCTTGCAACAACACATGTGCCATTAACATGTACTCTGTTACTGGAATTACTTTTCCCTGAGGTATATGAAGCATATCCTCTCAGTTCTGACTTGCCAGCCAACTCTTGTTGGACTAAGTCAGTTGGATCAGTCTGCTGGCTTACTGAACCAGAAGACATGGTAGCTTCCAATTTAATCTTCTCAGAAAAGTTAGAATTCCGTAGAGGCCAAGCCTGTTCTGTTGTACGGTCACTGTTCCCTTGCTGATGACCAGGATGGTCAGGCTGGGTCAAAGTATCCAACGAGACTTTATTAATCCCAGGTTCATCACAAATATTCCCTAGACATGAGATTACCACGTTTTCAGAGCTACTTTCAGCAACGCAACTTGCAAACTTCTCACTTTCAGCCGGTTCAAGGAAATCATGACTGTTCTTGCTCAAGGGAGCTAGTGATGGAGTAGGAAACCCGTTATCTTCCTTTTCACTTGATAATTTTGTACCCATTTCAACTTTTTCAGTAAGAGATGTAATATCTATAGGGATTTTCCAATACTGTATGATTTCCTTACATAACCCTGTGTACGTAGTAACATGCTGCACGGAAGAGTGAAGTGCTTGCAACACCTTTGGGATATCCTTCTGATAGTAGTATCTGATACATGGTTCTGAGGACATTGACATTTTTATCCTAAAAAAATAAGATATAAAAGACCATATAAGAGCATTTAAAAAGTAGTGAATTGAACTATGCAAAGGCATAAAAACAAAGTACAACTTTTAGCCTAACCAACTGTCAGGCTACAATACAAGGAAAAAAATCCCAGTACAACAGAACAGCCGAGCACGCAGTCAAAAGAGGTAAAGCAACAATAAAGGACTATGATTGAACATACACCAGTAAATGATTGCAAGTACCCAAAAAGACTTGCTCATACGGGTCAACACCAAAAAGTTCTGCTCCTCTTAGGGATGTTCCAATTGTAATTGTGGGACCAATCTTATTAATTGTGCACTCTGGACAATACCATTCCCCTTCTGGTATAAACATTTTGCTCACACCTATACATCTTGAATGGTAAACTGAAGGACACCCATCGCAACAAATCAATGTCCCATCCATGCCACAAAGGCGACATTCATCACCATTGCCGTCCTGATCATCAGCACCAGCATCCGTTCCAGCACTTTTATAGCCCAAAGAAATGGAATTATGAAATGACTTTGTCTCGTATCTGTCGGTAATAATACCCATGGCTTCTTGGTCCTTGCAAGCAGAAGTTTTAGAGTATCTAGGATGAACCCTTCTTGGCCCACATTCAGAAGCAGCAACTGTAACCCCATCAGAATCGATTCCTACTTCCGATTCCTCACGCATGTCAATTTCTGCTCTGAGCTCTGCAGAGTCCAGAGCATCATCGCACAATATCTGCAAGATCACCAATTTTCTACCCACAGATAAATGATAATAATCCCTCTGTAAAGCATCAATATAAAATCCTCCCCATTCATGTTTATCTGTATATCCCATCATCATCAGATATTGAACTACAAAAACTGGCCAAGTCAATTCATCAATCAGGCTCCAATCCATGGACCTGCAAGCAGAAGAGGTATGTTAGTTTGAAGTTTCAATCACAAAAAATAAAAAGGATGCATCTTACAAAAGTAAATCAAGGAAACAAATGAGTTCTTATTGATCTTCGAGAATGATTGGGATAGGTATGCTTCTTGCATACATGGAACGATTAGCATTCATGTCTAAACATAACTTCTTTTGCACCGGGACAAACAAAAATGGTCAAAATCTAAAGGTATTGACATCTTAAAGAAAAAAATGTCCATTGGTCTCAACCTCCACAATATTTGACTAAGTTGTTATAAGTATAACAAAAATACCAGTACACAGATAAATAATATTTCATTCTCAAATAAACAGGGAGAAGGGTTCACACAATTACCTTAGGAATTTGGATGCAAGATCAGAACCATCCAATGAGAGAGTTTCAAAATGACGCCGCAAAGCACGCATGAGAGCAACATGAATAGCATCCAACAATGTGTTTTGGACAGAACAGTTGAGAGATCCGACAAAGTCTTCTAGTCCAAATGGACTCAAAAAGAGCCGGATACTAAACGAGCGCAAAAAACTATATACAGAAAGAAGATCTGCAACACACTCATCTGGAACACCAAGATTACCTGAAGAAGGAGGCAATTCTGGTGGAGGAACAAGAGAGGCTTCGGCCTCAAAACTCAAAGTCCCATCACAAGCATACTCACAAGAATCACTAGAGGAATCAGCATAGCCATCACCAACTTGAACCCCATTATTTTCATGTGTACCACAAGTACTTAACTCACTCAGTGAAGAAGCTTCAGCTCCACCAATAGCATTGGTCAATTCAACTGCATTTTGCACCTTTATATCCTTCTCCTTCGCATATTTCTTCAATACAAATTCATCTAATTCTTTTCTCTTAAATAGAAACTCCTCATCGAAATCATCATCCCCAATAATATACCGTTTCACTTCACCACTTTGCAATTCTTCGCAATCCCCATCTTCATAATCAATCCTGTAAAATCCCCTATCATACAACACAACCTTCCCAAAGAAAATCCCAATGCCCTCAAACTCTTTCTTCACATATGACCCCACCAATGCTTTAGACCTCGTCTCAACAACCCGTTTCTTCCCTTCTCCATCCGTAACAACATTCTGGACATCCTTTCTTTTCCTTTTTCTCCCTCTGCGCTCCACTCTAACCCCTTCAGATTCCATTACACCAACGACAACCCGATCAACCCTAATTTCCTAAATCAAATCCACACTTCCAACAATATCTCAGTTCTAAAATACCATTCTTTACACAATAACAACTGATTCTGTGATGAAACCAAAACCAGCAAATTTTAGGCAAACGTTAGCAGATCTAATAAAAACATATCAAATAACAAAACTCATAATACTGGACAAAATCTGATATCTCCCAATTCCCATATGTTTCAACCGAAGATCGAATTGTCAAACCAATATCAAAGTGTGTTCTTTTTTGTTTGTTCGTACATACATTATACATTAGACATATAGATATAGAGATCGATTATCCGTATATGTTGATATCGAAAGGAAACGTACCTTTTCTATAAGTCGGTAACCGCCACTGAAGATGTGATTAGGGTTTCAGGTTGCGAGAGAAGGTGATATGGAGTCGTCATAGCCCTATTTGGTGGTAATAATTACCATTACGTGGTTAATTTGATTCGGAACCTGCTTTTGTCAGGATCGACTCGGACCGACTCGCCCGAATCATTCTAATAAATTTTGAATTTGCATTTTCTCGCTTTAAATAATTCAAATATTTATAAAATTAATTGATTGATTAAAGATTATACAACATTGATTTTTCAAAAATGGTGTAGTCCTTAATTGTGAAAGAAATTATATTTTAATTCACACATTATTACAAGTAATGGTTTAAAAAGTATTATATAGTATCCCGATAAGATAAATTTGTAACATATATAAACAATTAATTACCCTCTTTTAGGTAGTAAATGATTTGTTTTGAAAATAAAATGTGAGAATTGTTAATATAATTTGTAATATCAAAATAAATGCTTTAATTTCTTAATAAATTTGAGCATGGATGGTAATTTGCACTTACCATGTAAGAAATTATAAGTTATAATCAAAATAATAATCCCTCTTACAAACACAGGTGTATTCTTTTTCTATCTACTTTTATGTAATATTCTTTTCATATATGCGAGTAAAATTTAAAATTGTAGACAATTAAAATTATCTAAACTACGTATACAAATCTCGCGAGACGAACTAAGGTGATGTTTGATTGTAAAAATCATGTTTGAGATTGGAAAAAAATATTTGATAAAATATTTTGTCTTCTATTTATCTTTGCTTTTACCTTTATTCTAATGTGGTATACTAATGAAATTATGAAAAATAATTTTGATGATATTGTCATATTGTGTTATTTTATACTATCATAAATACATTTTAAAAGATTATAAATTACAAATAACTTTTACAAAAATTATAATATTTGAGAAAATATTTTATCTTCTATTTATCTTTACTTTTACCTTTATTCTAAAGTGGTATACTAATGAAATTATGAAAATAAATTTGATGATATTGTGTTATTTTATACTATCATGAATAAATTAGAAAAAAATTTGATAAATGAAACTATCCTTTTTAGATACAGGAAGTGGAATTAAGAATTTGTAATAGAAAGTTAACAAAATATTAATATAAAAAAAAAACTATAATTAATTGACAGACATAAATAATTTAAAGTTGACTCAATGATGGGTCAACTCAGACAATGCATATGTCAGCAAGTGGAGGTAGTTAAGTCCTCTGTTCTCTTTTTCTGAAAGGACAAAGTTTTACAGGCATGCAAAGATTTTGGCGGGAATAGATTTGATGCTTACCCGCCATTATCATCAAATTACAATAAGCAACAGTAACCGGAAATAACGACTAGTTATTACCGGCCATCTGCTCTAGTGACAACTTGAATTTTAAACAATTTGATTCTTTCTTCTTTTGTATGTGTATTTAAATTTAATTATGAACAAAAGTAATAATTTAATGATGGACATAAATACTCCGACAAATTAGGTCAGTTTCCAAGTCAATCTCAAAATACGGGATAAATTTTAAGAGAGTCGAACTTTAGTAGTGGTCAATTTAGTAGAAATTAAAAATGATCCAAAGTCAAGTTGAAGTGTACCTCACTCATATTATATTCAAACTTTTTAATGTTAGTCAGATTTATACTTCAGTTCGCATACAGTTTTGTAATATTTACTTGTATTCGAATTCGACTCGTTTTATTGTATTCGAGTTCAACAGCACTCGAGTCATTTTTCAGACAAATTACTCGCAAGCATTTGAGACATGCACAAACTACAACGGGATTATTTATATTGTGTAATGTAGACAAAATTAGTTCAAATAACTATTTATTCTATACTTTAAAAAACAGTACATAAGTTTGGTAAAGTTACATGATCTCGAGTCTTGTAAAAAAATAAATGAGATAATATTATATTATCTTGAATTAATTAATGGACATGATCTCGAGTCTTGTAAAAAAATAAATGAGATAATATTATATTATCTTGAAATTAAAAAAAAAGTTATTTTTAACCGAGTGAACTTTGACTCGGTGTATGACCCAACCCATGGTATAAGGTTGATCCTTGACAATATAAAATTGTCAAAATGGAGTTTCAAAGAGAGAGAAAGATGAGCGAAGAGAAGGAAGATTCTTCTGCCGCCCCAAGAAAGAGAATGTCTTGCACCACATGCTTCGTTGCTCTATGGTTTTGTTATTGTACTCCTCTTTTACTTTCTCTCTCTATATATGCAAATTATACTCTGCATTTGCACATAAATTTAAGTTCTAATTCATACATGTGATGTTAGGTTTTCAGCTCAAATTTGATGATCATTCAGTCTCTAATAACTACAGGCAACTGATTAGGGTTTTATCCTTGTCTTTTTGATCATTTCAGTTCTAAATTGCTGTCTTATTGGGTGTTTTAGTTAATTTTTAGGGGTTATATGTACACAGTTATAAGTTCATACCTGGTGATTAGAGTCCCTTTTTGGGCTTTTATTAGGCAAAAAGCTCACTCATCTTTCTCTCTATGCATGAACACCATTTTAATTCCCAAATCAGTACTTTATGCAGAAATTATAAAAGCAACATTATTAGTGATAATGTTGGCTTCCCAGAGAGAGGGGGTTTATTTTACATGATGTGGGAGTTTTAAGGAGCTGAAATTGAGAGTCCTATGGTTTACTTATCACATTTTAAAATGAAGAAAGCATTTTGAATGATGAATAAGGAAGCTCCCAGTTGTCAATTTGTTTAGAAATTTTTATTATAGTATGATCACAATCAAGTCAAACCTAATTAAATATAATGGGAATCAGTACATTTCGAAATTGGATCTATATTCTTGTGACATTCTAAAACAGAAAGTTGGACTTTAGTTTGGGAGAGTGCTAGGTGTGCCCCTCTTGCGTGAAAGATATATTTCTTGGTCTGCAGGTTTAGGGGATTTGGCTGAGGGAAGGATAAAAGGATTCTTTGGAAGTTTGCTTGTTTTGCAATTTTGTAGGTGTGAGGAATGCCAAAATTATTTGTGTGCGATTGAAGAATGTTGGTTTACTTTGGGTTAGGGTGTCTTTCTATATCTTTGGGCCTCCTTAATGGGTGCTTTCGTGCAATTTCATTGTCCGTAACTAATTCTGCACCCTTAGTTTTTTCATCATGTATTAGAGGAGAAGCTTATGCATTCAGATGAATGTCGTGTTTGCTCTTCCTTCAACAATTACAAGGTTTTCATTAGACCGTCTGTGAAATGTCAATGAAATATGATTGGGCATTGATGAGGTTTTAGCAATGCATGACACGTTGAGTCAATGCTATTAAACTAGAAGCACGAATAAAAGTTAAAAATAAAAGAACAATCATTGTCTCGTTTCCATCAACTTTCTCCCAGCCTGTACATAAGTAGAGATGCATTAACCATCGCTCCTAAACAACATATTTTCCAGTTTATTCAACGTTTTATTCAATTGTTGAGATTGAAATGTTGTGTCATAAATATTAATGGCACAACAACTTACGTCAAATGGATTTTTCCAATGGGGGAATATAATATTCTATCTATCAAGTTCTTGTTTCTCCTATTACTTCAAGTCCCCAACCATTGGACATCATGGTCGATCCATATTTCTTCCTTCCAATAGTTCGTTAATTTCCACATTTTATTGTAGGCAAGGAGGCTCTTGTTTTTAATAATAGATTGGAGACTTCAAGCAAACAGTATATTTCCCAATGCCCTCCACTGCTACAATGAATGCTTTTTAACTTAATTGCATTAAGGTATTGACTTGCATTGAAATGGCCATCTTGCTATTTCTTGAATCACTCGTATCGCTCTTTATTGAAGGGTTGTCACTTGTCAACGGTAATTTTGACTTGCTTTTCACTTTTGTCGCGAGTGAGCAGCTTCTTTTGGATGTTGTCTTATGAACTCATCCGTTGGACTCTAGTGAGAGTCAGAGACTTGGAGAGACAGCCAGATGGCTCATAATTTAACACTTTGCAATCACAATTGATTAATTTATCCAACTTCCCAAAATCTTAAGTTATAGATCTGACAGGCTATGCATGGTTCATTTATTGGCATATTGAGAATTTGAGATTGCTTGGAGTTTCTGACTTTAGTTGCAGACTCCTTGTTTATGTTTCTTAAATTTATTTTTTTTCAGCGCCTTGCTTGCATTGTTTAGATTGTCAGACTAATGGGTGTTGATGGTCTGGCAGCTCCAGTTCATCAGATGCAGCAGTACTATTGGCTTGGTGTCCTTGATAACTGTTCTGAGAAATGGTGTGCTCTTGTTGATTGTCTAACTCTAAAAACAAAGCGACCTGTTGAAATGGAGGTAGTTTCTCAAAGTATCAACATTCTGTAGATATGCTTACTGTTTATCACTACACTTGTTTAAGCATATGTTTGACCCTGGAATCTTGAATCACTATGTGTAAGAACCTTTATTCTGGATTGTCAAACTGAGTTATATGAAGACAATTATTCTTTATCGATGCCATAAAAATTCCAATAGAGTCTTGTGGGTACTTGTCATCATATTGTTTTATGGACATTTGTTTTATATTGGAGAAAGATGAATGCACTGTGGAAGTAAATGATAATAAGGTTGCAGGGAATTTTAGAAGCTCGTGAGAAGGCAAAGCCCCACATTTGGTCTTTAAGCGGCATCTCACTGGAAAGAACTATTTGGACATTTAGATGAAGTAGAATAAGTAATATAATAATCTTATTCTTGCTTTGCTCTTTCCGAATCATCAATGTAGCAATGATGAAAGAATACGGATTGTTAAACTAAGAGATGTATTTTAGAAATAAAATGGAAGAGCGAATGAAGGGCCTTGGGTATTCTTTTGTTTTTTCTTAATCTAGTTAGATATTCAACATGGAGAACTTAATCCATTGTTGAAAGAAATTGACCAGTAAACTAATGTATTTTTGTGTTATAATGAAGTTACATTGTTGTATTATATAGCAATTAAAACAGCAAATAAAGGGCATTGTACTCCTTTTTTCTTCTTCTTACATAGATTATAGATATGGAATCTGGGATTGATTCCTTGTTGATCATGGGAATTCAAGAGTAAATAATCGTACTTTCATGTATGTTGGAAGTTAGATTGTTGTCTTAAGTGATAATTGGGATTTCAGATGTCTCTTAACTCCTTGTAGGGGTGATTGGAACTGTTTACACGTGTATATGTTCAATGTTGGTTCAATATGACTTCCAAATCATATTCATGCGCTTGTTGGAATCATAAACTGTGACATTGTACTTGTACATACAGGAAGGAAATTGAAGGGAACTGAGTTTTTCTCAGCGGAACACTATTTTCACATGAAAGGTGAGACCCAATATATGCTCAGGTGAGACCCAATGTATGCTCATGTGAGAGAGGACCATGTGGAAATATCAAAATACATGTAAAAATATCAGATCTCTTTTTATAATTTCAATCTTCCCCCTTGTTTGCACTACATAATTTCCACCACTAAGCCGTGGCTCTGGCCACTTGTGGGAGCTGCAGTTTTATAGGCTCTCCTAGTTATTTTCCGCTAGCATTCTCGTATTTATCATGTCAGCGCAGTTAAATTAAACATTCAATTATAAACGTCGGGGAATACATCTTAATTATGTGCATCCTTGGCTCAATAAAGCTCCTAAAATGATAAAAATTTAGAAAAATATTTTCAAATTAATAGAACTGCAAATTTTACCCACAGCTACATAATAAAATTGACAACTCGTGGAATATGAATTTTATTTTATTCATTAAGCCTTTCCATTTCATGAATTAAGGATTGATGAAAGATTTAGATATTTTTTTCAAAATAATTTATGAATTTTAAATTCTTACCGCTAGAAATTATGTTAGTGTTTGAGGTATTAGGTAAATTTGTATGTATTAAAGTAATTATAAGATAACCAAATATAACTCTCGTTTCTTGACAAAGAGTCTACTATGGAATGAATCTAGTTCATAGAGGTATAGTTATATTTGAAACTTGAAAAATGTGGTAGAATAAAGGTAAAACTAAAGTAAATATAAATTTAGAAACTTAAATTAATAGAATAATTCACTCCTTTTTTTTTCTTTTGCGTTTTTGAAGTTGTTTATATGAAAAAGAAAAGAAAAACTACAATAGGGTAATTCAATACATCAAGACAAAACTAAAGGTATGGAATTGTAATTTATCCAACCCGAACGCAAATCCTCCCGTTTCTTTATATCATTAAAAAGTCTTCGTTTTTATAGTCCCTGTGAGCATCAGGTGACGTTTCTTCTACTCAGACGACGATCAACATGTGATTACATTTTCCAAAAATCATCAATTTTTGCTCTCAAATTCTTAATTTTTCAGGTATATAAATATAATCCCTATATCTCATGGTTCAATCAAAACTTGGTTCTTTTTGTTATTGATTAGAAATAAACTATTATTCTACAACATTTCTGTGATAATTTGCCATCAATACATGTTTATTTGTATATGATGTGTACTAAATATACTAACTTCGGCTAATTGTAAATTAAATTCTATGAAATAAGGAAGCTTTTGATTACTCCTAAAGAATTAAAGTTTCATGCATCAAGCCGTGTGAGCACGATGACACATCGTTAATGAAGTACTTACGTTGAATATTATTATATTTATTTTAATGACTTGTTATGATCCTAACACCACTTGTATCAAATTTTAACTCTTTTATTAATCACTCATCAAGAAGCATTAACTTGAGAAAAGTTCAAAACCATAAAGGGCTAGTTTCAACTTAGTGTAAAGTAGCAATTCCGTTCCAAAATGGTAGTTCACTTTTGAGAGTTATAAGTTTTTAAGGAATGTTTGATTTTTACGTTATCAATGGCTTAACTAGAAACATAGATATAAAGGGATTTTGATATATTGAGAGTGACTCTCATTTTAGGACATTGCAAAGATATAATAATTTGGAAATATCAATCTGGGACAGAGGGAACAATTGTTTGTAATGGTGAGCAATTCATGTTGTCTTGTGATTGTATGAAACAATGCTAATATTTGAGAAGCTATAGTGATAACTACTACTTCCTCCAAACACACTGTTAAAAAAAAGAGAGAGCTCGTGACGACTTTAATTTGTATTGTACTAGTATTATCGTCCTTTTAAGATACTACTCTTTTGAGTTAATGCTGTTTAAGTGATTTTTAGGGGATGAGTCTGACAGTCACCTGCATAGTCATAATACATGCACATGTTTGGTACTTATTGGGGAAGTTTGGGACACACGGGTGTGTGTAGATATAGATCTGTTCTAAGGACTGAAGGAAACTTTTTGAAAATTGCCACTAGTCAGTGATGTATTATGTAGATTTAAGTTTGTTTATTAGATTGCCTAATATGATTACCACACCCTTAGATATTTTGGTGAAACATAACTATTTACCACGTTAGTATATTTGATGAAGTTGAATCAACTAATGTTCTCTATGATTAATCTAATATTCTGTGATCATATTTACATACTTTCATTCTCCAATAATTCCTGAAGATGGTGATTTAAACCTTTTTTATACAGTGGAATGTTTTGTTTGAATATTCTGTTTTCTTTTACTATTGTAATAACTCTAGACGTGTAAATCTATTAATTGTTACATCTTATGGTTATTTAGATTTATGTTCATATCTTGATTAATTGTATGGACATTTTGTAAAAATCATCGTTTGATGTTCTGTCACAGCTCAACCCATTTAACATGATTAAACACGTTATTTAAGATGCTATCTGGATACTTGGGATATAGACGCAAACTATGAATTGTCTTATATAATCAAGTTATAAATTTCTTATTATTTATTTAATCATGTCATGCTTTGTGGTATTAAACAGGTTGTCATGTTGTGTTAAATGATTTATGTTCTTTTTGATAAACAGGCAAAATGAGTGGTGTTGTGTTATTTGCGTAATACAACCTGTTACTCAATGGGTCGCACGAGCTGACAATTTTAACATGATTGATCAACAAGTTGTGCTAGAGTTGAGGATCCTAATACACTTATTTATATGGGCTTAACCTATTTAGTGTAATACGTATAACCAACAGTTGCCAGCCTTAGTCTTATTTCACTCCTTCACTTTTTTGCAAAATCTTTATTTTCCTATGGAGCTTAATTCTATGTTTTTCGTGGTTATTTGCATGTAGGTAAGGCATCAGTGGAATGGTGGATGATAATCTTAATGTTTACTGTAGACCGCACAAAATGCCATCAGAATCTGATAAGTGGGGATGGAAGAATGTCAGTGTGTTTGGTGGATTCGATAAGGGAAGTGGTACAAAAAGGTGGAAATGTAATCATTGTAATCTACGATATAATGGGTCGTATTCACGTGTCAGAGCTCACCTTCTTGGATTCACAGGTGTAGGGGTGAAAAGCTGCCCAGCAATAGACAGGTCTTTGAGAGAAGCATTTCAGATTTTAGAGGAAGAGTGACTTGCTAGGAGAAAGAAGAGAACTTGTAGAAGTGGAAAACCTAGTAAGTGTATTCAAACTTCGCAACCAAATCTAACCCGCGGTGAGAAAACTATCACAAAAGAGAAAGTTGATGACATAGTGGCCAGATTTTTCTACGTCGACGGATTAAATATCAGTGTGGTAAATTCACCTTATTTTCATGAAATGACTAAAGCAATTGCTGCTTTTGGCCCGGATTATGAACCCCCAACTTTGGACGTGCTGGGTGATTTGTTTTTGAGTAAAAAGAGAAAGCAAGGATAGAGAAATGCATGGCTCTTATCAAGGAAGTTTAAGCTCCTTGTCATGTAATTAATACATGGAATAGTGCTCATCTCAAATAAAGGTGACATGTTAATGTGAGATATGTTGAAACAATTCATTGTTCTTTCTTTTTACAGGTTTCATCACTTGAGGGTGTAACGCTTATGTTTCTCTTAGAGGGGGGTGGTTCCTGCCTGCTTATACCAAGAGTTGCCAGGTATAAAAGGTACGACGATACTCATAATTTCACCATGTGAGGTGTGCAGATTAAAATGCTGAATTATTATTGGAAGTACTATAATACAAGTAACTTTATATTACTTCTACTTGAAAGTGATGTCTCAGTGTCATTCATGCATCAATCTACTTGAAAGTTCAATTTTGAAGATGCTTAGTATATTCCCCATTTTGGTACCAAAATGACATTAAAAAATGGCAGGCTTTTCTTTAGTTTCTTTCTATTTATAGTTGCATAAGCATCATAGTATACACCAACTAGGTAGTACCCAACCCACACCATGTTCATTTGTTCCTGTACAGGTCATGATTTTGTTTAAGGGTAATATTTCCACCAGTCTGGTCCCTTCTAGGTAAAACTGAACAGCTTATATCCAGCTGTTTTTCTGGATTGTTGGCAAGTAACAGCACCGCTGCTGCTGCTTACTGAAAACCATTTAAATTCTTGCACATGATTTCAACTACTCCCTTTGTTTCGAAAATTAGAAATACATTTCTAAAATCACTTTTAAGTATAATTTTATTTTTTCAATTGAGAGTCGTAGTTGGTGGTACTTGGAAATCCATCCTATCAGATGGTGCCGACACCCGAATAACATTATTTTATATAGACTTTCAAAAATGGTGTAGTCCGTTTGGACCAGGTCCAAACCACCGAGCTCAAACGCCGGAAACCGAACATACCGACATAATTTTAGTTTCTTTCTAATTTTTCATTTTTCATTTTTATCTTCTTAATTCTATATTTTGTTAATTTTTAGACCTACGATATGTGAGAAGAGATGTCATCTCCAATTTTCCATACAATATAATGCAAACTGGAGACGGTCTCACTCACGTGACAGGTGAACCCCATCCTTCCCCATCACCCTTGCCCCACCTACAACTAAATTTGAAACTTGATAAATTCGATTTGGTGTGTCGGTCTATATTATTAGAGCATCTCTAATAGTAACTATTTTGGAAAATTTAAATAAGTGAGTCACATCAGATAAATTATCTCTGATAGTCTTTCCAACTTTAGTTACTATTAAATCTGCAATCTCATTCTTTCTATTTAGAACTGGTAAGTTGACTTTGTCTATTCAAAACATTTATTTTAAAAAATTAAGTGACCAGCAATATTTGTCTTGATACCAAATAAAACAAATGATTTTCATGCATTTCAACACAATATATTTAAAGTTAAGTGGTGTTTAATTAATTGTATGACTTTAAATGATCAGTCAAATAAATGATGCATGCTTATATGTAGGGTCCTTTTAATATATGCCCTTAGGGCACATGCTAAGCACACAGTTTAAAAGAATATTCTCTTGAACTGTGTGCATATTCCCTTAATTTTTGTATTTGTAGCAAGTTTAAGGGAATATACACACAATTCAAGGGAATATTCTCTTGAACTGTGTACTTAGCATGTGATTTAAGGGCACATGTTAAGAAATTCCATAAAAAAGATGGTGAAGGGAAGGGATAGTTAACTACAAATGTGAATGTTTAAGATAACCAAAAACTGCGAAATGGGATTTTCTTATTACTAAGCACAAGGCGCTCACTAAAGCATATTTCCACCGACAACATTTCAGTTTGTTTGATGCCGTTTCTCTCTCATCCCCCCATTATTTGTCTAAATACATAGGAATTTATTAACATGTGCCCTTAAGTCACATGATAAGCACACAGTTCAAGAGAATATTCTCTTGAATTGTGTGTATATTCTCTTAAACTTGGTACAAATACAAAAATTAAGGGAATATGTACACAATTCAAAAGAATATTCTTTTAAAAAGACTCCTTTTTATTTATTATTATTATTTTTTTCGTGGTGTGGTGTGGGGTATTTAGATTGTAAAGTTGTAACGGTCTGATTAAAAGTATAATTTTTTTTTAGCCCTAAAATGATGAGAAAAAACACAAAGTACAATGTAACCATGTCATTTAGTGAAGTCTATAACTAGTATAAAAATAAATAAAAATATTCATCACTTTATATAAGTTTGTAGGGTTAAGAAAGATAAATATAAAATATTTTAATTTGTTCCCCTCTATTTTTACTTTTTCTTAATTAATTAACATGTATATAAATTGTATTTTATTCATCTTATTAACGAACACGGTTACTTGCATATGGACACTACTAAAAGAATCAACAAGTTCTTGAGTTGTAGTGGAAAATAGGACATTAATTTTGTTTTACTTAATGAAATAATGAATTAAAAGTAAATGTAAATTATTAGTATTAAGTATAAAGAGAGAAACAATGTTTTTTGGAAAAAAGAGTTGGTTTACGTTAGTGCAACGGTTGTAAATGTGAGTCACAAGTAAGGACAATGAGTCATGTCTCTCCTTCCTAACATTAAAATCTAAAGGTAATGAATGGGCGAATGACGACGTTGATATGCTAACCTTTTATATGTCTTTGTCTAATGCTAATTCAACATGCATACATACTCAACGTTCATAAAAAAATTGGGACAATGACAATTAAGATCGAGCATCAATTATGGGACATGCATTCAAGTAACCCCCCCCCCCCCCCCCCCGCAATTTGATTTATAATCTCCCTTCCGTCCAAGTTTATCTTATTTTTTTTTTAATTTCCTTTTCATCATATTTAATTGTTAGAATTTCCTTTTCATCATATATATATATATATATAAATTATAATAGAAGGTGTGCTGTTTAATTACTTTGCAAATTGGGGATTGAATTTTTTTCAAAGGGTTTCTTTAATGTTAGTTGAGTAAAAGCATCACACAAGAAACAAAGAAAAAGAATTCAAAGATGAAGCAATCTATCTTTCTTAATTAATTCTCCTTCCATTCCGCAAAAAAAAATGATTTTTTTTAAAAATATTACACAAAATGAATTTATTTCTTACTAATAATAGTATAAAATACACTAATTTAACATAATAATTTTATTATCATATCATATTACTAAATTTATAATTTATTTATCTTTATGGGTATCTTCTTAATATTAGCAAATTTTATTTCTAAGATTTTTTTTTGGAACCAATAAATAATGTAGTATATATATATATATATATAGAGAGAGAGAGAGAGAGAGAAAGAGGTATCTTTCAGCACACTACCACAGTATTAGAGTTGTGGATTGAAGCTTCACTATAATAAGTATATACTATATAACTTTAATTATAGGACCTAAGAGTACACTAGCTAGGGTTTAAGTTTAACCCTACTACTAGTAAATCATTACTTTTGCTTTATGGTAGAATTAATTCTGGGAACATGTTTTCCTTTACTACTTTTTTCAGCTGTATATAAGTAAATTTTTTTATTTTTACTCTTTTCCTTTTTCTAACTTAGCTTCAAATAAAATATTAGTAGTAGTAACATGTTCCCAACTTACCTAAAAAGAAAAAGGTGAAAAAGAGAAAGAGACAAGTTGAGGGTACAGTAGTTCAAGGAAGGAAGGGACAAAGTTTCATTATATAATAATGGAATTACCGTGAAGTTGATAAAAAATTTAGCCAAAAACAAAACAACTCCACAAAAATGAAATATACTACTCCACAAATTAGTTGCCTAATAGCCTATAGGAGATGAGATGTAGAGGGTAAGTAAATAAAGCATGTGGAGCATTGGAAAGCTCACAAGTACGGTAGTAAATTTTAATGTAATGATAACATTCGATTGAGATATATATTTTAGACAAAAAAAATTTAAAATTAAAACCCCTAAATTGGGCCCATACACCAGTACACAAGGTTAAGCAAATCAACTCCAATCTAAATAGTGAAACTAAGTTGATTAAACACTAGTCAATGTCCACACTAAACATAAAATTAAGGATCGACTTATCTTTATTAAGTAGAGTTGAATCCGAATTGAATTCATTCAAATAAAGCATTAAATCACTGACTTAATAGTATCTTATTGGATCATCTTATAAGTCCATTATAAGTTCACCCAAAAGGTCACGACTGAAAGTACTATTGTCAGTAATTTAATTCCTTATACACAGATAAATTTTTGAGTAATGCTAGATACACAACTTATTCTACAATTATTTTATAATTTGCTGATGTGTCATACTCCATCTCAGCATATTAATGAATAAATTGTTTCAATGTAGTCTTCGGTCCCACATAAAAACTGATGTAGAGTATGCCACATCAACAAATTATAAAATAATTGTAGAATAAAGTGTGTCTTTAACATTATTCTAAATTTTTTTCATATATTTTGACGTGGGTGTTATTGTGTGTTTCAATTCTTGCGCTAATTACAGCTGAGATTAAGCCAATAAAGACGGAATATCATTCCGTAAAGGAGCAACAACCGCCAAAGAAAAGCCTAAAATTAAAGCAAGAGAAAATTTCGCAATTTTCAGTGCCACATCATTCCTATCTGTCAACTTCTTTGTGTATAAATTCCGAATAAAACAAGTTCAAGATAAAAGTTTGTTAATATTTTAATTCCCATATTAATGTAATCTACATATCACACGAAATAAGTTGACGATAAATTATGTTTGACAATCCAAAAAATATAATTACTTTTATAATTTAAAAATGTGAGACGTATATTAGCAGACGCTTATCCATATCATCTTGGACCTCTAATTGGTATAAATAAATTAAGAATAATTTAATTTACTACCAAACTTTGACGTTTAGATTTAAACAATTAATATTGTTAGAGTAAAAAGATTGTCAGAGATTTTATAATTGTTGATCTTATTACACTTTAAGCGATAATTGATGTTTCATTTTATTCTAACAATCTTAAACGCTGTATGAACGGTAACCGTAAAATTATCGGTAATTTTTTTTGCTAAAATTCATATCCATTTGAGTAGCATTTTGTTAATCCTAAATTGAACAAACAATAAGTATACGCGGACAAGAAAATTGAATCGAAAGAATAAAATAAAATTTTTTCTGCGAATAAATTGATTGTATTGTATATTTATTCACTAGAATGAATTTATTTTAATCTTCCAGTTTAATTTTTCTGTCCGACTAAAGCAGAAGTACTCTTCAACAAAATAGCAATCTAACAAAGTTGGTCAAAATTCAAGAATTAACTTTTGGGGAAATAGTTGATGTGCCGAAGAAGTTGACTTGACCCCAAGCTCTATGCTTAAATCACGCCCTAAAACTCGATCGCATGCATTTGCCTTTTGCCCCCCTTGGCCCTTACTATATATATATATATATATATATATATATATATATATATATATATATATATATATATATATATATATATATATATATAGGGTCCGTCTCTCTAACGAATCATAGAGAGCGAATTAAAAACGAATCGACTATAACGAGGGTTTTTCCGTCGCTATAACATATAAAGCCGATTTTTTATACTATAACGACGGAAAAAACCGTCGCTATAGCCTGTTCGTTTTTAGTTTGCTCTCTATGGTTCGCTGAAGAGACTAGCCGTATATATATGCACCACCTACTTGTTTTTTTTTCATATTTCCCAACATGCATTCTAAATTAATGTATAAATAAAGGGTTGGCTTGACATTTTACACTATTTATTTTATAACACTTTTTTTTGGATTAATTGCAAGTGCTGATTGACCGTAAATGTATGAAATTTTGATCATATTTGTAATAAAATCATGAACCCCTCCTAATTAGTATTAAATTAAGAAAATAAAAGGAAACTAATATTTTTTGGTTTTACTGTCTATTTATTATTAGGATTATTATTTTTAAGCTATTATGTTCACAAAAAATATTTTAGTAATTAAATTCTACACTCGTGAGAAAAAATCTGGTAGGAATATCCAAGTACTGTCCGCTTGTTCAAATATCAAATATCATCATTATGTCTCTTGGTGGTGGTTGTTCCCAGAGGACGGGATTATACTCTATCCGTTCTGTCGTTTAAGATTTTTGCATATAAATTAAAAAAGTTATTTAATTTTATTATTTAATAATTAAAATTTATAGTAAAATTTTGTTACTATCTCTTTATGGGAAAGTTGAAAATTATTAATACAATGGAGAGAATTTCTTGGAACAATGAGAGAATGTAAGGATGATATAGGAAAGTAAATAATTTATTCTCCTAGAAAGTTGTAAACGACAAATAAATTGAAACAATTTTTTTTCTTCTAAAACGTCACTTATTTAAGAACGGAAGGAGTAATTTTATACTCCACTTTTTTTAACATTATTAATTATAAGCATCCAACACTCATTCAATTCACCATCTTGTTCAATATGTCAAAAAACAATATGTCATAATCTTCAATAACCTTATTTTTTCCGACCAAGAAAAAGATAATAGAACATAATCCTTAAATAGAGCATAATTTATGGACATTGCATGTGAAAAATTATTCAATTTTTGTAAAAGTAATTATTATTATTATTATTAGGAAATTGATATTTCCACAAGTTAATTTGATATTTTCATAAGTGGATCCCACTTTTAACTAAACCAACCATTTGTGCAGTAAACTAATTATAAGATTTAGTTCTTATGTCCAAATTATTTTCACTTGATAAATAATTAAATATCTAGTTGCTTAATTTTATTTAATTAGTAGCGTTACTCAATTGAAAATAATTTTTATTTATTTAATTATTATGATAATAATAATATTAATAGTAATTAGAAAATAGTTAGAAAATAAGTGTGAAAAATTATTTACACATAAAAATTAGGATCTAAGACTTTCTTCTCCCACCAGAAAAAAAATTATTTTCAGAATTTCTATTATCATATCATATTATTAAATTAAAATTTTTATGAAATAAATTATACTTAAAATGTGTAAACATTATATATAAGACTGTGCAAAAATTAATCTTATAAGACTGTAAAAATTAATTTAAGTTTGACATTGAAACTGCTCATCTGAGTTAATCTTATAAAAATTGATGTAATAAGATAAAATAGAAGTTTCAAATTGTTTATTTATTCGGAGTCTTCGGACCACAAGTCATGTAAGTTTTTATTATCTTATGATCCATCGGGCAGCCTAATATACATTTTTAATATATATGGGAAAAGACTTGTATATAAAATTTTCACATTTATAAAAATCTTAAGTATAATTTGTTTCATAAAAATTTTAATTTAAGTATAATTTGTTTACACATTATTCTTTAAGTATAATGTGTAAACAAATCTTAATATAGTAATATGATAGGATAATAGAACTTTTGAAAATAATTTACACATTTAGTAATATGATATGATAAAGTTTACACAGTCTTATATATAAGTTTACACTTTTTAAATTTACACAGTCTTATATATAAAGTTTACACATTTTAAGTATAATTTGTTTAATAAAAATTTTAATTTAGTAATATGATATGATAATAGAAATTCTGAAAATAAATTTTTTCTCTAATGGGAGAAGAAAGCCTTAGATCCTAATTTTTATGTGTAAATAATTTTTCTTACTTATTTTCTAACTATTTTCTAATTATTATTAATATTATTACTTTCATAATAATTAAAAAAATAAAAGTTGTCTTCAATTGAGTAACGCAAATAATCAAATAAAATTAAGCAACTAGATATTTAGTTATTTATCAAATGGGAGTAATTTGGACATAAGAACTAAATTCTATAGTTAGTTTCCTGCACAAAGAGTTAATTTAGTTAAAAATAAGATCCACTTATGAAAATATTAAATTAACTTGTGAAAATATTAATTCTTTATTATTATTATTATTGTTAAAGGATACCCTGAATTAAATTTTACTTGTATGGAATTATCAATAAATTCATGTGACAACATTACTTTATATTTCCATGTGTAGTTTGCACACAGAGGGACTAGGGACACTATGGGCCATTTATTTATTTATGGGATCATGTGTGCATCCCCATCTGTTTGTTTATCTTCTTATCAATCTGCCTTTTTATGATTGGACACTCAATGCCCCCATCCTCACATGAATCTTCCTCAATTTCATACTTTTCTTTACCTACACTTCAACTTTTAGGTTACACAAAATTGGTCACTTTTCTTAATTTTTATTTTATTGGTAAATTTAATAAATTAAACTTTAAAGTAGACATCTCATAATAAATTAGTATCCATAAAATTACTTAGGTGATGTTTATTTACCTATTAATACATTTTAACAGCTTCACGTCTTATTCGGTAAGAGGGTAAAGTAGTTTAGTTAAATTTTATTTACCTCTTATCGTCTTTTAATCGGTAAGAGAAAGATATAAATTAAAATTATTAAGAGCTGTCTCTTAATAAAAAAATTAAATGTATGAAGCCTTTATAAATATTGTACTCCCTCTATTCTAAATTTTAATATCATTGTTGATTTTTGAAAAGTCAATTTAAAATATTTTTAAATTTAAAAGTCATTCAAATATTTTAATAAAATTAAATTATTCAAATGCTACTTCACTCGAATAATTTAATTTATTAAAATATATTAATTATTCAAATCTTAATTACTTAGTTTATAAAACTCCACCTTAGTCTACCTATGAATCATATGAAACCAACTAATCAAAACTAGAAGCCAAAAGATAAAGCTTGGCATTACACCATAATATATATATGGTCCAGATCTTAAGTTCATTCAACTAAAAACTCATCCAATTCACCCTCTTTTAGCGACTGACCGAGCGACAGTTTGGTCCGTCACTATATATAACCGTCGTCTTAGCTTTTAGCGACGGACAACATATAGACGACGGTTATATAAATATAGCGACGGGTCCGTCGCTAAAAGGGGGTGAGTTTTGGTGAATTTTTAGTTGGGTGAGCCTAAGATCTTTATCGTGTATATATAGGAACAATTACATATTCTATTATATTTTTTAAAATAATTACAACAATAGTGCACTCATAAAATATTTACACAATTAATATATTTTTCATATTTATTTACAATATTAGTGCAATTAGAATTCCTTAATTTAGGGAATTAGTATGCAAATAGGATTCCTTAATTTACGGGATTAGTATTAATTTACTTATTAAATTAAGTAATTAATAAGTAAACCATATAGCACCTCCACTACCTAAGCCTCCACCCCTACCTACACCTCATCCAGCACCTCCACCAAATCCTCCATCTTTCCCACCTCCAAGTCCGCCGCCACCCCCTAAGCCTCCACCC
The DNA here is from genome assembly GCA_020205555.1 of Panax stipuleanatus. Lineage (NCBI taxonomy): Eukaryota > Viridiplantae > Streptophyta > Magnoliopsida > Apiales > Araliaceae > Panax > Panax stipuleanatus. Next base: position 37,074,288 of record CM035125.1, read on the forward strand.
TCCTCATCCACGCTCCGGTAAGGGCGAGAAGGATTCCGCCAACTGGAAGGAGGGCGACAACAGCTAGGACATGGGTTTCTAGGGCGAGATTTCTACAGAAAGAGAAAATGGATTGGGATTTGAGGAGAGAGAAACGGCCATGGGAGGATGGAGAGAGAAAGAGTTAATGAATAAGGGTTAGAGAAATGGATTTTAGGGAGACACGTGGGCTACATGTGACGTGTTAGTTATAGTAACGGTTGTTTTCGAAACAGTAGGTTAGAAATATAATCCTTCCGAGAGCAAGTACCAACGCAGAAATATGATCTGTCGTCGCTCTGTTTCTGCAATTTTTTCATAGTGCAGTTAGTAGCCAAACCTTCATACCAAGTTAACCAATTCTGTTTTATTAAGTTACCAATTGATTTTGAATATAATGCAGTTGGTAGCCAAACTTTCATGCAGTTGGTTGCCAAACTTTCATACCAAGGTAACCAATTCATACTGCATGTGTGGAGGTAGATTAGTTACCTTGATATAAAGGTTTGGTTACCGTAGTATAAACGTTTGGTTACCTTGGTACGAAGGTTTGGTTATCAACATTACATTACACATCACTCTCTTATCTCTCTCTTTCTTATGCAGTGTTCTTATTTTTTTTTACATGAAATTGGGTCTCACCAGCGAAGGGGAGGAGGAAGATGACGTTGCCAAACTTTGAATATTTGAATTTGAATTATTATTTTTGAATTTGAATTTGTTTTTGTTATTAGATCCAAGATATTTGAATTTGAATTATTAATTATGACAGTTATTTCTCCTTGATTTTAGATTTTTTTATTATTATGAATTGAATCCTATACTAATTTTCTAAATTAAGGAATCCTAATTGCACTAATATTATAAATAAATATGGAAAGTATATTAATTGTGTAAATATTTTATGAGTACACTATTGTTGTAATTACTTATTAAATATTATATATTATTGTAAAGTACCCATATATATCGGTCCGATCTTAAGCTCAAACTTTATCCAACTCACCTTGCTCACCCCCTTTAGCGACGGACCGGACGACCGTTTAGTCCGTCGCTATATGTACAATCGTTGTCTATATGTTGTCCGTCGCTAAAAATTAAGACGACGGTTGTACTTATAGCGACAGACCGAATCGTCATCCGGTCCTTCGCTAAAGGAGGTGAGCAAGGTGAGTTGGATAAAGGGTGAACTTAAGATCCGGACCTATATATATATATATTCTTTATAATTGATCATCAATAATTCCGTTGGCATGATCTGATTGGTGGTTGGTATAATGATGAAGTAGCCTGACACCAAGGCCGGAATCTTAAGCCGGTAACCGGAAGTTGACCCAAATTGAATTGTGTAAATCTCTTTCATAATAAATGATAATTAATTACTACATAAAATAAAATAAGACGGTTGATATTTTTAAAAGTAAAAATAATACTCCCTCCGTTTTTAAAAGATCGTCGTCTAAGATTTTGACACATGAATTAAGAAAGTCATTTAATATTAATAAAATTTGTTTGAAATCCAATCACTACCTCTTTATGGAAAATTGAAAACAATTAATACAAGGAAGAGAATTTATTGGAACAATGAGAGAAGATAGTGGTAATATAGGAAAGTAAATAATTTATTTTTCTAAAAAATTGTAAACGACAAATATTTTGAAATAAATTTTTTCTTCTAAAACGACAATCTTTTAATAACGGAAGGAGTACTATTATCATGCCAAATACACATTTAATGATACTTTTATATAATTAGTAATACACAATACTATTATCATGCCAAATACACATTTAATGATACTTTTAAATGACATTTAATATTCCGATAACATAATTATTGTTTTGACAATATCAGCCGCATAAAATTAAAAAAAATGTGGTTGCTATTTTGTCAAAGTCAAAATATTATATTACCAAAGCAATAATTGTTGTTTAAAATATTAATCTGTTGTTGTTAAAATAATTATAAAAGTGTCATCCAACTATTTTGATTACAATAATATCACCAACTTACAAAAGATGATTGATAATATCAAAATATCGTTAAATTTACAATTTTTTACGATATAATTTAGTAATTGATATTTTTATATACGTTTTTGATATTTTTTGTATATTTGTCTCTCATACAGAAAGAAAATTAATCTCATTTTTATAGAGAAGGAGATAAAATATCAAAAATTTATATAAAAACAGTGGGAAAGAGGAGTGGTCACCAGTCACAAACTGACTCCAATAGTAGTTGGGACAGTTGAAGCTTGGGCTTTGTACATAACAAATCACAAATAGTCCTTGAGAAATTTTTGGAGAGAGATGGGAGAAAGTAGGTAATTAGTGGAAAAATAAAAATAGAGAATAAACCAAAAACTGACTATAAAAATCTCACTTCTCTCTCCCCATTTACTTGCTCAGTTCAGTTGCTCCCTACTTACTCTCTTTCTCTCTCACTAGATTTCTATCCTCTCTCACAATGCCACAACACCGCTCTGTCTCTCTTCTATTTTGATTGAATAGAAAGAAATAGAACTAGTATTTGGCACATATTGTAAGGGAAGGGACCTTCAAAAACAGAGATCTGAACTTGCCCATATGAGTATAAGTTGAAATGCTTTGCTCAAATCTCACCCACATTGTTATTTAGCTTCAATACCCAAATCTGTAGATACCCAAAAAAGAAACAGAGTGTGAAATCAGATCTAGTCGGTGCTACTTAGCTCCCCTGTTTTTTGACCTGTGCTCTGTTTCAAGCTAGTAATAGCAAAAATGGCTGAGGTTTCTGCTAAAAGTTTCTTACCAGAAACGTTTCAGGGGACAACAGTGGATTTAGCAGGCCAAATTGGGCTGATTTGGGAGCTAATTAAAGCGCCATTGATCGTTCCATTGTTGAAATTGGCTGTGATTATATGTTTAGTTATGGAATTGATGTTGTTCTGTGAGAGATTATACATGGGTATAGTCATTATTCTTGTGAAGCTGTTTTGGAAAAAGCCTGATAAGAGGTATAATTGGGAGCCTATGAGGGATGATTTGGAAATTGGTCACTCGGCTTTCCCTTTGGTTCTTATTCAAATCCCAATGTTTAATGAAAGAGAGGTTAGCTTATTTTTTATGTATTTTTTTTTTTATCTTTACTTTGTGGAATATGGGTTTTGTGATTCGTTTAAGTTTGTTCCAATTGGGGCATTTTGTTAAAAAAAAATTTGGTTTATGGTATCTCTCTCTCCTCTGTTTTATACTAGTAGAGATGTCATTTGGCATTGTTGAATTTCTTCTTCATTTTTGGAATATTTTGGTATCTGGGAAAATTAAAGCTGCGTTTGATGTTTTGTTGGTGTGCGTTTCATCTGAGACAGGTTTACAAGATCTCAATTGGAGCTGCGTGCAACCTTTCATGGCCGTCCGATCGTCTCGTGATTCAAGTACTGGATGATTCCACTGACCCTATCATCAAGGTACTTAAAAAAAGATATTCCTATATGCCCAAACAGTCCTTCAATTTTGTTCTATGTGAAATTCAGCTCTAGTGTTTTTAGAGACCAACTTTTATCGACACTTATCACTGTTTTTAACTTGATTTTCAGTTTAACAAATTGATTTGTGTTCAGTTTTGATTTTATTGACAAATTGAGATCATCTTTACTTTATGACACATTCATTATCCATTCACAAAAACCAACATTTATTTTGGGTATCAATTAAAAGTATTTGAGCAAAAATTATGTTCCTAGAGACGCAAGGGTTGGTTGTTAAGTAGTATTGCTAGTTAATTGTATATTTGCTTTGACAAGGGAGGGTATCATCATTAATGTTGCAGGACATGGTTGAGAAAGAATGCCAAAGGTGGGCAGCCAAAGGCCTGAACATAACCTACCAAATTAGAGAAAGCAGGGGAGGCTACAAAGCTGGTGCTCTTAAAGAAGGATTAAAGCGCCATTATGTTAAAGAATGCGAATACGTGGCCATTTTCGATGCTGATTTTCGGCCGGAGCCGGACTTTCTCCGGCGATCCATTCCGTTCCTCATGCACAACCCTCAAATTGCACTTGTTCAAGCTCGATGGAGATTTGGTAAGCTTCAAATACTAACTAAACAATAATTATACAATACGTTAAAAGCACATTATTAATTATTAGTTGTCAAGAACTGCTAAACAGCTGCGAACCTATAACACTAATCACACATTGTATTTCTTATGTTTGTAGTGAAATTTAAGAGTGTCGGTGGCATAGTGTGGTGTGGTGTCACAATTATTAGTTATTAGATTTGCACAGGCATTATGTTCTTTTAAATAAAAAAAATATACAATAAGTATATATGGACAGAAAAATTGAATAGAAAGAACAAAATGAATTTATTTCTATGAATAAATAGACTGTATTATTATTTATTTGCGAGAACAAATTTATTTTATCCTTGCGATCTAATTTTTCTATCAACGTAAAAATACTAAAATAAAAATAAAAATGCATGCATATGATTTTGGGTTACTTTTCAATCTAATCGGTCTTGGACGAGATTTGCTGGCATAGTGTGGTGGGGCCTATGTAGACTACATTGGTCGTTGGGCCCACTTCTTGCGCCGTTTGATTGTCTTACTTGTTTGTCTTGTGGCCGTCCATCACATGGTTTGGAGCTTGGACAACGAACGAATCCACACATTACACCTAATACTTCTCCTCTTTTGAATATTTTCATATTTTTCAGTAAATAAAAAATAAACTTATTTTAAATAATTAAACTTAATTATGAAATAAGTTTTAATATTGGTAGACAGTTTCATCGGTTTAACCACATTTTCTTGACTGACTTTTGATAATATATTATTAATTCAAATTCAAAATAAAAATAAAAATTTAGTGGTGACAATTTATGTGGGACAAAAAGATTTGGTGGTCACTTATTTTCGGTGGGATAGTTATCAAAGAATTCAGCAAATGACGCAAGTATCCCGGCCCTATTGGGAAAGAAAATGCTTCCCGGATTCATCGGCATTGAAATAGGAAGATTTCTGGGGTAAGTTTGTCAATTACTATAACTATGAATGGGAATGGAAAAACGCAAGGTTTTTTTTTTTTTTTTTCTAATTTAAGTTGAAATCTTAACGTAAGGCTTTTCTTAACATGTGTCATGCTAAGCACGGAGTCTAATAGATGGACATTGAATTCAAGAGATGGAGTTCACTGAAATATGATTTTTAAATGCATATCGCCCACTGAAATATTATTGTAATTATATTTCAATAGAGACCCTATCTCTTGAATTCAGTGCACATTCATAGGATTTAGGCCAACGGTAAAAGAAGAAGGGTAAATTTGTCATTTGAGTGACTCCATGTGGTGTTATACTTACTTGTGGCACTTGGTCAGTCCCACAATTTCAGCTGCTGGACCTCACTGGCTTATTACTACGATCAGTCACCGACACTTGGGTTTGATGTAGATTAGTATTATATAGTATTAATTACTTCTATGCTCTGTGAGTTTAAATTATGTAAGGTAAAATAAAAAATTATAAAATTTAAAGAATTAAATAGAAAAATATTAAGTTAATTTTTTTATTAATTTGAAGCACTAAATTGAAAGATATAAAAAATTTAAATTAAAAAGTATAAAATAATATTATAACGAAATTTGTAAGGGCCAAAAGAGAGAAAAATAATAATGTGCGGCGGTTATACTGCTGACGTTAGCGGCTCAAGAGAGCCGTTTTATTATATATATTATGATAAAACTTTATATATGTTTATATATATGTATATATTATGGTAAAAGTTGATAAAATCTTGTGTTCTTGCCGTACATTTTATTTTAATTTATTAATAAATTGATAAATATGTTCTCGAGGACTTAAATAAAGGGCAACTGATGCAGTACAGAGGGATTGCTAATGTATTACCTAGTTACCAAAAATGTATTTATATCAACATTGAGTGAGCTTGGATTAATTCTTTCCATCTTTATATGACATATACTAAATGAGAATGCTAATAGGAAACTGGTGTTTTTTTTACCACAGTAAATTCTGACGAGTGTTTGATGACAAGAATGCAAGAAATGTCATTGGATTACCATTTCACAGTGGAGCAAGAAGTGGGATCAGCTACTCATGCCTTCTTTGGTTTCAATGGTAGGTGATATTCTAAAAAAAGAGTAAATTGTTAACAGATCAATAATCATGCATGTCTTCACCAACTTCTGTAAAAACTTTTCCTTTCCCATTACCTTCCAACGAAACCACAAAGAAAATGACTTGCAATAAGTTGTTTTTCCAAATAAACTTCATTTTCGTAGCTGCAATTTCTTTTTGACTTGACTTCTTGATACTCCACAGTTTATACATGCTGAAAGCAATGTTCTACAAAATCGCCATTTAATGATCACTTGTTGCAAATAGACAGGGCTGGAATTTGAGGTTGAAATGATCACTTTTGTGTCAATATACAACCTTAACAAGTGAATTGACAACCAAAATTTGACTCTTTTTTTTTTTTTTAATGAAATCAGGAGGAAATAATATGATGTTCCATCTTTAGTTATCAACAAATTGATTGATCACTAGTGATACCTTTGCTCTGTGGTCCAATCCAACCACTTTAAATTATAATTAGACTTGTTAGTTATACACAGCTTTCTTGTATAGACAGATATAGTAGTAGTGCCATATTAATTTAAGTTACGAGGCTTCTGTTTTTGAATTTCCTTGGAAACTAAATATTATTTAGAAACAATTATATTAACAGACCAAGAAAATCATAATCACTAATACATAATGCAGGGACTGGTGGGATATGGAGAATTGCTGCTATTAATGAGGCGGGTGGATGGAAGGACCGAACAACAGTTGAAGATATGGATCTTGCTGTTCGAGCTAGTCTCAAGGGCTGGAAATTCGTTTACCTTGGTGACCTTCAGGTACTTCTTTAATTATCCATGTACGTAATATATCACATAATTAGTGTATAATCACTTTGTGATCAGTTTGTTTTTTTGACCTTTTTAGATGAGATTCTACTATTTGAAACTGATAATGATTTAAACAATTGCTTATTATCTAGCTTTGGAATTAACACTTGCGTGTTCAATGGATACTTATGATAGGTGAAAAGTGAACTTCCTAGTACTTTCAAAGCCTTCCGGTATCAGCAACATAGGTGGTCTTGTGGTCCTGCCAATTTGTTTAGAAAAATGGTCATGGAGATTATTAGAAACAAGGTAAATTAACTTTAATTTTCTAGGAGAGATGACTGAGATTTTGATTTTAATCGAATTAAGTTTGTATTAATATATTTCTTTTGCTAATTTGCTGCAGAAAGTAAATGTATGGAAGAAGGTTTATGTGATATACAGTTTCTTCTTTGTTCGAAAGATCATAGCTCATATGGTCACCTTTTTCTTTTTCTGCGTGGTCCTTCCATTGACCATTATGGTTCCTGAAATTGATGTTCCAAAATGGGGAGCCATTTACATTCCTTGCATCATTACCACTCTCAATTCAGTTGGGACTCCAAGGTCTAATGCACATTGCAACCTTTTCATCTTTTCTCGTCTATGAGAAATGAGAATTTCCACTCATTGTTGTGTTTGTAACTCGTTGAATTTGGAACTTGCAGGTCGATCCATTTATTGTTTTACTGGATTTTATTTGAAAATGTGATGTCTTTCCACCGGACCAAGGCAACCTTTATTGGTCTACTAGAAGCAAAGAGGGCTAATGAATGGGTTGTGACTGAGAAACTAGGAGATGCTCTCAAGAACAAGAACAACAAACCAGCAAAGAAATTCCGATTCAATATTGGAGACAGGTGAGAATCCTTTTGTTATAATTCCTTTACTTACATTTCACCTGCATTTAATTGTATGTGATATGTCCTACACAGTAATAATAGTTTCTGATTCTTCGTCCTCTAGCTTACTGGATTAAGAGAAGGGGGAGGGGGGTAGCACCAAAAGAGAAAAGATTAATGGGGTTCCCCCCCCCCCCTCCTTTCCTTCAATTTGTAGTTTATAATATATTATATATGAGCTATCTAATGAAAATGGTATTTCTTTTTTATGGCCTCCAAGTTTTCATTCTCTTTGAAAATTAATGGCAGAGACATACATATTTTAGGCTTTGTTAATTTTTATATTTTATTTTGTGTGTAAAATATTTTACAGAATACATCTTACAGAGCTGGGATTTGCAGCATTCCTCTTCTTTTGTGGATGCTATGATTTTCTCTATGGGAAAAACAACTACTTCGTATACATGTTCCTCCAAACAATAACCTTTACTATTGTGGGATTTGGCTACATTGGCACTATTGTCCCAAGCTCTTAGACACAAGAAGCATCACCTTCCTACATACATACATACATACATTCGCGCACTTCTGTCTACCAATCCAGTCCGTCCGTGAATCTTTCTCCTTTACACAAAATATGTATATGGGTGGTTTCTGTTCAGCTTTTTTGCATTTGCACCATTTCGGATCATACGAGTAAAAGCAAATTGTTCGTCATGTTGAGCAGAAAAGTTATACCTTAAGGCCATAGGGAAATCTCTTTCGACAGTTAGGGAGCCACCAGATAATACGAAAAAGAATTCGTAGTGGTATTTAGCACACATACAGTCAAGAAAGGTTGAAGAAAGCAGAAACAGCTAGTGCATTTTAGAGAATAGATCAGTGTCCTGTTTAAATTTGCGATCCTATTATTTGTCACTGTGATACATTGTGTTTTTTTTTTCAAATTATTTTTCCTGCATCAGTTATTTATATGTTAGTTTCTTCTCAGCTTGGAGAGTGAAATAAGCTGCTAGCAAAAGGGAAAGGGTCAATCTTGTAATCAAAAAGTATTTGCCATTTTGTAGTATTTATCGAGTTTCTTGGTTATATATAGAACCGTATGGATTTGAAAGGAGTTCATTTATATTTTTATGCCTCCCAAGTTGTACCATTTTGCTAATATGAAGAAATGGATGCCTATCATGTTAGATTATGTTATTTTGCTAGTATTATTTGCTAATGACTTGTGTAAAGTAGTTGATATGAACCTACTTAGTCCTGCCAAATCATGATCAACTTCCAAGATTAAAAACATTAACTTTCGCTTGCATTAGTCTAATAGCTGTAATCTTCCCCATTATTTTTGTTTGGCACAAATATTTTTTTCCCCCAGATTAATAAAGCATTTTGCTAATCCAATGTTGATTGAAAATCTAGGCAAAGTATTTAGCATTCGTCTTCCTTAATATTTTTCTTAAAGAAATCTGGGAGACAGGACATCAAGAACATGTTTATGGTAACTTTTCATGCCTAGTTTATTTGATGGGAGCGGTTAACATGGAGTTAATTTTGGTCAATTGACCAACACACTGTCGAAACGCAGGTCTGAAGACGGTCTCTCTCTGCGTGTCAGCATTGTATTGGTCAATTGACCAATTTACCATGAAGTTAACTTCATGGTAACCGGATCCATATTTGATATTTGGACATAATTAATCATTTCTCCATCTAATCCAACTTTGCAAACATATAACTCTACTTCTAATCTTTGTCCTGATCAATAAACACTTTAAAGTGTAATTAATAATTGGCACAAACATATCATTTTACATATACCAATGAGAAATAGGGGGAAATCACCAAAGTGTTAACCTAATATGTAAAGAAAAAAGAGTCCGGAAACAATATAGGATCTTGATAGGTTTCTTGATCTCTTTGGGAATGCCAAATCTTATTTGATTAATTTAAAGCTTTGAGTTAACATCGTTTGGCCTAATAGTATAATTATACTTTGATTTACCGTAATTACAGAAACTTCAAGAGCAAGGAACCATTATATATAGGCTTGTAACTTGTTATAAAAATGCTTAGGTCTCAATATTGGCAGATAAACTATATAAAAAAAATGATTAATGAACTGATAAACAAGATTTGAGATATATGCATCAAATAGTACTTATAATCATTTTTCTACCTGGATTGTTGTAGTAAATCTTTTCGTTTAACAAGAAATCAATGTTTTGTCTCTGTGACTATGTGATGAGACGAGCAGTATCCTTCATTCGATAAGGATTTGCAATTTTTTTATATGTGTATAAATTTTCTCTAAATTTCTGACCCACAAATATGTTTGATAGAAAATATAAGCAATAATAGAAACAAATTTTAAAATAAATAAATAAATGGAAACCGTAAATCCCCACATAAATTATTTAAATATTCTCAAATATTTGGCAGATTATGAGTTTGTTGGTCGACGGGTCTTATCATTCTTGTGAGTACTTGCTAGTGTCTCTTTTGCTTTTGCCATAAAAACTTATTAGTCCTTAATTAGGTATATGTATCATGACGTTATTGGTCTTCACAATGGCACATGACTGTTTTGAATCCCTTGCTGGTCTGCCTGTTGATTTGGAAAGTATTATGCCCCATTCCTCTCAACATGTGGTCACCTCTACACTCAAAATTTGCATATTTTTTCTCTAATAATGACAGGAGGATAAAACTATCATTTCACCTAAAGGTTAAGATGTCAAAACAAATATTACAAGGGTCAGAATGAGTATTCGGAATCCCCATAATAACTTCCGAGCGACGAGCAACAAAAAAGAAGATAAACGACTAGTCAGATTTATAGAAGGATGGTTTTTTCCTTTTCTCTACATCCTTCCGAATTCGAAATTGATTAAATTTGATGTCATTGTGTAGCTCTCGAAAAGAGCTTTATGGATTGATATAACACGTTTTTTAACTCTTACTTATGAACGTTTTAGTGCACAATACAAAAAAATCGATGGCATGACACAAAAACATATGCAGCTGGGCCCCGCCCTAGGACTGTCGCAGGTGAACCTATGACAAGACTAGAGTGCCTATATAAGACGGTTTTGGCTCATTTTTTGAAAGAGAAAGGCATTTAGAGAGAGAGAAAATGTCTTATAGGGAGAAATAAAAAAAAAGAAGTGAAAAACCTCTCTAAATCCAATCTAGATCTAGTTTCTCTCATCAATCTACAATCAAGTCATCCATACAAAGCTTAAGGAATAAGAAACTCCTACTCTCAGAGTTAAAGTTCTCATCTTTATACCAGATCTAACTTAAGATCTAGCATATTTTGTCAATTATTGTGCTTGGACTTTGTTTATGATTATTTCTTCATTTCAGGCTCTCATAGCATCCTAGATCATATCTAAAGGTGTTTAGATCCTATTTTTGGGATTGTAGATAGTTAGAGAAGATTTCTCACGGATAGAATCTCCTTCTAACTAATCGTGGCTTTTTTACTGATTATTTGTGCTTGAGAGTTATTTTTAATTGATTTCTAGGTCACCCGAATATCTTAGATTAATATCTAGTGGTGAGGGGATCTCACATTTTGGTCGGCGAGGGTTTCTCATGAATGAAATTTCCTTATAGCCAATCTAGGATAAATTTCTGATTAGATCTCAATGCATTGTTTTCTAGATCTATGGAATTTTAGATCTATGAGTTTCACTCCTTAGATTCTAAATTCATTTAATAGATCTCGTCGATATGTAATAGATTCTTGAGATTTCGATATAGTTAACGATATAATTATGATGTTATTTATTTGTTATATGATGTATGGAAGTCCATTCCTAAACCCCTAAACTCCAAATATTGGTCTTGATGTGTTATTGGGTATGATTATGAATTATGTGAGTCTAGGAATAAATTCAAGGCCCTTAAATATCGTGTTTAATGGGAATTGAATGATATTCTCACTATGGACATAGTTAACGATTGTAGTTTTTGCGATTCGATCATTGCAAATGTAATTAGGGTCTTAAAACGATATTGAGTGTTCCATCCCACTAAAATTAGATTTAAGGCCTCTTGATAGTGGATTTTATTATTGTGAGGTGTTTGGAGTTATTTAAATGGCTTACATGCTCTCAGGTAGTTCCAACCTTATTTTCGATGCTTAATTGTAAAGATATTTTAAAATTGAATCAAACAAGGTTATTAGATTAATTCTAGGCTAAAATGAGAAGTAATAGAGAGTATCGATTCCTATTTGATGAAGGGTTTGTAAAACAATATATTTTCTTAAACGACACTAAAAAGTTTTTATCAAATGAAAGCTAAAACGAAAATTTTTATTCAAATCAAATCCTTCGTGCATAAGTTCAAAAAGACTCAAAGTTGCTTCCAAGATAATGCACTCACCAAGACTTTGACGATTCTAGGAGACGACACCCTAGATTCTATGACTTGACCTTAGGAGACGATGCCATAGATTTCGACTTTAATGACATATGAGACGATACCTTATGCTTCACGATTCAATTCAAATCAACTCTAGGAGACGATAGTCTAGTTTTTTCCTAATGACACAACTCATATAGACACATAACACAAACACACACTTCATGTTTCTCAAGACAATCCATTTTATTTTTTAAAGAAAATATTAGGAAAGCGGTAACCGTGTTTCATGAAAGCCAGGAGGTGCCTAATACCTTCCCCTCGCTTAAGCAAGCCCCCGAAGTCTGTGAATTTCACCAATTTTACGGAGTCACACGATGGGTCATCTCGATTATTAAAATCTAAAAATCCGGATAAATTGGCACATCTATTTAAATCTTTATCAATTAACGACTATCTAATTGACCCCTATTAAAATCAAACTTTCAAACTCCATCGACATTTAAGTTGATTTTTTTCAAAATCACCTTTAAATTCTGTGATCTGTAATCTCAAAAACTATAATGGGAAAATAACATGCCATTTTAGTTGGTGTTAAGTTCTATCCATTATTAAAATTTGGTTGATAAATTATTTGGGCTGACCTGCAAATTGAAATGTTGTGGTAAAGTTTGGAAAGTTACAGTAATAATTTTCTAATTTTGATCAATCGGCACAAATTTGGAAAGTTTCAGCCATCATTAATTAGTTCATAACTCAAGAAGCTCTTGGGCTTTGGATCTCACTTTCCCTAGTCCACAAATTATACAAAAAGTGCCATTGAATGAAGTAGCCTTATCATTTAGCGAATTCGAGATTTGACCCAACAAAAAAAAAAGGTATAGGGAATTCGAGTCCGTAAGGGAGCATGGATGATAGGCCCGATTCTCTAAACATATTGGGCTCACTTCTAGCATTGTTGCAGAACTTTTGTATATGTATTAGGGTAGGCTGCTTAACACAAGTATATAGAAATTTAGTACTACTATTGCATATTTATTTAAAAAATTGGTAATAAACATCCTATTAAAAAGGTTATGATTTTGAAATTATTTTCAAATCGTGATAGGACCAATTACGAGTTTTAGAAGCTAAGAGGATAAACGTAAAGTTCTAAACTTTGGGACTAAAGTTGCAAAAAACCGAAACTTTGAGGTATTATTTCTAATTGGCATTTATAGAACTATCCAGAAGAGCAGTTGTATTTGTATAGCCTTCTCTCTGTCTCTCTCCTATATATATATATAACCGAAGAAATTTCCTTTACCTGAAAGAAGAAACCCTAGTTGAGAGAGAGAGTTAATTGGTCGTCGGAAATGGCGGAGCATTTGGCATCGATATTCGGGACAGAGAAGGACAGGGTGAATTGCCCGTTCTATTTCAAGATTGGAGCTTGCAGGCACGGCGATCGTTGCTCCAGGCTCCACACCAAGCCCAGCGTCAGTCCTACCCTGCTGCTTTCTAACATGTACCAGCGACCCGACATGATCACCCCTGGCGTCGACGCTCAGGGCAATCCCCTCGACCCCCGCAAAATGCAGGATCACTTCGAGGTTTTTATGCATTTCCATTCCTATATATTTATTGGTGCGTTTGAATGATATAGGAGGTAAATTGGGTATTAAATTTCTATCAAATGTTTAGGGATGTGTATGGAAAAATAAAATTTTGCTTCATTTTGAAAATGTATTTTTAATTTTTGGAATGGAGGGGATATATAGCAAGAACAAGATGAAAATAATTTTAGATTAAAAAAATAAAAGTATAAACCATAAAAAACTGACTACAAAATATAGCTAAAGCTCAGTTTGCTGAAAAAAATAAATAGGCAGAATGACATGAATAAGAGCACCGGTTAAGATATAGGGTGGAAGTGTGTTTGCATGTTTATAAGCTTACCTCTTTTGAAAATCCATAGTAGTGTTCTACTTTATAATATTACATTTAAAATATTGATATGGGAGCATGACTAGCATGCAGGACAGATAGCTGGCCATTTGCAAGAATAATATTATTAAAAAATAATTATTGGGACATATTTACTAATTACTTTGTGATTTAGTATAATGCTATATGTCAGTTAGTTTCATTTTATGCAACACTATTTCTTTCTTGGAATTTTCATTGTTTTAATTCTTTGATTTAGTATGGTTTTTGTTTGTATCTGATAAACATTTGATTTGATGCAATCGGAATTAGGTTTTTCTATTTCGTGATTTCCTGATTTCAGGTTCGGACCCTAAGTTTTCAATGATACATTACCATAAGTTCTTAGGTTTTGTTTTATGTTTGTGATGTTGATGAATAGCTTTTTCTTTGGGTGTAAAACTTATTATTATCAAATTTGATTTCAATTTAGATTATGTTTGGTTTACTTTTATTTCTACATGAATTACATTCAAAACTTTCCTCCATATTATGTGGGAAATTCTGCTGTACGCAACTTCATTTGACTTGTGGGTTTGTGTAAATTGTAGGATTTCTATGAAGATCTTTTTGAGGAGCTGAACAAGTATGGAGAGATTGAGAGCTTGAATGTGTGCGACAATTTGGCTGATCACATGGTGAATCTTCTTGACCCTTGATGTGCATATGGTTACTTATTGTTTTTCCCCTTGTGCGATTTCTTTGATTTCAACATATAATATGACACAAGTTCTGCTGTATTACAGGTGGGTAATGTTTATGTTCAGTTTAGAGAAGAAGAACATGCTGGAAATGCATTGAAAAATCTGACTGGAAGATACTATGCTGGTAAGACTGTCATAGTCATGGTTTTGAACCTTGAATTTTCACTTCATGCAATGCTATGTATTTAGCTGTATTTTCTCTTATTTTTTGGGGATATGTTATCTCATTGTTAATAATCATCCATACAGGACGGCCCATCATTGTTGATTTCTCGCCAGTGACTGATTTTCGTGAAGCCACATGTAGGCAATATGAGGAGAATGTTTGCAATCGTGGTGGGTACTGCAACTTTATGCATCTGAAAAAGATCAGCCGGTACATGTCTCTCCCTCTCTTGCTGTCAATTAAATTTTGTTTTACGGTACTTGGAATCATTGTTTTGTTTCATGAATGGATCAACTTCCTCGTACATTCATTCAGGGAGCTGAGGCGACAGTTATTTGGGAGGTACCGACGAAGGCATAGTCGCAGCCGCAGCCGGAGCAGAAGTCCCTACAGGCATCAAAGCTATGACGAGCGCTCACACAGCAGCCGCAGCCATGGTAGGAGGTATGATGACAGGGATTACCATCATGAGAGTCGGAGCAGGAGGTATAAGAGCACAAGCCCTGAACATAGGAGAGGACGAAGCAGGAGCCCAGGGGCAAAGAGGCATCGTAGTCCGATTAGAGAAGGTAGTGAAGAGAGACGAGCTAAAATTGAGCAATGGAACAGGGAAAAAGAACAGGCAGATCTTGGTAACAAAGCCAATGGTATGAACAATGAAAATGAAGGGGATTATGATGGGCATATGCAAAATGATGATCAATACTATAATCAGCTGCAGCCAGAGCAAACTGGATATCAATATTGAAACATGTAGCTTCTGGTTCGTCTCTTCTCTCTTATGGTTGTGACATTATTGTTGGTCTCTAAATAGAGTTCACTTTTATAGGAAGCCCATCTCTCTGGTGCTTCAATTTTAGCTTACAGCCCATTTTACACTGTGCAGGTGGTGTACAGGTTTACAGTTCATTGATATGGAATGTGAAATATTTTCCTCTTTTCCTGTTATTTTCTAATTTTTTTTGGTGTGATTTTCATATCTCCTTTTGCATGCGTGCATTCATATTGTGCTTTACCTTTGCATTCATTTTCTTCCAACTTTAATGAGCTGAACTCTTCTGAGTCTTCATCCCATTTTTTTTGTATATATGCCTGCTATTGTAGGAACTGCATGCATTTTACTCTTTTTAAAAGAGACAATAATATTAATAATCACAATTATATTGAAATTGAGTTGTTTTGCTCTGTTGTGTTTTTATTTAGTAAACCAAATAAGTCCTTAATTCAAGGGATTTCCTACGTATAGTTTGATTATAAGAATTAAAACTACATTGCATCATCAGTCCTACTTTTAATGCTATAATTTTAGGGTGTTTTCAACATGAAAATTAAGACCATCGAAAACTTACCAATATATATTATAATTCATGTATATATTTTTTATATTCTAAATATATTTGTATATTATACTTTAGACTATATCAAAGAGAAAAAATATAATTTATTAATGTATGTCGTAAATTTGTTCTCTAAAATGGGACAGTTGGAGTACTAACTAGTTATTTGCTGCGCCAAACGGAGTACTAGTTTGAGCGTGCGTAGTTGCTATTTTAAGGTGTGGTTGTGTCATTTTTATTATACCTCCCACTTCATAGAAGCTAATTTTCTAGATGTTTTCTGCAGATTTCCATGCAGTCTCCAAACTTCATACAATTTTCTGTTAGTACATTCTTTCCTGTCTTTTGGGCGTGTTAATCAATCAAACTTCCTTGTTATTTACCAGATTTCTTCCTACTAATCAGGCATATTTGGCAGATTATAATTGTATGTAGTTATTTGATATTTTGATTTTCTAGCCCTCGGTCCTATCAGATTTTGCTGAGCATAGAGTTGTTAAAGCTCGTGGGTACTGAAAAGTTGCAACTCCTTCCATTAGAGAAGCAGTACAGTATCATGGAAATTCAAATAGAAGTTTTATTTCTGCCCTATAAATATTAAAATTATATATATATATATATATATATATATATGTTTATAATATTTCTACAAATACTATCTTTTAAAAGCAATGTGAAAATTTTAATACGTACTTCAATAAACTGGTAAAAGTGGAACTCAAGCATTCATGATTTTTGTCTCCTAATTAGTGATCTTAATGTATCTGCAGTGAATTGCTTTGTGACCACTGCACCATGTCATTTGTCGTCTTTAAATTTTCTTTCCAAAGTGATCTTGTGATTGATTACATGAGATTTGCAGGTCCAGGTTTCCTGCTTCAAAAGATTGAGGACATGTTTTAACTGCAGCTTACCATGAATTTGTGTACAGGTTTGTTTGGTGCTGATCTGACAGGGATTTTCAGGGACCGTTGGGAGGAGTTGAGAAAAAGCCTTCACTTTTGATGAAATTATGTACTTACGTGTTCTACACTGTGTCCATGTTAGGGATGCTAGTTTTTGCTCTTGCATTCGGATTTCCCTTCCCTTTTTTCCTTAGCCAAGTGTTATTTAATGCAAGAAGAAACTATGTTAAGAATGATGGTATAATTTATAGTTGACGGTTTGCGTAGCTGTTGTTAGTCTGTTACATGGTGTTCTATTCTTTCTTCTTCGCCAGCCTTGGGGCTTAGTTACTTAACTAAGAGTTATTACCCCAACACCCCCAAAAAGCCTATTATGAATGTAGTAGCTACTACATTCATAATTTTCGCTCAATTTTCCTTTCCTTGCGATTATAAATTCTACTTCATATTTCAATCACATCATGAAGTAGAAAGTTAATACAAACAGAGTTACACTTCTCTTTACAAATTATTCATGCGTTTAGTTTCATGCATAGTCGGTATATATATATATAATAATAATAACAAGATCATGACCAATGTAAAATGAAAACTCCCTGATCTAAATTGGCTGAATTTAAGAAGTTACTTTTAAGTCATTGTTTCGACTTAACTAGAAAACCATTTATCAATAAGAGTTGCCAATTTCCGTACGCTATGAAAAAATTGGATATGGATGATTGAAGATGATATAAAGTAGTAATATAGAGGTCACAACAACTGAATTGCAAAACTTAAAACCGACAGCAATACGAAATGAATGCCAACAACACTAGAGACTTGGCTCTTGCTATGCATAATAAAACACCGCCCAACATAACTCCAAGAATCAGTCCTGCTTTACTTGCCACCATGCTTAGCCTTTGAATGAGACTCCAAGCCCTTTTCTGAGTTGAATGTCCTGCAAAATAGTTGCAATAAAAGTCAAGTCTCAATAACTCACTAATAAAACAAGAGCGAGCTGTGTGACTGAACAAACTTGCTACAAGATTTGCAAGACACTTGGCCACTGGATTTGGGTGTCTCCACCGTCTTCTTCACAGCCTGCTTTGAAGGGTGGGGAGTTGCTTTGTGACTGCTACCCTTTTTACCATCTGCAAGGAAGTTAAAATTGAAGCATTTTCAGAATAAATGGCCAAAGAGTGAAGCACAGTGGACACAAAACGATTCACCTAAATATCCCTTCTGTTTTAGATGCTAAAAGAACCTTATTGAATAAAATTAGTAATTTAAATATATAGTAATTGAATCTGCTAGTTAAAACACTTGAATTTAGCAAGGTGTTGAGCACAAGAAAAAGTCCAACCAGGTGGATGTTATTTGCTTATCAAATGTGATGAAACCCAATTATGCTAACAAAGACGCTGGATTGATTGCACTACTATATTTATGCTTTATTGTTTTTGCTAGGTTTACTCGATTGCTTTAATATGTAGCTTTGAAAATTATGAGTGAAAGTTTACATTAATAGAAACGGGTACAATTATAATGAGTGAAAGTTTACATTAATAGAAAAACAGGTAATGCAAAAAAAAATGAAGGCAACAGATGAATTTTATTAGCTGGTATCAAAGACCTTGATACTTAACTAGTCAAAAATAATTAATGAAAACAAAGCATGTCACCTTTTTTCTGAGGTGTATCAGATTTTGCTTTTTTAGCAGGAACTGGAGTTTTTGTTGCAGACTCCGAGGGTCTCTTCTTGGATGGCTCAGCCTGAAAATGTAACCCATGTCAGCTTACAAACAATTAGGGCAGCTGTGGGTGGTGTGCGGAGGACAGATATTCATTATTGCTAGTACCTTCTTAGGTGTCTCTTCATCTTCAGACATATCATCATCTGAATCACCACTTAAATCGCTATCATCGGACTGAAAACAATGAAAATGCATCAAAAAGAAAAAATATTCGTTATTGCTGTTGCTAAACTGAACAAAATAAAAATGTGAGAAAATTTAAATTGTCACACTATTGGCTAAAAAACTGAGAAAATTAAGATGACTTAAAATTGCAGCAGCTTAAATAACAGAAGAATCTTCCATAAAAAAATTAACACAGGACATGATTTTGAAAGCTTGACTTGCAGAAAATAATGGGAAAAAAAGGAAAATTGTTACTAGGGTAAAGCTTCAAAACTCCACTAACCCTAGGATCTTCAACCACAGAGGAGTAATGATTGCAATCAGTGTTTATAATAATAAATACCAATAATAATCTCAATGTCTATGCGAGGATTATATGACTATTTTAAAGAGAACCAAACCCTAATATTACTAGTAGAATAGCAGAAGTACTAAATGACTAAAATGCCTAACTAGAAAAAAAAAGATCATTAACTATTTGAACTGTAAATAAGTGAAAAATAAACAAACAAATAAGTAGACTGAGATTGGGGAATTGCACCAACCAAAGGTTTTAAACAGAGAAGAATTAAATATATAGAAATCAGTATACTTATACCAAAAATTAGCATCATTTTCACAATTAAAACATTAAAATTCTGACTTTGAGAAACAAAAAAATTCTAGCATAATAAGGGAATTAATCTTAATCCATGCACAAAAAAGAGTGCAAGTCCAGGCTAACATGTCAGAAAGGAAAGTGGATAATCATTTCTTGATATTATTCTACTTGATGTTAGAGAGATGCTAATGCTCATCATAACATAAAGATCTTTGTAATAAATTAGTTTTGATGCAAGGATCAAAACCTTTACTATGAAAGATAAGAGGAATAGTCCAAGGCACGATGCAAAAGCAAACAAGTACTTTTACTAGAATGGTAGAGAATTCTTATTTCCAGCTTATAAACGATTCTATAATGCTAATCTTGAGCCAAGAAAAATGATAGGCTCAATCAGTTTCTGTGCAAGGATTCTTCTAATAGGACTGTAAAAGTGTCATGCAGCTCAAGAAAGATCAGGGTACACTGAAGTGAATTTTCTCAGGTCCTTAACTAAAACAATTTGAAATGACCAATCTTCCAATCAAAAAGAATAATAAATCCAAGTTCAAAAGGCAATTAAAAACACTAACACCAAAAAATTTTATGCACAACTATCATATGCAGAAAACAATTTACAGTCTCCTTAAGACGATGAAAAAAAATTCAAGCAAATAAGTAAGATAAAACAATAATATCAAAGAAGCAACCAATCATATAAAAGAAACAAATTAAAAAGAAGTGGATTAGAGAACTTTACGTCATCATTGAGTTCCTCATCCGAATCATCACTATCTTCTTCCTCATTAGACTCTTCTTTCTTAGGATCTACAAGTGTAACCTTTGGCTTTGTAGCAGATACAGGCTTCTTAGCAGCATCCTTGGATTTAGTAGGGTTTGCTACCTGGACATCAGGCACAACTTTACCTGATAAAGAAACAGCCGAAGATACAATCTTTCTAGATCAATATATTTAAACAACTAAAGTAAAATACACTCTATTCTAGAATCAAATATACAACATCTACCATTCTCAAGGATTAGATCCTCTTCCTCTTCCTCGTCCTCATCCTCATCAGAAAAGTCTTCTGAAAACAAAAATTAGTCAAGCATCAACATATAAAATAAAATGCTAGAAACCTGTATAAATCAAGGTGCAATACTCACGAGGACCAAATTCCTCCTGATCCGTGGAGAAGAAGGCGAGTCAAGGAAACATTGAATATAACTCAAAACATAAACTGATAAACATTGTCTTAAAGTTGATGCCATGCCACAATTACTAGAAACTTTTTCTATAGGTTGCAGAGCAGATTCAAAACAATGTGAAAATAAATTTGAGTACAAGATATAGAACACAAGATTAAGATTATGAATGAGAAGGATATGGATTATCAGCTGTGTATCCGCAAAAGAAGACACTGCCATCTTTCCAGTCATGTGAGAGTTCAAATTCTTTCTCAAACACCAAGTCAAATGTCAAATGAGGTCTACTCTCTGCTGACAGTGACCCTATAATATACTTCTTGTCATCAATCTTCATACGGATAGGCACATACTGGGCTCCTTTGATGTTCTTCACTTCTCCCAGTGCAACCTAAATTTGCAACATTCCAAAAAATCCTCAAACAAAAGATTTATAGATGTTTTATGACAGAAAATTATTAAACTTCAACAATTTGACACAAAAAACTACAAGCAAAACTATTATTAACCTGGGAAACATGAATGAGTCGGCCTTCTTCAGGTGAGACACTTAGGGACTCCCCAGATTTAACTTCAACACCTGAAAGTTTGACATGTTAAGCTTAATTAGGTTAAGCCGAAAGCAGAAAATACTCAAACATGTAGTAGGTTAATGCTAAATGATGTAATCCACAGGACAACCATTAAAATGCATTAATCACGTTCAGCCTTAGGAAATACCTATCTTTTCGGAAAGATAGCAGGCATAAGAACATGCTCACAAGATAAAAATAGCACCTGATTATTTTTATTCTGGTGTGTAGCTTGCTTCTTAAATGCTAATCAGAAATGATTATTTCCAGCATAGTAAACAAAGTGACCTCAACACAACTTATAAAATGGCATACAATTACAAATAAAAAAAACAGAGAGATTACTGGAAATCAAAAATGTTTTGCAACTGACTTAATCCTATATCATTTCTCATCTCAACACAAATAAAATATATATATATAAAAGAAAAATAGAAGATAAAACAAATAAGAAACTAAAACAACAGCACCCAAATACCCCAAATGCAAATAAGCAAGCTAATCTTACATACGTACATAGAGATACCTATATAGATATAAACAATCAATCAGATAGTTAAATGAAATGATAACAGAAATTGAAAACAGACGAAGCTTACCCCAGAACTCCATTGATTGATTGAGGAAGAGAAATGAACTAGGGTTTGACAAAGAAGTTTTTGAAAGAAGAGGCGTAAACGATGGTGGATTTAAAGGGTATTTATAGCGTTGCCGTTGCTTGCTGGCCTAGGGTTTTACAAGGGTTTTTCATTTCTGACCGTTTACTGATACAAAAGTGGAAGTTTTGGGATGGGCTTGAGTTGTCATATGTAATTGGGCCTACAGTATCATCAACTGTGGGCCCTATTTTTATCCTCATTCAGAAACTCGGGTTGAGCCCAGATAGACGTGCTTTAGTTGCTATTAGTACTACTATTATTTAAGAAAAGTTACTGGATTAAAAAAACTTAAAATATTAATATTTGTTCTCTTAATTTTTAGAAATTTATTGACAAATATAATTTGTTTGACGACCGAGAAAAAAAAAATAATGTCATGTTAAAATTATGGCTTTTAGGAACAACTATATATGTGCAAGTTTTTACCATGGTGCTAATAAGCAATATGCACATATGGACTATAAATACAAAAAAATTACCAAATTGTTAAAATCACACCATTTGAAAAGAATACGGTGGTGTTTGTTTGTGTCTGAATATCTCTTAATTCATATGTCTCTGATTCGGTCAGAGACAAATCTTGTTTACTATTTTTTTTTTTGCCTCTTCATGTCTATTAATCGTTAAGGCATACACTCAAATTTTAATTATTAAGAGTTACCTCTTAATAGTTTATTTAAAATTTATGAACAAAAATATCCTCAATAAAAATTGTACTCATTCAATTTCAAATTTTAAGATTATTCAAAAAAAAAATTATAAATAACTCAAAGGGTTAAAATGGTAAAATAGTGTCATTCAGATGTTTAACACTTTTTAGTTATCAAACAGTTTTTTAGATTTAGATGATATTTTATTCAGATGATCTAAATTATTAAGATGTTTTAATTATTTAGATCTTAATTATTCAATTTTATCAAATACCACCATTTAATTATTGGTGTAATAATAATAATAATAATAATGAAAATATAATTGTCTACTTGAGAATATTGTGATATTTTATTCTATTATTATCAATTAAAAGATAATTCTCTTTTGAAGTGTTTCCTTCGCAACTATTAAGGCTTACGTTTATATCAAAATTAATACATGCTTAGTTGCCAACTACTGCTTTAAGTTGTCCTTTTAGTTTGAGCAAGATCTTATTCGCATTCGAATAAATGTTATGGAGTATAATTCCACTTTTTTATTAATGAATAAATATTTGCACTAAAAAATTACCATTCAAGAAAAAATAAGATTATTTTTATAGGACGAAAGTGTAAAATAATACTTATTTCTTTGTTATTTTGTAAATAATGGTGGATGAAGTCAAGCCGCCATAAAAGATGAGGAATCTTTCTTCTTAAAAAGAAGAAAATGAATTATATAATTTTAATATCTTTATGGGTTAAACTTGAATCCATTTTATAAAATCTAATATGGTATCAGAGCGGGTTATTCTTGAGCCAAATTAAACACTTTTCTTAACCTTAATTCTTACTCACTTACAATCCAATTTTTAAAAAGGTCAAAATTAATCATTTCTTAATTAAAACCCCTTGTCAATTGGGCTAACACATCCTCGTAGTTTACTAAGTTTCTTCTATACTTGTATTGTGACAAGGGCTTATTTATCTTGTTCGGGTCTCATATTCATCAAATCCACATGCAATGATTATACTGGTTAAAGGTAAGTGCGAGCGTTAAAAATATATATCTTATCTCACATGGTAAAATATGTCTAATATATAATGAGTTGAATTAACTCTTCTCATTTTAGACTTAATGTCTTTCTATATACTCTAGGGGAACATTTTTTGAGTGACATTCTAGTGACTTTTTTTTTTTTTTTTAGAATACCTCCCAAAAAATGTATAATATTTATTTCAACTAGAATTTTTACAGAAAACAGTGTTTTAGGTGTAATTTGGATACATACAAGAAACAGTATTTTACAGACCCTATTTTTTTATGTATCTAAATTATACCTAAAACATTATTTTCTGTAAAAATTCCAATTGAAATAAATACTATAAATTTTTTCAAGATACTCTAAAAAAAATCAAAAAAAAAGGTCACTAGAGTGTCCCTCAAAAAATGTTTCCTAGAAGGACTCTTCTATATATGTTAGAATGTTTCCTAGAAGGACTCTTCTATATATGTTAGACTTGGGTATTGATGTCTTTATATGTTAAACTTAAGTATATTTTATTAATTTAACATATACTCAAGTTCAAAAAGAAAAGTAGTCTCGAAATATGTTTAAGAATATCATAATACTAGCTTTCTAACTCATGTGAGAGATGAGTTTCTCTAGCTAATGTATGTGATATGGGTGATTCGCCTGCTCTTTATGACATCATCAATCATTTAATAAAATCTTTATGTGGACATGAAAATTAGATACGAGTGTATTTAAATTTTATTTATTTGTATTTTCATCCCCAATGGTGGGTAAAAATATAAATAGATAAAGTTTAAATATACTTATGTTCAATTTTTATGTCCACCTAGAAGAGCAAATCATTTAATGTGCTTTAAACTAAATTACCATCCAAAAGTTAATTTGAAATATATATGAAATTTCCCATTTCTTATATATACAAACATAAAATAATCATTGCGTCAAATTCAATGAATAAATAAAAAATAGTAGATCCAACCTATTATATAGAAATGCAAAACTCAAAAAATATCTCATTTAAATATATATAAAAAAATAGAATCCTTAGTAGTAAAAAAGAAAGCAAATCTTTTTTTGTTTTTCTTATTCAAGTTTGTGGCTTGATGAAGAAATTGGTGAAGGCCTTTAATGTCGTAAAGGGAAAGGAAGAGTTTGACAATAATAATAATAATAACAGAAGAGTTTTCTAATTGTTTTGTGAGCCGAATTAAATGTTAAGTTGGAACTAAAATCAGTACCAAAATAGGCATGGACCAAAATCAAGTGGGGCTTAAAAAAATGTATTTAGTGAATTTCTTATGCAATTTTTTTTTAGTATAATCATTCCTATTGTTTCCTAATTTTGGTAGAGCTTGATCCTTCAAGTAGAACAATAATATTGTAAGAAGGGAAGGGACCAACTGGTTCAGGCTCCTCTAAAATTCTAAAAAATAATGCTATTATCATAAATTCTTTTACATAACTCTCACATACACACGCATACATACTGCGGATCCCATATGTCAGACGAGAATTCACAGTATGTATGTAAGAGTCATGTAAAAGAATTTATGTGATAGTAGCATTGCTGGATTCTAAAATGTACTAGTAGTACATTTGGAAACCAAATCCTCAAAAGTTTATTGTGTTTGATTGAGTTCTAAACTTGGACTAGACTAGACAAGACAGGTCATGCTAATGTTTTTTTTAAATGTCATGTTAAAATTATGTTCTTTCTTTGGAACAATTATGTGCAATTTTCTCTCATCGTTACGTAAATGAATCGAGTAAAACAAATTTGGTTCACAACAACTCTTATGTCATTTTATAGTGTTATTAATAAAAAGAGAAGTCCGTCCAAAAAGAAAAAGAGAATTCTTTTTGGGAACGTTTCCTTCGCAATTATTAAGGCTTACATTTGTGTCAACATTGTCATTACGTTTGCAACTACTAAAAGCATACATTTGTATCAACAATAATTCAACATCTACTTTTGTATAGCTTAGTTTGAGCCCACCCACCATTCCTTTGGGTTATTCATACCCATCTACTGTAATTAACATCACCGTATAATTAAGGACACTCTTAACACGTGCTCTGTAATTAACTTCACCATATAATTAAAAGGAAACAAAATATCTTAGCATAAGATATCATTTTCACAATTATAATGAATCATTTTTCACATTTTCAATATGAGTTTGCTCTTCTTGAAAACAAGAATTTCTGACACCCCTTCTTAAATAGCCTAGAAAAGATGATCACTTGCTACTTTTACTCGAGAAAAAAGGATCCTTTTTCTAGGAAGGAAGGTGTAAAATAAATACTAGTACTAATTTCTTTGTAAATTATAAAAAAAATAATTGTATTTTTTTTAGAGTATATGCAAGGAGGTAGGATAGGATTCAAAAAATAATGGTTGGATGAAGCCTGGGCTGGCCGCCATGACATGAGCTCGTCTTTCATCATAAAGATGGACTCCAATTATCTTCTTAATAAGTAGTAGTTTCTTAATGAATAGAAAAGAAGTAGAAGAAAAATGCACATTTTTTTAATCCAAGAATCAACAAATTTGAAACTAAATAATAATATAAGCACATCTTTTATAATTCCCGATCAATCATCTACGTTACAAATAACAGTATAACACACAAAACTAATAAACTTATTTCTTCTTTTCTATTCAACAAAGTTTTCCATTTTTTTAGTTTAGAAACTCATAAACACAGTTCCTACAAAATCTCAACTTTATATACAATAATTTCAACTTTATAGTATTATTACAACCACTGTTTTAAAACCCGACTCGGAGGGGTCGATTTAACCGGTTGAATTAAAAATTGGTTCTATATCCGGTCTGATTTGATCGGATGAATCAATCTGATCAAAATTCAGATTGAACTGGTTGATCACTGATCAATTGATAAAACAGATTAAGTTGACTAGTAAATCGATTTTTTGTTTTGTTTTTTTTATCAAAATTAAAACATTTTACAAGGTTGAAAGTTGAGTAAACAAATAACAAACTACAGGGCTAAAATAGTACATCTAGCTAGAAAGTAACTAAGCAAGTAACCTACTGTGATTGGTTCGGAACAAAGAAATCCATGAACTTGAGCCACCCCATCTTCGGCCCTTTCTCCGCTTCCTTCGAACACGACGTCGGCGGTTTCGTCGTTCCGCCACCACTTTCCGCCGTCTCAGACTTTGTAGGGCACAGAAAGAAGTTTCTCGATCCTAAGTTCATCAGCTTCTCCTCCCTATCCAAACCTATCCCCAAATTCATATATCAGAATCAATGCCTAATTGAATTTTTGAATAGAAAATTATATATAGAGAATTTAAATTAAACTT
Organism: Panax stipuleanatus; assembly: GCA_020205555.1. Classification (NCBI taxonomy): domain Eukaryota; kingdom Viridiplantae; phylum Streptophyta; class Magnoliopsida; order Apiales; family Araliaceae; genus Panax; species Panax stipuleanatus. Next base: position 37,101,457 of record CM035125.1, read on the forward strand.
ACTTTCTAAGCTAAACTGAGAATAATGGAGATCGAAACCGGAACAATCGGCAGCTCCTAAAATGGGTCGTCTTCCTTCCTTGGCGTACTGCCGCAGAGACGCCGCTATCAAATCACCGACCGTCGACTCCGGCGACATGATTACCATCACCGGCCCCAGGCTCCTCTGAATTGTAACGTTGAGTAACAGCTTCGTCAGCTTCGGCCTTATTTCCGTCGAAGAAACTCCGGCGACGCTTCTCCCGGAGAGCAGGTCCGGCACAGTCCTCGGCCTGTGAAGCTTCCCAACTACCATGGCGTCCGGAATCGTTCCGTGAAACGACGACGCTTTCTCCGCTAATCTCCCCTTCCTATTTTTCTTCTCATAAGCCATCCTATTATTCTTCGTCGTCGACATAGAATTGAAGAATTATACTATCAACTGTGTATATGTATAGATATAAATATATATATATATATATACGATGGCAATATGGTAATTTGAGATGTGCGGTGAGGTGGGGCGGCTACCTCAAGCGACGGTAACGGAAGAAGCGGAGGCGTGGGAAGCCCAGAGGTGGAGAGGAGCGGAGGCTCTCAGCTGCTTCACAGTTTCCGGCAGCTATCATAACCGGATGGTACAACCGTAATTACGAAGGGGAGCAAATATAATAATAGTTTTATGAATAATTGGATGAATAGAAGGCTGATGGTGAAGAGTAGACTCTGGATTCACGACGCTTATATATATGCGGTGCGGCAGAGGGATGAAGATAAGGAAGAGGACTCTGAGAAGGCCCAAGGATATTTCGGCTTTTTGATTACCTGCTATTGCCAATGGTATTGGTGGAGAACTACGGTACGTGTTTGTTTGACTACATTGTGTTGGGCGGTGCAATGAGATAAAATTAAAATATTTTAAATTTAGTTTTGTTTTTTAAACAAAGCTCTAAAATAAGAATATGAAATAATTATCACTTATAAATGAATTCAATTACAAAAATATTAGAGTTTATCTCCAGAACATATTGAAAATCGAAACTCGAGAACATATATATTTTTAAAAAATTAACAAAAATAAATAAGCTTGCATTGTTCTTTAACAGAAGCAATGAAAAGGAGACTCATCTTGACAATCCCGCACCCCAATCTGAATAGATCAGTAAATCAAGTTCGGTAGAATGAAAAGATCTAAACTAAGAGAAATAAAATCTCATAAAGAGGTAAAGAAACCCCATAAAAATAATAGCAACTAAATGGAGGAAAGTAAACAAAATAAACTTAGAGAATGGTCTCTTTTAGTGTATTTCAAAAACCCTTCTTCCCATATATAAATTAGATTTTTTTTTGTAGGGAGAAAAGAGAGTCTAAAAAATGTGTAATAATTTGAATATAGAGTTATAGAAAAGTATGTTAAAAGAAAGTTAAAATTGTATTTTGGCTGCATAGTTATAAAAGTTCTTTTAAAAATATAAAAGATAAATTTATGGTAATGTGTGATATGAGATTTTATTTTCTTTAACAATTTAAGTACTTTGTGTATATTCCCAAAAGTGTTTTAATTAAAAAAAAATCTAATTCAGCTAAAAGCATTTTTAAACTCATATTCTTATCCCTTAAAAAGTATTTTCAAATAATTACCAAATACCGTAATATTTTTATTTTTGATTTAAAAATACTTTTAGTTTACAGAAAAGATCTTGAAACGGGGTCTAAATAATAACCGGTTTCACCGGTTACCGCCAATTATTTCATGGTGTGCGCCGCTTTTGTCCATTCACTTTGGCTGCCGCTGCTGCTAACATGCGGTGCACTGAATATTCCAAATAAAAATAAAAATAAAAATGATTTGAGTGTGTAATTAGGTGGGGTTGAAATCGGGAAGAAAAAAAATATAGAGTCCGAGTTCGGTTCATCTTTGTCCAGGTTAAGTTTAACGGGTGTGTGTTTTTCCTCTTTTAAGGATTGGGATGAAGACATGAAGTACAAGTTGTCAAGTGACTCATGAGTTTTACGACAACCACTTGTATATAATTTGATTAGATTCATAAACAGAATTGATATTTTCATAGTTTTAGGAGATTCTCTCTTACGTGTGTTTGTGAACCCTACTTATTATTTATGTGAAGAAAAACTTATAAAATTATCAAATTTAATTGCAGAAAAATTTTCTAAATAAATAAACATCATAATTTCTCATTTTAAAAAGAAGGGTCCTCTTAACATGTGTCATGAATTTAAGGGGTGGAATCCACTAAAATATATATTTTTTAAATACATACGGTCCCACTAAAATATTATTTTAATTATATTTTAGTAGGTCTCATCCCTTAAATTCAATGTCCAACATTTGATTTCCGTACTTAACACGTGCCCTAAGGACACATGTTAAGAAAACACTAAAAAGAATAGAGAGGGCAAAAATTATAAAAATATATTTTTATACATGAGAAGGGGTGTATTCAGTTATATAAAATAATGTCGTTTTGAGGGGTTACCTCACTTCTCTTTCTGCTAAAAGAATAAACATTCTTAGTTTAATTTAAACTACTACTTCATAAGAATGTGCCAAGTACAAACTTAGTTTATGTAAATTTTTGGGGCAAATGCTATGGAATTAATTAAAAAAAACTTGTCGTTTAGTAATTAATTTGTGTTATTTTTAGGCCACATGCTGCTGTATTACGACCCCTTTTTAATTATTTTATAATTATCCTTTTCTTAACAAAACAAGAAGAGTATTTAGTTCTTTATGTTAATCTAATTTATTATTTTTACCTTTTTAAATATACAAATAAATATAATTTTTTATTTTTTAGTTACTACCAATATTATGTAAGATGATGGATGAGAATTTCTCTATTATTATACTACTAGTTTATAGAAACCTTTAATGAGACGAAAAAATGTATCATAAGTTTTATTGATTTATTCAGTACTGTATTAGTGGACAATATACTAATATATTAAGCTGCAGCTCTATAGGAGTACAATATTTTTATTTTTATTTGTGAGAATATAAATTTCTTTTTTTTTATTTATTTTGCTAATAGGTGATACGTGGAAGGATATAATTGGTGGATTCCAACTTTACATTATTTATTGATTAATGATGAGAATCTGAAGGTCACTCAATGTGGCTGGTGGACAAGTCGATTTAAGGAACAACTTGTCAACTTGTACTCGTACGGCTTAACTGCCGACCGATTCACTAACCATACTTTCGACATTTTTTTTAATTATTATGATCAAAATTTATAATATTTTCTTGTTGATAAATTATAACAATAACAAATTATGACAAAATTGATATCAATTCTAATTTTCATAAATTTAAAAATATAAATAAATATATTTAATTTATAATTTTAAAATCGGTCAATTTGATAATAATAATAAATAAATAAATAAAACAAATCAAACCCGCGTTTGAGGGAGAAGGGCGGTAGCTGAAAAATAATTGGGGGTATGAAAGTAATAACATACAATAGAGGAGTAGTCATTAGTCAACAGTAACAAGGATGTGGTGGTCTTCGGTCAGCCAGGCCTACATGCGATTGGACCTTAGAATCCCTAAGGTCCATTGCATTTTAGCCTACATATATTATAATCTCAAATTATGAGCTCTTATAAAAACATTATACTACGATCAAAGTGGATATATTCTTGTCCCATAATATATTATTATCCTTGGATAATAATTCGATAACATATTACAGTTGGTTTTACAACAAAATAATACATATCCTGACTCTTATTCTCATAATTTGTCCCATTGGTTTAAATGAACCGTAAATTCGGACGTCATCAGATCGAATCCTACGCTGCAAGTGTCAAGTAGGGCAACTGAAACGCAGAAGCTAAATCTATATGAAAAGCTTAGTCCGGGATGGAAAGATTAATCCGACTGAGATCAATGGAAACTCCACATTATCATAAAAAAAAAATTACTTCTTGATATTTGTAAATTTTATAAATAACCTCCCACTCCAGACGGAACAGGTTCCTACAATTTCCACTAATGGACATAGTAGTGTTAACTCGTATATTTCTATATAATAACTTGATTAGTATATACTAAATATTTTTATCCGCGGCTTAATTGAGGAAGGGAGTATTGAGAAAATGAGAGCCAATAGGACCCAAATATATTTTGTCATTATTACTAAATATGTAGTAACAAAGAATCCACAGTAACATACTTATGATCTTGATTTGATTGGTCACGTTCAAGTTGCCCCCTCTTGGACCATTGTACTAGGGAGTAGAAACGTTGGGAGTGGGGCAAGTGTTTTTTTTTTTTACTTTATTTAATTTTTTTCTAACTATTTTATGTTTAAATAAATTTAGGTAATTTTTATTACTTCAATAAAAATACTCAATCTTAACTACATAAAAAATAATCAATATTTTTTACCCACGAAAATCACAGGTTAGCATGAACATAATCCATCCAACATCATCATCATAGTCAAGGCAAGTAAACTAAGATAAGGCTAAACAATAAAAAGAATAAACTGTTTACTAGTGAAGATATAAACGCAATCACTATCAATAATATTAAGAAATACAACACAAAATAATATATCACTTATTATCAGTGTAACCAATAACTATAAGTTTCAATTATTTTGTGATTTTTATGTTAATTTGTCTTTTAAAGACTCCAAATTTCATATAAATAAAAAATTATTAGTTTCATACGTGTTGAAGTGTGGTTTGTTGGGTTGGATGGAATCGGGAGGAATTGGGCCATGTGGCTTGGTGAATAATTAACAAATAATGTTACTATCACACAAAAAATCTCACATAACGTTACATACACACACATACATACTGTGGGCCCCACATGTCAGGCGGAGACCCACAATATGCATGTGTGTATGTGAGTATTATATAAGACTTTTTATGTGATAGTATTGTTGATAATTAACAGTTGAATGATATTCTGAGGGATCAAAGTCCAATTGGCTTATGATTCTTTCTCTTTCTTGGTTTTCTATTTGTAAGGGAATGAGGCCTCATTCCTATGAAAACTCCCAAGTGAGAATCCTATTCCTAGTTAACTTCAGACGTGTTATGGCAGACGGTGTGAATAACTATAAATACAGCTATGTCCCAAGTTAGGGTATACATGATTTACTCTTATACACTAGAGTAATTTTATACATGTATTGTTGATGTTTCTGGCATGTACTCATTCTCACACCGGAGCTATTTTTCGGAGGCCCAAATCGCTAAGCTTCTAGTGTGTTCATTGTTTATTTACTACAAGTTTTTAGCTCGTTGTTTGGTAATTAAGCGAGCGGTCAGATTTTAGTGTTAACAATACCCATTTAAAATTGACTGGTCAATGTTAGTGGTAAGACATCTTCCATTATACACGAAGGGAACCCCTGACCTTCTGCTCAAGTTTCCTTTATGTTACGTTTGGATTGCATGTATGAAGATGAAAATAGAATGACTGTATGAAGATGAAAATAAAATGACTCATTCCTACAAAAAAGAAGTTGTGTTTGGTTGTCCATTAGAATGGAATGAACATTTTTCATTCCTGTCAAATCTATGAATTTTATTCTTTAAGGGAAAGTATGGAATGACTCATTCTACTCTCCATTCCATTCTATTCTCTATTCCATTCATTCACCAATTTTATTATTTCGATCCAAACGTAGCCTTAGACTCCAAATAATTGACATAACACACCCACACCCACCCACATGTATAAGTGGATCTGATGAAAAACTTGTGAAAATATACTCAAAAAATAAGCAGAGGTATCAAACCTTTCTTTGAAAAGTAGTGACGTAGATGGAGCAACACAGCTGATCGTAGGAAATTTGTACAAGTTTAGTCTTTTTAGTTTTTTCCTAACTGGTATTCCGACGTTTTAATGTCAAAATTTTCTTAATTTAGTGGCAGTTGGACTCTGTACCAACTAAAAGAAACCAACCAACCATTTCTTTCTAGTCTCATCTCATCTAAAACTGAAGCTTATTCGCTTTCTTTCACAATCATCATGCATACAATTTTAACACTTGCGCGGGAAAATAGAGCTCATTCAAAATTAAATAAATAAAATTGACCCACAAACGCAACTGTTTACTACCATTAGGAAATTGTTCAATTCATAACACTTTTTGTTATTTCCACAACAAAAATGTTGCTACAACACTTTTTTGTTGTGGATTTAACAATTTCCTTATTTAAAATAATTTTTACATATACTTAATCGTATATGAAGGACCACCATTCAACAAGTTCCATTTTTCTAACCAACAGTGTGGTCTTCATCAATTCCTGCATTCCATGGGACAGAATCAATTTTTTGTAAAACTTTCCAGTATCAGTAATCATTCAAATCCATGTATTATTTCAGATCACAAAACAGAAAATAAGCCTTTATAATACCCCCCGAATGTCAAAAAAGTATATCAACTCACCATTTTCAAGATCCTAATTTCGGTGCCTGATATTTAGACCAGACCAGGCCAGGCTGATCAACATTCAATAATCTACACAAAACAATGGTACAAAACAGATATGAAGTTTGTGTAAACGAGAAAGGAAATGCAGCAGCAGCAGATAAATCTATACTGGGGTGTGCAAGGAAAATATGTTTAAATCGTTTCCCGAACCAGCACACGGCCAATCGCATCTCTGGGACTTGTGCTTTGAATGCTTTCTCATTCGCAACTTAGTGATAGGCTTGCCCTGGCGATGTGTCTGCTTCACTGCTATTATTCTCCAACTTTCATGTGACATGCGAGGAAAGCTGACTGAGCACGGCGTAGAGGCCTGTCTGTCTGCCGACTTTTGGCAAACATCGAGAGAAGTATGTGGTTGACGTGAAGCTGATGGAGAATTCTGGGATTGCAATTTCGACCCCTTCCATGTGGAAAATGACCGCTGCAGTTGAGATGGAAGCTACGAGGCCAATAGAGAAAGTAGGTAAGCATTTAAGCTTCACTAACCAGATAACATGGTAGAAATGTATCAAAGAGAACTTTATTCTAGTCATCATACAACTAAATCAAATACCGTTTGCTAACTTCTAGGGCATCTCTAAAGAAAGAAAATAGTAAAACTGTTTTACTTTTTCACCCTATTATTCATTGTTTTATCCGACACCAAATTCCTTGTCGAGTTTCCCAATATACTTTTGTAGTATTTCTCTACCTGCTAGACCTGGTTAAGTGGCACAAGAAACATGAAGCGAGGCATGCCATAATACAGTTTATACATGAAGAAATCAGTCCATATGTATGCAGCAACTCCTAGAAAATCATTTAAGGACAATGTTGGTCCTATAAATAAACTGTTGACTGCAGTTGCCGATATTATGATAGATCTGAAGAATCCTCAAGGAAATTAAAAACTCATAGAGGTCTTGGGATCTATTCCTGCCTAAGGCAGGAATGTTAAGATTTCAGCTAAAATTAGAAAGAAAAAAAAAACTCACCGCTGAAATAAGGCTAGAAGGAGCATATGACAAAGAAGCTGCAGCGAATGGCGACCTTGTGTTTTTGATTCCCTCGTCTTTGTTTGTTGAATCCTGTACAATAGCAGAGCCAAAACTGGAAGGTGCATCTTCATCCTCCTCATCTTCCTCTTCATCTTCCTCTTCTTGGTCTTCAGGTTTCTTTAGTTCGATTGCTTGTTCTTTCCCTTCTTCTTCCTCTTGCAAGCCCATTTCCATTTTCTTCTCCTCCTCTTCTTGCATTCTCTTCAACTCCTCATCCATGTCTTCAACGACCTCCTTTAGAGTCAATTCAGCTTCTTTTAATTCAAGCTCCTTTTCAATCAACTCAATCTTCATCTCACCCTCTTTCTTCTTCTCTTCAGTCCACTTCTCTACTATCACAAACATTGGCTTTAATGCATTTTCTATTGCTGTTATGAGACGCACCCATATGTTGTTCTTGGAGTCATCAACTCGTCCATAAAATTCATCAAATCCAAGGGGTAAGAACTGGGCCTTGTCTGGGTCAACATCTTCACCATCTTTTAGAGGTGGTTGCCAAAATAAGCGTAGCCCATATTCCTCAGTCATCCACATAATTGATTAACCTTCCAGTTGGTGTGTGTAGGATAAGAGGATCTTCAGTATATATGAGCTTTGATGGATCTTCAGGATCCGGCTCTGGTTCCTTGTTAATGAGAACAAACTTCTGGCGTCGTCTCATCTGGTCAAACAAATATCCATATGTTGAATGAAATATATGTAGTTGCAGAAAATCTACAAAGTAGCAGCAAGCCCATCAGATTAGAGGCAAAACATAATCTACTTATGGCACAAACAAACAGAAGCATGCACCTAGATGTTTGTTTAATTGGGTTTAATCTCTTCCTAGTTTCATATAAAAACATAAGTTCTACCTAGTTTTGTAACCAATCATTAATTAGCCAAACTACTAATCAACAAATTGAGAAACAATAACAATTTTATAAACCACTAATTGATCAGCAGAACCACTAATCAGTACGTCCAGTTGATAAACAAAAACAATTTTCTAAATTTTCCTTCAAAAGGTTAAATGCTAAATCTAGGACAACAGTTGTTGATATCTTAATTCAAGTTTGTTACAAACTTAATGGCTCATTTAAGAGATAAAACTGAGTGCTTACCAGCAGGAAACAAAAACTGTAAAATCTATCACATCATATTAGCAATTTTTGAAGAAAAAACAAAGGGAATTTCCATAAAAAGAGTGCCAAGGCCAGGAGGGGTTATGTATCTACCCTACACCAAACTTGTTTCTAACATGGAAAAAAAGACTCCTTTGAAGGGCAGAAACAAAAGGAATCAATATTACCATTCGACCACCAGTATTCCAGTTCAGGAGGCATAGGGAGCCTCAATGGAGCTTTATAGAACGAGTTCAACCACATCACCCTTTCTTCATCCACCTCATCCACATATGCTTTCCAATAATCAGGAACCTGCACACAGAACAATAATTGTTCTCAAACATTCCAATAATGAGCCGTCTCCAATTTAATAAACATATTTTACCATACTTCATAAAACTGGTTGACGAAGCCTGGTGCCATCCACACATCCTCTTCCTCATAAAGATATGGATGTTGAGGATCACTGTAAGGACCCCTCTCTTCTCTGACCACTGTACAGCCAAACCAGAACTCAAGTATGAAGATGCTGTAAAGCCCATAACAAAACTGAAGTCTAATAGGAAAACTATAACTTGCATAAAGTGCAATTATTGTGAAATTATAAAAAGAACCTGATCAAAGTGCAAAGGAAAAGGAAACAGAAACAGGAAAAATAACCCAGACGTGTCAAATCTATGGCTTAGGTTTCTGCAACTAAAGGCCAAGCCGATTCATGAAAATAAATAAAGATAAAGGAAATGTAATCATTGAGTTTAGGTTAAAAGAAGACAGTAATGTAAATTACCTAATTTTTTTTAGATGAAAAAGTCTGTCAGATAGAAAAGGAAGAAACAAGAGGCAAGGAGGACTAGACATCCTCCAGTAAAAACAGGAAGTACAAAGTTATAGGTGCAGGACTACCCTTCAAACCCTATAAACATCTGACAAAGCAATCCCTAAAAGCCACATGGCAGATGCTCAAGACGAAGTGAGGAAGATAACCGTCTTGTAATTAACAAGCAGGTAAACGACCATTAAATTTGTGGGCATTGCTTTTGTACATAATAAATCCATCCTCTGCCAATCTAAAAGAGGACTTTCATCTTTTCAAATTTTCTCAAGCAAGTATTCATTCATGATATCAAAACAACATTCAAGTTAAATGATGTATTCGTAAAGTCAAGTTCAAAGATGCCCTTGTTAAAGCACGTGTTTAACAGGAAGACTAATTAAATTACCATAAACTAAAGGTCTAAAATCCAGTTTATGTTCTAAAGTGTAATGACCCGAGTCCAAATCCAACTCCATAATAACGCTCAATAGCTTGGCACACTCAAATGTCGTGACAAGTTATTGATATTCTCTATAGTTGAGTTGTTATACAGTCATGTACATCCCAATGTACATCCCACATGTTCCGATGTGAGATAGGGTATTACATAAATGCTACAAAGTAATTTTCACACTAATATTTATATCCTCGTCCATAATGAATAAGTTATCATAAAATTATTTGTACAGAGTTAAGCTTTGAAAAAATCTGCATCCTAAAGTATTCATCTTTTTAACCGATGAGTAACACAATCTCTTACATGTGTGTAACATCAAGGTCATGTCAAGTCTGCTTCAAATATCTCGTAAAAATTGACAGTGAAAGTCCTTCACATGTTAGTATGCTATTTTATGAAAATACAAGCTTCTCTCATATACCAATGCTCCATACTGGTGTGACATGACACTTCCTTTTTTTTATAGAAATTTTTAGGAGATAGTAAGAGGACGCACTTCCGTCAGGCTTGTTGATGAACATCCGAGCCTTTGCCGCCGCAACTTCAGCTATACCTGAATGTAACTGAAATACCATACCTTAAATTATTTGATCATAGCTAGTACAAAATCAAACACGCACAGAGACTAAATTTCTTATACCGCAGAGACATCTGCGTCACAGCCATAAGAATCCTCCAATAACTCTCCAAAATAGAATCGACCCTGCAAAGAAAATATGCAAGAATGTAATTTCAATTTCATAGGATTTAGAGATTTGTTTAACAGTGAGAAACAAGACCCAAGGAGAAGTTGCTGCATTAATTAAGTTGTAATTGTTGGCATAACAGATCCAATATCAATGCTTTTGTATGCATCCACGACTATTCCCAAAATCATATACACTAAAAGACCTAGAAGAAATGTAGATTTCCACATCCCCTGTCAATCTTTTCCCCATTTTTCCTCAACTCCAGTGGAGCATAATGCATACATACTATTGCAAAGACAGAAAAATATATCAGATGAGCACCAATGGTAAATCATATGCTTCATCCACTTACAAATATTGTACGTTCATTGACTTCATATACCCCACATCCATGCATTCTGCCATGCTTCCATTGACCAGCATAACGATACCGACCTTTCTCCCTAACATCAAAACATTGTAACAGTCGGATACATCAAGATGCTTTTTACATATTAAATATTCGTGTAATCTAATATGAATGGATTGTAAAATCCCCTCCTCAGGACACGAAGAAAATTACACAATTTTTTATTGGACAAGTAATTTTCACATCAAGTTTGGGATACATTACACCAAATTATTATTTTCTATTGTGGTTATTTAAAGAAAAACACTTCTTATTATTCCTTTCTTTGTTCACTTGACAATTAAGGTTAACAGCGAAAATCTGTTTTTGATATTTTAGAACTTCTGTCTAGTTGAAGTTCAAACGCTGCCAAGAAAATTTAACATAGGAGAACAAAATTCCGAAAGTTTCTCGAGGTGGATAAGTTGGTTACAGGTCAATAACTACAGAATCTTTAAACAATATTATCCAATTTAACCAGTCATTAGCTTAACTAAGTAAATGCAGATATAAAAATCACTCATGACTGGCCATTTCGCCTGCCAATTTATATCCCAATAGGATTACAGTACAAGACTATAAGATACAATAGTTATATTTATAATATGTCCTGATCACATTTATCAACATCAGTCTATTTGAATAGGGCACTACTTCTAAGTCAGCTGCCTGGGTGAAAATTATAAATTGGCATTGTGGCAGAAAGCACCAAGTCGCAACCACATAGGCCATTATGCCCAGAGGATTTTCCCAGTCTAGGGATTTATATTAGCACTTGTCTCAAGCAGTACGCATATCATATTATTGAACAATTAGTTAAAAGTTTGAAGTTTCTAGCTAGAGATCTAGTTCTGTAATATCTGGAGGGTAAAGACAAAGAAGCGATAAAATATCTAGCAGAATTATGATGTAAAGGAAAGAAAAAGAAACCAATACTTTAAACACAAAATAAATATATGATGCAATAGCAATAGCAATAGCATTTAGGATCTGTTTACTGCTGGAACATAAAACTTACGGTTTTGTTCCAAACTGTCTGATCCATTCATTATTCTCATAGAAAGGAATCTCAGATCTTCCCCCAGCTAAACGAACACTATCTTCGATATCCATCTCCAGCCATTCTCTGTCTTCAGGGGACATAAAATCTCTTTTTATTATTTTCCCTTCAGCACGCATTTTTTCTTCAAGCCTGGGAATATGAATGACGGGGCCCTCAGTCGAGATTTATTTATGATGAAAATTACTGATAAGTTCGAAGATGGTATATAATTAGGGATCAGTAGCGTACTTTGAACCTGGCATCGGTTCAATATCAGGTATTTCAACTTCGACAACCCCATGACCCTCCATGTTGTTTTGAAGCCATTCACCTTCATACCTACAAGTAACAGGCGTTCTGTCAGAATTATAATAGATTAATAAGTTTAAGACAGATAACTACCTCAAAAGTTAGTTTTGTGCAAGCCAACCAAGAAAAATCCAACTATCTTATATGCTCCTTTAGAGGATGTAACAGTTACATGACTACTAAAAGTAAGAATAAGCTAAGCTCGCCAATCTTTTATCAAGAAACAATAAAATAACTAACCTGACCAGCCCTTGCTCAGCAACATAAACACCTTTTCCATGCGCCAAGTCATCCCACACAGTGCCTTCATACCTTGAACAAGTGAAAGTGTCATCAAGTTATAAATTTTAATATGGAAAGTGCATCTCATATATGTTTCAAAAACGAACTTAGGCTAAGAATTTTACTATTCAGAAACCCACATGGAGATTTTATCACACCCCACAGGCATCTAGTGAGAAATAATTCTAGTAATTAATGTCTGAAACCACATGTCCAAATAACAGCATAAACCAGATGCTGATTTAGACAATCCAATAAGATCAATTGTATTTGGTATTAGCTGAGGATCTAATATCAAGCAGGTAGAGCGACTGTTCTCTCGCAAGGAATGGACAGTCCCTTAGTCAACAAATCAACGGACCATTTTTATTTTTATTTTTTTGGATAAAAAATTGATCCTACATTTATAGGACAAAAAAAACATATCATAATCATATGACCACTTAAAACAACATAGTCACCTGAACATAATTAAACACAAATAAAACTCCTAAAGTCCATGTACAAAAGTACAAACACAATATAATAATATCCCCAGAAAATTCTCCATCAAATCTTTTTTGTTTTTGGTTGCTGCGTTTAGCTTCAGAGGAAGATTTATGATTAACGTCTTCAAGGACCAAAAAAAAAGTTAGGGTTGTCACTGGAAAAAATTGGTAGCCAAAGGAGTAGAACAGTTTCAAGGTGTGCTCTGGTCTCGTCACCCATTGAATAGAAACTTCATTGTTGTATTGGGGGTGATATCAAAGTGTATAATAGTGGCAGGGCATATATATGATAGTCTAATATTATTATATTGTACTAAGAATCAAATAAAGAAGAAAAACTGAAAAATCAATCCTTGAATCTCAATGTTTTAACCTCATAAATGCTGCACCCAAAATAATAAATAAGTAAGAATTGGACTTGTAACCCATTAGTATTTGCCTTCAAAAATGGGAAATTTTGTTTCACTTTGACTAGTAAGATACTACTAAGAAATAAGAAAGACCCTCAATAAGAACCAAATATTATTTTTGATCAAAGATAAGACCAAGGTTTATAAATGTTGCACCCAAAATATTAAATAAGTAAGAATTGTCCATGAAATCTAAGAACTTCAAACTAACTTAATTTTTTTCCCAATTAATTAGCATAAAGATATCATAACCAGTTTATAAACCAGACATTAAAATGAAATAATATTTGAGCTAAACCCCAAATGGGTTAACTCAAGTGGTACGGATCCTATTACCAAGTGTCTTTCAAGACATAGATCGTGGATTCAATATTGAAAAAAGGCAATAACCTCTTATGCAGGACTATATTTGAAAGGGTATAGGTAAGAGATTAAGCAAAAGAAATAACGAGAAAATAGCATAAGGATCTCGAAGGCCACTATGGCACATAGCCTTAACTCAAATCAATACATTGGTTTTTTTTTTGAAAAAAAACTACTTAATTGTCCTATAACCTAAGGTAAGCTAATTTATTAATTATCAAAAATAATCTACTACAGCCTAATATCATACTTTGTCTTTTTTTAAATTAAATAATTTAATAGTTATTCCTGTAATCTACAAACTATAAAAGAGTCCCATTCACAAAATTTGTGAAGATCAAGGATATATTTTTGTTCCATTTATGCCCTAAAAATAACAAGTTGTTATTTTAGTAGTGTGGTATGATAATAAAATTATGATGGCAACCTATCATTAAAAAGTAGGCTCTTTTTGTGGAACAAAAAAATTGACAAATGGGGCTCTTTTTGTGGAACTATACTGACAAATGGGGCTCTTTTTGTGGAACTATACTGACAAATGGGGCTCTTATGATGGCTCTTTTCCAGCAATTTCCATTATTCTTCATGTCCTGTTCAGCATCAAAAACACTCTTGTTAGTTTGGTTTTCAAGTCTTAATAGATCAATCTGCAGGAGTGCATGAATGTGCACTTGAGAAGTTGAATTACTAGAGCCTTTTTTGCGTCAAACCATGATACTCTACTATTTTACTTGTAATTTTTCTCTCATGTCTTCGTTTTCTTGTTACTCTGTATTTAGTCTCTCAAATTCTTTGACCTTCAGTAAACCACTACAATCAAGATTGCCAAAAAAAATAATTCTGAGTCCTGTGCTACCTAGATTCTAGCATTCCTGATAAACTTAAAAGCTCTAAACACTAAATACTTGACCATTAAGAATGAAATCCATGTTCCGTATAACCTATTTGACCTAACAAACCCTTGTCATTGTTGCTTTGGAATGTTGCATACAAATAAAAGCAACAAAAATGCACCAATGATGCGGAAAAACGACTTACTCATCCTAAAGAAAGCAGTACCCAACTATATATTAAGCCAAAAAAAAAAACGTATCCAACTCAGATAACTAATTTTAAATTCAAATCCCGAATATACAAGACCAAAAAAATGAAAATTTTAAAAATTATGGTACACAACATTAATGCAAAATGACAATTGACAAACAACGTCTACAAGGCCTCATCAGTCATCAACAGTGTTCTAAAAATCCCCGCCTAGGTCTAGGCACTAGGCCCCCACTTGGCCCCCCGCCTAGGCACTAGGCACCCCTGGCACCACACCTAGACCCAAAACGGCAAAAAAATCCCTCCAAAAAATTAAACGGAGCCTAGGCGGAGAGATTTTTTTATTTTAATAACTACTCAAACCAGATTTTAATATATTTACTTTTTTAATGATTTATTATATTCATAATGCAAGTTGTAGCATATCAAATCACAACGAAGTGAACAAGATCAAGTCAAAATGGATAATTTTATTATAGTTGTAGTTTTTTGAACTTGTACCAACTTCAAATTATATAAATGATGATACATTTGTAATATTTAGTTTAATTCAATATAATTGTTAAATTTATGTTTAATTTCTTAAGTTTTAATATTGAATTGAATTCTTGAATTCTTGAAATTTTAAATTTTATTATTTAATAGCAATCTAGTTTATGAATAAAACTAATACGTTAAAGATATGTTTGAACTTTAAACAATTGCATGTTTGCATGTTTGTGTTTGCACTTTGACATTGACAATATGAATATGTGTTTGAACTTTAAGCAAAGACCTTTATTATCTTTATTATAAATTATTTTGTTTTATATTATTGTTTTGTTTGGATAAATGTAAAATAGAATATTAAAATTGACTTAAAATAAAAAAATCCCGCTTAGGCGCCTAGGCCCCCTAGGCGCTAGGGCCCCCCTGGCCGCCTGCCTAACGCCTTTTAGAACATTGCTCATCAAGGAAACTATAACTGCCAGAAGAAGTCTGTTGAGTAACAATACAATTTCGCATATATGGAATGGCGGTAAAATATAAGAGCTCCCGACTACGTGACATTTAACAGAAGACAAAACTTGAAGCAAAGAGAGGAGATGCATTCGTTGAAATCCTTGTGCAGCTAAAATGCACCTTGCCTAAGATTTAAATTTTAAAGTAACTCCTATCACCTTGTCATCTCAAATTTACTCATATAAGCCTCCATGACATACTCCTTTCACCACCTATGCACTTCCATAAAATGTAATATGCTAGTTACTATAACTGAATTCTTATTCAAAAAATTCAATCCAAATGCAAACTTACATCATTATGTACCCCTCCAGTCAGTGATATGATTCTTAAATGGTCTAATAATCAGTATTGCATGTACCCGGGCTTTTATATTAGTGCGCAACAAATTCAACTAATATCACCAATACAAATTAGAGAAATACAAGTTGAGAGTCTAACTGCAACAGATCACAGCCAACTCATTGCAACAATAATATTCATTTATAACGATCACTCCAATCACAAATTAAATTATCAAATCCATAATGATTATCAGGACTATTTCAAACACACACCTGTATTATCAGTTCAAATTTCAGATTTTCATCTATAATGTCCTGCATATATTTAGTTTAACACAAAACAAAATGATTCATTCTATATGTTCATCCCCATTCACAGATTAAACTAAAACTAGTGGTCAAAAATACAAAAAATATTTAGTCATCAAAAAAATATCAAGGATATCATTACACATTTTGCATTATATTAAAAAAATTGAGAAGAAAATCCTTACGAGCTTCCATCATGGAAAATGAAGCTAACCCATTGCAAGAACTCCTCTAATCCTATCAAGCTCTTCAATAACAGACTTGGGGTTTGAAATATCGTAATGATTAGTGGGTATGACCGGATAAGGCTTCCGGAAGGGCACATAAAATGGGGCAATTGGGGGATCATTGCCCGCATTAATCTCATCTTTCAACGCCTCTACGTCTTCCTCGTCGACCCAGTTCGGGTCCCACCCGGGTTTGGTCATTCCAATCGGACCATCCGCCCACAACTCCTTCAAATCCTGCTCTCTCCAGTTTTCTGGGTCCGGCGGAAAATTGAACTTCTCTTCGTGTGGAATATAACCTTTATCCTCCCGTTCTAGCGCTTTCTTGAAAAAATCGGCATCCAAAGCACTGTTGAACATCTTAATGGTGGTCTCCGGCGAGTGGTCGTCTTCATCGTAATAGTCGCTGCCGCCGTCGGATTGATTTTCGGCTGCGGAAGAATCGTCTGAATCCGATTTGGAGCCGGCTGTCGGATTCGGATGATTCATCGAAAGTAGACGAGTCTTCAGGGTTTGGCTCTGGGTCTGTGGGTTTTTCCTCATACGCCATTTTCTCAAGCAGTGTTTGTGAGAGAGAGATGAAGACGCAGTAGCAGTATAAGAAGAAGATAAGGTGTGAGTAGTGAAGTGTATGTAGTCTGATAATAAAACAAATGAAAATAAAAGCCCAGGATAAATATGTAATAATTTTTCTAGAAATTTATTGACTGTGGTTTTATTGTTTTAGTTCGTCCGTTCTAAAATTAAAAATATATTTATAAAATTAATTTTAAAAATAATTTAATATTTGAAAATCATAGTAAACAACTAATGACAAATAAAGAATAATATGTCACTAAATATTATTAAAATATAAATATATATTTAATTTTAAAATGAACTAAAAAAGGAAAATATGTCTCTAATTTTAGAGGGGAAAAAAGAGTATTATTTTATTGTATGAAAAATAATATTATTAAGTTATTAATTAAACTATTTTATTTTGTGCCATTTTTATTGTCAATAGACTGGTAGCTTACTTTTCCCTTATTTGCTATTTTGTAAACCCTATTTTGTAAAAGAAAAAAAAACACTAAGAAATGTTATAGTCGAATTATTAAAGGTGTAAATATGGTATATTATTGTGAAGAAATATTTACTTTGAGATACTAAAAAGAAGGTTTACGGGCTAGCCCAGATTTTGTTTTTGTTGTTGTTTACTTGTTTTATTTCATGGGTGGACGGACACTCTATTGCTTGATTTGAAGATCTGGAAATATAAGCTTAATAACTTGTGCAAAATACTGTGTAAAATACGGCTAAGCTTAGAAACCATATAGTAAATTTTATATATGTTATTTTTTGAACAATATTTTAATTAAGTCAACACTCTAAATTTAGTAATTTGATAGTCCAAAAGTTTTCTTTAGTATTTTTTTAATTTCTATATCTTTATTTATTTCCTAGTGACAAAAGATATGTTGTGTCTTTAATAATAAATGTGTACTAAAATTTTGTGAAAAAATATAACTTTTGAGTTGATTTTTAAGAATAACAAGATTTATGACCAAGAAGACATGAAAATCAAAAAAAAAATCTTTTGAGTTAAGGAGTCGCTCAATTTTAATTGTTGAGTTGACTCACGACCAACCATAATGACTCGACATTTGCCTTGTTATATATTGGTACAAGCTTAATCTGGGGCGGATCCAAAAAATTTTCCTAGAGGCGAATTTTAACTAATTTTTTTGTTGAAGTTAAATAAATAAAACGTGAACTAATCATAATATTAAGACTTAAATATAATTTAATACCCTAAACTATAAGTCATATTCCACTTCGATGATCCACTTTTTAATTTTGTCAATTAGATGATTGAACTATTTTTTTTTTCAATTTCATTCAATTGAGGCTGTCACGTCAAAAATTACTGACTTGACCCTCGAAATGGGGCCATCTACAGCTTATATGTCTTAAAAAAATAATTTATTCACCATTTTGTTAAATTAAAATTTTTAAGCAGGGATAAATTTGGTAAATCATTTTTCATTCTCCATTAAAACAAAACAAATCTCAAACAAATCTTCTTCTTCAATCGATCGGCGAAAAATCCCCCACTCTTTCGATTGATAAAATCCTAGGTCTCAGAAAATCAAAAATTCTCAAAAATAATAACGAAGAATCTTATGTGCATGCGTTGGGCTAGAATAGAACATAATCTATGGGGACTTGCTTGGGATTTCCTTTGTATGCAAATAACAGATAAGCGTTGATGAGGAAGGGAAGCCCGTTTTCACATGAAAGTTCAATATCTGAGAGATGCATCCTCTCAGATCTCGTCGGAAAGCACCGACCGACAGTGGATAAGAGGTCTCGAGGACGGCGAGCAAGTAGACTGTAATGACGGTGACTTGTTTGTCTAGGTTGAGGCTGACCAGGGATGTGTGAACGTTCTGCATTGCCGGGAAGAGGCAATCGGAGAGTGAGGTGTCGTTGAAAGTCAAGACCTCGTGTTTTGGTGGTACCATGCTCCGATTTTGGGAAGCTCAGTTGCTAAGATTTAAGTGTTTTACAATATAATCTAATTTATACTTGTTGTTAAATCCAAATTTTAAATTATGTTTGGCGTATTTTTTAGGATGCTCCGATTCTGCTGTAATGGTTTATTGTTGCTGGATTTTAAGACGGTCACATCGGTCTTTGAGCTTAACCTTGCCGAAATCCATGGAGTGGCTTTGGTGGGTCTTCTCTTGTTGCGATGCAGTCGTTCTGTGTTGGCAAGCTTTTTGTTATTGTTATTTGGTTTGTTGGGTGTTTGGCTAATTTTTCCATTAATTGATTTTCTTGGTATTTCTTTTGTCATACCTATCGATTTCTGATTATAACTGATAAGTTTTGATCAAAAGAGTGGGGGGATTTTTTGCTGTTCGATTGAAGGAAATTTGTCTAAATTTTTTTTTGTTTGGTTTTAATGGAGAATAAAAAATGATTTGCCAAATTTACCCATGCTTAAATATTTTAATTTAACAAAATGGTGAAGATATTATTTTTGTAAGACATATCAGTTGTAGATGGGCCCACTCCGAGGGTCACGTCAGTAATTTCTGACGTGTCAAAAGAAATTAAACAGAAGTGGATAAAATTAATAGTTTAATCATCTAATTGACAAAATTGAAAGATGAATCATCGAAGTGGAATATGGTCTATAGTTTAGGGTACTTTAATCTATTTAAGCCTAATATTAACTAATCATAATAATGTTTATAAATTGCAATAAATATTCATAATCCAAACTAAAAAAGAATTTTAAATAAAAAACAATTAGATACAATTTAAAAACTTATTTCGATTACTTGTCATAGTTCAATTTGAGTGATTCCCCAAATGCTCAAAGTCTCAAACCAAATTTGTTTTATATAGTCAAACAAAATCATGAATTAATTTCAAAACATAAACTAGTTTTGTATGTCTAAGATTTCATCAATCCTTAAAACTAAGAAGATTTTTGTACTTGTATTTAGAATTGGTTTATAAATTTTTGTTTGCCCCCTTCAAGTTTAATTTTTCCATTAATTTGCCTCCTTGAATTTATTAATTTGCATATCTATCATGCCTCTATACCTATAAAAATAAATTCCAACAGGGGCGGTTGTCTATACTGCCCCATATATAGATCTGTCCCTGAGCGCAGGTAAGTATAAAAAGGAATAATTAAGTAATTTTTATGTATAACATTTTTAAACGATATTTTAATTGATATCAAGTTAACTTATCAGTCCAAATTTGGTGACTTGATAGCTTAAAAGTATTTTTTTTACTTACTCAATTCTTAATGACAAATGGTACATTGTATCTTTAATAATAAATGTGTATTAAAATTTTGTGAAAAAAGAATAACTTTTAAACTTTTGAGTTGACTTCTTGGGAATATTAAAATTTATGACCAATTATAAGACATGAAAATCAACAAAATAAAAAAAATCTTTTGTTATACCGAGTCATCAAAGTTGGACCACTAAGTTGACTCAGGACCAACCAAAATAGCTTGGTACTTACCTTGTTATATATTAATAATGTTTTAAAATTATAATTATTTTTTAGCACTAATAAATTCTTAACTAATCAACGATGCATTTGAAAAAATTAATTATTCTTAAAAATTATTATGTTTAAAATTGACCCCTAATTATCACAACCCGTGAGTAATCCACCATTCTTATTATAATATCAAGAACCAATCAAATCTCAATAAAAATAAATAAATAAACCAATCAAACCTTAATAAAATAATTAACAAATAAGTTCACAAACAAATCTCACATAAAAAGGAAACATACCTCACATAAAAGAAGAAATAAATTCACTTAAGGGAAAATTGAACCTCTGATGTAAAAGGTCACAATGTTTTAGTCTTAACCGGCTAAAACAGTAAAACCTCATCAGCTTATTCAAAGTTTAATTGAACAAGTGAAACGCATCGGCAAATTCTGCTGATTTGGTTCATTTACTCAATTAGAATTTAAAACATTCCACCTTTAGATAATCAATGAGAAGAAGGATAATATTAGTATGAAATCATTAATACGAAATACTAATATATATTTTTGATAGACTAATCTCCAATTTGAACCCTAAATTTTAATCTTAAAATTGATTGGCACCCTAGATTTTATTTTAAATTAAATGCACCATAAATTTTGAGTTTCAAAACAAATTGCACCATCCGTACCTTCTACATCAAAATAATTTTTGCACCCCATATTTTAATGCGAAATGTACAAATTGTATTAAAACTCAAAATTTAGAGTGCATTTAATTCAAAATAAAATTTATGGTGCAAATTGATTTCGAGGTTAAAACTTAGGCTGCAATTTGAAATTTAGTCTTTTTGGTATAAATATTAAAGAAACTAGTAAAAAATATTTCCCATATATAGAATCCATGAGAAAAATTAATGGAGTAATAAATACTTTATATAGTGATAAATATTAGGTTTAACAATTTTTATGGTGCTTACGGGTAAGTTTAAAAATGACTAATTAAATAAATTTTATATATAATATGTTTAAACAATATTTTAACTTATCTCAAGTCAACTCATCAGTTCAAATTTAGTGACTTGATAGTTCAAAAGTATTTTTATTTTATTTTTTATCTTTACTCGATTCATAGTGACAAATGGTACATTGTATTTTCAATAATAAATGTGTACTAAAATTTTGTGAAAAAAACATAACTTTTGAACTTTTTGGAAATATCAAAATTTATTACCAATTAGAAGACATAAAAATCAACAAAAAAAATATTTTGAACAACTGAGTGCCAATGTTGGACTATTAAGTTAACTTAGGACCAACAATCCATTCTTTAATATAAATCGTTTTAGAGAAATATTTTTGTTTCTTAATATAAGTCGTTTGAGAATTTCAAATAAGCATTAATTGCTTAGTTTTCAATATTATTCCAAGTATTAAATATAACTTTGGTTTTCTCACTATTACCTGTCCAATAAATAACACTCTCTTTTTTCAATACAAGGGCAATATAAACAATTGATATTATATTTAATGCTTTACAATCATTTCATTAATACTTGTGCACAACTCTAAAACGACTTATATTAAGTACATAAAGCAAAAAATTAAATATGTCATGTAGTGAGGTCTATTAATATAAAAAAAAATAAAAGTACTCATCACTTTATATAATTTTGTGAGGCTACTATGGATAAATTTGAAATTTTTTTACTCTACTTATTCTATTTTTACTTTTCTTAATGTGTGTAAATTATATTTTGTTCATTTTTTTGGAGACGGAGAGAGTATATTTTAGTGGATAAAATCAAGAATATATAAGATCAGCCATTTTATTTTCATAACAAGATTTTGTTATTGTGAATTATTTTAAATGTTTAACCTACTTGATACTCCTTTTTATTTATTTATTGGGGGGCGGGGGTGAAGAGTGGGGATAATTATTTATTATAGTGTAACAAAAATATGTTAGATTTTGATTGCGAGTGAATGAATATAATGATATAGTCTAAAATTTAAAATAAATACATGAATAATTAATTAATGTGTATACTTGCAATAAAAGGCCTACATGTTTTTTTGTCTACGATAACTTCTTTTCGTACCATTAATAGTTGGAATAATTATGCTATTATCTCAAACCACACTTATTTTGAGGGGCTCCTAATATTAAGTAAAAGTTCATAAAAGTCCAATAATTATTAAGAAAAATGATAATCACCCACAAAATCATTTCAAATTAAAAGCGAAATAGATAAATAATATAGACATTTCATTTTATATACTTTGAGTTTTGTCTTGGAAAAAATAAAAGGGTGTTGGACTTAGTAACTCGTTCTCCGCCGGGGCGGGGAGAAGAAAGGAGAATCTCCCGCTGGGGCGGGAGGAAGAACTGTCAGGCAGTGACTAGCCCCGCCGGGGCGGGGCGGCTAGGGCAGGAAACCCCGCTGGGGGCGGGGGCGCGAACGGAAGCAGACACGAGCGACTCCTTGTGCGACTTGGATTTGGGTTGGCTTCCTATTTGACGTAGGAAGGGATATTATGGGGATAATATATCATAATATGTTATATGGTTGGAATAGAATTATTGGGGTATAAATAATACCTATTGTATAACTCTATGTAACTGACTCATTCTGAATAAGAAAAGGAACGCCTCTCCCGTAGACGTACTCAAATTGGGGAACCACGTAAATCTGTTGTGTTGTGTTATTTTCTCTATAATCGTGTGTGTTTGTGATCCAATAATTATAAATCGGAAAGGGAAAATCAGGAACGCATGAGAAATCTAAATCTAGAGGAAAGACTCCTAGGCATAGGAGTATAGATGTTATAAATGTCGCGAGACAGGTCACTTTAAGAAAGACTGTCCGATGAATAAGGATGATGGAAAGAAGACTGGAAAGAAGGCAGAATCGACAAAATCGACAAACGTTGTGGAAGAGTCATCGGAAGATGGGAATATGTTGTCAGTTTCAACAAACACAGATGTGGCAGATTCTTGGATTCTGGATTCAGCATGTTCGTTTCACATGTCACCTAACAGGGAGTGGTTTGACACATACAAATCTGTGGGCTGTGATACCGTTTTGATGGGTAACGATGCTTCGTGCAATATAATTGGAATTGGCACAGTGATGATCAAGATGTTTGATGGTGTCGTGAGAACTCTGTCTGAGGTGAGGCACATACCAGGATTGAGGAAGAATCTAGTTTCATTGGGAACCCTAGACTCTAATGGCTGTGAGTGTAAAACAGGTGGTGGAACCATGAGAGTGACAAAGGGTGCACTAGTGATCATGAAGAGTTCGAAGGTTAATGGAAATATCTATCGTTTGATAGGAAGCACAGTTGTAGGTGGAGCTGCAGCTACTACAGCTGATGATACTTCGTTATGGCATATACGTTTAGGGCATATTGGGGAACGTGGGATGCTGGAATTACACAGAAGAAATCTGTTGAAAGGGGTGAAATCGTGCAAGCTTGATTTCTGCAAGTTTTGTGTTCTGGGAAAGCAGTGTAAGGTGTCGTTTAAGCGTGCGGCGAACAAAACTAAGGGGATACTTGATCATGTTCATACTGATGTTTGGGGACTAGTGAGGGTAGCTTCAAAAGCAGGATCACTGTATTTCTTGATTTTTATCGATGATTATTCGAGGAAGGTTTGGGTGTACTTCATGCGACACAAGTCTGAAGTTTTTGAGAAATTCAAGGTGTGGAAAGCTGAAGTGGAAAACCAAACAGGGAAGAAATTAAAGTGTTTCAGATCAGACAATGGAACGGAGTACAAGTATGAGCCATTTGTGAAGTTTTGTGAAGAGCAAGGGATTCAAAGGCACTGGACTGTAAAGAAAACACCGCAGCAGAATGGGGTGGCAAAAAGGATGAACATAACTATAGCAGAGAGGGCACGATGCATCAGGTTGAATGCAGGACTTTCAAAGGATTTCTGGGCAGAGGCAGTGAGTATGGCAGTTTACATTATAAACAGGTCGCCGAGTACTGCTCTGGATAATAAGGTAACACAAGAGGTGTGGACAGACAAAGAGGTAGACTATTCTGGTATGAAGATTTTTGGTTGTCCAGCCTACGTACATGTTCCCGGTGATGAGAGGTCCAAGCTTGATCCGAAGTCCAAACAGTGTATCTTTCTTGCGTATAAGAAGGGTGTGAAAGGGTACAAGCTTTGGGATCCGAAAGCAAAGAAGGTGGTGATCAGTAGGGACGTTGTTTTTAACAAAGCTTCTATGGTTAAAGCTCATCAAGAAGTTCAGAAAAACACAACTGGGGAAGACAACAGCAGGACATACAGGTTGAGCTGGAAAGTTCTGATACTAGCAATCCACCGCTAGAAGAACAGGTTGATCAGCAACAGCAGGAGAGCATAGCCGCAAGGAGACCCAGACGAACTATCAGACCACCGGAGAGGTACAGGTTTGATGATATGGTTGCATATGCACTCTCTATCACTAGTGGGGATCCGTCTACTTTTCAGGAGGCAATTACTAGTCCTGAAAGGGACAGATAGATGGAAGCCATGGTGGAAGAGATGGAATCTTTGAATAAGAACAAGACTTGGGAATTGAAAGAATTGCCTGAGGGGATGAAACCAGTGGGGTGCAAGTGGGTATACAAGAAAAAGGAAGCTGTAGTAGAAAAGTAAAAGGAAAGATTCAAGGCTTGGTTAGTGGCAAAAGGATATTCACAGAGGAAGGGGATTGACTACGATGAAGTTTTTTCTCCAGTAGTGAGGCATACTTCAATCAGGATTATATTGGCATTGGTGGCTAGCTATGATCTGGAATTAGAGCAGCTCGATGTGAAGACAGCTTTTCTCCATGGTGATTTGGAGGAGGTTATATACATATAGCAGCTTGAGGGGTTCAAGCAGCCGGAGACTGAGCACATGTTTTGCAGGTTGAAAAAGTCATTATATGGACTGAAACAGTCTCCACGACAATGGTATAAGAAATTTGATTATTTTATGATCTGGATTGGGTTCACAAGGTGTGAGTATGATTGCTGCGTTTATGTTAAGAGTCTTGAGGATGATTCTCATATTTTTCTGTTACTATATGTGGATGATATGCTAATTGCTGCGAAAATTATGGGTGAAATCAACAAGTTGAAGACTTTGTTGGGAAAGAAGTTTGACATGAAGGACTTGGGTGCTGCGAAGAAAATACTTGGAATGGAAATTCGCAGGGATAGGTCAGCGGGAAAACTGTGGTTGTCCCAAAAGACTTATGTGAGGAAAGTGTTGGAGAGGTTTAGTATGGCTAATGCTAAACAGGTCAGCACTTCATTGGCGAGTCATTTTAGATTGTCTACAGCACAGTGTCCGGAAAAGGCTGAAGAGATTCAGGATATGTCAAAGGTGCCTTATGCGAGTGCAGTTGGTTGTTTGATGTATGCGATGGTATGTACAAGACCGAATTTGGCACATGCAGTCAGCACAGTGAGTAAGTTCATGGGAAATCCAGGAAGAGAACACTGGAAAGCGGTAAAGTGGATATTCAGATATCTGAAGGGTACTGCGGATCATGGAATTATGTTTTCAATGCAAGATCGGATATTAGTGGTGAGGTATGTAGATGCGGATTACGTTGGAAGGTTGGATGACTTGAGGTCTACAATAGGGTATATGTTCACTTTAGCAGGTGGACCGATTTGTTAGAGATCCATGGTACAATCTCATGTAGCTTTATCGACTACTGAATCTGAGTATATGGCTTTGGCTGAGGCTGGGAAAGAAGCGTTGTGGCTAAAGGGTTTTGTGACGGAGCTAGGCATAGATCTAGGTGGAGTACAGTTGTATTGTGATAGTCAGAGTGCCATTTACTTGGCAAAGTATCAGGTTTATCACGCGAGGACCAAACATATTAATGTAAGGTATCACAAGGTGAGAGAATTAATTGCTATGAGTGATGTGATATTGGAAAAGGTGCACACTTCTGAAAATGCAGTTGATATATTGACAAAGACTGTGACCGTGGACAAGTTCAAGCATTGCTTGGATTTGGTTAATATCTTCGAATGTTAGTAGGAGGGAACACCGCCCCGGGCCCCGGGTTTGAATGGAACAAGTGGTTAAACTTCTGAATGGGCGAGGTTATTCGTCAAGGTGGAGTTTGTTGGACTTAGTGACTCATTCCCCGCCGTAGCGGAGAGAAGAAAGGAGAATCTCCCGCTGGGGCGGGAGGAAGAACTGTCAGGAAGTGACTAGCCCCGCTGGGGCGGGGCGGCTAGGGCAGGAAACCCCGCTGAGGCGGGGGGCGCGAACGGACGCAGACACGAGCGACTCCTTGTGCGACTTGGATTTGGGTTGGCTTCCTATTTGACTTAGGAAGGGATATTATGGGGATAATATATCATAATATGTTATAGGGTTGGAATAGGATTATTGGGGTATAAATAATACCTATTGTATAACTCTATGTAACTGACTCATTCTGAATAAGAAAAGGAACGCCTCTCCCGTGGACGTACCCAAATTGGGGAACCACGTAAATCTGTTGTGTTGTATTATTTTCTCTATAATCGTGTGTGTTTGTGATCCAATAATTCTAACAAAGGGGGTTTAAAAAATATCTCACCGTATATTACTCTAAATGGTCGTAATAGAGATGATTATAAGTTCATAACAATGACAATAGCTTATAATAATAATTTGATTGTGTCAACTCCTTAAAATGTTATAGTTTAATTTGTATTTCATCAATAGTAAACAAAGTTCCATGTTAATTGTTTTATTTTCTTTATATAACTATCCAATATTATAACAACTCATGATCTCTATAATAATTAAGTCCATTGCTCTTCTTATAATATTTGATGTCAGACTTAAAAATTAATTTAGGGCGTAAATGAATCGAGTCGACCCGAGTATTGAGTTGCTCAGATTTGATTCATAAAATTTATCGAATATGAAATAAGGTTTGATTGAGACTTGTTTAGCTACCGAGTCAAGTACGATATCGAATCGAGCCCGAATAGTTTGAACTTTTTGAACTAATATGATCCGAGTATTAATACATTAATTAATTTCCACGTGTTTTTAATCAATTACTTATAGCTACATTAAAGTATTAATAAATTTTTATTAATATTCCTTATTATTAATCAATTACTTATTGCTACATTAATTAATTTTTAAGAAACTGATATTTTCACATGTTAAAATGATATTTCCACATGAAAGTGCGATCCGTTCATTATTCATGTGAGTGAGATTATGTGAAAATATCATATTAGTTTAAACTTTTTGAACTAATATGATCCGAGTATCAATACAAAATTAAAATTTGAAGAGGTTCGAACAATTTATCAAACTTTAAAATTTATTCATATTTAAATCGTTTATATTTCGGATCGAACTTTTAGTCGAACGAATATGAATCAAGTTCAAGCCGCTTGATTTATTTTACAGTCTTACTTTCAATCTTTGAAAGGCCGAATCTTTAAGGCTTAAGGGCCCTAAAGAATCACAACAAGCTACCTATAAGCTACTTATAAGTTTTGTATACAACACCAAAGTTTTTACATATTGAGCATTCTAGTTGGACTTGGGTCTCATGTCCTTTTTAAGTTGGACTTGGGGGTTTCGTTTATATTTGTGGGCCCCGTGAACATTGCCAATGCTAAAGATCAGCATGTATGAATTTTGGAATTGGATTTAATTTTGATTTGGATCATCTCCATTAAGGGGCAAATAGATGATCCTCCAATTACCTCTTCTATGCTTGAAAAAAACATTTCTCTATTTTTCGTCTCGTTTTTTCTTATGTTTAAAATATAGGTGGAAAATAATTTACATGTCAATATAATTTCATGACGAAATTAGATTGCGACTAACGTATAATTTTGATATATTAAAGGAGTAGAATACATTAGTGCGAGACCCTTCCTAATTCATTCATATCCAATATATCTATATACGTCTGTATTTATTATCGGTATAAATTTATGGTCATATGTAGCAATACTTAATATAAAATATCTAATGAATGTTTATGTTCTCTATTATCAGGACCGTTCTTGAGAACGGGCAGGAGGATCGACTGCTCTGAGTCCCCAATCAGAGGGATCCCAATTTTTTTTATATACATAGTGTGTGTATATATATATATATATATATATATATATAGGGTTTTGAACATTTGATTGAAGATTTTGGCTCTAAAAATACTAGAAAAAATATCTTTCAAGGAATATATTCTCGTATATTTTGTTGTAGTCGAACTTCGACTACTTCTCATATATTTTTTTTAGTCGTAGTACTCATATATTTTGCTGTAATCGAACTATTATGTTTTAAGTTCCGAAAAGATACTTTTTTGGATAAAGTTTGTACTTTTTATTTATTTATTTATATCTTTTTTTGTATGAAAATAATATTTCGAAAAGAATCTCGTTTTTATTTTTCGTCCTGGACCACCAAAATCTCAATAACAATCCTGCCTATTACTATGTGTAAAGGATCTTTGTCCTCTCGATCTGTCTCTCTATTTTCAATAAAATAATGCTACTCTCACATACAAACTTTCACATAACTCTCACATACACACACATACAAAATGTGGGTCCCGCATGTCAGGCAGGGGCTCACAGTATGTATGTGTGTGTATGTGTGCATATGCAATATTTAATTATAAAAAGAGTGCAATCTTATCCCTTTTATTTAATTGACTGATTTAATGTGTTATTGATAATGGCCCATGATTGTAGGGATTTAAATCTTCTCTCTCTCTTATCAACCTCTATATTCTTATCTAACGAATCAATGGAGTAACCGCCTTCTTCTTCCTTTTTCGGTTGTCGTCTTCTTCCTCCTCTTCCGCCGTCGTAACTTTCTTCCTCACCTTCGCCCCCCGCCACTGCTCCACTGGCAGCCGCCCCACCCCCGCCACCGCTACTACTCCTCCCGCCCCCGCCCCCGCCCCACACCCTCTCCTTCCCCTTTCTCCGCCTCCCTTCTCCTCCCCCCGCCCACGCCCCACCCCCTCCCTTCGCCTCCCACCGCCATCCCCTCCTCCCCCCCTTTCTCCTCCTCCCCCAAATCGATCCAAGGTGGCCATCGGTGGAGGCCCCGCCACTGGCTGCGGTGGAGGCCCTTCCACCACCCGTTGCTTCCCCTCCACCATCGGTCCATTCTCCAACCCACCGGTAACCAAATGTAAGACCCCAAATTTTATGAATAAGATTTAATTTTTTATATATATTATTTTGAAATAGTAAGGTGTTGATTTAATAAATGTGATAAGTTATGGGTGAAATGTGCAAAGTTTACAAAGTAAGCAAGTGGTTATAAAATATTCGTTGTGTCGGGGAATATTCGTTTGGTCGAGGAATATTCTTTTGTCGGAGAATATTTGTACGACGGCGCAGTCATTGGTGGACCCCACAACGGAATGAATGTCGGATATAGAAAGCGATAGAAGTAACCTTTTTATAAAAATAACGGCAAAACTATTACTGTTAGTACTGTTGAAATACCCGGTGGTTAAAATATAATAATACGTGGTGTTGCACAGTAGCACACGGTATTGCACAGTATTTTGAATTATTGATTCTTACGTAGGAAGGCACTTACTCAATTATTGTTACAGTAATTACTGTTCAATATTTTATATTATTAATTCAATAATTGCATAATATTTTATTGGTTCAATATTAGCTACGTTGATATTTTATATCAATAAGTGCTACTTTGCTATTTTATATTATTGATTCAATAATTGTCATTGCACATTATTTTAAATTATCAAAACAATAATTCATATTATTTGAATAATATTATTAGATAGCATTATTGACAATTTCTAAGGAAGTTCTGTCTAGGAAAGGGGTTGATTAATTGCGCGCCAATAAGGAGAAATCCCTACCGGAAGGCCCCCTCTTTCCTGGGAACGACCTGGTTGTCAATATTGTAGTTCTGTAATATTATTTGTGAATAATTAATTTTTGATATATATGATAAGGAAATATTTATTCAATGTGGATTTAGACGGAGAAATTTTTAACATGTAACATTTGTTGAAAGTTGGTATTTTATCTTGTCCGATAAAATAATTTATTCAAATATATTATTATAATATTACATTATAGTAGTATGATGTGATTATATAATAGTATGATTTTTATAATTTGAATGGTAACATTATTATAGTAAATTCATGGTATAAAAGCTAAACGAGGTGGAAGAGTGCAAATTGAATTTGAACTCTTATGATGCAAACAATGATGTCATCGGAGCGATGATGCAAGCAATGATGTCATCGGAGCGATGAGGTAAGCAAGGATGTCATCGGAGCGATGAGGTAAGCAAGGATGTCATCGGAGCGATGATGCAAACGATGATGTCATAAATTATGGCGAAAAGACTATTTTACCCTTACTCTGCCAGCCTATAAATAGAAGCTCATTTCTTCATTATTTCTCACCAATTCACTAAAGCTATAGAGAGAGAAAGTATAGAGAGAGTGAGAGAGAAAGAAGAAGAGTATTCTGCTATTACGCTAGTACAATCTCCAAATTTTAAGGTAAGGGGTATTATTTCTTTCGTATTCATGAAGAGAGTTATGTTCTTTCAATACTCGTAAGGGTTGTTATTTCATTCCTTATTATTTTGTTGGAATAATCTGTTTGAGCGGATTACCGCCAGACGGGTGAATCTTCGTATTCAGTTGTTATTAAATTATGTAAATAATCTGTTTGAGCGGACTACCGCCAGACAGGGTGAATCTTCGTATTCAGTTGTTATTAAATTGTGGAAATAATCTGTCTGAGCGGACTACCGCCAAACGGATGAAAATCCAATTGCAATTTCGTATATTGTTTCATTTCAGATTCTTAACCCTAAACTTACTACGGTAAGTATTGCTTCTATAATTCCTGAAATGATCAGATATTACTTGAGTTTTGCGCTTCATCTAATATTATTTCACTGAAATATTGGTCTGAACTCTCTTGTAAAATTTTTATCTTTTCATGTCGAGTTACTATTCACGAGTTACTATTCACGAGTTACTATTCACAGGATACTATTCACGATAATTTTTTTTTCTTCCAAATCATCTTTGATTGGATCCAAGT
Organism: Panax stipuleanatus; assembly: GCA_020205555.1. NCBI lineage: Eukaryota > Viridiplantae > Streptophyta > Magnoliopsida > Apiales > Araliaceae > Panax > Panax stipuleanatus. The sequence goes on from CM035125.1 coordinate 37,133,281, forward strand.
TTTGATCTTCACTCTTGAACTCTGGATAAATTCTCTAATATTTGTCTTTTATCTCACTGGATCCGTTATTCGTATTATTTTTCATCATCCTCAGTTCTAAATGGTGATATAACTGAATATCTTTGGCCTGTAGTGCAAAGATAAAAAAAAAATTACGTGATGAATATCTTTGGGCTGTAGTGCAAAGATGAATGATTACCTGATGAATATATTTGGCCCGTAGTGCAAAGATGGACAGGTGTTGAGGTGAACATGACCAACTGATGATACAAATGAATATCTTTGGCCCATAGTACAAAGATAGATATTTGATTCGAGATGTATATTGATTGATGTTACAGGGATAAAATATTGATGATGGACTTTTAAATCAAAAAAGATAGTAGACATCATTCTCTACTTAACTCTTCTAATGAATTATTATTTTCGCTGCGAATATTGATCTAAAACTGGTCGTCCATAATATTTTATCTGATTTATTGAAGGCTAACGATAATTTATTTTTCATTATCTTAGTCATAATATTCTTTACTGGGCTAGTTGAGCTCACCCTTTTCTTTCATTGTTCTCTTCAGGAAATGAGAATGTCGCTGGTACTAGTCGGGGAATGGAGTGATGGTCCGAGTTAGAGCTGTAGAAGTCCTCACTATTTATTTTATTTAAAATAGTGTGATAATAAATGTAATGAGGACTTAGTTTGAATATTAATATTTTTTACCTGTCCGTATTGACACTCACAGTTGTGTGGTCGTATTTTGCACGACCGTGTGATATGAAAGATTGTATTTGAATTTTATTGAGTGTATTTAGCGACTCAAAATGGGTGGAGTATTGAACCTATTTTGGGGGCATCACACCAACTTCATACGTTGGTAACCAAACAGTCATACTGGTATGACTGTGTTGGTTACCTTGGTATGAAGGTAACCAATTCAGTTTTATTAGGTTACCAAGTTTATTTTGAATGTGATGCAGTTGGTAACCAAACTTCATGCAGTTGGTTACCAATTATTCATACCAAGGTAACCAACCCTTCATTCTAAGGTAACTGAATCTTAATTTTGAATGTAATGCAGTTGGTAGCCAAACCTTCATGCAGTTGGTTGCCAAACTTTCATACCAAGGTAACCAATGCATATTGCAAGTGTGGAGGTAGATTGGTTACCTTGATATAAAGGTTTGGTTACCTTGGTATAAACGTTTGGTTACCTTGGTACGAAGGTTTGGTTATCAACATTACATTACACATCACTCTCTTATCTCTCTCTTTCCTATGCAGTGTTCTTATTATTTTTTTTGACATGAAATTGGGTCTCACCGGCGAAGGGGAGGAGGAAGATGACGTTGCCAAATTTTGAATATTTGAATTTAAATTTATTTTTGTTGTTAGATCCAAAATATTTGAATTTGAATTATTAATTATGACAGTTATTTCTCCTTAATTTTAGGTTTCCTTATTATTATGAATTGAATCCTATACTAATTCCCTAAATTAGGGAATCCTAATTGCACTAATATTGTAAATAAATATGAAAAGTGTATTAATTGTATAAATATTTTATGAGAGCACTATTGTTATAATTACTTATGAAATGCTGTATATTATTATAAAGGACCCTATATCTTTCTCCCTATCTTTGGAGCCCCTCGGGACAAAATTTTGGCCCAATAAATCAAAATAACTATCAACCTAATTTTTGGCCCGACTGCTAAAGCCTATATAATACTTCTTTGTGACGATGCTAGTCGGCTTAAGTTTTTTTGTTGGTGTTAAATTTAGGTACAGATGAACATCAATTTAGTTTCTTTTACGACATCCTTTTAATTTCAAAATTAGAGATACATTTTAATACTTCAAAATCAATTTGTAAACTTTTAATTTAAAATTGATATGAATTTATTTTAACTTTGTACGGAACAAACATTGTAATTTGTTTAGCCAGTATATAATAATTTCATAGATTTAGACTAAAATGATATAAATTCCTAACGATTTTAAAATTTTGTTAATTGACATAAAAATATATATATATATATAACATTTTGAAACATAAGGATTATGAAAATATCAATAATTTCCTCTGCCCACGAGTAGTTATGCTTATGAATTAGTAGTAGAAACGGGGGAATATTTAGCCATCTACTCAAATCAATTCTGTCAGTCTCCTTCCCCATCCCACTTGTGTAGGTGTTCAATTTGGTGGCATTTTGAGTAAAAATGTCACTTTTCTCCCAATGTGGAAAGGGCGTTTTGGAAAATATATTATATTTATATAGTATATATTTCTATGACATGATAGCATAATCTTGGATGGGTAGGTGGGAATTGGAGTATCAAGGGTAGGTAAGGAAAGAGCAAGTTAAATAAAATGAAATAAAATAAATGAAGCATATAAATATAATCAAATGGAAGAAATAACTATAACTGCATATAATTAATAATAAGGTGCAATGTATCTCCATGACTCGTCTACGTATGTTCACCAACTTTTTGTAGAAATTTGTCACTTAATATTTATTTGCTCATTGAAATTTATGGACCAGGATCTATGAAAATTCACATGTTAAAATTATATTTTTCACACGAGTCTATCTCACATGGAGGTGGGACCCACTCGCTATTCATATGAGATGGATCATGTGAAAATTGATATTTCCACGTGTTATTAATCAATTACTTATAGATACATTAAATGATTAATAAATTTTTATTAATATTGCTTATTATTAATCAATTACTTATTGCTACATTAATTAATTTTTAAAAAATTAATATTTTCACATGTTAAAATGATATTTTCACATAAAGGTGTGATCCGTTCATTATTCATGTGAGTGAGATTATGTGAAAATATCACTTCCCTAATTTTTATTGTCATATTTAAAACAAATAGTTTTCTGTTTTTGGTTGAGTGTGACTAGTGAATTTGGTGAAAGTTACATGAAGATATGTTTTTGTAATTATAATATGTTATAATAACTAAAGCAACATTTTAAACGAAGTGCATTTAGAGTAGAGTATAATTTAATCAAGTCAAAGAAGTTGAATATTTCTACTATTATAAAATTAAATAAAAGAAGAAAAATTACAAAAGCAAGTAAAGGCAGTAAGCGTGCATAGGCTCTCCTGGATTCATATTTAACCAAGTGACGAAGAATCAAATTACTGATGTGTTTGTCTCACAAATTGGTATACGTATTTTGGGCCACACCAACCATGTTTTGGGTCTTACTTTCTTTTCATCCAAAAAGTTTAGGTCGCTCCAGCGTTACTGAGTTGAAATTCCCTTTTAATATATTTGAAATATTGTACTTGCGAGATATTTTTTTTTTGAAATACGTGGAGTATCCGACTAGCGTCGGACTAATTTTTTTGTTTTGAATAAGACTTTTGAAATAGGTTTACGTCTGCGGATTTAAAGGACATACAGATATATTAATATAAAAAAGATATGAAAGTTGTTAGAAGACTAATTTCTTAACAAATATTTATTTTATTTTATTTCACAAATATGATTATTTGTTTTGATAAAGACAAACTGTATTTTATTAATGTAACACAACATCCAAAAGAATTAAAATTTGAGATGGTACAAACTACAAAGTCTTTCCCGTGATTACAAAGTTTCACCAATCATTAGTTTTATAATAAAAAATAATTTATACGTCAGGCTAATTTCATGTCCAATAGGAATTGAGAATCAAATTAAAAGTAATTAAGTAAAATAATAATGTGTAATTAAGTAATCAATCTCATGTACCAATCCCATATGTTATTATTTAGTATAAACATAAAATTTCTTCATATATATCAACAATCTCTTATAATTTAAGTCTTTTGAATTATATACTAATCGCAGTTTTTTTTTTTTTTTTTTTTTACTATTTTCTAACTATAATTATTTTTTTATTGTTTATTGTGGAATAAATAATGAAAGAAGAAACATTAACAAGTAGAATCATTTGAAACACAAAACCCTCAATATTTCCCCATATAATATTACTCTTTTTAATTCAACGCATTATTTATCCAAGAGAGATAGGCTTTCAAGTTTCAACAACCACCAAAGCAAAGCTTCACCTGCCACAAATACCAATTCCCATCCTCCTTTGCTCACCAAAGAATAAATGACTTCATCACTAACGTAATCAATTCATCACACTTTAATTCTTTTATCAGTCCTTCTCCGGCCACGGCAACCGGGATGCAGGGACCGGTCGAACCGAAATTTTTACAGAATTTAATTTTTTATATAGAATTTTATACATTTTGTACCATTCTATTTTTTATATGTATTTAAATAACACAAAAAATACTAAATTCTGTAAAAATTTCAATTGGAATAAATATTATACATTTTTCCCGATCGCCCTAGACTTTTCCTTATTTTATTATTAATCAATTACTTATTACTACATTAATTTTGAACAATTCGATTTTCTACACGTAACTCTCTCACATGAAGGTATGATCCACTTACTATTTATGTGAAATGTATCATGTGAAAATATTAATTTTTTTATATGAACATATAAGTTCCCTAATTTTTATTGTCACATTTAAAACTAATATTTTTCTTCTTTTTTTTTTATTGTTTTCCTTTTGAAATATCGGCACCTCAAATATTTTGACTACATTTTTTTCGCTCTTTATTTATAGATGGAGTAATACTTAATTATTTAGGAAAAAAATTCTGTTGCGTGCTATATTCTTGTTTCGATTGCAATTTAATGTCCTAGTACATACTACTTGATTACTAATATGACCAAAACAAGTTTTAAGTGCTAATTCTAGGTAGGCCTTTATAACAAGTCATACCGACAACTCATTTTATCCCTTTTTAATGGTCGTTTTACATAAATATTTTTGTCTTTTAATATTTGTTATTTGAAAATTTCAATTAAGCATTAATTATTTAAATTTTATTATTATCTCAAATATTAAATATAACTTTAGTTGTCGCACTTTTTTTTGCCCAAAAAACAACACTATCTTTTTTTTAATTTAAGGACAATATAGGTAATTGATATTATATTTAATACTTCCTCCATTCCTAAATAAGTAACATTTTAGGAAGTTCAATTTTTTTTAATATATTTGACGTTTACAAATTTCTAGGAAGTATTAATTACTATTTTTCCCCTATTTGCCTCAAATATATTTTTTCATAATTTATTTCTCTCATTTATCTAGACAACTTTATACATATTTTCTTAATTTATGCGAGGATAATTGTTATAATTCATATCAATCTTAATGATATAATTGGGGCAATAAATGACTTTCTTAATAAGGGAGAAACACCCTAAAACGTCATTTGTTTAGGAATGAAGGGAGTACTATACAATCATTTTTTTAATACAACTTTAAAACGACATATATTAAAAGACAAAGAAAATATATATACCATAATATGTCACTTATTTAGGAATGAAAGGAGTATCATTTGTTCTCATGATACTAAAATGTTTTATCATTATTATTATTATTGATAAATACGTGTCACTATCAACGTATAAAGTTCAAATTCAAATCAAATTTGTTGGTTCTATAGAATCAAGGAAATAGAGCACTCGAAAAATTACTGATAATGACATGTCTCAAAAAAGTACCAAGACATAAAATTGGGAAGTGGTTAGAATAAAATTTATTTTTTTGGTAAGTTGGTTAATTGATCAATTGACCCACTTATTAAAAAATAAATTTTATACTAACCGGATTCATAAAACGGGAGTGGTTAGCATGACGTTTATTTTTTGATAAGTTGGTCAATTGGTCAATAGAGTACTAACACGCAGGCGGGAATATGTTATCTCTCCCTGCGTATCAGCACTCTATTGGTTAATTTACCCACTTACCAAAAAATAAACTTCATACTAACCGGATCCATAAAACGTAAGTGGTTTAGCATAAAGTTTATTTTTTGGTAAGTTGGTCAATTGACCAATAGAATGCTAACACGTAGGCAGAGATATGTTATCTCTCCCTGCACGTCAGCACTCTATTGATCAATTGACCCACTTATCAAAAAATAAACTTCATACTAACCGGATCCATAGAACGGGAGTGGTTAGTATGAAGTTTATTTTTTGGTAAGTTGTTCAATTGGGCAATAGAGTGCTAACACGCATGCAGGGATATGTTATCTCTTCTTGCGTGTCAACACTCTATTGGCCAATTGACCTATTTACCAAAAAATAAACTTCATACTAACCAACTCCATACTTGTATGTCAAATTTATTTTTATTTTTTTATGTGCACTTTCTGCTGGATATTTTCAAATCATATAATAAATATATCATAATATACAGCTAATAAATGAATTGATTTAGTTGGATTTGAGAAAAGAGTAGTAATACTAAGAAGTTAGGTTCAAGTAATGATAATAATAATAATAATTAATTATGAGAATTAAAATTTTTACAAGCCAATTTGATATTTTTATAAGTGGGTCTTATTTTTAATTAAACCAACTCTTTATGCAGTAAATTAACTATAGGATTTAGTCTTATAAGATTAATCAAGGGAATTGATATTTCCACAAGCTAATTTGATTTTTTTATAAGTGGATCCCATTTTTAACTAAACCAACCCTCTATGCAGTAAACTAACTATAGGATTTAGTCTTAAAAGATTAATTTTTACACAGTCTTATATATAAAGTTTACACATTTTAAATATAATTTATTTCATAAAAATCTTAATTTAATAATATGATATGATAATATAAATTCTGAAAATAAATTTTTTCCCTAGTGGGTTAAAGCCTTAGATTCTAATTTTTTCGTGTAAATAATTTTTTTCCACTTATTTTCTAACTATTTTTTAATTATTAATATTATTACTATCATATTAATTAAATAAATAAAAGTTGTCTTCAATTGAGTAACGCTACTTATCAAATAAAATTAAACAACTAAATGTTTAGTTATTTATCAAGTGGGGGTAATTTGAAAATAACAACTAAATCATATAATTAGTTTACTGCAGAAAGAGTTGGTTTAGTTAAAAATGAGACCCATTTGTGAAAATATCAAATTAGCTAGTGAAAATATCAATTCCCTTAATTAATTAGGCCAATGGTATGAACCAATTCAAAGGGTGTTTGAAATTCAACAGGAAACCTATAAATAGGTTGCTAATCTATCCAAAATCACAACTTCAAAAAGCATTCAAAATCCTTTTTAAATTTTTAGAAAAAATTATCTTTCTAAATAATTTTTTTTGTTATAATTTTTTTTCCTTCATTTATAATTTTACACTAAATTTGTTCCTACACAACAAATTCTAGTACAAAGTAAAATCTGGGTATATCTTATCTTGGTACACTAATTCGCAGTAATCATGCGTAACAAAAGTTAGAGGCAAATATAATTTTAAGGAACTAGTGGTCAACTATTTAATTCAAACAATAATATTATTGTTCTATATCAAACTACAGAACCACAACACTTTCGGATCGCAAAAGTATATTGCTACCACTGTCCATAAATGAGAGCATCTTATTTAATAATTTATGGGGAAAGATACTAGTAGCTAGCTAGTATATGTAGCGTGAATTTAGGCAGTGTTTGATAAAATTAATTAATTAAGATATGAATAGTTAATATATCTTAATAAATTAAATTATTCAAGTGAAAAAATATCCAAACTTTAAAAATGGTTTAGTAACTAAAAATCTAAAACATCTGAAATGACATTTAAATTTAAAAATATCAAATTTAAATTTAAAAATATCTTAAATTGATTTTTTAAAAATCAATAATGATCTTAAAAGTTGGAATGAAAAGAGTACAATATTTATAGAGGCTCCATAGATTTAAATTTTTCAGTAAGAGACAGTTGTTAATGATAAAAGCTAAACAAACACCGCCTTAACTATAAAAATTTATTTTCTAGAGGACAACAATGACATATAATTGAGGGATCCAGTTACCGAGATGTTAATTGTCAATTAATCAATACCGTGCTGACACGCAGACAGAGAGATCACCTCCCGATATGCGTGTCAATACTATATTTGTCAATTAATTAAAATTAACTATATACTAATGTAAGACCCCAAATTTTATGAATAAAGATTTAAATTTCTTTATATATTATTTTGAAATAGTAAGGTGTTGATTTGATAAATGTGATGAGTTATGGTTGAAATGTGTAAATATTTTAAAATAAGCAAGTGGTTATGAAATATTAATTGTTGTCGGGAAATATTTATTTGGTCGTGGAATATTCTTGTTGTCGGAAAATATTCGTACGACAGCGTAGTCATTTGTGGGCCCCACAACGGAATAACCGTCGGATATAAAAAGCGACAGAAATAACTTTTTTATAAAATAACGATAAAACTGTTACCGTTAAACTATTGAAATATCCGGTGATAAAAATACAGTAATACGCGTTGTTGTACAGTAGCACACGGTATTGCACAGTATTTCGAATTATTGATTCTTACCTAAGAAGTCACTTACTCAATAATTGTTATAGTAATTACTGTTCAATATTTTATATTATTGACTCAATAATTGCTACTTTGATAATTGCATAATATTTTATTGATTAAATAGTTGCTACGTTGATATTTTGTATTCAATAATTGTCACTGCACAGTGTTTCACATTATCAAATCAATAATTTATATTATTTGAATAATATTATTAGATAGCATTAAATGTCTAAGAAAGTTCTGTCTAGAAAATGAGTTAGTTAATTGCGCGCTAGTAAGGAGAAATCCTTATCGGAAGACCCCCTCTTTCTTAGGAACCATCTTGTTGTCAATATTATAGTTCTGTAATATTATTTGTGAATAATTAATTGTTGATATACATGATAAGAAAATATTTATTTCAATTTTGATATAAAATGGAAGAATTTTTAGCATGTGACATTTATTGAAAGTTGGCATTTTATCTTCTCCGATAAAATAATTCATTCAAATATATTATTATAATATTAGATTATAAAATTATAATGTGATAATATAATAATTTTATGTGGTTGGTGGGAATATGGATGAAGGCTTGAAATTTTCAAAAGTTGTATGCTGAAGCTTGTTTTTCAAAAGTAGCATGAGTCATCCGTATGTAAATTTGAGTCATTTTTCGTTCGAAATATAGAAAAATTTTCTTCTACAAAGTTGTAGAGAATTAAATTTTATATGGAATGGATATAAGGTTCGTATTTTTCTGATAAAAGGGCTATTTATTATGAAATATTAAAATTTTAGAAATAAATATTTTAATATATATATATATATATTATATAAACATGTGGGTGTGCTTAATATTTTTCTCGTAAATGATGTAATTTCTTTCAATATTCATAATGAATATTATTTTCTTTCATATTCCATATTATGAAAGTGATAATATTTCATTTCACATTTCTAAATTGAACTTACTACGGCAAGTATTGCTTCTCTAATTCTTGAAATGATCAAAAATTCTTTGAGTTTTGCGCTTCATCTAATATCATTTCACTAGAATATTGGTCTGATCTTTTTATGAAATTTTTATCTTTTCATGACGAATTACTATTCACGGTAAAAAAATATTATTTTTTTAAATCCAAATTATCTTTGATTGGATCTAAGTTTTGATCTTCATTCTTGAATTTTGCTCCACAGTTGATTATTATGGAGTATTCTTGAACTTGGATAAATTAAATTACGAATCCCTAATCTTTGTCATTTATCTCACTGGATTCGTTCCTTATATTATTTTTCTTCATCCTCAGTCTTAAATGGTAATACAAATGAATATCTTTGGCCTGTAGTGCAAAGATGATTACTTGATGAATATCCTTGGCCCGTAGTGCAAAGATGGACAGATGTTGAAATGAACATGACCACTGGTGATACAAATAAATATCTTTGGCCCATAGTGCAAAGATGAATATTTGATTTGCGATATATATTGATTGATGTTACAGGGATAAAATATTGATGATGAACTTTTAAATCATAGAAGATAGTAGACATTATTCTCTACTTAACTCTTCTAATGAATTGTTATTTTCGCTGCAGTTGTTGATCTAAAATTTATTGTCCATAATATTTTATCTGATTTGTTGAAGACTAACGATAATTTACTTTTCATTATCTTAGTCATAATATTCTTTGCTGGGCTAGTTGAGCTCACCATTTTCTTCTATTATTCTCTTCAGGAAATGAGAATGTCGCAGGGACTAGTCGAGGATCGGGGTGATAGTTAGAGTTAGAGCAATAACAGTCCTCATTATTTTGTAGAATAGTGTGATAATAATTGTAATTAATGAGGACTGAATTTAAGTGTTTATATTTCGTATTATATACGATTTGTAGTGAAACTCACAATTAAGTGGTCGAATTTTGCACGACCGTATGTTATAAAAGATTGTATTTGGATTCTATACCATGTATTTAACAACTCAAAATGAATTGAGTATTGAACCTATTTTGAGAGCGTCACAACTAATCACTCCCATACCTGAGGCCAAGTGTACTAGCTGGCTACTTAGTTTTTTCTCAAATGGCCAAAGGAAATGTAGAACCACTTGAGTGAAATATAAACTGAAAATAAAATAAAAACTACATCAATAATACCAAATTAAGCAGCAAAGTTTGCAACTCTCTACTGCTTAAAGAAATGCATATTGTAAAAATAAATAAATCCACTTGACATATTTAAAATTGAAACCAAGGTGGTTGTACTAGCAACATATGAATTCTCACCAATTTTTTTTGGAACAGGAACACGTTCTTTCAGCAATGTGGGATGACTATTTCTTCTACTCACTCTCTATCAAGTCAAATAAGAAAATACATGTGCAGTTAAAGAAACCCTCACCTTTCAACAATGTGGTAGATGAAGAAAATGTCAAGAACTCGTCTTAATCACTTAAAAAAATTCTTGGAGAAGTTTCCTATTCATATTAATTTCACTAATATATAACAAAAAATAATATATAGAAATTATTAAGGGGGTATTTGTTACATGCTATGTAAAATACTCACAGAATTTAGATTACTTAGTATTTGACTACTGGTAGTAAAAATTGATCGTATCTTATTATTTTTCATTTCGTAGAAGTTATTTGATTACCGATAATAATTGGTGTGAATATTTGATATGAATTTAAAATTATTGGGTATATAAATATTTTTTTAAAACTCACCCTTGTACTAATTTACGTCAAGTAATTCACCAATGAATTTTTGTCGTCCAACTAGTTAATTCAGTAGTATTTAATGAAATATATTTAATTTTTTTTTATTTTTGTAAAATACATTTAATTATTAACATGTAAATAAAAATTAATTAATTAAGTTAAGAATATAAATGAACAAAAAGAATATTGTAACAAAATGTTGCAGCTGTTTTTTTGTTGAATGTCTCAATGCATAAAGTTTAGGATAGGAGTCGCATAAAAGATTGGTTGGTAAGGGGTACACGTATACACAATCTTAATCACAAATACTGCATAAATGAATTTCATGGGCATCAACCACATATTTACCCAACAATCTTTGCTTTGCTTGTTTCTTTGGGTGATCATTTTTCCCCCAAAAGAAATAAAACTATTCAAAACTCCAAACAATGAATTATATAGCAGTAATAAAAAAGATTTTGATTGTTTAATTTTATAAAATGCTGGAGATTTTGTTAATCTTCCCGAGAGGGAGACCAAGGAGTCATGTCAATTGGATAACTCCCCAAAACCCTAAGAAATGATGTGAACTCTTGAACTTCGGCCAGTGCGTTTTGAGCCCTAACGTCCGCCATGGATGCCTCGAAATCTACATAGAACAAGTACTCAAAATGCTTCATCGTGCCGACGTTTGCGTCGTCGACGAGTCGAATCGGCCGGTTCCGGTGAGGCCGGCTCTCGATTTTCGTCAGGCTGATGTTCCTGAAAGCGAAAGCCGATAAGACTTTGAACAGGACAGAGGTGCCTTTATCGTGAGCGAATACTATGCTCGTTTTGAACGGCCGATCTGTTCTCGGTATGATTGGCTCTCGAGCTAGCATCACGAATCGAGTGACGTTGCTGGAATCGTCTTGGATTCCGTCAGCGACAACTTGGAGGCCGTAGAGTTCCGCGGCGCGAGCAGAGGCAATTGCGGCGGTGTCGCGGAGGTTGTTGGCGGCGATGAATTCCGCCGCTCCGGCGGTATCGTCGACCGCCTCGCGAGCTACCTTGAGGCCGATCTTGGTTAATGTGTGCTCGCACTGCGCTAGCGCCTGCGGATGGCTGATTACGCGGGTTAAGTATTCTTTACGGACGCCAGGAAGGGCTAGGAGGCAGTGGTGGACTGGTAGCTGGACTTCGCCGACGATGTGGAGTCGGTGCCGGAGGAGGAGGTCGTAGTTCCGGTGAATGCTGCCGCCGAGAGAATTCTCCACGGGGAGAACGGCACGATCGGAAATCCATAGCTCGACGGCTTGGAATGCGACCTCGAACTGATCACAAGGAATGGCTTCACAGTTCGGATAAGCTTTCCCGGCAGCGGCTTCGCTGTACGCGCCGGGGACGCCTTGGTACGCGACGCGGAGCGTCGACCCGTGCATTGGCGCCGGCGACAGGTCGGTGATTGTGAGCGGCTTTGGGTGTTTGTCGATCGGGACAAGATCCAAAGTCTTGTGACCGTTCACGGCAGTGTTGTTGTCGGCGCCGCCGGCTTTTTCGGTTTCTTGCTGCTGCGACACTACTTTACTGGCCAAAATGGAGCAGGAAGCTTGCCAATCAGCTCGGTTCGCACCAACTCCGCCGGCAAAGTTCGCGCTGCTCGCTGTGTTTGCCGTGTTTGTCGCGTTAGCCGAGTCAAAACGATACACAGATTGAATCGCGAGTTGACTCGCACCGATCCGGCTAGCCGAACTCGGCATCTGCCGCCGTCTAATTGCAGATTTGAGACTAATATTCGAGGACGGAGATAGGGACTGCATTTTTCTTTCTCCTTTGTTTTCTTAACAAAATTAATAGGACTAAATTGAAAATAAGTCAATAAGTTCAGGGTAGAATCTGAAAACTAAAAAATGAAAGAGCGAAAAAAGAGATTTGGTTTGAAGCTTGAAGTTCTCTTCTAAGGAGGGAACGTCCAAGCTGAGAAAAAAGAATGGGATGTTTGGGGATTTTATATTGGAGAGAGATGAGTATGTGAGAGGAGCTGGTTCGGTCAATCTCACACCTACCCCCTCTCTCTCTTACTTTCTCTCTCAACATGGATAATAATCATTTATTTTTTTAAATTAAATTAATATATGTTTAGTAGGTGTGTGCAAGTGCCAAAATCTATTTTCTTTGCAATCTATAGATTCTAAAAAATTTGGCTAAAATCTTTTAATTGATTTATTATTATATACTACTATTTCTCAATTTTTTTCTATTTACATTTTCTCTTTAAATTAGGAAGGAGAAATGATGAACATATTTTCATCAAAAAATTTAATTGGACATGAGTGTTTTAAAATTTTACCTATTTATATTTTGACCCCCAATGAACAATAAAAATACAAATATATGAAATTATAAAATACTCACGTCTAGTTATCATATTTGCATAGAAGAGTTATATTTTCACGGATATAATGCACATGGCATAATTTTGAAAAGCGAATTACCATTTTCATAAAGAAAAAATGACATTTTCATAAAATCTCATTCACATAACATAAAGGTACGAAGGGAGTCTTACGAAAATAATAATTTCACTTGTAAAAATATCAATTCACTTCTAAAAATTGGGTATTACATGCATTTACACCGGATTGACTTCTCATTTTTGGATAATATTTTTCATTACTAATGTTAGAAGTCTCAAAATTTTAATCTAAAAAATATCTTAAATTATGTGTCATCATTACATTAGTCGTGGAGTAAGTCTCTTGCTTGAAACCCAAAATTCAAGACACTTAGCGTTATCAATAAGTCTATTATCATAAAAATTTCTCACATATCGCTCACATACATTCATATATATATTGAGAAGACTTGTGACGCCTCCAAAATAGGTTCAATACACAACCCACCTATTCTGAGTCGCCAAGAAATTCATAGTACAGAATTCAAATACAAATATTTTATATCCAATTGTCATACACAATACGATCACACATAAAGTGTGAGTTTTAATACGAATATAGTATCCACACTCCTTATCAATGATACGTTACATAAAGGTAAAGTCAATATATGTTTTAGAAATTAAAATATTTGGAAAATACTCAAGGGAACTGTGACGCCCCCAGAATAGGTTCAATCCACCCAACCCATTTTGAGTCGCCAAATATATGGTACAGAATTCAAATACAATCTTTTATATCACACGGTCATGCAAAATACGACCACACAACTGTGAGTGTCAATACAAACATGTAAAAAATATAAACACTCAAACTAAGTCCTCATTACAATTATTATCACACTATTTTATTGTTAGAGTTTATGCCCTAGAGGCCAATTCTTTGATGTAATTGCTTAATATTTTTGATAATATATTTGATTGAATAAATGAATTATTTTATTATGGCTTTATTTACTGCGTTATATAAATATTAACATAATAAAAGTCCTTAGAATAGTGATACAAATTATATGGCTACAAGTATATGACTTGAACATGAGATCACATAATTATAATTAGTATCATTACTCTTAAATGTCCCTAGTCTAGTGTCATTGTTAATGGGACAACAATGATACATTGAGACTAGTATGTGGATTGACTGATGGCCAAATCTCATTGGTCATAAATATATGAGATATTGAGTCAATGCATAGGTACATGTTAGAGAACAATGTACTGAACAGACCCACCATGAGAATTCTACGTGGAGCATTATGCAAAGTGTCATAAGCAATTCTCATAATGGCAATGATGTAATGATCCTCCGACCTGAAATCACTATATTACTACACGAAAATTTATGTACTTTGATATCATCAAAGGTCACCTTTAATAGGGTAGACAATAAAAGTGATTATTGGGTACATCATGAATCGTGTGAGCAATATGAGTGATCTAGATGAAATTTAACCCTCCTATATATTAGGGGTGATATCCATAGGCCTCTTGATTGAGTAGGACTATGAAATGCATGACCATGCTCAAATAGTAATTTGTTTCATATAGTCTACTCATCGATCAAGAAAACTCAGATTAAATTATGAAGAAGATGACACATTCCATGCCTCGAGTTTAATCTAGAATGTCAAGGTTAAAAGGATTAAATTATATTAAAACATTGGTCACGAAAAGGTTGAATCGAATCACCGATCTTATTATTATTTAGGTAGCAGTGATACATTACTAGATGCCGCTAACTGTTTATAATTTTATAATATAATTTTAAAATTATTGCCAACATAATAATAACCTATAGGATCACACACTTAAAACGTAATTAAAAGGGAATTAATTTAAATTGTAAGGATTTAAATATATCAATATGATTGATAGTATTTAAATTACGAATTTAAATTAATAGGATAATTTGTATATATATATATATATATATAAATTCGGATTTTATTTTTCTAATTGGATTAAGTTTTGGTTAATTTTTTTTGTGACGCTCCCAGAATTGGTCAAATCAACCCAACCCATTCTGAGTCGTCAAATACATGGTACAGAATTCAAATACAATCTTTCATATCAAATAGTCGTGCAAAATACGACCACACAACTGTGAGTGTCAATACAGACATGTAGAAAATATTAACATTCAAACTAAGTCCTCATTACATTTATTATCACACTATTAAAAAAAATAGTGAGGACTTCTACAGCTCTAACTCGGACCATCACTCCATTTTTCGACTAGTACCCGTGATATTCTCATTTTCTGAAGAGAACAATAGAAGAAAAGGGTGAGCTCAACTAGCCTAGAAAAGAATATTATAACTAAGATAATGAATAATAAATTATCGTTAGTCTTCAACAAATCAGATAAAATATTATGGACAACAAGTTTTAGATCAACAACCGCAGCGAAAATAACAATTCATTAGAAGAGTTAAGTAGAGAATGATGTCTACTATCTTTTATGATTTAAAGTCCATCATCAATATTTTATCCCTGTAACATCAATCAATATATATCTCGAATCAAATATTCATCTTTGCACTACAGGCTAAAGATATTCATTTGTATCACCAGTGGTCATGTTTATCTCAACACCTGTCCATCTTTGCACTACGGGCCAAAGATATATTCATCAGATAATCATCTTTACACTACAGGCCAAATATATTCATCAAATAATCATTCATCTTTGCACTACAGGCCAAAGATATTTATTTGTATTATCATTTAAGACTGAGGATGATGAAAAATAATATAAAAACGAATCCAGTGAGATAAATGACAAAATTTAGGGATTCGTAATTTAGTTTATCCAAGTTCAAGAATACTCCGTAATAATCAATTGTGGAGCAAAATTCAAGAATGAAATTCAAAACTTGAATCTAATCAAAGATTAAAAAAAATAATTTTTTTTACCGTGAATAGTAACTCGTACATAGTAACTTGTGAATAGTAACTTATCATGAAAAGATAAAAATTTCATAACAAGTTCAGACCAATATTCCAGTGAAATAATATTTCGTACGAGTATAAATGAATATACGAAACTGTAATTGGATTTTCACCCGTCATGCGGTAATCCGCGTAGACAGATCATTTCCACAATTTAATAGAAATGAATACGAATGGTGATTCACCACGCATGCGGTAATCCGCGTAGACAGATTATTCCCACAGATTATTAAGGAATTGAATGAATACAAAAGGTTTTCACCAGGCATGCGGTAATCCGCGTAGACAGGTTACTCCCACAAATCAATAAAGAATGAATACGAAGGATTATTCACCATGCATGCGGTAGTCCGCGTAGACAGGTTACTCTTACAGATCAATAAAGAATGAAGTAACAAACCTTACGAGTATTGAAAAAAAATAACATTCTTTATGAATACAAAAGAAATAATACCCCTTACGAGAAAAATAATACCCCTTACCTCAGTAGAAGATTGGATACTGGAGTAGTGTAGTAGCAGAATACTCTTCTTCTTTTTCTCTCTATAATCTTTCTCACTATAATAACTTTGTTCTTCAAGAATGGTGAGAAATGAATGAAATTAGCTTGCTATTTATACGCTAGAAAAAAGTTGGTCAATTACACTTTAGTACCTTTATTTTTATCTAAAATTTTAATTTAGTCCCTCAAGTATATAAATCTTGCACCTCCACCCCTGCAACTACCCACCAACTATTTATTATCCACCAATAAGTGGGTCCCACATATTAACCATCCATTAATTGCTCATTTATCCGATTAATTCTCAGTTTGGTCAATTTAACATCCGAAAATCAACTATTATCGAAATAAATGTCGATTTCTACTAATATTAATATTTCCAACACAATGAAAATATTTTTATCAACCATTCATCAATTATTATTTTAATTAATATTACAGAATCACAATAATGACAACCAGGTCGTTCCTAGGAAAGAGGGGGCCTTTCGATAAAGATTTTTTCTTACTGGCGCGCAATTAACTAACCCCTTTCTTAGACAGAACTTTTTAGACATTGTCAATAATGCTATCTAATAATATCATTTAAATAATATAACTGACCATTATTAATTCAATAATATAAAATATTGTGCAGATGATACTGTGACAATAATTGAATCAATAATATGATATACTGTACAACAACTACTGTAGCAATTATTGAATAATGAGTGAGTTTTTACGTAAGCATCAATAATCAAAGATATTGTGCAATACCGTGTGCTACTTTGCAACAACTTGTATTACTGTATTTTTATCACCAGGGTATTTTAACAGTTTAACGGTAAAAGTTTTGCCGTGAAAATGTTATTTCTATCGCTTTCTATATCCGATGATTATTCCGTTGTGGGGTGCACCAATGACTGCGCCGTCGTACGAATATTCTCCGACAAAAGAATATTCCCCGACACAACGAATATATTATGCCCACTTGCTTACTTTATAAAATTTACACATTCCACCCATAACTTACCACATTTATCAAATCAACACCTTACTATTTCAAAATAATATATAAAGAAAATTAAATCTTTATTCATAAAAGTTAGGGTCTTACACCTTTAACTGCTATATATATGATATATCAGCCGTTTTTAGGGTATTCATTATTATCAAAAATCTTAGCCGCTCTTAGAGAGAGACTAGAGAGAAAAATTGAGAAAGTCCAGATCCTTGGCGGCTAGTACCGCACCTTTGCTTGCTGCAGATCGTGTGACGATTCGCGGAACGTTCGTGTGGATACCGTAGAGACTTAGTTCCTTTGGATTGCGTTAAAGATTCGAAGCAGTTTCAGAATTTCCATCATCTCCGTTCAGACTTGAATAATCGGCAAAACAAATCTAAACTTCTGAATTAATAAGTTTTTCGCATGAATCCTGTTTTAGGGTTTCGAAAAATTTTAATTTTCGCTGCGTTTATGTGCCGAAATTCCTACATTTATAACATAGTGAGGACTTCTACAGTTCTATCTCGGACCATCACTCCATTCCCCGACTAGTCCCCGCAATATTCTCATTTCCTGAAGAGAACAATGGAAAAAAAGGGTGAGCTCAACTAGCCCAGTAAAGAATATTATGATTAAGATAATGAAGGATAAATTATCGTTAGTCTTCAATAAAGCAGATAAAATATGATGAAAAATAAGTTTTAGATCAACAACTGCAGCGAAAATAACAATTCATTAAAAGAGTTAAGTAGAGAATGATGTCTACTATCTTCTATGATTTAAAAATTCATCATCAATATTTTATCCCTGTAACATCAATTAATATATTCAAATCAAATATTCATCTTTGCACTACGGGCCAAAGATATTTATTTGTATCACCAGTGGTCATGTTCATCTCAACACCTGTCTATCTTTGCACTACGAGCCAAAGATATTCATAAGGTAATCATTTATCTTTGCACTACAGGCCAAAGATATTTATCAAGTAATCATTCATCTTTGCACTACAGGCCAAATATATTCATCAAGTAATCATTCATCTTTGCACTACAGGCCAATGATATTCTCCACAATTCAAGATTGAGGATTATGAAAAAGAACGAATCAAGTGAAATAAAGGAGAAATATTATAAATTCGTAATTTAATCTATCCAGGTTCAAGATTGTTCAATAATAATCGATTGTGGAACAAAATTCAATAATGAAGATCAAAACATGTATCCAATCAAAGATAATTTGGATAAAAAAAATTTAATATTTTTTTACCGTGAATAGTAATTAGTGAATAGTACCCCATCATGAAATAGTAAAAATTTCATAAAAAAGTTCAGACCAATATTCCAGTGAAATGATATTAGATGAAGCGCAAAACTCAAAGAAATTCAGATCATTTCAAGAATTATAGAAGCAATACTTACCGTAGTAAGTTCAAATTTAGGAGTATGAAATGAAATATTATCATTTTCATAATATGGAATATGAAAGAAAATAATATTCTTTATGAATATTGAAAAGAAATAACATCATTTACGAGAAAAATAATATCTTTACCTTAGTAAAATACTAGATCTGACTGGAATATCAGATATTTTGTTGAGAAAAATATTGCACCGTAATCCACACTCAAACTATTCTTATACTCACAAGAAATACGCTCGATATTATAGAGAAGAAATTTTCTAATTCTGGTGTGATTTTCATTTCTTAACTAAGCACCCTATTTATAGGAAATGCTTAGCACACCAAGATTGACAAAATTTCCTACAGTGACTTCTCAACACCCAACTTTAAAAATCAAGCAGCCACCTCCAATGACCAACACTCATCAGCACATTTCACACACAAAAGGACAAGTGGGGCCCACACATGTTTTAATTTAAACAATATTCAGAAATTTTAATAATTTATAATAAATATCCCATTTATCAGAAAAATACGAACCTTATGTCCATTCCATATGAAATTTAATTCTCTATAGCTTTGTAGAAGAAATATTTTCCAAATTCCGAAAGAAAAATTACCCAAATTTACATACGGATTAAATTTTAATTTCCTTCTTTTTCCCCTACTATTTTCCACTAACTTCTCTCTTCTCTCTTCTCTCTCTCCCCATCAATTCCTCCACACACACACACACACATATATATATGTATATATATATATATATATATATATATATATATATATATATATATACACAATCCCTTTCAGAAACGGACCAAAGCTCGCGTCTCCCCGCCCCAACGGGGAGTTTTTTCACAAAAATTGATATATCAAAATATATCAAAATTGATATATTTTGAAATCAAATATATCAAAATATTGATATATTTGATACAATAGTTGATATATTTGATACAATATTGATATATTTGATACAATATTTGATACAATATTGATATATTTGATACAATATTGATATTTGATATATTTGATACAATATTGATATATTTTTTAGGTAAGCAATTATGTCATCGGAACGATGAGATAAGCGATGATGTCATCGAAACGATGAAGTAAGCGATGATGTCATATGAACGATGAGGTAAGCGATGATGTCATCGGAACGATGAGGTAAGCGATGATATCATAAGAACGACGAGGTAAGCGATAATGTCTTAAATTATGGTAAAAAGACTATTTTATCCTTACTCTGTCAAGCCTATAAATAGATGTTCATTCTTTATTCTTTCTCACCAATTCACTGAAGCTTTAGAGAAAGAATTTATAGAGAGAGAATAAGAAAGAAAGAAGAAGAGTATTCTGCTACTACACTATTGCAGTATCCAAACTTCTACTAAGGTAAGTGATATTATTTTTTTCGTATTTGTAAAGGATATTATTTTTCTCGTAAAAGATGTTTTCGTTTAATATTTGTAAGGAATATTATTTTCTTCCATACTTTATAGTATGTAAGTAATAATATTTCATTTAAGATTCTTAAATTTAAATTTACTATGGTAAATATTGCTTTTATAATTCCTGAAATGATTAAAAATTCTTTGAGTTTTACGCTTCATCTAATATCATTTCACCGAAATATTGGTCTGAACTTTATTATGAAAGTTTTATCTTTTCATGTCGGGGTACTATTCATTCGAGTACTATTCACGAGTTACTATTCACGAGTTATTATTCACGAATTACTATTTATGAGTTACTATTTATTCGAGCACTACTCACGAGTTACTATTCATGAGTTAGTATTTATGAGTTACTATTCACGAGATATTATTCACGACAAAAATTGATTTATTTTTCTGTCTAAATTATCTTTGATTCATGAATCTTACTCTTGAAATTGGATCAATGTTTTGATCATATTATTCTTACTATATCTATTCATCATATATAACATTTTTATAATCATATGTTACAGGGATGAAATAATGTTGGTGGACTTTTAACATGGAGAAGATAATAGACATTATGGTCTATTTGACTCTTCTAATGGATTGCTTGTTCCGCTGCAGTTGTTGATCTAAAATTTATTGTCTATTGTATTCTATCAGATTTTTCACTGTTGAGGGCTAAGGTTCTAAAAATCTGATTCATTACTGATGAAGGCTATTGATAATTTAATTATTTTTAGCCATAATATTCTTTACTGAGCTATTTGTGCTCCACTTTTGTTTTACAATTCTTTTCAGGTAATAAGAGCGTAGCTGGGTCGAGCGGGGATAACAAGGGACTAGAGTGATGGTCGGTGACTGTTGAAGTTTCTTAATACATTATAAAACAGCATGACAATATATAATTGTATTGAGAACTTTAAATATGTGTGTTGTGACGCCCCCAGAATAGGTCCATTCAACCCAACCCATTCTGAGTCGCCAAATACATGGTACAGAATTCAAATACAAACTTTATATCATACGGTCGTGCAAAATACGACCACACAACTGTGAGTCTCAATACAAATATGTAGAAAATATTAAGATTCAAACTAAGTCCTCATTACAATTATTATCACACTATTTATCAGAAATAGTGAGGACTACTACTACTCTAACTCGGACCATCACTCTGTCCCCCGACTAGTTCCCGTAACATTCTCATTTCCTGAAGAGGACAACAGATGAAAAGGGTGAGCTCAACTAGCTCAGTAAAGAATATTATGACTAAGATAATGGAAAATAAATTATCGTTAGCCTTCAATAAATCAGATAAAATATAATGGACAACCAATCTTAGATCAATATTCGCAGCGGAAATAACAGTTCATTAGAAGAATTAAGCAGAGAATAAAGTCTACTATCTTCTATGATTTAAAAGTCCATCATCAATATTTTATCCCTGTAACATCAATCAATATACATCTCGAATCAAATAATCATCTTTGTACTACAGGCCAAAGATATTCATTTGTATCATCAGTGGTCATATTCATCTCAACACCTGTCATCTTTGCACTACAGGCCAAAGATATTCATCAGGTAATCATCCATCTTTGCTCTACAGGCCAAAGATATTCATCAAGTAATCATTCATCTTTGCTCTACAGGCCAAAGATATTCAGTTACATCACCTTTTAGGACTGAGAATGATGAAAAATATTTTAAAAAACGAATCCAGTGAGATAAAAGACAAAGACTAAGGATTCGTATGTTAGTATATCCAATTCAAAAATACCTCGTAATAATCAATTATGGAGCAAAATTCAAGAATAGAGCTCAAAACTTGGATACAATCAAAGATAGTAACCTTAACAGCAATTTGGACAAATAGAAGAAAAATAAATTTTTTCGTGAATAGTGCCGTATACGTGAATAGTAACCCCGACGGAAAAAAATAAGAATTTCAACATAAAATCCATGACAATATTTCTGTATAATGATATTGAGAAGAATAACATCATTTACGAAAGAAATAACATCCCTTACCTCAAAAAGATAGTACCTCTGACTGGAATATCGGATATAATATTGAAGAAAACTTGCGCTGAATACTAATACTCAAAGTATTGAAATACTCACAAAAATACGTTCGATATTATAGAGAGAGAAAACTGATGATTCTGGTGTGATTTTCAATTCTAACCTAAGCACCCTATTTATAGGAAAAGCTTAGGATGCCAAAGAAGACTAAAATAATAAAATAATATTATTTTTTCAAAATTTCCGCCGCCTGGCGGCTAAATTTTTTTCCAACAAAAGTGGGTCCCACCCATTAAATAATATTTATTTTCCGAAACTTCAATAATTCATAACAAATAGCCCCTTTGTCAGAAAAATACAAATTCTATGTCCTTCCATAGGAAATTTAATTCCCTACAACTTTGCAGAAGGAAGTTTTTCCAAATTCCAAACATAAATTATCCGAAATCCATAAACAGATGATTTCTCACACCAAAATATTGATAAAAACTCATCAGCGCCAATTCCTTCTTTAATATCCACAAAATAAATATTTTCTTATCATATAAATCAATAATTAATTATTCACAAATAATATTATAGAACTACAATATTAACAACCAGGTCGTTCCCAGGACAGAGGGGGCCTTCCGATAAGGACTTCTCCTTACTGGCGCACAATTAAATAACCCCTCCTAGACAGAACTTCCTTAGACATTGTCAATAATGCTATCTAATAATATTATTCAAATAATATGAATTATTGAGTTGATAACGTGAAATACTGTGCAACGACAATTATTGAATCAATACTACAAAATATCAACTGTAGCCATTATTGAATCAATCATAAAAAATAGCAACGTAGCAATTATTGAGTCAATAAAATATCAATGCAGCAATTATTGAGTCAATAATATAAAATATCAACGTAGCAATTATTGAGTCAATAATATAAAATATTGAACAGTAAATACTGTAACAATAATTGAGTAGGTTCCTTCTCACGTAAGACTCAATAATTCGAAATACTGTGCAATACCGTGTGCTACTGCGCAACACCGCGTACTGTATTTTAACCACCGGGTATTTCAACAGTACTAACGGTAACAACTACGCCGTTATCTTGTAAAAAAGTTATTTCTGTCGCTTTCTATATCCGACAGTTATTCCGTTGTGGGGGCCCACAAATAGCTGCGCCGTCGTACGAATATTCCCCGACAACAAGAATATTCCACGACCAAACGAATATTCTCCGACAACCAGAATATTTTATAACCACTTGCTCATTTTAAAAATGTTTGCACATTTCACCCATAACTTTCATATTTATCAAAACAACACCTTACTGTTTCGAAATAATATATAAAGAAAACTAAATCTTTATTCATAAAAGTAGGGGTCTTACAACCTCCCCTCCTTATGAAATTTCGTCCTTGAAATTGACGTACGTACCTGGTATGTCGAAAAGGTGAGGATACCTCGCTTTCATTTCCGATTCCAACTCCCAGGTCATTTCCTCAATTGCATGGTTTCTCCACAAAACTTTAACTTGAGGTATAATCTTCGAGCGTAAGACATGCTCCTTCCTATCCAAGATTTTAACAGGTACCTCCTCGTACGTTAAATCTTCAGCTATCTCGTCTGGTTCTAACTCAATAATGCGGTTTGAATCCTTCACATATTTACGTAACACGGATATGCGAAACACGTTATGAACACGAGACATGCTTGGAGGTAAAGCGAGTCTATAAGCCACATTTCCTATTCGGTCAAGAATCTCAAATGGACCAATGAATCGTGGGTTGAGCTTTCCTCTCTTCCCAAACCTTGTAACTCCTTTCCACGGAGCAATACGTAATAACACATGGTCTCCAACATTAAATTCCACGTCCTTTCGATGAAGATCCGCATAACTCTTTTGTCGATCTTGTGCTGTTTGTATACGTTGTCGGATTATTTGGATCTTTTCTGTAGTCATACGTACCAACTCCGGTCCCAACAACGTTGTTTCACCCACCTCGTTCCAACATACTGGAGAGCGACACTTTCTCCCATACAACGCTTCGAATGGAGCTACGCCTATACTTGCCTGATAACTGTTGTTGTAGGAGAATTCCACCAATGGTAAGTACTTATCCCAACTCCCTTTGAAGTCTAGAACACAAAGTCTCAATAGATCTTCAAGAGTTTGAATAGTCCTCTCTGATTGTCCGTCTGTTTGAGGATGATAAGCCGAACTGAATCGTAAATCCGTACCCATAGCTTTCTGCAAACTGATCCAAAATCGTGAAGTAAATCTGGGATCACGATCCGAAACTATGGATACTGGCATGCCATGCAATCTCACAATCTCATTCACGTACATATGAGCAAGACGTTCAAGGGAATAAGTCTCTCGTATCGGCAAGAAATGAGCAGACTTGGTTAATCTATCAACAATAACCCAAATCGCATCTAAGCCTTGAGAAACCTTGGGAAGACCCGTAACGAAATCCATCGTAATGTGTTCCCACTTCCATTTCAGAATCTCCAGTGGTTGCAATGGACCCTTCGGCACTTGATGCTCCGCCTTTACACGTTGACAAGTTAAACATCTCGAGATGAACTCCGCGATCTCTCTCTTCATATTGCCCCACCAAAATGTATGTCGAAGATCACGATACATTTTAGTACTCCCAGGATGGATTGCAAACGGTGTGTTGTGTGCCTCCATCATGATTCTATACTTCAAGTCAAAATCGTTAGGAACACAAAGTCTGGAGTTGACTCGAAGTATTCCATCTTCATCGATTCTCGCTTCTGGAATTACACCTTCTTTCACCTTCTTCTTCATCTTCATCAGCTCCGCATCCGTAGCTTGAGCAGCTTTAACTTTATCAATCAAAGCTGGTTCTACGCGTATACTTGACATCATCGCATTCGTTTTCACATATGATCTTCTACTCAACGCGTCAGCGCCACGTTCGCTTTTCCAGGATGATATTGGATGGTATGATCGTAATCTTTCAACAGCTCAAGCCAACGTCGTTGCCGCATGTTGAGTTCCTTCTGAGTGAAGAAATATTTAAGGCTCTTATGATCCGTATAAATCTCCACTTTCTCTCCGTACAAGTAATGTCTCCAGATCTTCAACGCGAAAACGACTGCTGCCAACTCTAGATCATGAGTAGGATAATTCCTCTCATATTCTTTGAGTTGTCGCGAGGCATAGGCTATGACTTTCCCATGTTGCATGAGAACACATCCTAACCCTTTGCCTGAAGCATCGCTGTAAATAATAAATTCATCCGAACCAGATGGTATTGTCAGAACAGGTGCCGAAATAAGTCTCCTCTTGAGCTCTTGGAAGCTCTTCTCGCATTCCTCGCTCCAAACGAATTTTGTATCTTTCCGAGTCAACTGAGTTAATGGAGTAGCGATTCGAGAAAATCCCTCTACGAACCTCCGATAATAACCAGCTAAGCCTAGAAAGCTTCGTACTTCGGTCACCGACTTAGGTTGCTCCCAGCTTTGTATTGTTTCAATCTTCGCCGGGTCCATAGATACTCCACGTTAAGATACCACGTGCCCAAGGAATGCTACTTCCTCAAGCCAAAACTCGCATTTCTTCAGCTTAGCATATAGCTTGTTCTCACGAAGCTTTTGAAGTACCAACTTCAAATGGTGTTCATGATCTTCACGGCTTTTAGAATAGATGAGAATGTCATCAATAAAGACAACAACGAATTGATCTAAATACTCCTTAAATACACGGTTCATCATATCCATGAAAGCAGCAGGAGCATTAGTCAATCCAAAAGACATGACTAAGAACTCATAATGCCCGTACCGTGTTCTAAAAGCAGTCTTTGGAATATCCTCAGTTTTAATCTTCAACTGATGATATCTAGAACGAAGATCGATCTTTGAAAAGAATTGCGCTCCTTGCAACTGGTCGAATAGGTCATCAATACGAGGTAACGGATACCTATTCTTGATGGTGACATGGTTCAACTCCCGATAGTCAATGCAAAGTCGCATACTCCCATCTTTCTTCTTTACGAATAAAACAGGAGCACCCCAAGGAGACGTACTAGGACGAATAAAACCGATATCTAACAACTCTTGTAATTGGACTTTTAACTCCTGAAGTTCAATAGGAGCCATTCGATATGGGGTTTTAGAAATGGGTTTTGTACCGGGCTCAAGGTCAATAAAGAATTCAACTTCACGTTCTGGGGGTAGACCGGGAAGTTCTTCGGGAAATACATCAGGAAACTCATTAACAACGGAAATATCATTCAAATCTGATGTATTCTGATTTAGATCAGTGACATGAGCTAAGAAAGCTTGACATCCGTTTTTCAATAAACGAATAGCCTTGGGATTTGAAATGATATTGACTGATTTTAGTGGTTTGGTGATTTGGATTCGCACAATAGGTTGATTAGGAATATGAAAACTAACAACCTTACGAAAACAATCAATTTTGGCATGGTAAGTGGTTAACCAGTCAATTCCTAAAATCACGTCAAATGCAAGTATTTTCAAAGATATAAGATCAACAGGTAAGGTAAGGGTACCAATCTGAATCAAGCAAGATTTGTAAACTGTAGATGTAACAAAGGTTTCTCCTAACGGAGTTTCAACAGATAAGTCAAAGTCTAATTTATCAGAAGTCAAGTTCAAACGTTGAGCACAAGCAGGTGAAATAAAGGAATGGGTAGCACCGGTATCTAACAAGGTGTAAACTTCGCAAGAGTTTATGATCAGCTTACCCGTAATCACCTCGTGTGGATTCCTCGCGTTTTGGGCTGTCACGACAAACGCTCTTCCAGGAATCACCGACTTTGACTTGTCTGCAACCGCCTTTGGAATCACCACCCCCGCTGAACTTGGTTTCGTAACAGGACAATCTCGAGCTATATGTCCTTCTTTTCCACAGTTATAGCATCCTTTGAATTATTGTGGGCAGTTTGGGCTGATATGTCCTTCTTTCCCGCATTTAAAGCATACGACCGGTGGTCGTTCTCCTCCCCTCGAAACAGTTGATGCTGGTGCTGATATTGACATCTTCGCGTTCTCATTGTTATACCTTCTCTTTTTGAAATCTCCTCCCGATTCGCTTCTTCTACTATCATGGCCACGATAACCACCGGAGTGGTTATCGCTTCTGTCATACTTTCCTCCTCGCTGGTTGTCATTGCTCCGATGACTGCTGCCACCGGTACGACCTTGGTTGTGGTCCCTCGGTTGAACATAATCATTATCTCGTTCTAATAACTGGGCCCTGTTTACTACATCCGAATATAAAGAAAATTTATGAGAAATGAGGTATTGACGTATTTCGGGTTTCAAACCTCTTAGAAACATCCGTGTCATACGTTACTCATTCTCCACCAAATGAGGTGCAAACCTGGACAGCTCCGCGAACTTAGCCTCGTACTGGGATACCGTCATATTATTTTGCTCGAGTCTAATAAACTCTACTTCCTTCATATGACGAATACTTTCAGGAAAGTACTTGTCATTAAACAGTTTCTGGAACGCTTCCCAAGACATCTTGAGTGCGGCAGGCTGGGTACGCTTCACGAATTCCCACCAGTAATCTGCCTCTCCACGGAACATAAACGTGGCGAATGGAACCTTCTGTTCCTCCGTACATCCCAAGACATCAAATATCTTGGTAATTTGTTTAATCCACGTCTCCGCCTTTATCGGATCTGGCTTTCCCAGAAACTCTGGTGGTCCCAATTCTCTGAACTGTTTAGCAGTGACAGCTCGTGTGTTGTTATTATCTCCACCTGTATGTTGCACACGAGTCTCCCTCATCTGATTTGGCATAAACTGCAAAAAACTTCTAAACATCTCATCGTTTATCGTCTGGCCAGCGTTATTTTCAGGATGAACATTGCCTTCCTGTTGCACGTTCTCCTGGTTAACGATTAAAGGTGTCTCCACGGTCTCATTCACTTCGTTGTTAACATTCTCAGCTGCCATTCTCAAATACTGCCATAAAACAAGGGTTAATTAAACAAATCAAAATATCACATATTAACCCTATGCTCCGACTGACCAATTAAATACCACATAAGCTTAGGTAGGACACACTAGCGAAGGATTTATTCGTCTCTCCCCTCCTAGTTCTATTCCCCGATCTCCGTCAGAGATCATATCCCTAAGCTCTGATACCAACTGTGACGCCCCCAGAATAGGTCCATTCAACCCAACCCATTCTGAGTCGCCAAATACATGGTAAAGAATTCAAATACAAACTTTATATCATACGGTCGGGTAAAATACGACCACACAACTGTGAGTCTCAATACAAATATGTAGAAAATATTAAGATTCAAACTAAGTCCTCATTACAATTATTATCACACTATTTATCAAAAATAGTGAGGACTACTACTGCTCTAACTCGGACCATCACTCTGTCCCCCGACTAGTTCCCGCAACATTCTCATTTCCTGAAGAGGACAACAGATGAAAAGGGTGAGCTCAACTAGCTCAGTAAAGAATATTATGACTAAGATAATGGAAAATAAATTATCGTTAGCCTTCAATAAATCAGATAAAATATAATGGACAACCAATCTTAGATCAATATTCGCAGCGGAAATAACAGTTCATTAGAAGAATTAAGCAGAGAATAAAGTCTACTATCTTCTATGATTTAAAAGTCCATCATCAATATTTTATCCCTGTAACATCAATCAATATACATCTCGAATCAAATATTCATCTTTGCACTACAGGCCAAAGATATTCATTTGTATCATCAGTGGTCATATTCATCTCAACACCTGTCATCTTTGCACTACAGGCCAAAGATATTCATCAGGTAATCATTCATCTTTGCTCTACAGGCCAAAGATATTCATCAAGTAATCATTCATCTTTGCTCTATAGGCCAAAGATATTCAGTTACATCACCTTTTAGGACTGAGAATGATAAAAAATATTTTAAAAAACGAATCCAGTGAGATAAAAGACAAAGACTAAGGATTCGTATTTTAGTATATCCAATTCAAAAACACCTCGTAATAATCAATTATGGAGCAAAATTCAAGAATAGAGCTCAAAACTTGGATACAATCAAAGATAGTAACCTTAACAGCAATTTGGACAAATAGAAGAAAAATAAATTTTTCCGTGAATAGTGCTGTATACGTGAATAGCAACCCCGACGAAAAAAAATAAGAATTTCAACATAAAATCCATGACAATATTTCTGTATAATGATATTGAGAAGAATAACATCATTTACGAAAGAAATAACATCCCTTACCTCAAAAAGATAGTACCTCTGACTGGAATATCGGATATAATATTGAAGGAAACTTGCGCTGAATACTAATACTCAAAGTATTGAAATACTCACAAAAATACGCTCGATATTATAGAGAGAGAAAACTGATGATTCTGGTGTGATTTTCAATTCTAACCTAAGCACCCTATTTATAGGAAAAGCTTAGGATGCCAAAGGAGACTAAAATAATAAAATAATATTATTTTTTCAAAATTTCCGCCGCCTGGCGGCTAAATTTTTTTCCAACAAAAGTGGGTCCCACCCATTAAATAATATTTATTTTCCGAAACTTCAATAATTCATAACAAATAGCCCCTTTGTCAGAAAAATACAAATTCTATGTCCTTCCATAGGAAATTTAATTCCCTACAACTTTGCAGAAGGAAGTTTTTCCAAATTCCAAACATAAATTATCCGAAATCCATAAACAGATGATTTCTCACACCAAAATATTGATAAAAACCCATCAGCGCCAATTCCTTCTTTAATATCCACAAAATAAATATTTTCTTATCATATAAATCAATAATTAATTATTCACAAATAATATTATAGAACTACAATATTAACAACCAGGTCGTTCCCAGGACAGAGGGGGCCTTCCGATAAGGACTTCTCCTTACTGGCGCGCAATTAAATAACCCCTCCTAGACAGAACTTCCTTAGACATTGTCAATAATGCTATCTAATAATATTATTCAAATAATATGAATTATTGAGTTGATAACGTGAAATACTGTGCAACGACAATTATTGAATCAATACTACAAAATATCAACTGTAGCCATTATTGAATCAATCATAAAAAATAGCAACGTAGCAATTATTGAGTCAATAAAATATCAATGCAGCAATTATTGAGTCAATAATATAAAATATCAACGTAGCAATTATTGAGTCAATAATATAAAATATTGAACAGTAAATACTGTAACAATAATTGAGTAGGTTCCTTCTCACGTAAGACTCAATAATTCGAAATACTGTGCAATACCGTGTGCTACTGCGCAACACCGCGTACTGTATTTTAACCACCGGGTATTTCAACAGTACTAACGGTAACAACTACGCCGTTATCTTGTAAAAAAGTTATTTCTGTCGCTTTCTATATCCGACAGTTATTCCGTTGTGGGGGCCCACAAATAGCTACGCCGTCGTACGAATATTCCCCGACAACAAGAATATTCCACGACCAAACGAATATTCCCCGACAACCAGAATATTTTATAACCACTTGCTCATTTTAAAAATGTTTGCACATTTCACCCATAACTTTCATATTTATCAAAACAACACCTTACTGTTTCGAAATAATATATAAAGAAAACTAAATCTTTATTCATAAATGTTGGGGTCTTACATGTGTCGTATTTTATATGTCATTTAACAGTTGATTTTGGTGAACCAAATAGGGTGAGGTGAACCCAACTTTAGAAGGGTGTGTTGCCATTATCATACAAGATATCTAATTACATACGACTTCGTGTTATCATAAGACATTGTTGTGCGCATCCACTTGCTGATTATATCTATGAGCACTACCTATATAATCTTGGAGTATGGTTGGAATATAATCCTCAGTTTGAGAAAAATTGAGATAATTATATGGCAAGAGAATACCCACCATTGGAATGAACAGGATAGTAATCTTCTCGTTCTTCTTTGTAGTCTATTGGGTCAACCAAGGTTAATTCTCAAGTCCTATGATATCTATTATAACTTATAAACATGACCTCCCATGTATGAAGATTTTCTTGAGTATTTTTCAAAGATTTTAATTCCTAAAACAGTTATTGACTGTACCTTTCTGTAACGTATCATTGATAAGGAACACGTGTGGGCACTGTATTCGTATTAAAACTCACACTTTATGTGTGGTTGTATTGTGTACGACAATTGGATATAAAATATTTATATTTGAATTCTGTACCATGTATTTCTTGACGACTAAGAATAGGTGGGTTGTGTATTGAACCTATTTTGGGGGAGTCACATTCATTTATAACTGTTTTATATTTCGATTTTCGATTTCAATTTTGGATATGAAAATTAGACTATTTAGGTAACCGATTAACCGAGTTAAAAACTTAAAAAAATAATATTATTTTTTATTATAATTTGATAGACTTTGTCATATAGATTATATACTTATGTATTGTTATATTAAAATTATTAAAGTAGTTTTGAATTATTTTGATTGCAGATTGTGGTTAAATATTGTTTAAAAACTTTAATGTGAAATTTATGATTTTTTTTGTTTTGTAAAATTAAATTCATATTTCAATTATTAACTGAATAACCAAATAGTATTTACTATTCGGTTATTCGGGTTTCAATTATTCGGTTATTATATATTTTGGATACTTATTCAGATAATGAAATTGTATAAAATTCGATATTCGTTTATAACTGAATAGACAATTCGATTTAGTTATTACCGAATACTCACACGTAATCAATACTAGTCAGTCAATCAATCAATCAATGAATATTAGTACTCCCTCCTTTTTATTATATAAGTCGTTTTAGAATAATTTTTTCTTTCTTTATAATATAAGACGTTTTACGTATAGTTAGGATAAAAAACTAAACATTTCTTACTTTGTCCCTAAAAAAAGAGTAATTGAGAGAGGAGAAATAGTAATTAATTAGTGCATAGGTAGTAATGAAATTTCAAACTAACATTAATTACCTAACATTAAATTTAATGAGATTTTTTAATATGTGTGATTATGTCTTAAATGATTTATAAAATGAAAATAAGGGAGTATATAATAGGAATTTCTTAACATGTGCCCTTAGGCCACATGCTAAACACACAGTTCAAAAGAATATTTTCTTAAATTGTATGCATATTTTCTTGAATTTGGTACAAATACATAAATCAAGGGAATATGCACACAGTTTAAGAAAATATATTTTTAAACTGTGTGCTTAATATGTGCTCTAAAAGCACATCGTAAGAGGATCCTATATAATAAGCCAAGAGAAAATAATGTAATCAAATTAATTTAGTTGGTCATACAATTATTAAATTCAAATTGATTTGGTTGGTCATTGAGTTTGCTATTAGAACAACTTCAATTCCAATTTTAGCATTAAAAGCAATGTATATTCCTAATTATCTTTTCAGATTCTCTTTGATTACTCAAAATGAATGACCATGGTGTTACTAATGACGGAGTAACATGTGGTGATCAAGGTACCACGTGGAGACCCAACAACATAGCAAGTTTAACTCTATTTTCCATTTTTCTGTTATCAAACTTTTATTCTTTTTTCCGTGTACTTAATTCTAAAGATAATATCACTTGTTCCTAATAACTACTCCATTATTTTTTGTTACAGTTCTCACTATTCTTTTTTTTATGATAAATTATATAATAAAATTATCTCAAGTAAAAACTTTCACACAAAAATTAAAACTAAATAATAATATATTTTAGTTAATTATTATTTGATACACTCACAATATAAAAAATATAATATCATAACAGATAATACAGATAAATATTTACATGAAACAAATAGTGTATAATATATAAGAAATTAGTAAACCAAAATATATATTTATCAAACTTGTAAATAGCAAATTGGCATGGTAGTCTTTTTTAATTTGTTTTTCTTTTATTGTTATGGATTTATTATGTTTTGTAATCGAGTATTTATGGCGGCATGTTAAGTGTCATAGGGTGAACCATTCCAAATTTTTCTTAGCGATGACCTAAGTTTGCACCAAATTTTATTAGCCTATTTTCCACACTAAAACAAAACAGATGACACTGCTCAAAGCGAAGAAATGAAAAGTGTCGTTATAAATGTATAACGACGGTCAAAATCGTCGCTATAAGATCTAAGACGACGGATTTTTATGTAAAAATATTATTCTTTGTTGTGAATTTATCAGTTTTCTATCGCTAAGGACGGGAGTAATAGGTGGTGATCAAGGTACCACGTTGAGGCCCAACAACATAGCAAGTTTAACTCTCTTTTCTTTTCTTCTGTTATCAAACTTTTATTTTTTTTGGTGTACTTAATTCTAAAGATAATATCGCATGTTCTTAGTTACTGCTCCATTTTTTTTGTTACAATTCTCGCTACTTTTTTTTATATGATAAATTATATAATAAAATTAACTAAAGTACATACTGTAATACAAAAATTAAAACTGAATAATAATATAAACAAATAGCATATAATATATAAGAAATCAATAAAACAAAAAAATATGTATTTGTAAAAGATCTCTCGAACGAGCTCGTGTTTTACACGGGTTATCAAGCTTGTAAGTAGTAAATTTGTATGGTTGTGTTATTTATTTATTTATTCTTTTATTGGAATGGATTTATGTTTTATGTTTTGTAATTGAGTATTTATGGCCACTCACTAGCATGCATGAGAAGTGTCACAGGGTTAACCATATATTTATGGCCTCTAGTATTTATGGCCAAAATTTTTCTTGGTGATGGCCTAAGTTTGCACCAAATTTCATTAATTAGCCTATTTCCCACACTAAAACACACATTCTACATGCAAGCATTTACACGTATTTACAGGCGGCAAACGCCCAACCTTTTAGTAGTATTACAATTCAATACTCAAAAAAATAAAACATACAATCATCTCCAAGCCCTAACAAGGGCTAACTTGCCTTATATATATATATATATATAAGGCTAATAGAACATAGGCTGCAGCCACAATCAATAGAATTTCTTAGCCAATCAACAATCAATATTCAAATGTCAAACAAAATAATTACAACAATGCTACTATCACATAAAAAATTGTCACATAAAACTCACACACACACACATGCATATTCTTGGCCCCGCCTGGCACGTAGGGTCCACAGTATGCATGTGTATGTATGTGAGCTTTATGTGACCATTTTTTATGTGATAGTAGCATTATTTTTTCAAGTAAATGTTACTCTCTCCGTCTTATAGTACAGTAAAACCTCTATTTAGTAATGCTCTATATAGAAATAACCTCCATATAGTAATAAATAAATTTAGTTCCAATTTGGGCCAGTTATAAATAGGAATAAACTCTATATTGTAATAAGTTATAATTTTTTTAGGTTCCTTCTTAAGAAACTTGCCTCCATATAGTAATAATTATCTACATATTGCAAAAAAATATATGCTATGTTTCATTAAAGGTTTAAGATGAAATAAAATATCTATCTAAAGTTGTTTGAGACAATAATTTATTTTTTAGAGTTGATACAAGATTTTAAACTTTTAAGGTGACTTTGCATATTCCTAACACTACATAAATATATTTACAATTTTTTGAAATTATGTCCATCTCTTTTATCAATGTTTATACTTTCAATTTGACATAATTGATTTTTAATACTCCCTCCATTCCTAATTAACTGACGTTTTGGAGCTTTGCACAAATATTAAGTAAGTTACAACTCCCATAAAAGATGGAGAAAAAATAGCTTGGAAAAGGAATTATAAGAGAGAGAAAGAGAGTTTACCATTAAGATATTAAAAGATGGAGAAAAAATAGCCTTGAAAAAGGAGAAAATTAAGAAGAGTATTAAATGTTTAGGGGTAATTTAGGAAGTAATGTAATCAATATCTCCTAAAAATCTACAAACGTCAAATAAAAAGGAATACACTTTCAGCTCTAAAGCGTCAGTTAATTAGGAATGGAGGGAGTATAGTGCAAGATTTATCTCTATACCACTTGCACTAAAAAAAACTAAGTCAAATAATA
This sequence comes from Panax stipuleanatus, assembly GCA_020205555.1. Lineage (NCBI taxonomy): Eukaryota > Viridiplantae > Streptophyta > Magnoliopsida > Apiales > Araliaceae > Panax > Panax stipuleanatus. The sequence goes on from CM035125.1 coordinate 37,169,178, forward strand.
ATTTTTATAACTACACCTCTATTTAGTTATAACCTCCTTATAGGAATAAAATTAATTTGGTCTCAACACTATGATTAAATAGAGGTTTTATTGTATAATGACGTTTTAGATGATTTTATTTTTTTCAAATTATTTGACGTTTTATATAATATAGGAGAATTAGCTACAATCATTCTAAAATTATCTCTCATGGGAAAATATTAAAGATGAGAGAGAGTATGGGATAAGTATATGGTAAAGGGTACTCCCTCCGTCCCTAATTATTTGACGTTTTAGAGTTTTTTATTTGTCCCTAATTATTTGACGTTTGTTCAAATTTAGGAGAATTAATGACAATTTTTTCAATATTACCCCTCATTACTCTGCCTATTTTTTTTGATACTTTAGGTGGTGTTTGATAAAATTGAGTATTAAGACCTTAACAGTTTAGACGTCTGAATAATATAGAGTATCTGAATAAAATTGTATCTGAATGAAAAAATGTAGTTTGATAATTACTTTTTTAAAATGTCTGAATAAAAATATTTTACCATTTTAACCCTAATACCCTATATATAAAAAGAAAAAGAAAAAAGGACATTCTTCCCCAGCCCCCTCCCGCCTGCCCCTGCCCCACCCCCTCCCATCTTCTCCCCCCGCCTCAGCCCGCCCCTCCCCCCTCCCTCCGCCTCCTCCCGCCGCTGTATTTTCTCTCTGGTTGCCTTCCTCTTTTCCTCCAACTTTGTATCCTCCTTCCCCTCTTCCACATATCCCACCTTCGGGTCCACAGCAGGGGCACAAACCCCAGTCCACCGCCGGGTTGCTCTCCATGTAACTGAATCGGAAATCAAATAGCAGGTCTGATAGGACGGCGAATAGTTGTGCCTCTGATTTGACGAAGAATTGGCGGTGGAGGAGGAGAAGATGTGGTGGCGCACGACGGATAGAAAAAATTGGGTTTGTTTTCGGCGGATAGAGACTTGTCTTCGATCTGCAGATTTTGAGAAGGTTATTTTTGTCCAAAAAATTAAAATTTTCGCTTAGATGGCCTCTGATTGGTTTAGCTTTGTTTTTGAATCTGATCTATCAAGAGGTATTCAGAGGCTTTAAAATGTTTACTAAACAAGTTGTGCCTCTGACCGAATCAGAGGCACAACTATTCAGAGCCATTAAGACGTAAGCAAACGCAGCCTTAAACTCTTTCTCTTTTTTTTTCCTCTCCTTATCCCAACAAAACATCTCTCCTTATCCCAACAAAAGATTTAAGGGTATTATAGACAATTGAGTACTATATTTAATGCTTTCCAATCATTATCTTAATTATTGTGTCCACCTCTAAAACGTCAAATAATTAGGGACGGAGGGAGTATTATATATAGACAATTAATACTATATTTAATGCTATACAATTATTTTCTTAATTCTTGTACACAACTCCAAAATGTCATATATTATAAAACGGAGGGAGTAACTTTAATCTCAACATGATATTCATTAATAATGATTTCTCAGTAAATTTGAACTATTATTCATGCAATTGATCCATTTAGATATTGTGAAAATATTATAATTTTAATGTTAACTCTATTTTTAATGTTTTATTAATTAATGCCGGAATGGTGATTCTTATTAATAACTCATGTTGAAATTTCCAGATAACTCATGTTGTAGTTTGCTTCACACTATGGAATATTGAATACAAGAAGAGCTTAAATTTAAGGTTATGACAATATATATTCAACCAAGGGTTGCTAGCCTATATACAGATCAGTATTGACAATATTTCACGATCATATATATTTTACAGGAAGTTTGATGCATGCTTCTTTCAATAAAACCAACCTTGTTGTACATGAAGTTTCATGCTATACATGTGTGTGTGTGTGTGTCTTGGGGTATAATTAAACCATCCTTCTTTAATTTACCATATTATATATGTAAATCAACCTATAGGTATAGTTATGTGTACGTAAAGATAGAGACATTAATACAAGTTTAAAAGGTGGCCTCATGCATGATGAGTTGGTAAGCAGGTTCTTCCTATTATCATAAAAATAAAAATAGAATAATTAACCGTGTGGGTAAACGGTAAAAATCCATCCAATTTAGATTTGGTATTTTCTAGCTCGATCATTCACCATCAGATAACCCTTGACTTGACTGATGAGAAGCATGTAGTGTGTATAAATTGAAGTAGCAAGTTCGGCATTCAAATCTGACCTCTCCTTTTTCAATTTTTTTAATTAATAAATAAATAATAATTCACTTTATCAGCGCATAAATAATTAAAAATAGTAGACTACTAGTATTTAATTCAAAAGAAAGCCTTGATAGGAGAGCCTAGGATCACACATATATAATAGTAGACTAGTAGTATTTAATTAAAAAGAAAGCCTTAATTTAATTTTTGGACCATGCACGCTTTTCATATTCATTCATTCACACACATCTAACTTTTTTTTTATTTTTTGTAAAACAAAAACATATGTAACATTGTTCTGAATTTTTTTATATTAATTATAAATAGTTCAAGAAAAAATCTATTTATTATAAATAGATACCCATTTTATGTTAAATCTAATCTGGTTGAGAATGCAAAATGATCAATCTCATTATATATAATGACAAATTTATGCCGATAACTCAATATTAATTGTCAACATATGAGGATACATGCATTAGAATATATGACTGTAAGAACTATGAAGGAATAAAGAATAGACCCACATACTAATTACTACTAGTACTTTATTTTATCTCTTAAGATTTCACATTAGTATCGGAATTTAAGTTTGACATGAAATTAATTAACTGCCGAAAAATTGAGCATATGATACGACAATTTAGAGGCATATAAATCATCTTCTATGCAAAATTAACTACTATGCGTATTAAACATGAGTAATGTAGGAGGATTTGAATTTTATTGTCTCAAACGTGCTCATTGAATTAGAACTTTTAGAAATGCAATCGATCCATTTAGATATGGTAATATATATCATTAATCATAACATGTATGATGCATTTGTTATGTATCAAAAATGGATATACACTATCTCTACCGTTTAATATAGGAACCAACGACCGATATTAAAACTGAAAAATTCACGTCCGCTACTATTAGAAGCGGACGACGGGTTACGTTTGCTATTAATAGTAGCGGACGATAATACTATATTCAGCGACATCCGCTATTATTAATACGTAGCAGACGTAACTCGTCCCGTTTCTAATAGTAGCTAACATTTTTCAGTTCTAATATTGTCTGTTGATTCTTGTATTGGATGTTAATGATGATATTTGTCCATTTTTAATTCATAACAAGTACTTGTTATGCATCATTTTCCTCTCTCTATATATGTTAAACTCTAGTTTTCGCCAAGGGTACAGGTAAATTACAAAAGGATTACAACAAATGCACAAAAGTTCATTTATTTAACTTCTAGTAATTTTTACATACATGTAGATATTTAAATATGTACGTATGTATATATGATACGTAGTGTAACATATTGAAAAATTAAAATGGTGGATGGCCGGTAGCTTGGACCATTTTGAGGACCACCAGGTCAATATCTTCACTCAATTGGGTCCCAATTCCCAAACCTTCTTTCTTTGTCTCTTGTTTATAATTCACTCTTCATTTCACACGTCTATTCACAAATTAACTGTCCATATTCTCTCTTATATTCTTTGCTAGTCAATTTCTTTGCTCCTTCAATTAAATTGCATGAAAAATTCTATTAGAGATTAAAATGCACTTTATTGATTTCATAATTTTTTATTACTAGACTCGTAACACGTGCAAAACATGAGTTAATATCGATAAAATAATTTAAAATTATAGTGTGCGATATTTGATTTTATAATTCGAGTATAATTAAATAGTATAGTATTATAAGTAGTAGTACTAATACATTGAACATGAAATTGAAAAATTGTATGTATAACAAAATCATTGTATATATTATATATATATATATATATATATATATATATATATGTTATTTAATACATGCATCTACATCCTTCAAATAATACAATAAAGGATATATACAAAAAGTTTAGTATAATTATAAGTATGACATAGATTGTATCAGTAGAGATGATGAACTTAGAACTAACTCAGTATTAACTCGAAACTAACTCGGTGGCCAACCAAAATAACTTAGTCAATTTAGATAAAATCTCAAATTACCCTCTTATATACAGTAATAGATGTAAAATACAAGTGTATCTTTTGTAAACAATTCTATCTCCTAATCAACTGTCTCAACACTATTTAACCAGTTTTGAATAGGAAAATTTTAAAATATTGCATTGTTTTTTCTGTCTATTTTTTAAAATGTGACTCTTATTTTGTCTCGTACAAGTAATGAAAACGGGACCTCGATCTCATTATATAATGGAGGAAATTAAATACTATTTCTTAAGTTAATAATAATTTTTGACACATAAACCCTTAATTACCCCCCCCCCCACCCCCAACCCACACCCCCCAACCCACTCAACCAACTGATCGGTGATGGAAGGTCCATTTTTGAACATGCGCAAGCTAGCTTTGAAAGTTTGGTAAAAGCATGCATAGCGCGGCTGCTATAAAAGAATATATATATAAGTAACTCTTTTTGGCCACAAATAAAGTTGATGGTTGAAAAAATTCGAAATAAAATTAGTCTAATGCAAAATTAACATCAGTTGAAATAGTCGGAATTGAGGATAATATGTTTGGTTCTATGGAAAATTTTGTAATAAAAACAGAAGAACGTACGGAGGGAGGCAAAGTAGTCATTGCACATTTGGGACAATATTCAAATGTTGTTATACTTCAAAAAAAACACAAAAAATGTGAGTTTCATTTATCATTTTCATATTTAAAATCTTAATTCAATAATATATAACTTCAAGTGATATTGATATATAGTGAGGTGCATGCTTGATAATTGCATGAATTTTGTTTTGGGTTTTCAATTTGTCACGTTTAAATAATTGTGACAATTATAATAATGTTTCCCATATGAGAGAGTTTATATGGTCGGCCACTTGTTGTTAATTATAAACATTGCAAGATTTGATTAACAAAAATTTTCTTTTAAAAAAATTAAAAAGAAATTGTCCATATACATATGTATTCTTGTTTTTTTAACTGCGAAATATTACAATTATAAAAAGTACAAGATTTGATTCAGTTTCAAATTATATGATTATTATTAATTTTTAAAAGTTATCGACCATTTCAGATATTTTCAAACTCAAAATTAAATGAAACAATAAGACTTACAATAATTAATTAATACTTTATTATGGAGGTAAATCACTAGAGAATAATATTAAAAACGTTTATTATTAACTTGCTATATATGTTAGAAAAAGGAATACACATGTTTGATGTACCATTTAGTCATTTACTAGCTTTTAAATATCACAATCCCTTTGACCATGTTTGTTTGGTTGTTTGGTTGTTTCATGGACTATAATCGATTAAATAGTCATATGTTTGTTTTTTATAAAATTATTCATGGGATAACTTAAAATAATTACATGTTATATTTATTTTGTTCACGATTATTTAAAAAATTGGATAAAAACTTAACGTTTGAACTTTCATACAATTACAACTAATAACAAAGATGTCATATTCTCATTATTTTAAGACTATGTTTGTTTGTAAGGAATATTGTAATTCCGAAATTATAATCCATGAGATTATAATTTCAAGACTATTAATCTTAGAATTATAATCCCGAGATTATAATTATAATTTCAAGACTATATATTAAGTTATTTTATAATTCCTAGACTAATAGTCACAAGTCTTAATTTAAAAACAAACAAGACACTTATATAGGATCAATAGTCATATCCCAAGTATACGCGCTTCAAAATATAAAAGTCAATTCAATTTTCTTAAATCAATTTGAGGCATTTCAAATTCTAATTTAAATGAACAAATTTGGATTTAAAGTCAATATATACAGTTATGAATATTAAGTTAAGGTTTGCAGTACTTCACATATTTAGACATAATTTTTCGATAACTTTTCTTAGTATAAATTTAAATTTTAATGTTATTTCCCCTAATATATATAATTTTTTGGCCTCATGCATGATGACTTGATGACTCTCTTAAATTTAAATAAATCAAAATAAATAATAAAAACATAGCCAATCCAACCGTGTGGTAAACACTATATAAGCAGTCAATTTGCGAATTCAACCATTTTTTTTAAAATTTGGTCTTCAATTCCTTTTAAAGTTCCTTTCTAGATAACCCTTGACCTAGATTGTAAAGAAAGTGTATAAAAGTATATATAAGCTCACTTTTTCAATGCATTATAAATTTACTTAACCATATTTTTATTTATAATTAATATTAAAGGATTTAATATATATATATATATATATATATATATTTATTTATATATTTATATCCTTGGTTGGGTTCACAGATACGACAATAGAAAAGGTTGTTGAGAGAGAGAGAAAAAAACTTAGTTTGCTGAAAAGGTTGGTGAGAGAAAGAAAAACTCCCCTAGCTCAATGTTCAACTATCATTTCAAATAAGATATATATATATATCGGTACTCTTGTCCAGCGAACTTTAAATAGTGAACTAAGAATGAACCAATTATAAAAATGTTTTTTAAGCTATAGCGACGGTTCGAACCATCATCATAGCCACGTCGTGGACTTTGCTAACGAAAAAAATCGTCACTATAGTTGATTTGTTTTTAATTTGATTCACTGTTTAAGGAGAAGAGAACCGTGTATATATATATATATATATATATATATGGGAGCTAATCCATGGCAACCAGTTGACGTAGCAACCTATTTTATTCTAGCCGCTACTCTTTGTAGTGGCTTATGTATCAATTTGAAAGTCAAAGCAATCAAGTACAGTGGGCCTCAGTAGGAGAAAAAAAAAACCCCAAACCGCTACTCCTAGTAGCGGCTCTTTCAATTCATTTGTCCCACTTTTTTTGTCACTTTCATTATATTAACCTTCTAAAATTATATTATTATAATAATAATATTAATTGTTTGATTTATTAATAATAATAAATAAAATTATAAATAATAATTAATTATTTGATTTAATAAATATAATAATATTAATAATAAATAATAATAATATTAATTGTTTGATTTATTATTAATAATAATAGTAATAATATTAATTGTTTTATTTAATTATTATTACCTTAAATTAAATTAAATTAAATTAAATTATTACTATTATTACTATGTGTAGCGGTTGGGGAATAAAATAATAATAATAGTATTAATAATAATAATAATAATAATAATAATAATAATAATAATTTAATTATAAATAAAATTTGACTCTTGACATCGTAATTTGATTCTTTTTGTGGAAGAAACGTTAGAAGTATAAAAATTGAAAACAAGTTTAGAAGGTATATCATTAGAATTTCTAATGACTTCAAGTTATATCATTAGAATTAAATATTAGAATTAAACGTTCTTTAGAATTTCTATGCTCAGCTAGAACACGTTTACTATACTTTCAATAACTTTATGTATGCTCTTTTTAATGTTAAAAATTAGAAACAAATATCATTCTCATATTTCAAAATATGGAATTAATTAATAATATATTTTAGAAGTTAATATCAGATATTTAATATTTGATATTAATACAAATTCTTTTAAATTTTAGAGAACATAATAATAATTGTATATTGTGTAAAATACTACTAATTGATTAGTTACAATTTTCAAAATAAAACGAATCCCATCAACTTTAAAATTTAAAATATCCCATAGTGATTCTAAAGAAAAATAAATAATTAAACATTAGAATTAGAAATATAAAAATTGAAAACAAGTTACAATGATATATATAACTTGAAGTCATTATATATATCATTTTTCTTTTCAATTTTTATATTTCTAATTCTAATGTTTAATTCTAATGATATACATAACTTGAAGTCATTAGAAGTTTAGAAGTATAGAAATTCTAAGGAACTTTTAATTCTAATGTTTAATTCTAATGATATAACTTGAAGTCATTAGAAATTCTAATGATATACCTTCTAAACTTGTTTTCAATTTCTATACTTTTAACGTTCGTTCCACAAAAAGAATCAAATTACAATGCCAAAAGTCAAATTTTATTTATAATTAAATTATTATTATTATTAATACTATTATTATTAATAATAATAATACTATTATTATTATTTTATTCCCCAACCGCTACACATAGTAATAATTTAATTTAATTTAAGGTAATAATAATTAAATAAAACAATTAATATTATTACTATTATTATTATTAATAAATCAAACAATTAATATTATTATTAGTTATTATTAATATTATTATATTTATTAAATCAAACAATTAATTATTATTTATACTTTTATTTATTATTATTAATAAATCAAATAATTAATATTATTATTATAATAATATAATTTTAGAAGGTTAATATAATGGAAGTGACAAAAAAAAGTGGGACAAAGGAATTAAAAGAGCCGCTACTAGAAGTAGCGGCTCGCGATTTTCTTTCTTCTCCTAATGGGGCCCACTGTACTTGATTGCTTTATTGCTTTGACTTTCAAATTGATACATAAGCCACTACAAGGAGTAGCGGCTGGAATAAAGTAAGGTTGCTACTGTCAATCGATTGTCATAAATTAGCTCCCTATATATATATATATATATATATATATATATATATATATATATATATATATATATATATATATATATATATATATTTATTTATGTGTACATATATTATGAGACCGGCTTATTGTATTCATCCCCGTTGAATAGTTCAAAGGTCAAATATAGGAAATTGATATTAACTTATTAATTAGGTTAGATTATATAGAACTTAACTATAACAAAGTAGCTAGAACTAACGAGCATATATGCATGAGAGGCATGGGAGTATTTTCTCGTATTTGTGATTCTTAAAAAACATGAGAACATTTCTCCTAAAGTTATTGTAGGAGCTTAATTAATTAATTAAGTAGATGTTTTAATGTAAATTTAATGATAATTTTACCTTTTTGGTATAAAAAATTAATTATATTGATTATTAATAATTATGAAGTAACAAGATTTTAATTAGTAGAATATTTATACATTTTACAATAATTATCATTATATTGGTTATTGATGATTATTTTTAAGTTGAGTTTGTAATGTACTAAATTTTCTTTAAAAAAATTAATAATGGCCTTCTATTTACACTTTTTTGGTATAAAAATTAATGAAATAAATGTTAAAATGATACTCAATATTACACATAAGCATTTTTAATCACATATCGCTGTCATGACATCAATTTTTGACGTGATACTATCAATCAGATGTAATTAGAAAAAATTGATAAGACAAACCCCAAAGTGAAAAAAATTAAAAATTTAATCCCTTAATTGAAAAAATTAAGAAGAAAATCTTCAAAATGAATTTTAAAAAAATTTCAGTGTATTAATCCGTATTTAGGCATAGACTATAATACTTTCATAATATATATCAAGCCGCCAAATAATTGATCTACCACGAGACACAGTCCCGAATCTAGAGGTAGGCCACAAGCTCAAATAATCACGCTCCCAACAATATTAACTATAATTTTAATTAACAATTGACCTTTTTATTGATTTCATTCTCACCATATACAAAATACAGTAACGCTTTCACCACCAAATTCAAATTATATATATATAGGATAATGATTGATAACGTATATTTGTCATGATTTAAAAATAGACAAATAACATCTAAAGCGTCTGTTTCAATGATTAATGACTGTGATTAGAAAATAGGACACGACATCCACTAATAGTATTCGTGGACGGACTAAATAAATAATTTAGACCATTCTACCCCTAATTAAACAGTCCGCTAGTATTACTAGCAACCGAGTATTTTTACTAATATCAGATGCTGATTAATAAATCCTAAACCATATTTAGTAAACCCTAAACCCTGATTAATTTTTCATATTATCTCTACATTAAACACTTACTTGTTTCTCTTTTATTTTTTCCAAGAAGGCTAATATTGAGACTTTATAACTATTTTTGTTCAAACAAAGCACTAATTTTATTTTTTAATATTTGTGTTTTCTCCTAAAACATCAATTAAAAAAGAACGGAAGGAGTAATATTTAAGGTCTGCTTGGCAATGACTTATTTTAAAACGAAGTTAAACTTAAAATGAATTATAAGTCGTTTTCAACTGAGACTTAAGTAAAAGTTAAATATATAGAGCTTTATTAATTTGCAATATATATATATATAGAAAATGATTCATAACACGTACGTACGTGCTATGGATAAAAAATAAGCATACATCATCATTACCGTATAAAATAAAAACGGCCAATATAAAATTGTCCTTCCCTACTATTAGTAACGGACGTGGTTCAAAATTTTATTATGTCTACTAATAATAGTTGTGGGCGCCAATCAGAATAGTTTTAATCTCCTTCATCTCTTCCACTCGATTTATTATTTAGGGTTTGTTCTCCTTAGAGCTGCAAACGAATCGAACCGTTCGTGAACCGGTTCAATTCGGTTGGAGTTCGAGTTGAGCGCCTAATCGAGTCGAGTTCGCACAAGGTGTTCCGTTCATTTTCTCGATCGAACATGTTCGCGAACCATGTGGTTCGGTTTACCTGTGTTCGCGAACGGTTCGAGTTTGGTTCGACTCGGTAAGTTCGGGTTTGATTCGATTGTTCGATATAGGTTCGATGTGTTCGATTTCTTATATATATGTTCACTTTAAATTGTTTCTAAAATTTTACATATAAATAATTGGTTTTGGTTATTTCATATTAAATTCTAATGTTTGTCTTAGCAATAATGGTTAAATTTGTAGTAATTTTTTTTTATTACTTAAACATCTTTTTGTGTTTTTAATAATTGATTATAAGTAAATATTTTTATTAAATAATTAATAAATAATAATGTGTACTTCTTCACCTCTAAATTATAATGAAAATAATTTTAGTATTTTCATAAGAATTTTAACAATGATTGTTGGATTATTACAATTTACATCCCTAATAATTTAATAGATTATAAGTTATAACCCATGTCATAAATCACATAAATAAATTCACTAATCATCATGCAATGACAATTTGACATTAATTAAAAAAATGATACAATACATTTGCTTACATTTACACGAGTTATTAAAATTGTCAAATCGAGATAGATAATAGAGAAATCAAGTCATCAAAGTATCGAAACTTCACAAATAGAGTAATAGTCATTGTACAATTAGTCGATTATTACTATTGTATATTAACATCAACTATCAATTATATCATTAAAAGTGTAAACTTAACTTTACCAATTTTTGAATTTTTTTAGTGTTATAGTCTTATAACAGACCTGTGATGTATATATCAGACTGCGAGACAGAGTGATTGACTAACTTTGATTTATCATTTACGCAATTAAGTAATCATATTTAGTGTAAAAACTAAAAAGTTATTGAGAAAAGTCCAATTAAATAATATGTCACAGACTCACAGTACCGTTTGCATGAAATTAAAATGAGCTATTAATTTAAATTAGAATAAGCAATTTTTTTTAAAAAAATGAAACAAATTCTCCAAATAGCTTTGAGCCTTTTATCTTAGAATCGTAGTTAATTTATTTAGTTTTAAACAATATAATTATGAAAATTATAACTTTTTATAAAGTAATTCTCAAGATTTATTGTATTCAAAAGTTAATTACCACATCCCTTTTGAATTAAAAATATTTCCTATCGACTTTGAAAATTCAAACTTGACTTGATCAATTGATCTTATTATTTATATTTCAGAACAGATGAAATATTTGATACTAATACATTTAAAGGTTAACAATATTAGTCTATAAGTCTATTAGATATTAAATTAATCTAAATCAACTAAATTCACGTTATTTTAAATCTTAGAATTTTACAATTTCATTATAAAAAAATCTTAAATAAGACTCTTTTTATGAAATAGATAAAATATTATTCATTTATTCTATACTAATTATGAAATAAATTATAATATTGACCACTAGTCCACTACTACTAATTTAATATTATATATATATATATATGATAATATGATATATATTATATATTTATATCCTATTCCTAAATAAGTTAAAATAACAAAACTAATACAAAATAACAAAATACAAATAACAAAATTAATATTAGTTGTTAACTTTTAAGTTCTAAGTTCTAACTTTTCAGTAATTATTTTTGGGATAAATGATGATTATAATATTTGGTCTAATTTTTGATTGAATTACTTAGAGTTAGAAAAGATATTTTTGGTATTTATTTAACTGTTTTTAATTTGCTTCTGAATTCTCAGTTTTTTCAGTTCAGTGCATTAGTAAATGTTCGCGAACTTAATTTATTCGATTATGTTCGCGAACAACTCGATCGTGTTCACGAACTTGATTAAGTTCGATCGAATTCGTGAACACCAATCGAACCGAACTCGTACATAACTTCTAGTTCGATAGAGTTACTCGAACCTGTTCGAGTTCGAGTATAAGTACTCGAGTTCGGTTCGAGTTCGAGAATGTTCAGTTCGGTTCGGATCGTTTTCAACTCTAGTTCTCTTACATCTTTTTCGCTTGATTTATTAATTATAGTTTGAAGTTTATTAATTAGAATTTAGAGTTTATTAACTCATTTATAAAACAAAATAGAGTGAATAATCTCTAAACCTTAGTTTATTAACTCAATTGATTATGTGGGTATGCATCCACAGTATAATTAAACGATTTAAAATAATAATATTAATAATTCATGAAAAAGTATATTTTTGGGTGATAGTAGTTTACCATACTACTAAACTGAAAACATATTTTTATAGGAGTTTACATGAAACAATAATATATTCTTAGTATTTATAATTTTTTCCAAATAAGATATTTTTTTTGAACGAAAGAAATAGTACTCAAGTTACTAGTAATAATGTAATGATGAAATGAGAAATTGTCAATTTATACATCAAAAAATTGAGTTCTTACTTATAATGACAAAAAATGACAAATAAGACTTTTTATTTATATGGGAGGAAGTAAGAAAAATGATATACATGTCAACAAATATTTGATAAAGTTAGATTACGATCAACATGAAAGTCAGCACCGGCCCTGGGCTAAAGCCCAAGGTACCCGAGCTTTAGGTCCACTAAAATTGATAAATTTTTAGGACCCCCAAGAGGTATTTGTGTTATGTATATATATACCCAAACAAAAGAGCCCGGCCCACGTCAATTTAAATTTAAAGGCCCACAAAAAATTTACTCAATGAAGTAGGCTCATTTTTTTTGTCGTCGCTTTAAGCCCGATGAAAGTACATACAATAAGATAGAATAATTTAAAATAAGATCCTTCTTAATTCCTACTTATCTCATATATGCACGTACACATCACAATCATAATTCACTTTCGCACTAGAGAAGTAATTTTGCATCATCCAATTTTCCAGGTCGATGCAGCATAAAGAGTTTCATGGTAAAATTTATAACCTTTAGGCTTTATATTTTATCCCATCTTTATCCATACATTTCATATTCTATGCAAACCTTAATATATATAAAAAAAACAAAAAAAAACAAAAATAGGGCAACAAAAGAAGGATTATCTTTTGACGGGGAGTATAATTTACATTCCATTTGGGCTAGCCATCTTCATTGTTCAATTGTGGCCAGCACATTTAAACAATGAATAACATTTTCCAATAATATAATAAAAGTCCCAAGTTTTAATAATATACAAAAATATACAAATAGGGAAAAATAACACCATTCCATCTTGAAGTTCTTGCCCCCATTAATAGGAGAGGTATGAAATCATATTTAAACTAACATCAAGACAGCTAATTGGGTAAAGTGGATGATTACTGGGAAGAAAAAGTCCGTGTGAACAAATTACATACAGGGTATACATTTTAAGATTACAACACAGCAGATTCTCCCAGATCCTCCAATGTACACCAATAACTCATCTCTACAAAACCTATAATCCCAAGAAGAAAAGAGAAAAAAAAGTTTTATAGACTACAATTTCGTCGAACCTGTACTGTTGGACTTGATCTAGAATCAAGATTCAAAAACATAATCCCCAACAACCGGATGTTGATGAATTTGATAATCTGATGATGGTTACAATATAATTGGTATATCGCATCTCAAACTCCAACCCATTTGACCCATTTGAAAAACTTTCCAACTCTGAATGGTAACTCGTAGTCTTTAGCAACAGCAGGCTCCCTTCTTGCAGCATTGGGTTCAGACCACACATAAACTCCACGTTCTTGCCGACTGCCTGGAACAGTGTTGTCCAGGACTACTGCTACTAGGAATGCTATCACCATGTGAAGTGAGAACAACGTATTCATGACATAGTTTAGCTGCAAAGAAAATAATTCAGCAACTTTAATTAAATATAAACAAGCTTTTTATGTTTCACCAAAAAACAAGGGAAAAAAACACGTACCTGTCCAGAGGTGGTGTGGAAAGAACCATGAGAAGCTACAATGTACGGTTGAAAGTAACTTGGAACAGGCAAGTTGCTATTTGGAGAGACACCGTATTGCTGAAAGTAAGCTGGCACCGATAGAGAGAGAAACAAAGACAATCCTACTATGATGATGTTCCTGGAACTTCCAGCCTCACTGTAACGTAGATTGGACAAGCCCAATGCCGCAAGCATTGCCCACATAAAGCACAGTAAAGCTGCAACCATGACATCAGGAATTGAAGCAATAAACCCTCCAACTTTACCTATAAGCATGGCAGAAATTGAATTCAGTATGGTTAGGCATTGTACACGGGGAGCCTCTGAATCTCGTTTTATATACATCTTGTTGTATTACAATAATTTTCTTATAGATTGACATATTTTTTTACCAAAGCCAAGGCAGCTGTGATCTATTTAGATAATGAATAATAAATCTTAGGCCAAAAAAGAAAAAAGAAGAAAAAAATAGCAGACTAAAACTCATGTGAACAGTTTTCACAATCCAGATGATGTGCAGATTAGGCAGTAAGCCACAAACCTTCAAATTAACTACTCTTTGGGTGGTTATTTAACCATCCAAATAAAAAAATGGTCACACTTGCGATATCACACTGAATAAAAGTACAAGCATCTTTCATAAAAATATTAAATAAGTCTTCAACTAGTGCTATGACATGAATATGTACATTCAACCAAATCAAAACAATAGCGTCAGCACAAAAGCACAAACACATACCAATAAGAGACAAGACAATCAGGACACATGCACCCAACTCAACTGATCTGCGGCTTCCCATTTTCGTAACAGCAATAGTATGCACATTTTCGGTTAGAGTCGTGGACCCAGTTCCAGTTCCCCATAGACCAGCCAAGATGCTAGTAAGACCTTCAAGACCAATCCCTCGACTTAGAACACCTGGAGTTGGAGGTCTGGATGCAACCAACAATGATGATGCATGGTATGACCCAACCTAATAAGTTAGAAACAAACAGCGAGGAATTGTTAACTATCCAACATTACTATACATGGCAAATAAGAGCTTTACACAGCATTCTTTAGTAACTTTTCAGTGAATCGAAATTTAAGACACTGGGAATATTACATTAGAACTAGCAGTAAGCAGAATAGCCAAAATGCACAAATGGACCGAGGCTATAGACCTTGCCCAGTGGCCAGGTTGCCGACTGGCCAACTCATACTGGCATACTGCCAATGAAATAAATATGCTTTCACACTCAATGGAATCGATGCACGTTATAAATAATACACCCTACTTCAACAAATTAAATGCAGTATTCTAAAAATCCCCACCTAGGCGCTAAGCCCCCCATGGCGCCTCGCTTAGGCCCAAGGCGGCAAAAAAAATCTCTCCAAGAAATTAAGCGGGGCATAGACGGGTTAGGCGGGGGGCCTAGGTGAAGAGGTTTTTATTTTATTTTAATAACTACCCAAACCAGATCTTGATATATTTATTTTTCTAATGATTTACCATATTCATAATAAAGGTTATAGCATATCAAATCACAACAAGAAGTGAACAAGATCAAGTAAAAATGGATAATTTTATTATAGTTATAATTTTTTAAACTTGTACCAACTTCAAATTATATAAATGATGATACATTTGTAATATTTAGTTTAATTCAATATAATTCTTAAATTTATATTTAGTTTATGAAGTTTTAATATTGAATTGAATTCTTGAAATTTTAAATTTTATTATTTAATAACAATCTTATTTATGAATAAAACTAATACGTTAAAGATATGTTTGAACTTTGAACAATTGCATATTTGTGTTTGAACTTTGACATTGGCAATATGAATATATATTTCTACTTTAAGCAAAGGCCTTTATTATCTTTATTATAGATTATTTTGCTTTATATTATTGTTTTATTTGGATAAATATAAAATAAAATATTAAAATTGGCTTAAAATAAAAAATCCCGCCTAGGCCCCGGCTGCCCACCTTTTAGAACATTGATTAAATGTTGACATTACTTAAAATACAGATCAACATTCCATATAAATTGTTAATAAACTTAAGAATAATGATAATATTAGTTAAAACCTTTTAAATTCAACTTGTTATGAAATAGAGTGTTGTTACTATTACCAAGCTGCATTCTCCTCTCTTTTTTCTTGGCCGATGCCAAGCTGCATTCTCTATCTATATAATAATTTTTGCGTTCTCTATTTGTTTTAAATTCATAATCTATAACTCCAAATATACAAGTGTATCTAGAAGATTACAGAAAATCAGATGACATAGAAGATATAATCTGATAGAAAAACAAGTCTGGAAGAAATTGATGCTACTCTAATGACAGTTGCTTAGGGAATAGGGTGGGCATCACTACATAGCTTAGGAGAAACTCGAAAGAACAGCCTTGAATCGCCTAAATCAGGTCACCATTCTTAACACTCAGCTGTCACAGGCTTCAAGAAAGCCCAAGAAACTGCTCAAACCAATTATTATGTAGTTTAACAGTATGATTCTCATAAAAAAATTAAAAAATGTAAACCCACCAAATAATAAGAGATAAATTGCTTTCCAATATCATGTATTAACCTATAGGCTATAACACTTGTCCTACAATTTATACGATGTGAGGAAACTTTCAGGTTTTATTTAGTTTTGGTACCCACAGCCTTCCATAATTTAAAATCACCATAATGAGTTGACACCATGATAGAAAATAAAACATTTTGCACAAAACATAAAGAAATTTACATGAATGCAAGACAGCTTACCGAATCTACAGATGAAATTATGGACACCACACACATCACAAGAGCCATTTTCCAGCGGAAAGACAGGTGTGCCCCATTGTAACGGATAAGGAAATCTAAACCATGGAGAAGATTTTAATGCCTGAGAAGAATCAACCCGACAGTGCTTCATTCTAGAAATGTGCTTTCTGCAATGCTCTGCTATTATATTTGAGGCTGGTACATTTACATCACAGCCATTATAGCTATAGGCTCCTGCTTCAGTCAATAGGAAAGCAGCAGCCCATGTGATAGCCAGTCCCAATGGTACCTGGAGACAAATTAAATTCTGCAAGTTATGCTTACAGAAGGTCTGATGGAAAATAAAGCAATAAACCTTATACTCAAAAATAAATCCCACGATTCCAAATAAAAATTAAAAGCAAAATTTGAAGTCAACCTTTTTAAGAAAACTTTGACTTCGATTTAATCAACAGATAAATATCAAACCATATGTTAATCTCATGAGATATGATAACTTGGTTCTCAAAGTGCACTCGTTTATTTAAGAAGCCTCAGAAAAGGAAATTTTGACTCTTAATTTGGACAGGAGTGTTTGGAGGCAGAGAGACAAAAAAGGAAAAACATACATATACACATTGCAATAAAAAGCTGAAAATAATTATTTAAACTTACCGCATATATTAGAAATACACGATGACCAAAAACAGAAATCTTCCTGAGGTACTGCAAAATGACAAGATGGTTAGAAGTAGTGTTACTGTTATGTAGAAATATTTAGCCTGTTTTGACATTTCAAAGCAGCAATAACAGTTCGGTGATGGCATTCCACCAAAAAGAAAAGTCATGTTTGTATAAATTTTAAGGGTAAAAAAAAGTAAGAGGAACTTCACCAAACTTACAAGAGAAAAGATAATAACAACTAATATCTGCACTACACCAATCTCTAGACATTTGCCAACTTGTGAGAAGCCATAACTATAGAAAGAAAGTCCAACAGCAGCAATAGTTGGGGAGACAACCACTGGATTAATCAACCTGGAATGGAAGAGCAATGAGCTTAATATGAGTTGTTTGACATGTTGAAAATCAATACGATTAAGTTTGGAATTACTTCGCTATTTAAAGAGAATCAAAACCCTAATTTCATTTGGGGAACAATAAAAATAAGAATAATACTACAGACTCAAACTATTCTACAAATATTTTACAAACGGTTGATGTGACATACTCCACCTCAGCTTTTTATGTGAGACCGAAGACAATATTGAAGCAATTTGTTGATCAATATGCTGAGATGGAGTATGCTACATCAGCAATTTATAAAATGTTTGTAGAATAATTTGTGTCTGTAGCATTACTCTAAAAATAATAAAAGATTAAAATACCCAAACTAGATAATAAATTTCGTAACCAATTACATCAATTTCACCCAGTTAATATGAGTTGTTTGACATGTTAAAAATCAATACGATTAAGTTTGAAATACTTCGCTATTTAAAGAGAATCAAAATCCTAATTTCATTTAGGGAACAAAAAAAGTAATAAAAGATTAAAATACCCAAACTAAATAATAAATTTCCTAACCAATTACATCAATTTCACCCAGTTAAATATAATAAAATAACCAAATAATAATAATATAATATAAGGATTCCTTCTTGGCTTTGGACATATCGACATATCAACACAATCCCCTGCAATAGCGTTAGTTAAATCATATCAACCATGGATCTTATTTTGAAAATCTTAACGAGAGCTTTCCAATGATATATAGATTGATAATTTTGAATTTGTAGCATTTTTTTTTATAGAATTTTAAAAATTGATTGAAGAAAGAAAAAAAGGTTGGGATAGGAGAGAGAATGAATGGCTTAACTTTCTGAGTTTTTTAACGTACAAAACTATCTACAAGAACTTGTTGCGGATAGTAATGTGAAGATATTCTAATCTGGGCCGTCTAACATTACAATGAACGGCAGGAGATGATGGGTTGGCTAGGAAATGATCTATAGCCATCGGTAGCTATAGATCACTCCCCTTATGTGTGTGTGTGTGTGTGTGTGTGTGTGTGTATATATATATATATATATATCCAAAGTAAAAGTGACTTCATTAATATACGTGTTGTGTTACTCGGACTCACATGTTTTTGATGGAGTACCCGTGTCTGCACGATCCGACACGGGTGCGGAATTTGTGTCGGGTGGGGCACTTTCAATCCGGATACGGCACTTTCAAAATCCCTAAAATCTATTTGCGATTCAGAAAGGGAAGAGTCAAGAAACTTTCAAAATCCCTAAAATCTATTTGCGATTCAAAAAGGGAAGAGTCAAGAAAGACTGAAAGAGAGGCAGGGAGCAAGAGATTGAGACTTACCTACGAGGCTACGACTTGGGATCTATCGACTCTGGTCATCAAATTTTCCAGGTACATCTTCTATTCTTCTCCTCTTCTTCTTCTATTCTTTTATTTGTCTGCCATAACGAGAGGAGGAAGAAGAAGAGACGGGATATAAAAAATCCCCTGGAAAAATACAATTAGGTATCCCCATAGTTTTTATAATTTTTTAATTTAGTCCCCGGATTTTCTAAAAGTTCAAAATAGCCCCTGAAAAATTATATATCAGTCCCTGTAGTTTTGTTTTCTTCCATTTCAGCCCTTGAAGTTTCAGTTCTGCCCTTATTTCTTTATATTTTTGCACTTTAGTTCCTAGAGAAAAAAACTTGGTGATACAATTAGAAACATTATTGTTAAAAAATCATAACATACAGTATCCTCGCACCCGTGTCGAAATTCGAATCCATATCCGCATATCCTCTATTTTTTGACTTCAAGTGTCCAACACCTAGATTCGTACCCACACCCGACACCCGCACCGGAGTCCGAGTAACATAGTATACGTGCTATCAATACAAGAGACATCCTTTTAAAGGTTGAAAGAAGTAAGATTTTGATTCTTCATCTCAATCACAACCTAACATTTTTCAATATAAATTGATAAGAGATGATTAACCAAAACCCAAACCCAATCCTACATTTTAAACATCATGCTACATTACACCATTGTACTTGAACGAAATTTGGTCCAAATAAAGGGAGGAAACAGAAATAGGAAATAAAAAGAACTACTAAAAGACATCATAGCTATAATAGCACAATTGTGCAAATTAGGCATAAAATCAAAAGGAGTTATTGGGTACATTGAATAAGTTCAAAGGTTACTGATTTTTTTTATTTTTTTTTGGGGGTGGGGGGGTGGGGGGGTTGGGGGGAGGGGGAGAGAGAGAGGGGGAAGAAGAATACACTTGTAGCATGTAGCATTAGTTCCATTAGCAATGGTATGATAGTCGTGCAGTTACAAGCCTTTGAACAATCAAAAAGGAATTGCTCAATTTTATAATCAAGCTACATTTTGTTGATGAATATATCATAGCATTGCATGCTAAGCGGCTAAAGTAATGGCATTAAGAACAAAAGAAAAAGGAAGAGATAAGCTTTCTATTCCTACTTTTTGTTATCTATACAAGCTTATGTACATTTTCAAATAAAAATTTAGTGGAAATAAAGAAATCCCTACCTCAAGAATAATGTCATCAATCCACTATATCCCAGTATTGCTTGAAAAGCTGAAGCAATAATTATTGCCCCCTGCAGTTCCTTCATAATATGCTTGAAATTCTGCAATGTGAAATGTTTTTCAGGATTGCGAAAGGTATTCACCACAAGAATAAGTTATTCCACCAGAATGCAGTTCAATGAAGTTTTACCAAAAGCATTTACTCAAGCATATATAGTATATCAAGGATCTGATTGAATTGGATATTGGATCCACATCCTCGACACTGATAATTCAGTATGAACAACATATTTTCTTTTATCATAGATGGTTGAAGGGTATAACACACACATCTATATATGTATAATATATATATATATATATATACATATATCATTCTTTATTCACTTGCACAAAATAAATTTTGTAGCGAGTCGGAGTTCCATAATCCTTGCACAACAGATTCTTCAGAGACGAACTATACTCTAACCTCTGAGCAAGGAATGAGAAAGGTGAATTATCATCTCCTTAAACAACTTTTATTCATGAACAGGTTCTTGTCCTAATACCAAATAACTATCGTCTAAATTAAAATATTATCAATATTTGCTAAAGTTCACAAGTTCCAACAATCTACTCGATAAAAATAATTATTGCCTACTCCTACATACCTATTTAGACCATTCCATCCAAAACACTGACTTAATTCCCGTCAATAAATCTTGTTCAGCAGAAAGATCTGGCCTTAGTAAAATGTCCAAAACCTAAGCAACCTAAGCTTGCCTTAAATGAATTTATCCAATAGACCGTTTACATGAATAAAATGTTATTGATTGTGACTAATTTTGGCACCACTTTAGTTGTTGAAGAGAGAACATTTTAATAAAAAAGAACCCAAAACCTTCTCCTGGGTAACTAAAGTGGGACCCAAAATTAGCCACTAACAAAAGTATTTTATCCACTTACATGGGTAACTAATAAATCGCATATATGATTAAAAACGATACTAAGACATTTAGGTATGGGAAATCTGAGAGAAAAGGAATGGCAACTAAATTGGCCAATTGGGAGGGATTGAGTATGTAAAAATTCCTAAACATCAACAAATCTGTTACACTTTCCTAGTAGCACATCATTCTCACCCATTAGCAATCTCTTCCATAACCATGGTTGTCATTCTAGCCATCATATATAGATTATCTCAGTTTCCAAAAAATGCTTATTGTTTCAAAGAGGACTGGTAAAATATAGATGAGATCTACCCTAAACTACATGATATAGAAAGGAATAGTGTGAGATACCACTATAGAATATTGCTATTTTTCTGAAGCATGCTTTTTTCCCAAAAATTTCTTTATCTTTTATCCTCACTACAAGTTCTGTACAAAAATAAGTAAAAAAAGTTATGACCCTATGAAATGCACACCTTTATTAGGTCGTATCGATCTAATTCTCTTTCTTGTAAACAAATGTATGGGCAACAAAAGATACTTTCACGTATTCTTATGTTTTGAAAAAACTTTTCAAGTTCATGCCTACAAAATACTGAAAATAGTACCATTTGATGCATAGTTAGTTAATTGTATGGAATATATGCATTTTACTTATTTTACAAGGGGAAACACCTAGACTAGAAACATACATTTCCATTTAATCCCATGAACTCAGGGGAGTTAATTATCGCAAGCGCTGGAGCAAGAAATACAAAAGATGGACCCTGTATTAAGGGCAACCTTGATCCAAAGGATGTATGCAGAAGTGTTGTCATTCCTGATACAAAAAGCACAGTCGAGACCACCTTCGAAGTATCCTCCTACATCCACTAATTTCCATCAGGTCAAATCATTTATGATAATCTAAAATAAGCAAGCTTCAAAAGAAATGTTAAGGAAATAGATTACAAGTGCTCACATAGGTGCCACCCATTGCCGGAACTATGACGAGCGGAATAAGAATCAACGATCCCAATATCGAAAGATAATGTTGGAATCCATACAAACCAATGGGAACTGAAATACAAAGAAACATATGTAATCCATTTCAGTGTAAACTTCAACATACTAACATAATTCCATATGGATCAATGGAAACATAAATACAAAAAAAGGATGGACGGTGTTACTTTTATCATTTAAAATTTTGTTAATTCTTTTACTTAAAATTACAAGTTTTTATTGAACAAGCTGTGCATGTAAAAGAACTACTAACCAAGAATAAAAACTAAAATAAAAATAGGAATCCACCTATGGGATGAAGTATAAGTCAAAAAGAAAATTAAGATTTTGCATAGCATCTACTCTAAATCTATCCCATTACATGAACCAACCCTTCAAATGGCAATTTATGGCATGCTACTAAAAATAATCAAACTTAACCCATTTCAGTATTCGACAATATAAAATAACTTATCAAAACAGAAAAGCATTGTAAATTACAATATAAGATACACATGATTTAGAAAATAATATTTTTTTATAAGTAAAAAGTGGAGTAATATATATCCCACATAGTCCAATAGTGACCGAGATACAAACACACACTTGTAAGCCATGTCAATATCAACAAGACTGTTGAAAAAATAAAATATCAGCAAGACTATATAAACCATATAAATAAAAATGACAACTTTTTCATACAGAATAATATATACATAAATATCAATCATATTTAAGTAACCAAATAAAGCTCACCAAGCCCAGGTGTATCTCTAAGCTCATACTTCATATGTGAATGGCGAGAAACAAACCCATCGTCATCAACCGTTTGAGGCAATAACCCTTCATTACTCCTCGCCGGCCTCCGACTCGCCGCTCCATCCGGTAGGGCGGCACTCTTAGGCGGAACTACTACCGCTGCTGCTCCACCGTCGGAGTCTCTCCTCCTCTTCGCCTGATGATTCTTATCTAGAGTCTGATTCTTAACCGGAGTAGGAACTTTATCAGTTTGTAGCTCACCGTTAACGGCAGAAGCTGACGGAGGACGGCCCAATTCGAGATCCGCTTGCGGGGCAGGCTCTTTAGGCTTAGGTTGGACCGGAAGATGACCTGAATCGGTGGCATTGGTCTCGCCGGAGAACTTAGGTCGGAATCCGGTGCGTTTTGCCCATGAAGAGGGCGGCATTGCGGTCGATTCCGGTACTGGAGGCCATGGTCCGGGTCGGGGACGCTTTGTCGGGTCGGAGCTCGCCATTGGTGTAGTAATAGACTAACAGTTTATGAGTCTTTTGTAGTAGAAGTAGTGTAATGTGAACAGATCTGAGCTAGGGTTTAGGGATTTGAGAGAGTGTGAAGGATCTACAAGTAGAGGGGAGTTGGAATTGGTCTGGACTCTGGAGAGAGAAATAGAGTGAAGTTGGAGCGGTGCTATTTACTTTTAGAGAGAGAAAGATGAGAGAGAGAGATAGATAAACAATGTGTTTGTGTTGGTGGTGGAGGTGGTGGTGGTGGTGGTGTAGTAAAGCCGTGTTGTGATTGTCTGTCTATTCCCTTCAATCAGTAATCGGGCGATTGTGATTGTGGTGTTGTTTTTATTATAAATAAATAAATACTTACTACTCTATCCATTTTACAAAAAGAATTTATTTTTATTAATAATAATATATAAAATAGGATTTTTTTAATATGTATCTTTAAGACACATGCTAAGCACAGTTCGAGAGAATATTGCCTTAAATTGTGTGCAAATTTTCTTAAAATTGATGCAAATACAGAAATCAAGAGAATATACACATAGTTCAAGAGAATATTCTTTTAAACTATGTACTTAGCATGTATCCTAAGAACACATGTTAAGAGGACCCTATAAAATAATATCATATCACATTATAAGTTTGTCCACAATTTTAGTAATATATAATTATAATTATTATTAAAATAAATATTTATTACATTTAAAGATAAACATAAAAATTATTATATTTTTAAAGCTTGTAATTTTTTGAGATTGGAGGGAGTACATTTATCAATTAAATTGAATATAGCCAAGGCCACCTATTAGTCACTACAAAAATATCCATTTTTTAATACTAAAATCTTATCATCATCATCATCCTCTTCTCGTCTCCCCCAAACTGAAACACACACAAACACATGGAGGACTGAATTAAGCTACTATACTATAATTCAAAGGGAGATGAGCGTATCAACAATGAGATTACCAGAACTGCCTTTACGCAATACAATTTCACTCACCTCTCATCCCCTCTTCTTCTCTCCTTCCCTTAAACCCTCCTTCTCTCTCCTCATCCTTAAATCCTTCTCCTCCCTCCGTACCAGCACCCCTAAAACCCCCAAACCCAAGCAAAACCCAAACTCTACAAATAACCCATCAAACTCCTCCTCCCCTTCAGCCCCTTGGCTCAACAAATGGCCCTCGCCACACCCTTTAACCCAATCAAACTCTAAGCCCTCAAAACCTATTAAACAATCGGAAAGTCGGAATCTTGATAGTAATAGTAGCGGAAGAACTACTGCAATTGAGAGAATTGTGCTCCGGTTGCGAAATTTGGGGTTGGGTTCTGACGATGAGGACGAGGAAGAAGAGGAGGGAGAAGATGGGCCAATGCAGGTTACTGGGGAGGAGAGATTGGGGGATTTGTTGAGGAGAGACTGGGTTCGGCCGGACACGATTTTAGTTGAGGATGATGAGGATGGCACGGTGTTGCCGTGGGAGAGAGAGGAGGTGGAGGTGGAGGTGGAGGGGGGAAGAGGGGCGAGGAAAAGGGCAGTGAAAGCGCCCACATTGGCAGAGTTGACAATTGAGGATGAGGAGTTAAGGAGGTTGCGGAAGGCTGGGGATGACTATTAGGGAGAGGATTAGTGTGGCCAAGGCGGGTGTCACTGCGGTGGTTCTTGAGAAGATTCATGATCAGTGGAGGAAATCGGAGGTGGTTAGGCTTAAGTTTCACGAGACATTGGCCCGTGACATGAGAACTGCACATGAGATTGTTGAGGTTTGTGAATTTTGTTGAGGTTTATTATATGGAATGTTTGAGTAAAAAACATCAGTTTTGTGAATAATTCCATTTGATTTACATATTGCTTTTATATGCTATTAAATAATTTGATAAAAGTGTCTCAACTTTCAGTAGTTTTCATTGGTCTTTATTTGGTTTTAGTTAATTGCTTTATTTTTTATTTTTTAGTTTTAAACAAAAATACTCTGAACTTTCTGTAAAATGTCTGTGATAATGGTCAGAGAAGAACAGGAGGATTAGTCATATGGAGGTCTGGAAGTGTTATGATGGTATTCCGAGGAAGTAATTATGCAGGGCCTTCTTCACGACCTCAACCAACTGATAGAGAAGGTTATACCCTTTTTGTCTCAGATGTCACCTCTTCTCACAATCTAGTAACAGCAACTGGCGTTGATGATAGTTCTGTTCCGACAAATAGCAAACCAGTTGCTTCAAGCCGTGTTGAGAGCCTGACTGAAGAGGAAGCTGAGTTCAATAGCCTGCTAGATGGTTTAGGTCTGCGGTTTGATGATTGGTGGGGTACAGGGATACTTCCAGTAGATGCTGATTTGCTCCCTCAGAAAATTCCTGCCTACAAGACACCTTTTAGGCTTCTTCCAACTGGAATGCGACCTCGCCTAACAAATGCGGAGATGACTAATTTACGAAAACTTGCTAAATCGCTTCCATGTCATTTTGCTCTTGGTATTACTCTCCTTCCATACATAATTTATTTGGTTTGCCATTACTATTTCTGGCAATGATTTTGTAATCAATTTCTTCACAAAGGGAGAAATAGGAATCACCAGGGATTGGCTGCAGCAATAATTAAGCTTTGGGAGAAAAGCCTAGTTGTGAAAATTGCTGTGAAACGTGGAATCCAGAATACTAACAACTTATTAATGGCTGACGAGATAAAGGTAAGTTGCATATTTCCCACACAATAATTTATTTTTCTCTTTTTTTGACCCTTCTCTTTATTTCTTAGTCAAAGTTGCTGTTTCAAAAAGCATATACTTCCTCTTAAAGTAGAATGTTTAATTTACATTGAATTTTTAGTAGAATAAAGGTTTTTGGAGCTGTTGAACTGCTTAGGAAAGAAAAGCTGATATAAAGTAACAAACAAGACCAGTTCCCTAGTGTGAACTGAACTATGAACCAACAAAAAGTTCTGCAAGGTGTTAAGATGGTTCTTTTGTTCTTGCTGGAGTGTTAGACCAAGAAATTATCCGATTTGTTCTGTTAAAGTAAGGTTAGTGTGAGCTTGGTAAGGGTGAGAAGTGAGAGTCAAGCACCATAAACTTTTTTTCTGCATGTTCATGTTTTGTGACGAGCTACTGTAATATTCCATAATCCTTATATGATTAATAAAAAATGTTTTGGTGTTTGAAATTATGTGTTATGTGTTTGAATGTGAGTGGTTTCATTATAAGTACAAGTATAGAATTTTTTTGTAAAACTTAACTAGCAAATCACTATTCATAAAGACGCTAAATCACTATTCATAAAACGTAAAGTCAACTTTGGGAAAGTCAACATTTTTGACTAATCGGATTAGTTAGAAAATCTAACTAGAAGACTAGAAAGTAAACTAAGTTGGATTAACCAAACTAGGTGGAATTTGGTTAGGATGTAGAGAAAGTGAGGGTTTTTTGGCCATTATGGAAGTATATAATACTTACAAACTTGTAAGTATTGTTATTTGCTTTGAAGAGTTGGTCATCAATTTGGTTTTTTCTTGCTTTAATGTGTTGTCAATCCTAGGATGGTGAGTTGTGGCTTATTAATTTGCTTGTGGTGTTGGCTTGTTTTAAGAGGTGAGATGTGGCCTCATTTCTTGCTTGTGGTGTTGGCCACTTTGGTTGGTTATGGTTAGATGACCCTTATGCCCTAGGTCTTGCTTGCCTATAAATAGAAGCCGTATGCCATGTTATTTTCCTTCACCAATTCACAAGAATTATAAGAGAGAACTATAGTAAGATCAATTGCTAATTGAAGGAATGTGTTTAAGGTCTTGCATAATCAAGTTAAATGTAAAGCTTGCAACTTCAAGAGGTAATTTACGACTTGTGTAGTTCGTTAATTTATCAATGTATAGCATGCTAAAGAATTTGTATGTCAATAACATGTTAAGCTAAGCTAAGCGATGTCTTAATTCACTTAATGAATGGTGTAAATTATGAAGATGTTAGTATAGATAAGTAGTAAAGCTTGATAGATTAAGCAACCTAATGGATTCATTAGACAAACCTATTTTGGATCAAATAAAGCATGATTACATGTTAATATTAATTAAATCAAAGTATACTAAATTTGCTAAAGAAATGCCTTAAACCATTTAATCAACCAAAGTAAGATTTAAGCTATGTAAAACCTAGTTTTAGTAGTTTTTGCAAGAGGTGTGCAACCCCATGTGTTTGGATTTGATCATGAAATGAATGTCCAAGTTATAGAGGGAGAAGTTACGAACGCGTAGGATCAAGAATCACTCAAAAATTCCTTAAAATAAATTTGTTATGAATTAAATAGCGAGTTAGGGTTAAGTTGAAAATGATTCTACTAGTGAACAGTCAAGGGGGCTGTTTTTGGACTTGTTGAGTTCGAAAATTTTGGGGTTTATACCACTTATACGGGTAGTTAGACCATGTTATACATAGGTCACCTCGAAAGATGGGCCAATTCCAAATTGATATGAATTAGTTATGAATTAAAAAAGTTTTGTAACCGGTTATCGTAAAAGATAAAGTTATGAAATAAAATTCATATATAATGCTAGTTAAGGTGAACTAAAGTAAGGAGTCATATTTTGACTAAATTGTATGCTGACCTCGTGAATTATTTAGGTTGATCAAAAGACGCAAAAATTAGCGCAAACTATAGAAGTGGAATCAGGTAAGTTTTTCGTACTATGTGCAAGTTTCTAACTGTTTTTATGTGCAACGATGTGCTATAAAGCTGTTTATAATTTCAGTTGTCGTGTGAAGTTAGTTGTGATATGTGAATTACTTGTATAACTTGAGTATTGTGAACTCTATAACTTGGGCAGTGTGAACCCTATAACTTGGGCAGTGTGAACCGTATAACTTGAGTACTGGAACTCTATTATCTGTATAAACTTGAGAAATGTGAAATGTGTTATCTATTAGACTTGTTGAGCATTTGTGCTCATTCTTGCGAATAAAATCTTATTTGCATGTTAAGGAAGAATTACTAACATAATCTGGCAGTAAAGAGAAAGTGAAAGAAGAGTAGTTAGGTCCAGTGAGATTATATTATTGTTATCTTCTTTTCATGTAATAGAACTTAAAGTTATAATAACTTTGGAGATATGATTAAAAGAATTGCGAATTATTATAAGAATGTAGTGTTTGTGTACTGTACATTTAAACTAGTAGATGTACGAGTCATTACTATGATAAGATAACATTATTGATAATGTCTAGAAAATCTGTTGAGGTCTAATCGCGTGCCAATAAGAAAAATTCTTATCGGAAAGCCCTCTCTTTCCTGGAAACTGACTGGTAGCTAATATTGAAAGTATAGGATAGATAAATGGTGATGAAGTTGAGAAGAAGGGTTTAGTGTTGGATTGAGGTTGAAGTTATGGAATACTCAAGAGAAAGTAGGGTTGGAGGAGTTGCATATTTAATGCATTAGAATAAATTGTAATTTTTATGACTTTGAGATGTAACCGAAAATTGTAAAGTTTTCGATTCTGGAATAAAGAATATGATGTTAAGTTTTTAATTAAATGAGTTTTTACCAAGTATAATATTAGTGAATATTAAGTAAAGATGTTGCGATCCAGGGATGGAGGTAAAGAATTGATGTAATGTCTGTAATAGACTAGTTAAACCAATAGAATTATTAGTAGATTTAATAGATGAAGTTATATCGTCAGCACCAGATCAGGGGTTAAGGAGACTCGGATTTGGAGGCTGTGACATCTACTAGATCTTTGTCTGCTAAAAGAAAGTGCACAATACACTCCATATCACACGCCAGACCTGAAACTTTATTCTTAAGCATGCTTCAAATTTTTCCTATCCCCCTCTTTCCATCTCATAAACCAAGAAATTGGGAAAATAATAACAGGTTGGTGCTTGGATGAATAAGTTATAGCGCACACAAAAGAAGGGAGAGAGACAGAGAGACAAAAGAGAAAGTGATGTAGGACAACCTTTGTAAAACGAATTCTAACCTTTCATCCAATACATCCTCGATACCATGTGTTGTAGACCATGAAAAAACAAGAGAATGTGTAGGTGGAACATGTAAAGTGGGAATAAGTACAGGCTCAACAGGGTTAGTAGATGAAGAAGTAGGAGATGGGGTCGACGAAGCAGAAGGTCCATGATATGGAGTTAGATCAGCCACATTAAATACAGGACCAATACCCATATTACTAGGAAGATCTAACTCATAAGCATTAGCACTAACCTTCTTTTTAACATGAAATCCCTATCCGCTTAGCATGATCTTTGTTCCATGTGCCCAGAGGTAACCTCTCGACACGGTGTCGAAGCATCACCTGATCATTCTCATTGAACTCTTGGTACTTGTGATGAACATCTGCAGCACCTCTTTATTCATACAAAAATAGAACTATATAAAGATAATAAAAATGGATTTCAATTTCTAATAAGAATTTATAAAAAATGCAGCAGACTTATAACTTTCATTGCTGAAATTAATTTTTTATCTTATCTCAGCATGCAAATTATGAATGTGTCATGCAAAAGTTTACTCACTGGCTCTATATGCAGAGGGAAGAGGGACCAAGTCAATAGATTTCTTAGGTTGATAACCAGTGTAAATCTGAAAAAGACTCGCCTCGGTAGATCGATTAACTAAACTATTATAAGCAAACTCAACCATAGGTAAAACTCTATCCCAACTAGACACGTGATCTCCTATAAAGTATCTAATCCAAATCACCTAGACTCATATTAACTATCTCAGTTTGACAATCAGTCTGTGGGCGATAGGCAATGGAGAAATTAAGTGTGGTATTTAGTTTATTCCATAGGGTTTTTAAAAATAAATCATGAATTTGACATCCCGATCAAAAACTTTAGATAAAGGCAAACCACGTAGCCTCACAATCCCACTAACGAAAATTGATGCAATGTGCAAAGCATCATCGATTTTGCTGCATGGAATAAAATGTGACATTTTAGAAAAACGACCCACTAAAACAAAAACGGAATCATGACCTCTAGGGGTCTGCAATAACCTCAAGACAAAATCCATGTTAATATCCTCCCAAGGAGCATGGGGTACCGGCAAAGGCGTATAAAACCTTGTGTTTTGCTTCCTACCCTTGGTAGTTTTACATGTACGACACTCGGAAACAACGCGAGCTACATCGCTCTTGAGGCTAGGCCAAAATAACCTATTGGCAATGGTCTTATCGCGACCAAAATGTACCTGCGATCCCTCCTGCATGTAATTCCCAACTAAATGCTCACGCATAGACGTGCTAGGAATACACAAATGGATGCTGTTAAAAAGATACCAGTCAAAAAGAGGTGGTGGTAGCTGGGAGAGAGAGCATCCACTTTTCTCCATTGTAATTTGTTTAATTTATTTATTTTACCCAAGGCTATTTAGTAACTTGGCAAAAAATGTATTACCAGCAGATTTTTACATCATCAAAAGAAAGGGGTAAATTAGTACATTTGCACTTCTATGTTCACAGTTCCAAAAAAGTGTGTATTTGCTATTTTGTAAAGTATAGGGTCCTTGTGTTGTTTATCAAAACACTAGGGTTATGTTTATTTGTAAGAATTATAATCGTGAAATTATAATCCATGAGATTATAATCCCAAGACTATTAATATTAAGATTAAATAGTCCTAGTCACATGTTTGTTTTTTATGGGATTATTCATGGGATAATTTAAAATAATCCCATGTTATGTTTGTTTTTTTTCATGATTAATTAAAGGATTGGATAAAAAATATCGTTTGGACTATTATACCCTTACCAATAATAACATATTTTAAACTATAATTTAAACTTGTTTATACATCAAAAAATGATAAACAATTAATTAAATTTTTTTAAATAAGTGGCTATATTATTCAATTGGGTACTAATTATATAATTTAACTTTAAATAAAGTTTTAATTTTGTCGAAACAATTTATGTAGTACACACGTAATACTAGTTATCTAGTATAACATGAAATATTTGAGAATCAAATTATCATAAATTAGCACATAAATTAACAAATAGATAGCACAAAATACATGATATGTGAAATATTAAAATCTCATTAGAAATCACCAAAACTAATAATAGAAGAAAGATTAAGATTAGTTATTTTACTTGGCCGACAAAATTTAAAGTCTAGAATTATCCATTTTCATTCAAACTCCAAAGTATAAAATATGCTCAATCATTAACCGAAAAGAAAAACAAATGTTTTTGACAATAACTAAATCTAAGCATTGTTTTGAGATAAAATTTAGAACTTAAATTAAATGGTGTGTCAAAATGACTTAAATCTGTCTGGCTAACTTCATTGTCACATATTGCTTCTTCATCTTAATTGGCAAGCTTAGGAAAAGGTCGACATCAGCCGGGTTGCTCACTATCTTTGCTGCAGCCATTATCTTCTCTTTGTCAGTGAAAGTGCCAATGTTGTCAATGATACCATACACATCTTTGCACGATTTGGCCAAGTCCTGATCATAGCCAAGGTGTTGGGCAATGGTGTTGATCAAACCATTAAGACTATCTTGCATTTTTTCCACAGTTTCAAGGAGCACATCTTGGCGCTTGAGCTTTTTGTTCCTTCTATCAGTTGAATTAGAATCACCCGTAAAAGCACCTTCATCTTCCTCTTTATCTAACACCTCCACTACATCACCAGAACCAGAAGCCTCAACATGTTCTCCTGTAGCTCTATCCTTACCAAAAAATTGTTGCCAGTCATCATAGCATGTCAATGACTTGTTCCGTAACTTATTATATCATGATCTTTCTACACAAATAAATAAACTCAAAATAAAGTCAATTTCAAATAATTTCAAACTCAAAATTTATATGATTTCATGTAATTTATATCAATACAAATATGAATAACATAAACTACTTCTAGTCAAAGTTGATCCAAGCTTCCTGTGTTATAGAAGATACAAATTAACATAACTCAAAATACTTGAAGTAAGTGTCATCCATTGACTAAACCTTACGCAACAGGTTAAGCCCACATATGTATTATATGTAATATCATCTCAGAGCATACTAGAACTGTCATGGCAGTGTATTTTAGAAGTATGGTCACAAACAAAAGAATGGAAAGTACATATACCAAATCAGATTGTCCAATTGCTCAAAGATATTGCATTATTTATTTCATCTAAACAACCCAAGTAAGATAGCCAACTGTAAACGAAAAAAAATAGCAAGCTTAGTCACATGGTTCAACTAGACCTTAAGATGCTAAAAAAATAGAAGGTTTACACTGTCTGATGGATTCTAGAACTTATTAAAGCAGAAGATATAGCCCCTGGGCCTGGCGATACAACAATTCCTGTTACAACAATTTACTTCCATCATATAGACCTGCCTGAATTATGAAACAGAGCAAAATCATTGGTCTATAGGTTCCAAACTAAGCTAGAAATAAACGACAAATCTACTTTAACCACACATAAATATCATAAGGCATTTTTTTTAAACAAAAATTATTCACAGCCACCTAAGTTTAATAAAGACTGATCATGACCAAAGGAACTGATTACAGGAAACTTATGACGAGCACATATATCATTCATCACTTAAACAAAATTATCCAAAAACAATACATTGAAATTTAAATAGCAAATAGAAACCCAGCAGCAGAACACTTGAACAAAAGATGATTTCAGAATAAAAATCTGAAACAGAACTAAAGCTTGAATGTCCCAAAAGTCCAATCAACATAAGTTCATATAAAATCTGAAACAGAACAAAGTGTCAAAATTGAAGTTGAATTATAAACCTAAATTGGTCATTAAAACCCTGAACTTAAATTTCAAAATAAAAAGTTCAAATCAGAAAAATTTAGACATGATTTCAGAATAAAAAGTTCAAATCGGTGTATTCAGGAGGGAGAGAAAGAGTGACAACTATATAGATTTTAATTTCACACAATTTAATTTCATATCTTAAATCAAACGAGTACAAATTAAAATTACACAAACCTAACTAAACAATGCATATTAGAAGAAAGTGGGATGAAGGATTCTCACTAGAAAAATCAATTTGAACGAGAGAAATAAAACTAAATCATCCTTCGAGGTTTGTTGTTGCTACCGCCAAGAGAGAAGGATATCAGACTGAGACGAGGAGAGGAGATCGTAATCATCGTATATTCAGACTAATAAATGGATAAAATAGGATATCATGCTCATGTTAAAAAAAGATTCAGGTTAATTTTGTCTAGAGATTTTTAGTCCCAAATGGTTGGATTATAATACCTGATAGAATATGGTATTAAATAATCCTTCCTATTAAGCTATTTAATAATCCTTGGACTAATAGTCCCAAGCTCAAATTTAAAAACAAACAAGCCACTTGGGATTAATAGTCCTAGTCCAAGTGTAATCTTTGTAAACAAACATAGCGTAGGGGTATGGGTGATATTATCCTTTTTAAACCTTCTTAGACCCTACAAGTATGATACATCACAGATCATGTAGCTTGGTTGGAAGCTGTGTATATGGTTGAAAATTTCAAAGAATGGAGACCATGTGAAATCCTTTGCCCAAGTTTTTCCATGATGTTCTAATCTAGTTCTGAGGTTGTTAACATTTGGTCATCCAATGTATATTCTCTTTGGTAAAGTCTTTTTTGTATTACCAGAGTAGTTGGTTGCCCCAGGTGTGATGCGCTTATGTATATTGATTTCAAATATAACTTCCTGTGGTTGGCCCAGTTGGGATTCGTTTATGGATATTGATTTCAGAAATAACTTTCTGAGGTGTTACTCGGAATGAGTTATGCCTTTCAACTTCCCTCATCAAATACCTTCAAGAATTTGTATATCCTTAGTCTTATCCTTAAAATGTCGAGCATTTGAAATTGACCTTCCTATTGCAGTGAACTGATTAAGCCGTAAAAAGATTCTCGGCACTTCATTGAGAAATGTACCACCATTTTGTTTGTGGTTTATGTAGTATGGATTTACTTGGGTAAAATTTCTGGTGATGTTATGACATTGGTATGCTAAAATTAATGGTATATGATCATTTGGTGCAATATCTCAGTTACTTGAACATGGTTAAACTTGTGGTATATAACAGACATTGCAGAAGAATTTGTCCCCTCCGAAATTTGAACAATGAAAAAGATCTGATTCTAACACCTGAACCATATACCAGAAACTAACAGGAGGTGTATTACTACTCAGAAACAAATATTATATTGTCATATATCGAGGAAAAGATTTTGTTCCAAAAAGTGTGGCTGTTGCTTTAGCTGAGAGACAAGAAGTGGCAAAAGAAATACAAGATGTTGAAGAGAGAGTCCGCAGGGGAGTAGTGGAAGCAGCCTCTGTCAATGGTTTAGCTGAAAGTCAAGAACCTTCAAAACAGATACCAGATGTTGAAGATAAAGTGAGGACAGGAGCAGCAGAAACAGCTCCAATTGGTGAACAGGGACAAGCACTTGCAGGTACTTTGGCTGAGTTTTACGAGGCTCAGGCCCAGTGGGGAAGAGAAATATCTGCTGAAGAACAAGAGAAGATGATTGAAGAAGTGTCCAGATCAAAGACAAACAGGGTTGTTAAGCGGCTTGAGCATAAACTATTCATCGTAAGCATGTCTTTTTAATTTATTGCCCTAATAAAAGCATGAAGTTTAGACTACAGAATCACTTGCATCATTTTGCCTTCATGAACTTGCTTTCTTTTATTATTGTTTCTAGCAATATCGTTTTTATTATACATACCTTTTTTTTTGGATTTTCTAAAAAAATTAAAAAATAATAGTGGGTCAAATCCATTACGAGATAATGCCTCCACTGAGACTTGATCAAGTAATTGCTCCACCAAGACTCGTAGCCTCACCTCTCCAATGTAAGGGACTAAGGGATGATCTCATTTATCTTGTACCACTTGAACTAGGAGCTGTTTGGTTATCATTATAAAACCTGTTGTGAGGTATTTAAAGAATCATGTCTAGCACTCAGGGAAATTTTTACATTCTGAATTATTCTTGAACCCTTTGTGTTATATAGGTGTAATATTCATGTCGAGTTCTTTTAGTTGACAATGTTCATAATTGTGGAGCTGTTGCAAACATTGTTTTGTCCAAGTAGCATCATATAGTCTGGGTA
This sequence comes from Panax stipuleanatus, assembly GCA_020205555.1. Lineage (NCBI taxonomy): Eukaryota > Viridiplantae > Streptophyta > Magnoliopsida > Apiales > Araliaceae > Panax > Panax stipuleanatus. The sequence continues at coordinate 37,205,262 of CM035125.1, forward strand.
AAGATGTCATTTGCCACGATTACCTTTTTTATTAAGTTTTTCTAATTTTCAAAAGCAGGACTTACCGAGCAAGAAGTCCATAACTTAGATTAAGTTCACTGCTAAAGGGGATATATTCAACCAAGGATGTTTCACTTGTCTGCTTTTTGAGAATTCCTTTGGCCATATAAAAGGCACTGAGGCATCCTATTCAAATATCTTATTTTGGAATTGATGACACACTCTTTGGGTTAAATTTTGATAAGGTTTCACTGCATGACACGGCTTACTTGGAAAATATTAGAAAAAGAATAACAACATTCATCTAAACATACTTAAAGATTTTTGGCCTTCACGTGCTCGTGTATTCAGAGTAAATTACATGACTGTCTCTAAAAGGCATAAATTATATTCTTTTAAGTTTTTCCAACTAGGGTTTATTACATCCAGAACAAGGATGTCCATTTCACTATTTCAACATATTCTTATCATTGTACCACTTGTTAATATTTTTGTACCACCATATCAGAAAGTACATCTTGTTCATGTATATACATACGTAATGAGAGATGGCAGTCTTGGTTAATGGTTTGGCTCTGATTGTTGCGGAGTCATTTGCATTATAATTTCTAATCGTTGAATGCTTTAGCGTCTAGTTTTGTTGCATGTAGGTCTGCTTATTATAATCAGCTCCTATCAGATCTATTCATGTAATGTTTTTGAATACATCAACAGGCGCAGGCCAAAAATGCTAAAGCAGAGAAAGAGTTAGCTAAGATAAGAGAATCCTGGCTACCTGTTGGTCCTCCCGATGATCAGGAAACAATCACTGATGAGGAACGAGTTATGTTTCGTAGAGTTGGATTAAGAATGAAGCCATACTTACCACTTGGTGAGTTATTGTCATTTCATTACTTATATACTATTATATCAAAATCAATGACTGATGATGTGTGCATGGTGATCTACCAGGCATTCGTGGTGTTTTTGATGGCGTAATTGAAAACATGCATTTGCATTGGAAGCATAGAGAACTTGTAAAGCTGATTTCAAAACAAAAAGACCTCGCCTTTGTTGAAGAAACAGCAAGACTACTGGAATATGAAAGTGGTGGAATACTCGTGGACATAGTAAGGGTCCCAAAAGGTTATGCTGTCATATACTATCGTGGGAAGAATTATCGACGACCCATTAGCCTGAGGCCAAGAAACCTTCCAACAAAGGCACGAGCATTGAAGCGTTGGAGGGCATTGCAGCGATATGAGGTCATCTTTCGTGTCACAGAGTTTCATTAAATACATAATGAGCTTAACTGATACTCATACTGAATACAATAATATGTTTCCTCACCTTCATATCTCGCACTCTTACAAACATATGTTGTACAGGCTCTCAGTCAACACATATCCGAATTGGAGAAAGCAGTGGAGCAAATTAAATCACAGAATGTGAGTGGTGCCTTTCACAGTTAATTTGATTTTGGGTAAATGATGTCTTTAATGCATTATACATGTACAGATACAGCACTTGGGCTGATTCGTTGGAAATGCGGTAACTTAATATTTGATGCATGCATAGTAGTGTTTTTTTTGTGTCATCATTCTCCATAGGGTAATATAGTCTATTCTTATCAGAAAAGGCATGTTGGGACCTCGCATGGTAGATTAGTGGCCACATAAAATGAGACTGTGAGAGTACTTTCTTTTTGCAGAAATTGTGATTCAATTGTAAAAGAGGCGGAGGTACATAATCTGATCCATTGCCTCTGGAGATGTATCTTGGTAATTTTTGATTCATTTGGATGATACACTGCGTTGGGCAAAATTTGAGGAAAATATCCTAGTGGCAATGCCTTTCATAGAAGATGTCCTCCACAATTTTTCTTAAATTTCTTTCACTAATTTCTCTGCAGTTAAAACTTGAATGAGCTCAAAATGGCTTGATTAAAAGAAGTTGACAAGATGATAACCTGGTTCATTCAAAAAGGTTGTGCTATGCTGGTCAGCTGCTGGGTTAATATATCTACCATTACCAACATCCCAAGAGTCTAGGCATTGGAATTCTGAAGATATTGGTTGGGTAGGCGTAGTAGAAAAGAAAATATAGGGTCATTTGTGAGTCCATTTTGACTGATTCTCCTACTTGTCCTCGAGGAAATGATGCCCTGAGAAAGGAATACTGGTGTCTTCAAAGTATTAAGTTATTTTTATTTCAACTTTAGACCCAATATAGATTCTTTGGGAGTTTTAAGGCCTTTCTTCTTGGCATTGCAAGTGTCCAATGTATGCCTTGATTATAAAGGTATCCCAGGGAAGATATCCTTGGATTTATAACTTCTTTTGAACAGGTCTTGTAAATCTTTATCTTTTAATGTTTTGCATGTTTGCGAGGAAAGGTGTTTATTAGAAATTATCATCTCCTCTTAGCTTATTATCATAATCATCAAAACTAGACTTCATCAAAGTCTTTTTATGAATTGAAATCTAAATTCTTTGTTGCTAACTGTCCACAGGATGATTCAAAAGATGCAGAGGACGATAAGACCCGGAATTCAGATGAGCATAGCCAGTATGATCACATCCTAGAGTCCGACCTGGTGAGGCTTCTATTAAATTTCTGTATTTATGCTGATGGTTCATGTAGTGACCCAGTGCTATCACACATTACACGCTACAAACTACATATTCTAACAGAAAGATTAAAGAGAAATCTATAACTTGAGATGTTGGATTTGTGGGATAAGAGGTTAAGACCACAGGAAGTAATTGATATATATATATATATACACACACACACACACATGATTTCCCCTCGTGTACAGAGTGAAGACGAATGGATGAGTTCTGATGAAGATGAAAGTGAAGACCTTGAAGACAGTGATTGCGATGATCCTGAAGATGATGAACACTCCAAAACTTCAAGCTTTGAGAACCTTGATTTTGCTTCTGGGGGTTAACAAATTCAGATTGAATTTCTTCCATTGAAGTGCATAACAGGATTCCGGCAGAGGTAATCTATATACTTTATTTTAATATGTCAAATCTTTGTTGAAAGAAGACACCCCACCGTGCATGTACAACACTGGATATCCATAAGCCGGTGTTCAACTGAAAGAGTGCCATGTGTTTGCCTTCTGTGAACTTTCTTCATTGAGAAAGTAAAGCTACATACATTTAGTAAGAGATGAAATACTGCCATCACTATCCGAAGTCTGGAATAGAATAGTTTTATTTCAAATGGCCATATTTGGTCACTAGAAAAGCAAGATTTATTCTATAAAATAAAACAAAATAAACAAATAATTGTATAACTGTTCTGTTCCTAGAGGCGATGAGCAAGAATTTCACTATTTTTAATATCCGCCCCGCCCCGCCCCGCCCCGCCCCGCCCTGCCCCGGCCCGCCCCGCCCCTACTTGAATTTACTGATCACAGGTGCGCTTACTTATCACAGATAAAGAGGTCGGAGGAAGAAAGTCATTGGACAACTGTATGCACGGGGTACATTAGTATTCTGCTTGTGCGCGTGATCGATTCCAGTCTTCCAATTCTAATAAATGCATGGAGCAAAAATCTTCAACTTGCTGATGTACGTACCCTTGCTTGAATCCAATTAGTTTGTCAAAAAATGATTTAGCTATTGAAGTTGTCAGACGGTTGCATATCATCATCACCCAAGAGTCAAAACATCATCTGATGGCAAACTGGTGTATTGCTTTGTCAAGCCACATTTTACATTTTGGTTAGCTTCATCTTATACATTAGAAAGAAAGCTGTGTCGGTCATTCACCTTCTGTGTTTTTGCTAATTTTGAAGCTAGGGACAACTGGAAATTTGCGTATATATATATTTGTTTTGACTGTGAAATGTTGACCGGAAAGGAGCAATAAATGTATGTCTGGTGTAGTCGTAACTTATACCAAAGAAAGAACTCGAGTTGTACACAGTTTTTCCTTACTAATGGTAGCAGTATGGTGAAGAGCATCTCTAACGGTAGTAGCAAAAAAAAAAATCTTCAAATTGTAGTTTGTTGATTTACGTGACAATTTGAATAGGATTATTTGCTACTTTAATATTTTGTGTCACATTAGTATTTTCAATTCAATTAATGCAGTATTTGACTTAAAACAATGATAATTGATAACATTTGAAATAATTAATAACATTTATTTTTTAAAATGAGTTGTACATCAAATTCATCAAGCAAAATAAATATTTTTAGCCTTTTTCATATGATTTTGATTCTCCCAAAACATAATAAATGTTTTGAAGAGGCAATGTTAACTTACCAGTTCTGAAGAGATTTAATGAGGTTGCAGATTTGATGACTAAGATTTGAGAGGTTGATGGAAATAATTTGTTTGATGTGACTCACTTATTTGAGTATTTTAAAGTGGTCGAAGAGATTGTTGGAGATGCTCTAAGTAAGAACTTTTAAAGTTGTCGTGCGCTATTAAATTGTCCTTACTAATGGTAGTAGTATATGCCACGCAAATATAAATTCTGACACTTGTTGCTAGCGGGGGTTCGATCCCAATATGTTCGGATTTACGGCTCATTTCAGGGCGATCTTACCGCTGCGCCAAGTGCCGTGGTTATTATTCTACAACTTCAGTTGCCTTGTGCTATTAAATTGTCCTCCTCTTTTCCCTTCCTTTCTTTTGGGAGAATGGTAATGAAGCAATATAAAATTTAAAAAGTATAAATAATGAAGGTTGATAATTCCAGACTTTTTTTTGGCCTATATAAAGACTTATGTAATATCCAAATTTCAGAAAAGTGTACATTTGTTGAGAAAAGTTAACAACTTGCCTACATTTAATTTGCCAAAATATCTTTATAATTTTAAAAAAAAATGTATTTATTAGATATAATTTGTTTTTAAATTCTTTTTTTTAAATAAAAATAAAGATTACTAATAATAATATTCCATCTCACTGCACTCTTTCAAACCCCAAATGTAACAAAAAGATTAAAATTATAAAGAAGGACACGCACGTGCAATGTCACGTGTTATGTTCCCTTCCCCCTCTCCTCAGAGGCTCAAAGCGATAGAATCAACGGTAACCATACAAAACTAATTTACCGTTTTAGCGCCAAAACAAATGAAAAATATTAAAAACAATCAAAAACCCACTTTCACAGCAAAAAGCAATGTTTTCCGTCTCACCTCCTCTCTTCAGGCACGACCCTCTCTCTCTCCTCCGTACAAACCCTAGTAATTGTATCGGCATCAAAGCAAGCCCTAACGGTTCCTTTATAATCCGATCATCTTCGAGCTTACAAGTGCCTCTAGATGCAGTTTCATCGGAGGAGAGAGAAAAGTTTAGTTCGGAGCTACGAGATTCGGCCCCTTTTCCGACGATTAAGGCGGCGAAGAGGGTGGTGCTGGTGAGGCACGGACAGAGCACGTGGAACGAGGAAGGGAGGATTCAAGGAAGTTCTAATTTCTCTGTGCTCACTCGGAAAGGGGAGTCTCAGGCCGAAACTTCTCGACAAATGCTTATTGATGATTCCTTTGATATCTGCTTCTCAAGGTTCGATTTTCTTGTTCAATTTCATTTTCAGTTGTTTTCCTGAAACTCTGTGTTTTGTTGTATTGGGGTCTTAATTTTGAATTGCAGAGTTTTCACTAGATTTGATGTGGTCTTTTGTGTAATGCAAACAGTAAAAGTATAATTCCACTAAATAAATGCTCCTTCATTCAGAGATGGAAGTCCATATAGCAATTTTGTACATCCCATTCCAAAAGTAGAGTTGATTTTCTAAAGATAGACTAGAAAAATAATGTCCATTTGCAAAATTTACAAACTTTATTGATATCTGTTTCACATAGCAGTGGAATGCATTATGAGGTATGGTTCAGTCATCTTGAAAGGGTTATTACAAGAATTAGTGGGATTCTAATAACCATTCATTTCTTTAGTGACTGCTCAAATTCCTTTTCCCGGTTCATATTCGGTGGTGGATCCATATATTGATACTTTGGAGCATTCAATGGAGCAATGCTTTCCACGTCATGCAAATAACTCGATTTAGTAAAAATGTTGATAATGAACGTGGGTATCTTAGGCACTTCTTTCTTTTACTATATTCTTGAGCTAAAATGAATATCTTTCATCTTTTTAGAATCAACTGAACCATGGTGGGCTTGTATTTTACAGTCCACTGATTAGATCAAAGCGAACTGCTGAAATCATATGGGGTACTCGCAAGGAGGAGATACTTACTGATTCTGATCTGAGAGAAATTGACCTGTACTCATTTCAAGTTAGTTTGATTTCTCAGCATTTCTTTCTCAAGAGGTGTACCATTTGTCAAAGATACTGATATGATATTCAAATCTAAGGTCGATGTAGAGAGTTAGTTTGTAGTAGCTGATGATTCCTTTATTGACTTTAGGGTCTCCTAAAACATGAAGGAAAAGCAAAATTTGGTGAGGCTTTTCGTGAGTGGCAAATAAATCCAACCAATTTCAGTATTGATGGTAACTATCCAGTGAGGCAATTGTGGGAACGTGCTAGAAACTGTTGGAATAAAATATTATTCCATGATAGCAGGTCTGTTCTCGTGGTTGCTCACAATGCTGTTAACCAGGCTCTCGTTGCTACAGCCATTGGTACGCTTTGTCTATTCTGTAAATTGGCAGGGAAATATATGAAAACTCTGAATGATATTTTCTTCTCCTGTTTTCTGTCTGTTTCCAATTTATCAGGATTAGGAACCGAGTACTTCAGGGTTTTACTTCAGAGTAATTGTGGTGTAAGTGTGCTGGATTTCACCCCACGGCTTGAGGGTGGGTCTCCATATATTTGTCTCAATCGTTTAAATCAGGTATACGGCAGTTTTATGCTTTGTAATCTGTTTTTATAAATGACAACAAGGCTACAACCTTCTTTTGTTTCTTGAGTTCATCAAAGCATATAATTATGTGTTAGTTTCGGGTTAGAAACAAAAAAAAAAAACAATAATGCAACCTTGGACTGAGAGGCAGAATGGGGGAAAGGGGGGTTTACTCAATATATTTGATTGATCAAGGTTTGCTTTGCTGTTATGTGTTAATGGTTTATCCAGTATGCTTGATATACACCTCGTTAAAACTTTAATATCATTATCGTTGCTTGTTTGTTAATGGTTTTTCCCAGCTGCATTTTAACTATTTAAGATCACAGGTATAGTATAGGTTAAGTTTATGCAGATACTTCATTCATGACCAGTCCTTTTTGCGTAAATATTGAGTCCTTTCTCCCTTATCTTAATTTATCTTTATAGTCCCCTGTGGTTTAATTTTCTTTTGAGTTTTATCGGTAATTCTAATGTAAATGCAACAGACACCAGGTTCACCTGTTGCTGGTGGAAGTTCTGGAGGCAGGAAAGCTAGTAAGCGGATCATACTTGTCTGTCATGGATCCTCACAGAGATATTCCAAGGTATGAAAGTACTAAGGAGCTGTTACTGATGTTATATAACATTGACTCTTTTCATGGTTGTTTCTGTGATATTGAGTTTAAAGTTTACCTTTATGTTTGCAAGTGATTAAATAGGTGGTCTGGTTGTTTGGGTATTATAGAAATTCCAATCATATACCTTCAGCTTTTGTTCTTTTTATGACTATTCTATCTCTAGTTGAAGGCCCTCGTATAGTCTTTGTAGAACAAAACAAAAGAATTTAATGTCTCCATATGCCTAATTCCCAAATATTATAGAGTTGTAGACACCATTCTGGACTCATCCATATCTTGAATTGGCCTTGTGATTGTGATTTGTGCATTTTACCAGATTGTTAGTTCATTTACCTTTCTGTTTTTGTTCCCCTTGTTCGCCTGTTCAAGAATTGTCATGATGCATGTGTATAAATTTATTACTATTATTTCTTGTATGTATAAAATTATGTCTAACTGAACATGATTTCAAAGATATTATGGTTATATATGTCAAAGCATAGTGTAAATTGTTGAATCCATTTTTAAATAATTTAAGATTTAAAGCAACCGGTAACATGACAATTGACATGGAATCATATCTCAGGTTACACACGTAATGTCATGGTTTCAACTTTCAAGTCTTTCCATGTACATCTGATTCCCCATTATGTTGTTAGTGCAGTTGCACTCTTTCATTTCTGAATTGTAATAAAACATGTTTCGTCTCTTTCTCGGACATGAGAAGCAATGTGGAAGCATGATACATATTGTTAAAAGCTCATTCTCTATTAGCTTAAACATTTAGCGTAACTGGTAACTAAATATATAACTTTGACATTTGTTTAAAATATTCGTAAATTCATATGAATAGTTTTGTTAGATAACCATTAAACTTCTGTTTTAAAGATTTGATTTAGTTATAGCCTACATATTACATCAGACGATATAATAGAATTTTCGGGTGAATGACACTTCTATCCCTTCAAGTTACCACTCACTTTCAAAACCGTCTCTAAAGTTCATTTTTTGTCAATTAGGTCCTTAAGGTGGCTTTTTTTGGTGTTTCTGTTTTTTCTACCCGATTTGACCCCAACCTGACCCATTTTGACCAAATTTTGGTCCAACCCGACCTAGTTTGACCTAACCCCAATTTTTAATATTTTAAAATAAAATATTAATTTTAAAATAATAATTATATTTACTATTTTAAAATAAAATATTTTTTAAAAATAATTATTATTTTTAATATTTTAAAAGAAAATATTATTTTTTAAGAAAATTCAAATAATAATTAAATTTTTTATTTTAAACTAAAATATTTTTTTAAAAATAATTTGAAAATAATAATTATGTTTAATATTTTAAAATAAAATATTGTTTTTAAAATGATAATTATTTTTATATTTGAAATAAAATATTATTTTTAATATTTAAAATAAAATTTTATTTTTAATTTTTTAAAGAATATTTATTATTTTATGGAAAAAATATTATTAACTTTTATTTTTTCAAAAATGAGTATAGTTTCATAAAATCTAGATTCAAAAAAATTAAAGTTAAAATTTTTTTAATCTTAATAATTTTTATGAAAATTTACACATCTTTAAAAAAAATTGTTTTATGAAAATAAAGTTTTATTTTTTTGAATATATATTTTATAAAACTTTACTCATTTTTTTAAAAAATGAAAATTTTTCTATTTTTTTCCTAATAATATTATTTTTTTTAAAGCTTATTTATTTTATTTTTTAAAAAAATTTGAATCAGCTTTTTTGGTCAGACTTGATTTGGTTGGGTCAAAATGGGTTGGGTTGGGGTCAAATCGGGTAGATGGAACGGAAACGCCAAAAAAATGTCACTTTAAGGACCTAATTGACTAAAAATGAATTTTAGGGATGACTTTGAAAGTGGATGGCAAGTTGAAGGGACAAAAGTGCCATTCAACCTAGAATTTTTCTATTCTACTCTTTCACACACATTTAGATATATCTTTCACTTTTGAGAGACATAATTTTTTTTCTCTAGATATTTTCCCTGAATCAGATGCTAATTCTGCAACCTGACAAACTTTGGTGGGAATATTCCAATTTCCAGTTATTGTATGTGGACAGTTTTTACCCCTGTAGAAATGTGATATTTGAAGGAAGTTCTAATTTAATAGATTAATCATTCAAATTTAGTATGTTGAGTACTGAAATTGCTAACACACATTTGTTTGGATCAGCGTTTTATGTCTGATTTACTCTAATATCTCCAATAATTTTTAATTAGTAGTTTCACTTTTTTACCTTACACGTGTATAGTTGGTAAAATTCTTTAATATTTGACAGGTTTCTGGAGACTCGTCAATGAACATGCTCGGAATTATACAGGTTTAAACAATTTCCTCTTTTCCGTGTTAAGCAAGTCACGGCACAAAAGTTTTACCATCTGATTTTGTTTCCGAACACATTGCAGTCCCAGAAAACGGCGGAGCTACTACTTGATTTGAGAGTGAAAACAGTAGTTAGCAGCCCTAACAGGGCGTCAACTGGGACAGCCAACGCCATTGTTCAAGTATGCTCATCCTCAATGTTCCTGTATCAGTATGTGGCTAATTTAGTTGTCTCTTTAGTGATTTTTGGTTTTCTTCCGTAGTCGTAAGCAGCTAACTTGAATATAGGTTCAAGAAGCTGCTGATTGCTTGGGTGCCGACTGTGTGCCACGCTATGTGGAAATGAAGCAAATGCAGAACCTTGATGTGGATAACATTCTCCAGCAATCAAAAAAGGCAAGAAAAAGTAAATTGGTATTGAAATATATTTCACTGCTCAGGCTGACAAAATAAACAAAAATATGAACTCTCGTCCTTAATTACTGGGAATATGTAAATTGAAATACAAGTTCCTAAGAAATTGTCTGTGACACCTTTGTCGTGTTTCTAGTGTTTGACAATACCAAAAAATTTGGTTGACAATCTAAGCTGTCTGTCTATAGGATGTTTGGCAGAGCTCTTCAGTTTTTTCCTTGTCTTCAACAGGGTCTAATTGATGTTCCTTATCATTCTGGTTGGTTAAGTGAATTAGAGGATGGAGTCATGACAGCGTTATGGGATCAGTCAGAGAAGGCCTGGAAATCTCTGTTGAATGAATTATCTAGTGAACCCGAGAAAGAGGATATTATTGTAGCAGTAGCTGATCCTGCTGTTCACATTGCGCTATTGGGACGCTGTCTAACTGTGACGAAGGAATGGATGGGTTCGTTTCATCTTGATGCTGGCAGCATCAGCGTTCTCGACTTTCCGGATGGACCTGCTGGAAGAGGTGTCATCCGGTGCATAAATTATACTGCCCATTTGGGGAGGTGGTCAATACCTATTACAACATCAACTCTGGCTGATGAAGATTTTTAACTGTTTTAAGAATAATATAAAATTCTGATATCAGATGATGAAAATTATGTATTCTGATTGTCCATCTAAAGGACTACTCTTTTTTTCTTTTTGGATGAAAATATGAAAAAATAAAAATTGATGTATAGAATATATCAATAGAAATGCAAAGTGGTCTTTAAAATTCTGCTGTCCAATCTGAATTCTGAGTACAAATTTTGATTGTGCTTTGGCATATTATAAGCTAATTAGTTGGGTCTTCTTGTTTTATTTCTCATTTCCATTATCGGGAAGCTAATAAGCTAAGCACAAATATATGGAACGGAATGTTTTTTATTTTTTTATTTTTTTTGACATGAATGTTGTTTTATCTTAAAAAATATATTCCTTTCGTTTCAAAATTAGAGATACAATTTGACTTTTAAGATTAAATGATTGCACATTAAACTTTAAATTGATGTGAATTTATTTAACTTTAGTTGATACAATTATTATAATTATATAATATATAACAAAAATTATAAATCATACTAATTTTGAAGTTTAATATATCGTCTTTTGACCTCTAAAATTAAATTATATATCTAATTTTGAAATAGAAGAATATTATTTTCCTTAGAACCGATAACTGATTGGAAATGCGCTCAGCAAAATGGGTCCAAAAACTAAACATTTCAACATATTTGACACTATTTAAAACTAATGGGAACATATTTTCACTTCAAATGGGAAGAAAATAAATAAAATAAAAACTCATAAACAGGCAACAATATACAATTAAAAAGTTCATACAGTTTGAGTGTTAATCGATCGGGTGGATCTGCTATGGGGTGGTGAGACAAGGTACAGCGTAATCTGGTCAGAGTATCTGTTTTGGATACAGAGGGTCATAAGCTCGACTCTTGTCACCTTGACGTGACGCTGAAATCAACAAATACTCAAATATGAACATCCATCGACCATTATTCTGATTCATAATACAATAGCTTTCCTATTCATACCTGCTTGGTCACCATTGTCTCCTTGACGTGACACTGACATAAGCAAATACTCAAATATGAACATTCATCAACCGTTATTCTGATTCCTAATACAATAGCTTTCCTATTCATATCTGCTTGGTCACCAGAGGAGTAGGGGAGGAGTGGTTTCCTATTCCAGTTAACTGACCGACGGGTTAGCTGGCTTCTTTCCTATTACCAGACGTTTAGACTTGCTTAATTACTTTTGTATCATAAGCAGTTACGGTGCCGTCCAAGTTTTGACTTTCACATTGTCTAACGTATTTGAAGTGGTGAAGGGTGAAAGGTACCACGTTATGGATCCAAGTAAAAATTAAGGAGGTGTCACCGGCAATCACGCAAGAAGATCTGCACAGACCTCCTTAAATAAAAGTACAATTACAAACATAATGATTTTATAATTTAATATGTACAATAATATTAGTAAATTTAACTGTGATAACCGAATCTAATAAGTAGATGTCTCAATTTTAACAGTATGACTAATACATTATTAACTAATATTTTCATGAAAGTCAAATTATGAGGTTTACGAGACGTAGAGAGTATTTTTTTATTTTTTTAGAAAAAGTCTTAATTTTAATTTTTTGAAATTAATTTATAGGCTTTAAAAAATTGAAAACAATGTCACAATAAATAGTAATTTAGATGGTTTAAAATAATAATTAAAATCAATTGAATTCTGAATTTCAATTTTTCACAAATTATAAAGATTTTAGTTTCAGTTTTTATACAGTATAATCGAAATAGAAACAAACACACACACACATATACATATATATATATATATATATATATATATATATTTATATTTACTAAGAATTTTATATAAAAACTAAGAAGGAATATATAGATCCGTTTATAGAGTGGTTTGGGCGGATCTTCATCGATCCATTTCCATCCGTTGAAGCAGTTCCTGCGAGGGCTGCAACCACCCACTTCATCTTCTTCCTACCCGCAACTCCCTCGAGTATGACTCTCCCTCTCATTCCCGCGTTTTTTTTATTTTCGCTAACGGATTTTAAATTATCCGATAGAATGGTTACAAACTTCAAGTGGAAAACACTTTAATGGGCATAATTGAGGTGCAATCGATTTTTAAAAAACTGTTTTTTTTGGGAATTTAGTTTCGTACATGATATTGGTTGCATAACTATTTGGTTTTTATTCTGTCTCTGGGCATTTTATGATGAACCCCACATGTTTGTGATTATGTATACAACAAGTAGAATATATGAACGCTTATGATAAATTAATCATTAAGCATAGTAATCAGCAATAGGTCAAGGATACAAACTACTGGATTGGGGTTTTACTGAAGGGTGTTCCCATCATATTTTTTTGGTGGAAAGGTTATTATTCCCATAGAGGAAATGGTTTTTTGAGGTCTGTACTCTTGCACCCGTGGCGTAGTTGCCTTTGTATTGCTGAGAAGACACTTAATAGACCAGTTATGATTGTTGTCATTGTTAAACTAGAACCATTGAAAGTAGAAATTTGCTCACTTTAATTTCACAAGAAATCCTACATGGGTTCTTGAAATGTGATTAGTTTTATTAGATGCTCTATTCAGTTGAAAACTTGATTATTAGTTTCCAATATAATTTTTCGTTTGATCATACATTCTCCCATAATAGGCACAATGATGTACCACATGAATGTCAAATACCGCTAAGCTTATTTCTCTGCATGAAGATGTTACTTGGATGTTTTGATCTTGCCGCATTTTTTTGAATATGTGAGCAAAGCACATTCGCTTGAGAATTTTGCTTCCCACTGTAGGATTTCCTCGAATACACACAAAAGATAATCTTCTTGATGCTTTGCATTTGTCTCACTGCTCGTAATTTATGTTTGACGATGTTATTTTCAAGGAGCTCATGTTAAATTGACTCACTTTCTTAAGGTTCCATCATTCCAACACAGCTAAATATGACGAGTTATTTTTCTGCTTTATTAGTTGGGCTTCTGGATATTTAACCTCATGCAAGATTGCTGTGCTTGATCCAAGTCTCCTGAATATATGCCTCAAACGATGCTGAGATCATTTTTCATGAAGGCTACTACTAAACACAGCCTTCATCTTGCTCAATGCAATCCACAGGTAATTTTCCGTCTTCCTGATGTATGCAATTCAATAATTAATTTAGTTTATGCTTTTGTCACAGAGACGGATGCACACCAGGAATAAAACAGCGATGGAGCTCATTGCCAAAGGGTGGAGCGCCCTTAAAGAAGTTGATAGAGTGATTGACTATTGCGAACTTAATGATAAGCGTTTAATCCCACTCCTTAGGGTAAATTGTAGTTGAATAAACATCAATTCATAACTTATTTTTTCTCTATAATTTCATATAATAACATATAGATGTATTTTTTTGGGAGTATGTCTGTTTTCCAACATCTCTGATTATGCCTATTAAGTTATTTCATACTCTATTTGTTGAATATGTTGTGCTTCTCTCTCTCTCTCTCTCTCTCACTGTATAAATTTTAAACTACATGGCTACATGCATATGCATTCATGGGGATATAGTAGGTGCATACTACATAGAGGGTGTACTTAGTGGAGTGTCCTAGTTTTTTGAACTTTAAGAAGTGGATTAAAGTTATTTATTCAAATGATAGATATTCACATATTATTGCATTACAATTCTGAGGTAATTTCATTTGATTGGGTTAGAACATCAATGTTCTGAGTAATATGAACAAAACATACTTTTGTGGTAGTAAATTTGAATATCTAATTCAAATGTATGACCAATGCATGTTCAGCTTTGTTCAATGGAACCAAATCCTCATTTATTTTTATTTTTTTTCATTCCGTTGTATTCAGATTTTAGGATTTTTACTAGACCTAGGGAATTTTGTTTAGTTGATGAAGCTGGTTGTATTTGATTGTTTATCATTCTATTTAGGTATATGGGGTTAAAATTTTGGTGTGAAATGTCAATGAAGTGTCTTTGTTTCTCTCTCTCTCTCTCGTGAAGCTTTGGATGGTGGAAGGCTTTCCAAACAAATGCAAGTACGTTCCAACTAAACAAAATGCTTGATCACCGCGTAATCCATATAGAAAGTAGCTTTTATGTAAGTACAATGTTTATTTGAAAATTATAAAAAAAATTAATAAAAAGTCTGAACCATTTCAGAATTGAAGTGCTATGTGGACGCACTCTCTTATTGGTTTCTCCTTCTGTCACCCTTCTTTCCTTGTTTAACGTTACGTCCTCTTGCTATATTTGCAATTTGAATTGTGTAATCTGTTTTACTTCATTCCTGGTTTTTAAACTTCAAGTGTCGTTTATTTGAAGTTAAGACTTTTAACTGAGGAGAAACACTTATTTTATTTTATTAATTACTAGCATTTGTTTTCGGGTTTTATGTCAGACAGCAAAGGATAACTTTGAATTGGCTCTGGAGGCTGACAACTCAAATACGCATGCGAGATATTGGCTTTCCAAATTGCATCTCAAATACCATGTCCCTGGGGCATGCAAAGCTATGTAAGAAACCTTTATCATTTTCAAAATGTGAAGTTCAGTGCTTATTACTTCTCTACGAAATTCTGTGTTCTAGGTAATATTAGCTGACCAATGTTCTAGATATTTTGATAAATTAGATGATGTCTAGATTAGGACATGGCTGATTCTTTCTTTTCACTTCTTTCCATGTGGTTCACACAACTACCCTGTAGCATTATTGTCTATCTGACTTTGAGGTTATGGTAACTTAACTTTCTGAGGACCTTCATTATGTTTCGTTTACGCATATGTTGTTTATGCTCAATAATAATAATCCTTCCTTTCCTTGTCATAAAAGAGGTGCTGCTTTGTTGGTAGAAGCCGCAAATATGGGGGATCCAGATGCGCAGTATGAGTTGGGTTGCCGTTTAAGAGTTGAGGTCAGACTCCATATGCTTTTTATTAAAAGTTAAAACTGATGTTCTGGCAGCAGTAGCAATTTAGCAAGACATTGTGAACTGCCGTTAAATTTTCATTGGAAGCAATTCAACAGCATCTTTAGCCTCCTTTCCTTGGTGAAACGTTCATGTTCTCATTGCTATCTATAACCAATCGTTGACCTAATTGATAACCTATTATTCGTTTGAAAACAATGAATTCACACACTTCTTGAATGGTACACAATTCAAAGATGACACTGGAGTCGTCTTTATGTTCTGTGGGGAAGCATTAGCAGATTCGGAACTTAATATGCTGGTTGGTTTTGAATGGTGGCGCTACTGAGGAGATGGACAGAGAAGACCTCAGTGGTAGACTTATCTAGTATGAAATATTACCAATACCATGAAAGTGAATGTTGTAATGCCCTCTCCTTGGTTTTTGTTTTTCTTTTTTCGTTCAAGGACAACTTTTGGTATTAATCAGTTGATGTTTGAGTTTTTTGAATTGCATATTTTTTTGTCTGCTTGATTCCATGTCAGACATACTAATATTCTCCCACATATTTTATTATTCATTTTCTAGTAATCTTTTCCCCCTAAATCCTATCTAACTCTAGTGTCCTTTTGGTTGGTTTATAAATAGAATGAATATGTTCAATTGGATCAACAAGCTTTTCATTATTTGGAGAAGGCGGTTGACCAGGTGTGTAGTGTGTTTCACCAAAGCATTATCATTTTCAGTGTAAGTTTTCAAGGCTCGAAACCTAATGATGCTTGCTATTTTGTAGTTACATCCAGGTGCTCTATATCTTCTAGGAGCTGTATATTTGACAGGGGATTGTGTGAAGAAAGATATTGCCTCAGCAGTATGGTGTTTCCATAGAGCATCAGAGAAGGTAAAAGTTAACTCATCTTTGCATTTATTGAAATACATCACCTCAAGTTAATCAGTAATGTTATATGTTAGTCAGCAACACTGTTAAAATTGATACTAATTGCTTCAGTGGCTTTTCAAAGTTTTATGTTACGTACGAGTTTTGAAACTTTGAATCTCTGCAATGTTAACAACAGTTCTAATAACTACTTAATTTGTATGCTTGAACCTTTATGTATCGAGCTGGAACTTGCAACCAGGACTCGGTTATTCAACTAAGGAAGCTGTCATACATGGCCTCTCAACTTTTATTTTTTGCATATATGCAGGGCCATGCTGGGGCTGCTATAGCATATGGATCCCTTCTTCTTAGAGGTCAGCTGCTCACACCTTCTGACATTGCTGATCACATACAGTTCCATTTTTTAATCTTTCTTTACCTAATGAAGGCTTTTGAATTTACTTTAAAGTTATTTCTTGAGTTGATCAATAACTTCTATTAATAAATGACTAAATGAGCAGACATTGTATGTCTTTAGTTTTGTATGGCCTGTTCACGACATAGTTGTCATGGCAAGACACGGCGGTAGTTGACCATCAAGACGCCTAGATGATAAGCCGCCTATCATGGCCTCTGTAGTGCGACAAGTCGTTAACAATTTGCAATTTATACATTATTTGTTTTACTTCAAGGGTATATGGAAAAATAAAAGCTTATATATATTAAAAATCGAAACATAATAACTAACACTATGGAATACAATTAAAAACACAATTATATGAATACTTCCCAATCAAAATTCAAAAATAAAACACTTGACATTAAAAACTAATAGAACAAGTTACCAAACACTACGTAGAAAATAAAGAATCAACCAAGTAAACACCCATCACACATTAAAAGTCTAATAAGTAATAAAATTGCCCCACATAACAAGTCCATGGATTATGATGAGTCATGGGTAACTTATTCACTTGGGCCAACTACCATGGTGTGATCCTTGGCAGCTTGGTGTCCAAGGCGTCGCCTTGTCCTTCTAGGACGCTTAGTCTTTGCCTAGGCGACAACATGGCGATGACATGACAATTTGACAACTATGGTTCACGATCCATTTACACAAAATAGAATAGAAATTATGATGAATATTGAAATAGAGAAGAGGAAACACTTTCTTCGTTTATTAACAGTTTTGGTAGAAAGCCAAAAAGAAATGAGAAACTATATCTGTAGTTGTTTGGACGATCGTATATTTATTATGTCAAGCTGGATAATCAGTTATGTTGATTATGGATTATATGGCGATCCTACATTTTCTTCCCAAATCCCTGTGCTTCTTTGGATATTCTGAGTCAAGTGTTTTTATTCCAATTTTCTGTTGCCTAATTATTTTCAAAGAAACGAAAAATTCTTATCAGGTGTTCAAGTTCCAGAATGTCTGACAAAATTCAGTGCAAAAAGGGATTCATCAGCTAGAACATCAAGGAATAATGCAGGAAGCCCTAAGAAAAATCCACTTGAGATGGCAAGAGAACAATTTGAAATTGCTGCTAAAGCAGAATGTGATCTTGGATTTAGATGGTTAAAAAGACTCGAGGAGGAAGAGAAGCGTCTACTCAATCCGTAGTTTGCAAATTATTTATAACCGTAGAAGACTCCTACAGCTGGTTTGATATATGTACCAAATTTTAGGTAAATACTATTTCAATAGATACCTCAGCATTTTTGTTAAAAACTTGAATTTTTATATTTGAAATTCTAAGCTTGATGTTGAGGTAGTTTGCAGTCATGAATGTTGCTCAAAGTTTTATTTACTTGCCTTACACGTATCAAATTGCTCAAAAATAAATTTGTTATTGTTAGGTCTCACGTCCAATATTTTAAACCCTAAATTGTTTGGTGCATACTAAGTGACTAACCATACATTCCTTTGTGTATATTAATAAATAAAGAAAATCTTTCTCATGGATCTTATGGTTATTTTGTCGAGTTCTCTGAAATTGTGATACTACTACTAGTCTCTAGATTAATCGAGTCTTGGATAGTGGTGATTAAATAATATCAAGAGATTATATTGAAATGGAACATAACTTGAGCAAATGACTTGATAATTGATGCAACTACTTTCTTAAATGTCAACGAAAACCTGTCGTTTGTAGAAGTTGAAGGGCATCATTTAAAGGTCAAATAGGGTTAAATCTGCCCTTTTGGCAGGCTCAGTACATCAAAGCTGAGGATCCGCCTGCCTTATGATGACCATTGATACTCATTTCTAAGCTTAGTTGCTGCATATTCATAATGTTGTGTGCATATTTACATACATGTTTTCTTGTTTTTGTATGTCATACATGTTTGCAGTTATTGAAGGCAGGTGGATGATTAGGACACTAATCTTAGACGTCACAAGAAAATTCTTCTAATTAATCTATTATTATTTGCTGTCGACAACTTCCAGAAACCAATTGGGCTGTATAATCTCTTTCAGTTGGTGGTATTAGTTAATATAATGTCATTGACTTGTGCATTTTCATTTATGGTGATGTAGTGTTTAGTAGTTATATCATGATTTTAAATAGGGATTGGAGTGGAAACTGAGAAAGATAGAGAGCACATGCTTCCAATAGGCAGTGTGATGGTCAATTGTTTTTTGGAGTTTGATAATTTGATTTCAAGGTTTTGTTACAGTTGCCGGGTCTTTTGTTTTGTGTCTTTCCAACTTGAAGCAGGAGCAGGAGCAGGAGCAGGGAGGTGGTATATATTTTAGTATATCTTTAACCTAGCTATGAGCTGTCCCCATGGTTGGTGGTGCTGTATAGTCTCACCACCGACTTCAAGTAAATTCTACTCGGACCTCATCTGGGAATGAGGACCAAATTGTAATGGTTCCATACTTGAGGAGCTTTTCTATGTATAAGAAATATATGGGGGTATTTTTTGTAAAAAGTGGAAGTCCCATTTGGCTATTGACAATGAAGAGGAGAATTTGGGTTTTTGGGTGCGATTCCATTGACCTTTTTCATGGTTTGCCCTCACGTTTCATGTTGTTTTAGCCTTTAGGTATTTGGCGGCTGACTTTAGGGTATGGGTATGATTCTGGAACCATAACGTTTTTAGAGGGGGGTTAAAATATATCAATAAAAAAAATTTATTTATTGATACTTGAGTGCTTCTTACAAATTCATTTTGCTCAATTATAGTATTTCATAACATCTTATTTCAAACCTTGTCAACCTTTGAATTGTGAGTCTAATGACTTTAAATACATATACATGCATATATATATATATATATATATATATATATATATATATTAATTTCTCCTGAACTATGGGACTATTAATCGCACTTTGAAGTTTTTAGTCAACTGATTAGCTACTTTTATAGATAAATTACAAATTATAATATTATATATTCAAAACTTTATATTATGGTTCTGGTCATCTTACTTGGAGACAACTGACAGGAGCCACCCAAAACAAGAAAATGAATTAAGTTATTCTCATTTACAAAAAAATGATACCAATGTATAATTAAGTTAATAAGACAAATGAGTGCATTATTAATTAATTAATCATCAAACTTATTTAACATTATTTTATCTTATAGTAATATTGTTAATTTATTATAGGTAGAATGATATGAAAAAACAAATAAATTAATACCATCTCATAACAAAGATTAAATTTAACTAATATTAGCATGCTTCAGATTCAAGGGTTAGGAAGTCAACCCATGATTCTCAAATCTAAACTTTTGGAATCTCACCTTTTTTTACAACCAAACAAGGCGCTAAAAGTAGGTAATTTTTTGATCAATAACAATATTACATTTATTTTAACAATATCAAGGGTACGTCGTAATAATATTTGAATGTCTTATAGAAACATTAATATTTGATATTTATATAGAAAAATTATGACTTTTTCCATATAATTGTAGTTGTAGATTCATGAAGTTAGATATGCATATAGAGCTCCTAGCCTAGGGTTCCTTCAACATGCCTATTTGGATCTCCAACATAATCATTCATCGAGTGTATTGTAGGGCATTGTGGTGAACATGCCCCAGAACCCTACACCCATCTGGGTCCATCCCCATTCCCCAATTTGATTCATCCACATGTGTACCAAAACATAAATAATACTCCTAATGATTCATTTCATTAATTGTTAGATTGATTAGTAATGCTAATGACATAAATTATATATAAAAATTATGCACAAATAATATAAAAAAAGAGACAGAAAATAAGAATTCTACTCTTTGTGCACATACATTTCATCAAGAAACTGATTAATACTGAGCCACTCATGGTTACTTTGAATAATACTAGACATACAAATTATGCACAAACAGTATAAAAAAAAAGAAGAGAAAATAGGACACACTGTACAAAAAAAATTATACACAGAGTATAGGACTCATGTATAACTTACTAATGAAATTGTGTAAACAAATTAATCGTAGATAATACTTTTTTATATATATATTATTTATGCACAACTTTTGTATATAATTTGTGTCTCTAGCATTATTCTTACGGGGAAAAAATGTTTGATAATTACAAAACACCTGCATGAAATCCAAGCCTTTTTTCTTTTGATCCTCCTTTTGCCGGCTTTATCAAACACATCAGGCATGCTGATTTTGTACTTATAGTTATGCGTACTATCATTCTGACTCTTACTTTACTAACCTTTTAATTTTTCTACTCATTAATTAGTGTTAGTAAATACAATCAATTCATTTTAATTTTTACCAACTGCATTTGATTTCCCAAAAAAAATCTCAATTATTTCAAACTTTTTATTTTTGGAATGAAATATTTACGAAATCTTCATGAATAGGTCAAACTTTATTTAATGGTATTTATATGAGTTTCCTCTTTCTTATTCTTAATGAAGTCCCCAAGAGGGTTTAGTTGAACCATGATTTGTGTTCCATTTTTCATTTTCTTTTCGTTTGTTTCTTTTTTTCTTGATTATTTTCCGATCAAGATGTATAGATCTTGTTCGTGGATTAATAAAAATGTACAAAAACTATATTTGCCTCTGTCATTCTTTAAATTTCTTTCTTTTTACGTATTGCGTTGTCACTTCCTTTCCCTTTGACAGTATCCACTAATTCGAAACTAAATTTAAAAGCCATATTGAATGGCTCCTTAATTCTTTTTTCCAAATGTAATGAAGTTCTTTTAAAAACTTGTGGAAATGAAATATGAGAAATGATGTCGGCCGTTCCTTTTAATTTTTTTAAATTTTATTTTGGTTTTTATGTTTTATATTGAAGAGGGGGTGGGGGGGCAACCTAGAATTTATTAGGTTCATGGGGCTTAAAAATTTAAATTTATGATTTGTTCACTAAACTGTTAAGGTTTTCATATTCAGACCGGTCATCGAATCAGAAAAAATATCGGATGGATGGGAGTGACGTTATTAATATATAAAAATATATATTTTTAGTAATTAATAAAATTTAAAAAAATCTCATTTTTATGAACTAAAACATAATAAAGTTGAGTTACAATATTATTAAAATTGGTTAATTCTAATATTAAAATTTTTTTTGTACAAAAAAAAATCGAGTCACTGGATCAATAATTGGTGGGTCAACCGATAAAATCGAGTTTTGACCAAAACTGATTTTTTTTGATTTCGATTTTTACCAGTCGAACTGTGGGTCCGATCCGGTTTGGTTTTTAAAACCATGCCAACTGCAAAGGTATGATAACCCTTTAAAAAATCAATCTCAGTTACAGCAAACTAACCCTTTAAAAATTATAGTACTATATAATTGCTTCTTTTATTATTAATCTACATTTTTTTATCCTTTTGATTTAAAATGGGAACTGAAAGAAAGTTTGTAGCTCACATTATTCCTCTGCTTTTAATCATAGGTGTGTTGGGAGTAGGAGTTGGTGGGTCAACAGATTGGTTTAAATTTGTGGAGGGCCAGCCCTCACTATCGGATCAGGATCATCTGAATCCTCATATCAACTTTTTTGAGTTAAAATTAAAATATATTCAGCTATTTAACTTTTTTTCCTTTCTCATTTTTAGCTGTATTCTTATTATATATTGACTATTTAACCAGAACTTTCTTACCATTTTCTGCTCTATATCCATATTCTACGACAAATACTCTGAATAGATAGAGTTATTATTATTTTTTTTATGTCATATATATATAAAAATAAGGTTGTTAACATTGTTAGACCAAAATAATTATAAATGTGTCGTTAAATATATATTTGTTATGACAAATTTATTTTTTCAACGGCCTAAAATAATCATAATATTGTCACTCAATGGTTCAAAATTTGTCCAACTCCCATTATATATATATATATATATGATAATGATTTATAACAAATGTTTGTTATGGACAATATTTCATCAAACAGATCTCTCACCGTCTAATATGAGATCTAAGGGTTGATATCAACTTGGGCATGGGTCCGACCGCTAGTCTTTTTGATTGTCAGGAAAACTCTTACGTTTATCATCAATACAACGTCTTATAGCCTGATCGTTAGTAGAAGTAGCGGTCAAACGATAAACAAAATCCAGATCTAGATACTTATATCTGATTTCTAACATTTTACTCCATACGCATCTATTTTCTAAGCAGTTGCAAAAATCTAGCTTTAGAGAAAATTTGCTTAGCTTTAAAGAAATTAGTTGTCCATTCATAATTTTGTTAACTGTTCATCAATGACTTTCATGGCTGCTACAAATATATTTTTATCTAATTCTTCTAAATTTTTTATTAGTTTAGATTGTACAAATGCATCTGAGTTTGTTAATGATGTTGAAAGTAGTAAACCTAAGATAGTCCCTTATGTTGGTCAATTATTCATTAAGTTGGAAGAACCTGATTTTTTTTGTATAGATCTTATGTACACAAAAATGGATTTGAGATTAGAATTGCAACTAGTTATAAACATGCTCACAGTAATGATATGTCGTCCTAGTTACATATATGTAAAAAAAACTGGTAGACCAACTACCGTAAAGAGTTCACCGGATGATGAATGTGATAACGATAAATTAAGAAGACAAAGAGACTCGATAAGAAGAATATTATGCAAAGTTAGAATGTTTGTTGTTCATAGTAAGAAAAAAAATAATTGACGTATTTCGACCATTAAATTAGATCACAATCATTATTTAGCGACGCATAGAAATATTATGCGGATGGCAAAACAAATAATTGACACTTTAAATAAAACGAGTATTAAACCTAGTAGGGCTAGCGGCTAGGTTCATGCCTAAGTTGATCTCCGCCGTTAGATCTTATATTCGTCATCATTTAATATCATAGATGAACAGTCAAGAAAGATTAGAGAAAGAAATCTTTAAGGTCTACCTTAATTTTCTATTCTTCCATTTTGCTTCTTATAATTAGATCCAATTTAAGGTGAGAGAGAGAGAGAGAGAAAGAGAATCATATTTATTAGTTACATGGTGTTGTCAGGAAGCTGCTGGAGTTCTTGCCCTTTCATTTCCTTTCCTTTTATCTTCCTCTTCAGTCTCCTTTTTCCTCTTTAGACCAAAATGTAAGGCCACCATTTTTCTCTTGTACCTCCATTTCTTCCAAGAACAGAACCAGTTTTTTTTTTTTTTTTTTTTTTTTCAAAAAACCATTAGATTTCTCTGTTCTCTTCTCATTTCTGCAAAAAAAAAAAAGAAAAAAGAAAAAAATAGAGAGCCCAAAATGAGGGATTTTGCTTCTTGTTTTAGTGAATATGCAATAGAAGTATCTGATGCATCTTGTTCTAGCTATTCAAACCATTCTTGTATTTCTCCAAATTTGATCCCTTCAATGCAGATTGCAGTCACTTGTGTATACAAAATCATTCTCTCAAATCAAAACCAGATTATTGTAACTGTCACATGGAGCAAAAACAACATGTCCCAAGGCCTAACCATAAGCTTTGGGGATGATACAGTCCCCACATTCAAGCTCAACTCGAATTCGAGATTATTCAGAAAGAAGAAAGGCAGCAAATCATTAGAATTCAGCAACTCCAAGTGTGAAGTTTTCTGGGATTTATCTGGAGCTCAATATAAAACAGGCCCAGAACCGGTTCAAGGCTATTATGTCCTAATAACGTTTGAGACAGAACTCGGCCTAGCTCTTGGAGACACGGCCCAAGAAGCAGTGGCCAAGAAATTCAAAAACGGCACTCATTTACCCAAATCCTCATTAATTTCTCGGCGAGAACATTTTTCTGGAAATACCCATTATTCCACTCAGGCTCAATTTTGTGAAACTGGGATTTCACATGATATCTTGATAAGGTGTAGTGGGGAAAATGAAGGCCTCAAGTACCCGGTTTTATCGGTTTGTATAGACAAGAAAATGGTGATGAGGGTAAAAAGGCTGCACTTGAATTTCAGAGGGAATCAGTCTATTTTTGTGGACGGTTTGCTGGTTGATCTGTTTTGGGATGTTCATGATTGGTTCTTTAATCCGGGTTCGGGTTATGCTGTGTTCATGTTCAGGACAAGAAATGGGATGGACAGCAGGCTATGGCTTGAGGAGAAGTTGGTGCAGAAAGATGAGCAAGAAAAAGTTGAATTTTCTTTGTTGATTTATGGCTGCAACAGCCGTTAGAACAAACTTATGTCATGTATGTTTTCTCAGTTTCTTTAAGCTCATGGATCACTTCTCTCTCTCTTTCTTTTTGGTTTTTATGGTAAAGAATAGATACTTGTATTCTTTTGATTGATAGTTGATATGAAATAACTTGGGATGGCAGGATGCACAATCATAATTGTATCAGTTTCAAGAAATGTAAGCCATTTTCATGGTGTTGATCCCACTTTCTCAAATTCCTTCAGAAATTTCATTTCCTTGTTAAATTTGGTCTCCATTATTTCAGAGTTTGGGGCTTAAAAATCGCCAAAACGGACAAGCCTAAAAGAAGATGGTTCATTGTTTTGTTTTAAACCCCATATCTATATGACTGTGAACACAGCATAAAGGTTAAAAAGAAAAGATACCCCCCCCCCCCCCCCCCCCCAAGAAGAACATTATTTGGTGATTTCTATGAAGATTTGAGACACATGTGTGGGGTTTTTAGAGAGCTTGGCGTAGGCAGGGACGAAACGAGGATTTTTGTTTGGGGTGACCTTCTCTTGAATTCTCAAAACTTCTGTCGCTCCATCCCCGCAGGGGCAGAGAACCCGTCGCTGTCTCGGTTGTGCTACCGGAGGCTCTTTTTGTTTGGGGGGGGGGGGCAAAAATGTTAACTGGATAAAAATACATTGATATAGATCGTAATTGATGTAAGCTCGTCGAACTTCATCACACCACGACATTTTCATATTTCGATACGTTTTCCAGGATAATGCTCCAAATAATTAATATTCTATTATTTACCTTCAATTCTTGGTGATTTTAGAGAACGTTGTTCTTGTTCAGAGGTAGGTAGGGATGTTTGAACATTAGGCTCAGGGGTAAGAGATGTGTCAACATGATTTGATTGCTTTCTCTTGAAAAATGAATCAATATTATGTGATTTTAATTCCCATATGATTCTAAAATAAAAAATAAAAAATAAAAAATAAAAAATTCAATTAACTACACTACAAGAATGAGTGAATCAATAATTGGACCTTTTATTGAAATTTTTAATAATAAAATTTTCAAAACTTTGCAATCAAATAAGTAAGATTTTAGTTGGTTACCAGAAAACAAATTGAATATGCAATTGGAATTAACATATACAATATTATGATCACTCATTAAACTTTTAAAAATTAAAATATCAAGTTTCATAAAATAAACAAAGAATAAAAAAATTTAAATAGGGTTTAAGTTGGTTACATGGATATAAATGTATCATTCAATTAGAATAACACATACAATATTATGCTCCAATTATACAAACTTACAATTATAACAAATTTAATAATGATAGATTTTCAAACTTCGGGGTGAACCTTGTAAATTTTTCAAACCTTGGGGTGGGGCCATGGCCCCCTCCAGCCCTATACTAGCTTCGTCCCTGGGCGTAGGACTCAAACTGAGGAGTAAGATTGAGAATTTCTTGGATCAGGGATGAGTAAAATTAATCCAATATTTTGGTAGTTGATTTAGATTCAAAAATTGGCCCAAAATTAGAGATGATAGAAGAAATTACACGAGAGCAGAGCAAACACGGGAAGAAGATGACACAACAGGTTGGTTACTATAAGAAGTGAACGCCCAGAAATTGCTTGTCCTCTTCTTGTAAAACTGAATGACAAGACTTCAAGACAGGATCTTATCATTGTGGGGTTGTCTTGTCCACACAATTTCTTTCTAGGACCACATTCAGAAGAGCTTATTCTTTCTTTTTTCTCTCTCAGAAATTTAGAATATATATATATATATATATATATATATATATATATATATATATATATATGTGTGTGTGTGTGTGTGTGTGTGTGTGTACACAAAATAATGTATCTAAAGAAAAAAAGTATGAGCAGTGAAGTTGTTAAAGTGGAAAGAAATAATGTTGGGTAAGTATAACTGCTAAAGAACTTGAATAGACTTGGCCTTCTGCTTAATTGACAGTGATGAGTAAAGATAGGAAATTGATATTTCCGATATTTTAACATAAAAAGTGTCGCTATAAATGTATAACGACGGTGAAAATCGTCGCTATAGGATCTACAATGACGATTTTTACGTGAAAATATCATTTTGTGTTGTGAACATAAAAACATAATACAAAACAACTTGTTTAATAGTTATCACCCTCGACAATACCTTATTTTCAATTTGTGAGTAGGGAGTATAATTTGCTTCCGTACGGGAACATAAAAATCCCTCAAGGAAAAATATTAAATTTTACGAAGTTTTTCTCATAGGAAAGCAATTGAATCCTACGATTATGTAGCAGGAACTTGTGAACGAGTTTTGTTATGTATTGCAAAAAAGATCAGCTAAATTATAATTACGACCTGTATGCATAAAGAATGGTCTCATTATAATTTTTTTTATCTTATCTCATAAGTTGGTCGCAGTTTAATTTCGACATATATTTGTGGACATATATATTATTTTTCTTTATGAATTTAGTAGGCAGAGACTATGAATAGTAGTTCTTCTATGCGTTTAAAACTTCATAAAAATGCTTTGAGATGTACACCCAAATGCGCAATTAATGGTCACGAGTGCCTCAACCAAAAAAAAAATCAATTATAAAGTTTGGTAAATTGGATTCTTAAATTATTGGTGAAGGTAGTTCTGGAACATTAATGTGTGAACTGTTTGCTGCCTCCAATTAAATTTTTAAGGAATTTTAAAATTTTGGAGTACGTACTTATCTATAACAATGTAGTAGCACAAACTAGAGTATTTATGTACAGTTCTTTAAATGAATCAAAGCTTAAAGTGCTACATAAATAAATGTTAGCAGTACTCACAAAATAGTAACAGATTTTCAGGCTCATCTATTATGACCATGTCGAGCTTAAATATATATATAATAAATGGAATTCATTTAAAGGGGTATGTCAGAAATCACACATGAAATTGGTTGTTAGTATTTAATTTTGCGACTATAGAAACATGTGACACATACTTTGCATTTTTTTTAATTTTTTTTTGTTGAACGATAAGGGTATCTTTAGATCAATTTACGCGTCAATCGAGACTAAATTCTTGTTTAGGCACCCCTATGTCGGCTTGGTGTATTCAGGAGAATTTTTCTTACGTGCTGACCCCAAGAGAAGTCAAAAAAATGAATCAACCTCCTTGAACACTAGACGAACATATTGGGTTTACTTTGCATTAAAAAGCACATATTTGATTTCTCATTCTGAATTCCTTCCTAGGCTTATGAAGAAGAGACAAGTCAACAGTCAATTTGCCATGGACAAAGATGAAAGCAAGAGTGCATAGGATTAAATATGTTGCGAGGAAGAGGAGAATGAAGAAAATATTATATACCTTGAAGATGAGAATGAAGAAAATACCCATTCAATCAATTTAATAAATTAAATTAAATTAATTGACGGATATATATATATAGCCTAATTTAAAAATATATTTTATACTGAGTGACCTTTGACCTAGCGGTATGACCCAACCTATGGTAATCATGAGATTGAGAGTTCTATCTTTGACATGTCAGGGAAAAAATGTGAGTTTAAAAAAAGTATTAATATAAAATTATTAAAAAAAATACATTCCATCAAAAAAGAATCGAGTCATATTTTAACCTTTTGAATTTATAAAAAATGTTGGAGAAATGACATAGAAAATAAAGATCAATTAGCTCCTGTGAAAGTAGACATGTTAATTAATAGTTCATAATGAATTAATCCAATGACACAAAGTAATATAAAAATAAAATAAATAGGGGCACCGGAGGTGAGGGACATCTCACGTTCTTGTGTGAGTTATTCATAAACTCAAAACGACAGTCTTTTTGGAACAAAAATTACTACCTAAAACGACAATCTTTTAGAA
The DNA here is from genome assembly GCA_020205555.1 of Panax stipuleanatus. Lineage (NCBI taxonomy): Eukaryota > Viridiplantae > Streptophyta > Magnoliopsida > Apiales > Araliaceae > Panax > Panax stipuleanatus. Next base: position 37,234,302 of record CM035125.1, read on the forward strand.
ACGGAGGAGGGCACATATTTAGAAATTCCAATTATAAAATACTCCCTTTTTATAAACAAACATAGAAGGGAGTGTAATCAATTACATAAAAAGTCGTTTTTGTACATAACTTGTACACCTCACCTCCTCTTTTGCCAAATAAAAAGGTTTATATTATATTTTTCTTAAAAAATTTGTATTGACCAAATGAACTGGCTTCAGTTTCTTCTTGCCTAAATTCACCTCCCCTTTTGAAATCTCCCAGTTTTTTTTTTGGTTAAAAGTGTTATGGCAAATTAGGTCAATAAATTCAACTGGAATTTCCAAATTATTGGAGCATATATATATATGAAAAAATGTGCGACAGTTGAAACGTCACTATAGCTCAAAAAAACCGTCGCCATAACACAACTATATACTGCACAGCTGTGTATATACATATAGCTCATATATATATATATATATATATATATATATTCTCAGTCCCATACTTGGTCAATGAGATGAAATCATTGAAATTGATTAATTATATATAAAATATGGCTTATTTAGCATGATTAATCTTTACACTAACTAACCTTCTGTTTTAGGTCTTACTTTTGACATAAAAAGTAGGCATGTTACCACCTAGCTTGGGTAGTCAATCACCATAGCTGCCCTGCCCAATTAATTGAGAGAGTGTGGCCTTTATTATATGCTCATCCCAAATTAGTATAGACTTGAAGCATTTAAGAATCACATGCTGCCACATGCCATGGAGATGTTTGGTCATTTTCCTACATTCTTAGAAATATCTATCCATCAATTTCGAACTGTAAAAATGGCACAAATTGAAAATTTCTCCAATAGATTTGATAATTCTTAATTTTGCAATTTATTTATTTTTTCTACATTTTAACCAACTTTTTTGTTCAATTCTCTTCTCATACATTGCCATTCATCTACACTGACTACCCAATTAATTATACAAAACACAATATAATTAATGTAAACTACATAAGTTAATAAACAACAACAATTTTTTTCAAGAAAAAATTAAGTAAATGAATAAAGAATAATGAACAACAACAATAAAACTAATTTTTCCAATGTAAACCCCCCCCCCCCCCCCACTTCCACCCCACCCCCACTGTGACGCCCTCAGAATAGGTCCAGTCAACCCAACCCATTCTGAGTCGTCAAATACATGATACAGAATTCAAATACAAATTTTATATCACACGGTCGTGCAAAATACGACCACACAACTGTGAGTGTCAATACAAATCGTATATATTACTAAATATTAACATTCAAATTCATTCTTTATTTATTACAATTATTATCCCACTATTTTATAAAAATAGCGAGGACTACTACTGCTCTAATTCGGACCATCACTCTGTCCTCCCGACTAGTTCCCGCAATGTTCTCATTTCCTGAAGAGGACAATAGATGAAAAGGGTGAGCTCAACTAGCCCAGTAAAGAATATTATGACTAAGATAATGAAAAATAAATTATCGTTAGTGATCGGGTATAATCCACCGACCCCTACATGGACAGAAGGCCTGGGCCGAGAGAAGCTTACCGGGCCCAAGGGGCCGAAGCCAGGATTGGGGTAGCAGAGTTCGGGATCGGGTATCTGAGCTCTTTGGGCCAGTACCCAGACCCAACTAGTATTATCCGGATCGGGTATCTTAGTCCCACGAGACCGGGGCCCAGACCAACATAATGATGATCGGGATCAGACTACCAAGCCCTTCGGGCCGGAGTCTAGACCGCATAGGTAACGATCGGGATCGGACTACCGAGCCCTTCGGGACGGGGTCCAGACCACTTTGTAAGGCCCATACCGAAGGTTATTTCTCGGATGGAGCCCGGAGCAACAAGGAGTCTAAAGGATTAAGGGTTTTAACCATAATCCTATCTCAATACCAACTCTTATAAGACAAGTGGTTGGATAACCACCAACTTGTACTTTCAAAAGAGATTGCGTTGGACCCAAACAATGGTAACTGCCATATTTAGGAGTCCTAACTTGACTGGGACATGGGCTCTAGAGGTGGTGAGAGTGACTATAAATACAAGGCTTAACCTAATGTTAACAGGTAATCATTATTAATATTCCCTTGAGCACTATACACTATTGCCTCCATTGTTAACCTTGTGACCAGCCTGTACTTATTCTCACACCGGAGCTATCACCCGGCGGCACCAGCCGTCAAGCTTCGTTGTTGACGTGTTATTGTGCAGGTCTGAGCGCGTGGAGTTGGTGATTGGACGCGCCGGCAAAACTTGGCGTTAACATTTGGCGCTAGAAGGAGGGCTTTTTTAGTGCTTTAGTCAATCACGTTTGTACTTTTCCGGTAGAAAGGACATGGCCAGTAAGGACGGTGGAGCCTCGAACCAGGAAAAGGCCAAAACCCACCCGACGACCTTAGTTAGGGCGTCGGTCAAAGATAGATTGGGACCTAGCAACCAGGAAGGCAATTCGGTGCAGGTCCAGTCGGCAAGAAGACAGCTGTTCATCCCTAGTCAACGTACTCCGATCCCTCAGCACACCCGCGTGGGAGACAACCAGTCTCAGGCCTACGAGCGAAGGGAGGAGGGTCGGGTGGAGAACAGTAAGGATCAGCGTCAGTTTATTCTGTTGACCAGAATACAACAGAACAAAGACGCCATGCTGGCCTTGCGCCTCCAGCAAGAAGATTTGGAGTTGCAGATGGCTAAGGTGGCTGGAGAACAGGAGGCTTCTTCGAAGAAGCACAGACATCGAAGCCGATCTAGATCTCCACGACAATATGAGACAGGAAGGAACAGAAGCCGATACAGAAGCCACTCTCGGGAAAGGAGGAGCCGAAGAAGGAGTCGTTCCCCCGAACGAAGATCGGAACGCCTGGGCCGATCGGGACAGAGGGCGAAAATCGGATCTCCTGAATATGAGGAGGACAGGCGCAGACCTTCCTCCCGTAAGGAGGATATCGACCCCCTCGCCCGAAGAGTCGCGGAGTTGGAGAAGCTTCTGGCCGGGAAAAATCAAGTGGGAACGCCATCGAGCTGCCACAGTTCGCCCTTCTCGCCCGAGATTAATCAAGTCACTGCTGACCCAAAGAAGAAAATGCCCCCGATGGAGACATACGACGGAATGGGAGACCCGTATGACCATTCGGATGGATATGATAGGTTGATGACATATTACGGGCATTCGGACGCAGCAAAGTGTCATATGTTTGCAACCACCTTGAAGAAGAGTGCCCGAGAGTGGATGGGAACTTTGGCACCGGGAACGATTAGTTCTTGGAACGACCTTCGGGAAAAATTCCACGCTAGGTTCGGAAGCAACAGGAGAAGGGGAAAGATCACTGCTTCCCTCATGCAAGTAAAACAACGTTCGGACGAGACTCTTGGCGCCTACGTCAAGAGGTTTCGGGAAGCTGTGGGATCGGTGGCAGAATTGAATTCACCACAGGCTTTGGGATTCTTCACAACGGGCTTGGATATGGGGAGGTCAAAGAAGTTGATGAAAGACCTGGTGATCAACCCACCCTCGGACTTGACTGAAGCCTTTCATCGTGCCGAAGGGTTCATTGCCATTGAAGAGGCAATGGGAAATTTCAAGCCACCTTCACACGACAAGTCGAGAGACAGAGACAAGCCGAACAACCAGCGATCGGACAACAGTCAGGGGAGATCGGATAATCAAGGGAGAAGAAACTATAACAGTGGGGGATCGGGCAATGGCCGTCCACCCTTCCCGAACAGAAGCATCAACAGGGTATTCACTCCCCTCAACACCGACCGGGCAAGAATATTGGAAGATATCAAGGACAAACCCTTCTATGAGCCCTGCAGGACAAGACCGAAACCGGGGAAGCGCAGCAAAAATAGATACTGCAATTACCATCAGAACGTGGGCCATACGACAGAGGAATGCCTTGATCTGGGGGATCTCATTGAGAAAAACATTCAGAATGGGACGTTGGTTCAATATGTGGCCGGCCGGGAAAATGCCAGGACTCAACCAATAGAAGGAGACAGGACACAGGCCCGAGAAACGCCGCCAAATCAGAACCAGCCCGCTCGGGGGGTGATTGACGTTATATCCGGAGGTTCGATGGGGCGCGTGACTGGACGAAAAAGAAATGAACATTTAGACGCTGTCTTATCGGTTGCAGGGTCCTCGGTAAAGAATGAAAGGGTTTTCCCGGGAGCGGTAATTTCCTTCTCAGATGAAGACTATCCTTCGAATCCCATAGAGTCGCATGACGGGGCATTGGTGATAACGGCGCAGGTCGGACCAGTGGACATGAGAAGAATGATGATAGACAACGGATCCTCAGTCGACATACTGTATACACACGCTTATCAAAGGATGGACCTAGGGGGAAAGAAGATGGAACTGGGAGGAGAAGGACCGTTGTACGGATTCAGTGGTGACCCGGTCCATGTGTCGGGCACCATCGAATTGCCAGTTAAGTTTGGCACAACTCCCCAACAAATGGAGATTATGGTCAGATTCTTCGTTGTTCACGTAGATTCGGCTTACAACGCCATATTGGGAAGACCGACCCTGGCAGCCTTACAAGCAGTCACCTCCATACCTCATTTCAAGATCAAGTTCCCCACACCGAACGGAGTCGGAGAGGTGAAAGGCGACCTGGATATCGCTCGTAGGTGTTACCGGAATACTGTGATCTCATCCGGAACCGGGGTAAGCAAGCAGAAGCAGACGATGGCTATTGAGATAGAACCCTTTACAGATGGTAGTACAGAGCCACTTGCTTTACCAGCCGAAGAAACAGAGGATGTACAACTAATCTTGGGGAACGAGAAAAAAATGATAAAGATCGGTTCAGGATTGGTAGAACCCTTCAGGACCGGGTTGATCGATCTGCTTCGGGCGTACGCGGATATCTTTGCATGGGAACCCAGCGATATGCCCGGGGTGGACAAATCAGTAGCACTACACCGACTGGAAGTAGATCCTAATAAGAGGCCGGTCATACAGAAGAGAAGAATCTTCGCCCCGGAGAGGCAGAAAATTATTGACGAAGAGATCGCTAAATTACTGAAGGCAGGGTTTATCTTCGAAATTGATTATCCAGAATGGCTGGCAAACGTGGTGCTGGTTCAGAAACAGAATGGGAAATGGAGAATCTGTATTGATTACACCGACCTGAACAAGGCGTGCCCGAAAGATTTCTACCCTTTGCCCAACATTGATCAATTGATTGACGCCACTTCAGGGTACGGCATGCTAAGCTTCATGGATGCTTTTTCAGGTTATCATCAAATCTCAATGGCCAAGGAAGACATCCCGAAGACAAGCTTCATCACGCATAGGGCCATTTATGCGTATCGGAAGATGACCTTTGGACTGCTGAACGCGGGGGCCACTTATCAGCGAATGATGAACTATGTGTTTACAAAGCAGCTGGGCCGAAGTATGGAGGTCTACGTAGACGATATGATTGTAAAAAGCGTGTCAGTTCGGGATCATCTGGTGGACCTAGAAAACTGCTTTGAAACGGTTCGGAAATACAAGCTTCGCCTGAACCCTACAAAATGTACCTTCGGATTGGGATCAGGGAAGTTCCTGGGTTATCTAGTTAGCAAGAGGGGTATCGAGGCAAACCCGGAGAAGATCCAGGCGGTACTAGATATGAAATCCCCAAAGTCTTACAAAGATGTGCAGAGGCTGACAGGTCGGATCGCGGCTCTTAGAAGATTCGTATCAAAATCAGCCGAAAGGTGTTTGCCATTCTTCGACACTCTGAAGGGACCAAAAAATGAGAAGAGTTTCCAGTGGACCTCCGAGTGCGAAGACGCCTTCCAGGAGATCAAGCAATATTTGTCCTCGGCACCCTTGCTGATGAAACCGATCCCCTCGGAGCCACTATATCTATACCTAGCCGCCAGCTCGATGGCGGTAGGGGCAGCACTGGTGAGAGAACGATCGGGAAAGCAGTCTCCGGTTTACTATGTCAGCCACGTCCTTCGAGATGCAGAAACCCGATACCCTAACCTGGAGAAGTTCGCCTACGCTCTGATCATCGCAAGCAGGAAGCTTCGGCACTATTTCCAGGGCCGGCTAGTAATAGTCTATACTGATCAACCTTTGAAAAAAGTACTGCACAGGCCCGAAGTCTCGGGAAGGCTAGCTGCATGGGCAATGGAACTAACTCAATTCGCCTTAGAATACCATCCCCGAACGGCCATTAAGGGACAGGCCTTAGCGGATTTTGTCGTGGAGTGTTCTTTCAGCGAATCAGATGTAAATTCGGTCATCAAAGCTCGACCACCACAAACTGCCTGGACCCTCTACGTAGACGGGTCATCTACCACGGACGTCAGCGGAGCGGGGGTCATTCTGACTAGTCCCGAAGGGTTCCGAGTCCAACAGGCCATTAGGTTCCGATTCAAAGCCACCAACAACGAAGCCGAGTACGAAGCCATTTTGGCCGGACTTAGATTAGCCAAAGGCCTGGAGGTGAAAAGGATAATGGTGCACAGTGATTCCCAGCTGGTGGTTAAGCAGATATCGGGAGAGTATGAGACCCGAGGGGCCCGAATGGCGAAATACCTGTCGGAGGTAAAGGACGAACTCTCATACTTCGAGTCGTACAGCTGTCTGGGGATCGATCGGACAGACAATACAGTTGCAGATTCTCTAGCCAAACTAGCCACAACCGAAGCAAGCTCCTTCACCGGATCAGTTTACTTGGAAGTATTAGACAAACCTAGTATTCAAAGGACCGACGTACTGACCCTGGATCGGCTCGACTGTTGGCTCACGCCTTACATTACCTATCTGGCCGAAGGGATCCTGCCTTCGGATCGTTTGTACGCTAGAAAAATCAAACACAGGAGTTCTAACTTCGTCCTTATTGATGGAGATTTGTATCGTAGGGCATTCACCTCCCCATTACTGAAGTGTCTAACACCATCGGAAGCGGAGTATACACTGAGAGAAGTACATGAAGGAATCTGTGGGGATCACATGGGAGCCAAGTCATTGGCTTACAAAATTATGAGGCAGGGATACTATTGGCCGACCATCTTCCAAGAAGCAAAGGACTACGTCAAAAAATGTCCTAAGTGTCAATTACATAGTCCTATCCCACATAAACCTCCCGAAGAGCTATATTCGGTTTTATCCCCTATTCCATTCGCTATGTGGGGGATTGATATCTTGGGACCACTACCGAAGGCCAAAGGGCAGGTCACTTTCGTAATCGTCGCAATCGACTACATGACAAAATGGGTGGAAGCCAAACCATTGCATAAGATTACTGAACAAGAGTGCCTCAAGTTCTTTAAAGAGTATGTTGTTTACCGGTTCGGCATTCCCATGGTCCTGGTCTCGGATAATGGCAGACAATTTGTGGGGTCTAAATTCGAAGCTTTCCTGAAGGAGTTAGGTATCCAACATAGAAAGACTTCTGTGGCCCGCCCCCAATCCAATGGACAGGTAGAAGTCACCAACAGGATCCTGCTCACAGGAATTAAGAGAAGGTTGGATGAACTAAAGGGAAGATGGCCCGAAGAGTTGCTCAGTGTCCTTTGGGCGTATCGGACTAACCCGAGGACCACTACAGGTGACTCACCGTTCAGATTAGCCTATGGAACTGATGCACTGATACCCGTTGAGATCGGATCACCAACACTTCGAATCAGCCAGTACCAAGAGTTATACAATGATGATGGTCTACGATTAAATTTGGATCTGTTGGATGAGGTTCGGGATTCAGCATCGATAAGGCTAGCTATATACCAGAAGAGAACAGCCCGACATTACAATCAGAATGTGAAGCAAAGGAGGTTTGAGGTCGGGGACCTGGTTCTTCGGGAAGCAGAGGCATCAACCCCCCAGAACACAGGCAAGTTAATGCCGCACTGGGAGGGACCTTATGAAGTAACTGAAGTGCCGAAGCCGGGTACTTATCGGCTTCGGACGTTAGACGGTACGGAGGTAAAAAATACATGGCATGCTGGAAGACTTAGAAAATATTATCAGTAAAAGTCATGTAATTTACTTTCGCTTATGTAAGCTGCTTTATACATTAATAAAATAAAGTGGATTACTCTTGGCAAAACTTTTTTGTTATCTTCATTCAAATTCTACAACTTTACAAAACCCTCGGACTAGCGATGAACAAATCCGATCAGAATAGTTACAAAACAACTTGAACTGATCGGAAAAAGTTACACGCAGATCCGATCGGGCAAAGTTACAAAAGAAAGAGAGACAAAAATTAAAAATACAAGTTATAAACTAAGGATGGGGACCATCGCCATCAGCATCATCATCGGCATCGGACTCATCATCAGAGGAGTCCAAGATAGCAGGATCGAGCCCAGCAGCCTTCATCTTCGCCTGAGCCCGCTCCTTATGAGCCCCATAGCCTTCGGCAAATTGGCCCATGATGGTATCGCGGAGCTCAGCCGATTCTTGATACTCCCTCGCACCCTGCTGCTTGGCCTCGGCACATCCTGCCCCCAGAGCTGTGTTCTCCTTCATCAGCACCAAGTGGCTGGCGTGCATTTCAGAAACTTGGCTCTGGAGGATCAGAAGCGCATTCTGCTGATCAAGATCTTTCTCCTTCAGAAGAGCCCTCTCCTCGATGAGCTGTTTATTGTATCCGTCGAGCGCAACGAACTCCTTCTGCAGATTATGATGGAGCCTCTGGTGTTCGTTGGCCTGACGTTCGGCGAAGGTCACCTTATTGCGGGTTTCGGCATGATTTTCCCTTTCCTTGGTTAAATCAGCCGACAACCCCCGAACATCCCCCTCAAGCAGTTCCACGTCGGCTCGAAGCTGAACCTCTTTCCGGGTGGCCTTGACAACAGGAGGAATTGCTCGGGCCAGAATGGCGTTAGCCTGCATCAAGGAAAAATAAACAGTTCAATAATGGCCAGACAGACATTCAATAAATTCGGGCTAAAGCTTTCGGGAATACCTGACTCTGGGCTTTAATGTACGCCACCATCAAGGCTTCGGCCGAATACCCTTTGAACCGGGCATCATCAGCAGGAAGCTTGAAGTAATCCAAGCGATCAAAAGGGAAAGCTTCTGACGGACTCTTCGGCCAAAAGGATTGGGTCGGAGACACGTCAGAAGGATCCGCTTGGGTAGCAGGGCCGGAGGCGGCAGAGGGCCCGACCTCAGCAGGAGGCTGGACCACAGGAGTCTGCGGAGCAGCGTCCGGCTGAACCTCGACCATCTGGAGGTCGGGCTCATTAACCAACTTTTGTTTCTTGAGGCGAGGCCTCAGAGTTTCCCCCTCGGTCCCCTTGGGATCCTCAAGAACAAGAGTCAGCTTCGGGACAGCCTGCTTCGGAAGAGATGTTTTAGAGGAGCCCTTCGGAAGGGCCCTCTTCTTGCCTTTCCTCAGCTGGGCCACCTTTTCGGCTGCAGTCATCTTCATGACATTCTTCGGAGCGGCATGAGAAGAGTCAACCGAGAGCTCAGAAATCGGGATAGTCTCCCCTTCGGCCGCATCGTCCCCGAGAGGTAGAAGTATAGGGCCGGACCGAACGGGGAGGGGGGTAAGAGACTCATCGGCGCCCTTCGGCTTGAAGATTGTCACTGCAGAAACAAGTAGATACTCCAGAAAATCAGAAAAACAAGTCAGAAACCAATGCTCAGAAAGAAAAGAGGTCAAGATAGAATACTCACATCCGTGCCTGTATAGCCAGGCCTCGTCGGCAAAGGTGTCCAGGCTCCACATCGTTTCCTTCACCTTCTGGTAGAAGGATCGGAACTCCTCCCTTCGGTCTGTGGGGAAGGTGGTCACTTTCACGATCGGATCTTCGGGTGAGGCCCAGTTCGGGAGAAGTTGAAGGTCGGTCCCTTTGACGAAGATCCACTGATTGTGCCAACCTTTGTTGCTCGAGGGAGTCTTGGCAAAGGTGGCTCGGCCGGAGATACGGTTTAGTTGTCGGAAACCGGGCTCCTTGGATTTGCCGACCGAAAATAAGACGAAGAAAAAGTCAAGACCAGGGGTAATCCCTAGTTCTTGACAGATAGCTATAAAGCTTATCAAGTGGATGTACGAGTTCGGCACAAGTTGTGCGAACCCGATCCCCACGAAGCAGAGAAATGACACGATAAACTCGTGGAGAGGGAAGCGGATGCCGTACCGCAGGGCGTAAGTGGGGATGGCCACCCATTTGCTTTCGGGCCGCCAGAACATCCTCTCTTCAGCCCTGGGTACCCGAAGACTGTACTCTTGTGGGATGTTGAAGAGGGTCCGAACATCAGAAATCTGAGACGGAGTAATGGTGGACACAGTGTTGACATGAGAATACTCCGTCTCAGAACGGTAGACAGACCGGATCTGTGTCTCGGTTCCTTCAGCAGAGTCTCCGGTGGGAGCTTCCGGTAGGTCAACCGGCACCAAATCGGTGCTGGCGATGGTGACAATGGCGGCCATTTCGGCGGAAGTTGGAGTGACCTCAACGGTGGAGTTCAGGTCGGAGGTGGAAGCAGCGGGAAGAGTGCCGGAGTCAGCCATTAGAGTGAAAAATCGGTGAAAGTGAGGTGATTTGAGTGGTAAAAGGACTGGTCGGAGAACAAGAAACCTCTCGACGGAAATCGTACTCGCCGGAAAATGAGTTTTGAATTTAGCTTAGGCAAAGAGAGTTCGTAAAAAATGGGTGTTGTAGGGGGGAAGATATTTATACTGATGCTGCACGAATCTCAACAGGCGGCTAATAATGACGTTGGGCCGTTCATTTCTTGTGTATCGTGTACCGCATTAACTAGGTCGGTTGGATTACCTAGGCATCTCTTTAAATCTCTCATTAAATATCCTATTAAAGGCTTGTTATAATGAGAGACTGGGGGGCAATGATCGGGTATAATCCACCGACCCCTACATGGACAGAAGGCCTGGGCCGAGAGAAGCTTACCGGGCCCAAGGGGCCGAAGCCAGGATTGGGGTAGCAGAGTTCGGGATCGGGTATCTGAGCTCTTTGGGCCAGTACCCAGACCCAACTAGTATTATCCGGATCGGGTATCTTAGTCCCACGAGACCGGGGCCCAGACCAACATAATGATGATCGGGATCAGACTACCAAGCCCTTCGGGCCGGAGTCTAGACCGCATAGGTAACGATCGGGATCGGACTACCGAGCCCTTCGGGACGGGGTCCAGACCACTTTGTAAGGCCCATACCGAAGGTTATTTCTCGGATGGAGCCCGGAGCAACAAGGAGTCTAAAGGATTAAGGGTTTTAACCATAATCCTATCTCAATACCAACTCTTATAAGACAAGTGGTTGGATAACCACCAACTTGTACTTTCAAAAGAGATTGCGTTGGACCCAAACAATGGTAACTGCCATATTTAGGAGTCCTAACTTGACTGGGACATGGGCTCTAGAGGTGGTGAGAGTGACTATAAATACAAGGCTTAACCTAATGTTAACAGGTAATCATTATTAATATTCCCTTGAGCACTATACACTATTGCCTCCATTGTTAACCTTGTGACCAGCCTGTACTTATTCTCACACCGGAGCTATCACCCGGCGGCACCAGCCGTCAAGCTTCGTTGTTGACGTGTTATTGTGCAGGTCTGAGCGCGTGGAGTTGGTGATTGGACGCGCCGGCAAAACTTGGCGTTAACAGTTAGCATTCAATAAATCAAATAAAATATTATTGACAACAAGTTTTAGATCAATATTCGCAGCGGAAATAACCGTTCATCATCAATATTTTATCCCTGTAACATCAATCAATATACATCTTAAATCAAATATTCATCTTTGCACTACAGGCCAAAGATATTCATTTGTATCATCAGTGATCATGTTCATCTCAACATCTGTTCATCTTCGCACTACGGCCAAAGATATTCACTAGGTAATCATTCATCTTTGCTCTACAGGCCAAAGATATTCAGTTATATCACCTTTTAGGACTGAGAATGATGAAAAATAATATAAATAACGAATCCAATGAGATATAGGACAAAGATTAGGGATTCGTAATTTAGTTTATCCAAGTTCAAGAATACTCCATAATAATACTTTGTGGAGCAAAATTCAAGAATAAAGCTCAAAACTTAGATCCAATCAAAGATAAGAACTTTAAAAAGTAATTTGGATATATAGAAGAAAATTTAATTTTTCCGTGAATAGTGTCGTATACGTGAATAGTAACCTCGACGGAAAAAGTAAAAATTTCATAATAAAATCAATGATAATATTTTGGTATAATTATATTGAAAAGAATAACATCATTTATGAAAGAAAATAACATCCCTTACCTCAAAAAAATAGTACTTCTGACTGGTATATCGGATATAAGGCTGAAGAAAACTTGCACTGGATAGTAACACTCAAAGTATCTAAATACTCACAAAAATACGCTCGATATTATAGAGAGAGAAAACTTCTGATTCTGGTGTGATTTTCAATTCTAACCTAAGCACCCTATTTATAGGAAAAGCTTAGGATGCCAAAGTAGATTTTTTTAATAAAATAATATTTTTTTTAAAAAAAATTCCGCTGCCTGGCTGCTTTCAAAAAAATTAGAATTTTTTCACAAAACAACAAAAGTGGGGCCCACCCATTAAAAAAATTATTTATTTTTCGAAACTTTAATAATTCATAATAAATAGCCCTTTTGTCAGAAAAATATAAATTCTATGTCTCTTCATAGGAAATTTAATTATCTACAACTTTGTAGAAGGAAGTTTTTCCAAATTTCAAACATAAATTATCCGAAATTCATAAACGGATGATTTTTCACACCAAAATACTGATAAAAACACATCAGCGCTAATTCCTTCTTTTATATCCATAAAATAAATATTTTCTTATCATATAAATCAATAATTAATTATTCACAAATAATATTACAGAACTACAATATTGACAACCAGGTCGTTCCCAGGAAAGAGGGGGCCTTCCGATAAAGATTTCTCCTTACTGGCGCGCAATTAAATAACCCCTCCTAGACAGAACTTTCTTAGTCATTGTCAATAATGCTATCTAATAATATTATTCAAATAATATGAATTATTGAGTTGATAATGTGAAATACTGTGCAGTGACAATTATTGAATCAATAATACAAAATATCAACTGTAGCAATTATTGAATCAATTATATAAAATAGCAACGTAGGAATTATTGAGTCAATAAAATATCAATGTAACAATTATTGAGTCAATAATATAAAATATCAACGTAGCAATTATTGAGTCAATAATATAAAATATTGAACAGTAATTACTGTAACAATAATTGAGTAAGTGCCTTCTCACGTAAGAATCAATAATTCGAAATACTGTGCAATACCGTGTGCTACTGTGCAACACCGCGTATCACTGTATTTTAACCACCGGGTATTTCAACAGTACTAACAGTAACAACTACGCCGTTATTTTATAAAAAGGTTATTTCTGTCGCTTTCTATATCCGACAGTTGTTCCGTTGTGGGGCCCATAAATAACTGCACCGTCGTACGAATATTCTCCGACAACAAGAATATTCCACGACCAAACGAATATTCCCCAACAACAGTGAATATGTTATAACCACTTGCTTATTTTAAAATATTTGCACATTTCACCCATAATTTTTCATATTTATCAAATCAACACCTTACTATTTCGAAATATATAAAAAAAATTAAATTTTTATTCATAAAAGTTGGGGTCTTACCCCCACCCCCACCCCCATATTGACATATAATTGATCACCTTCCCTTATATTAAATCTCTTTTTTTTATTTAGAAAAAGTATTAACCAAAAATGGTAACTAATATCTTATCATAACTGTTGTCATTAACAAAAAAAATCCTAAATTCATCGAATTAATTAAGACACACACACACACACACACACATATATATATATATATATGAAATTTTTTAACATATGCCCTAAGGGTACATGCTAAGTACACAATTCAAGGGAATATTTTTTTGAATTGTGTGTATATTCTCTTGAACTTGGTGCATATGCAAAAATCAAGAGAATATGCACACAATTCAAGAGAATATTCTCTTGAACTGTGTGCTTAGCATGTGCCCTTAGGGCTCATGTTAAGAGAACCCTATATATATGCCGGTTCTTCAACGGACTGGTCCGTTGATAGACCACCTTTAGCGACATACATGTCCGTCGCTAAAGGCTAATGGAGAACGGATATATATATATATATATATATATGAAAATTATCAAAATTTTATAAAAAAGGATCCATAGATTCTCATGATACAAATATGAAGTTTGGATGTGAATAAATCCAATCACCTTCATTAAGTACTTGAAGCAAAGAAACACAAAGAAACATTAACATGCACAAACTCATAGCAACACATGGATGCATGCATGCATGCATATAAAATTAATTAATAGAAAAGATACATACATAACATATTTTTAGTATGGATCGATCGATCATTTGGATATAAAAAGGGGTTCTTGATCCGTTGATTGATGTCTACATGAATTTTGATGATCATTTGGACAAAAAAAAGGGGTTTTTAATTTTAATTGATGTTTCAAAATAAATATCTTATTTTTATATTAGTAACTATATTTATTTTATTCTTCTTTTTATACCCTCATAATTTATTTAATATATTTATTTTGGAACGGAGAGAGTAAAATTCAGTAATTATATATACACCCCACCCACCACCCCCACCCATCCCAAAAAAAATATTCAGTGATTATGTATACACACCACTCTCAAAAAAAAAATCAATGATTATGTATGCACCTCCCTCGCACCCCACGCCACCCCCCACCCCACCCCCACCCCACCCCACGCCACCCCACCCCACCCCACACTCTCCCTCACAAAAAAAATATATTTATAATAGTGATTATGTATATACCGCTTTGTATACACGTCACGCCTAAATAGAAAAAGTCGTAACCTCAACCAAAATCACTTATTCCCACCTCACCCCCACCCCCACCTCCACCCCCACCCAAAAAAAATAATATTATGTGATTATGTATACACCCCTTGCCCCCACCCACCTACCCACCCACCCCACCCCACCCCACCCCACCCCACCCAAAAAAAATATATTATGTGATTATGTATACACCCCTTACCCCTTACTCCTTACCCCACGCCACCCCCCCCACCCCCCACCCCCACCCCCACCCCCACCAAAAAAAATATAATATTATGTGATTACGTATACACCACCCACCCCTCCAAAAAAAAAAAAAAAAAAAAAAATTTAGTGATTATTTATACATAATATATCTAATAATAATTTATTTAATTGGATCATAATAATGATAAGTTTGAAATTTAAAATATGGGTCGACCTATATTTGAACCATAACCATATGGTTCCAACCCACACAACCCATATTAAAAATAGTTAATATGATTTTAGTTCTTAAATGAAACCATAACCATATTTTGCCATGCCTATGGAGGATAGGATCATGCTAATTTTGGCTTGACAAGAACAGCTGGGAAATCAAGAAGCACAATCTTGTCTATAGCAGCTGAAAAAGTAGAGGAAAACTCTACATGATTTGGATGGCTCATGAAACTGGTAAAATCCTGTGTAAGCATCTCATGACTTTCTATGTCCTGCCCCCTGTTGAAAAATATATACATTATATATATAGAAAATATTATAAAATTAATGAACTTCTTAATATATAGCATATGATGTTTTTGATTAATTCCTCAGTTGGCCTAAATTTCAGGTTGCAAAATTTCTTTAATCCACCACCACAAAATAAAAATAAAAGTAAAAATCAACTAGCTATTTTTTCCTATATATATATATACATGTTAGCTTCATCTTATATGTGCATGGCAACAAATTAAAAATACTCTAATTTCTTTCTTAAACGTTTGTTTCAATCTGTTAAACTTATTTGGATTCTCCAACTTTTAATGAATCTATTATACTTACTAAAGAGATTCAAGTCTTTAGGAAAAAAATTATTTAGTATACAATTTTTATTTCTATTTTTTTTAAAAAAAATAATAAAAATATAGTAAGAAGACTTACCAGATAAAAGACTTTGACTGTATCAACTTCTGAAGTGAGTTTTTCCAACCCTTTAAGAATATCATCCACCACAACATCTTCCTTGAACTTAACCACCACCAAGTGCTTGAATTCTGCCATGCTTAATCGAAACAATGAACCTAATTATAATGATCACCAATTGCATCAATATATAGAGCAGCTATATATGCACATACATGCATTATATATATTTCTTCTTTATTTTCTT
The DNA here is from genome assembly GCA_020205555.1 of Panax stipuleanatus. NCBI lineage: Eukaryota > Viridiplantae > Streptophyta > Magnoliopsida > Apiales > Araliaceae > Panax > Panax stipuleanatus. The sequence continues at coordinate 37,250,502 of CM035125.1, forward strand.
TTCTTTTTTGGTAAGACTCGTCTAGGATCCTCTCCATTTCAAGTAAATGGAGACTCTCCATTTCATGATCCAGATTTAAAATGTGCACTCACTCTTCTACCAGCATGATATCATATTCCAACACATTTTAAATATGGACCATGAAATGGAGAGTCTCCATTCACTTGAAATAGATCATGGTCCTAGAATTTGTTGCATACATTTGCTCTTTTTCACATTAATGGTGTCATTGGTGCCTGCCATTTTCGTCTTGAAATTCGGGTTTTAATTTGAGGATTAGTAATATATATATAGGGTTTTCATCCGTAGTAATCGATTATCACGGACACTATTCCAACAACCAACTTCTCAATCGTTGATCATTATAATAAAGAGCTAAGATTAGACTTGATTTATTCCTTGACGCTAAAAAGAATAGCGACTGACATAAATGACCAAAACGTCCCTTTTTTACTCTCATCCGAGCAGCTACAAAGAGTAGCGGCAGCTTGGTCTCTTCTCTCTCTCCGCATATATAACCAATCTCTGACACTCAACTTTTCTCTCTATATATCTACGCAGACACAAGTAGAAGTATAGTAGTACCTATATCATTATATATGCCTACTTCTCTAAATCTCTATCAATGAGCTTCTCTCTCTTATAATGTAACCATGTTTCTCTTTTCTTTTTCTTTTTCTTTTTCCACTCTCAAGATAAATAAATGGTAGCCACCAGATTAAAAGGAAAAAAGGAATTCAACCGAGGGCCTAAATTTCTTTTAAAACAACTTACAATTTAAAATATTTTTTAAATTTTTTCAGGTTATAATTTATAAATATATAAGAGTGTTTTTGTTTAAAATAATTTTTACAACTTATTTTAACCAAAAAAATTATATTAACTATACACCTTCACAACTTGTTTGAACTTAATTTATAAATCAAACAAAAACACTCCTATGTATAATTTATAAATTATACATAGGAGTGTTTTTGTTTAAAATAATTTTTACAACTTATTTTAACCAAAAACGTTATATTAACTATATATACACCTTCACAACTTGTTTGAACGTAACATAATTTATAAATCAACCAAAAACACTCTTATTTATAAATTATAACTTGAAATTATTTATAAATTATAACTTAATTTATAAATCAAACAAAAACACTCTTATTTATAATTTAGAAATAAGAGTGTTTTAAATAAGAGTGTTTAGGCCCTCAGTTAAACAAAAACACTCTTATTATACCATTATCTTATATGGTATAGATGATTTATCTTAATCATGAAAACTGAACTTCTAATTAAAGTATTAATACATTAATAGTGTGCATTAAACGGAACATGTGATAAAATTTTATTTACATAAATACTAATTTGGAAAATTTCTTAATTTTGAAATAATAATGAACTTAATATTGTTATATATATTAATTTAATGTTTCAATAAGTGAGATCACAATATGTTAATTAATACCCAGAATGTCGATTAATATATTTAAAGGCTAAATACACTCCCGTTACAATTTACTATATAAAATGTCTAATTGCATACAATATCGACCCCAATATCAAAATCCTACCAAAATTGGCCGGAATATTTCAATTACCGACCAGACAAATAGTATTATATAGTTTGACCGTATTAAAATACAATTTGACTTATAATTTAGGAACAATTACATATTATAGTACATTTTTAAAAATAATTATAAAAACAGTACATAGATAAAATAATTACAAAAATAACACATTTTTACATATTTAATTACAAAATTAGTGCAATTAGAATTCCTTTAATGGTCAACAATTCTCTCCCTTATCTCTTCCCGTTAATTATTATTTTTTTATTCAAACACAGCAGACCCCCATTGATTTCTGTTCCTGTTTCTCTCTTTTTTTTCTTCATCCATGGTTTTCTCTCCGCGAAATAGCGAAGCCTCCGGTTCCAGCCATTACTCCTTTTTGTTTTCAGGTCATAAGTCTCGATAATCCTTCAAATGTCGAGAAATTTTTTCACAAACGGTTGGTGCTGGTAGGGGAAGTAATTTTGAGGATGACGATAATAGAAGGAAACCTCGTGATAAATTTGGGACGATGGGTAGAGTACAACATTATGCTGCATGTGGCACTATGAGGCTGGAGGCAGTTCTGACATGATGCAGAAGATTTGTTCAAGTCTCGTAACTCCCGTGATGAGGATGACTGCCCTAGGGGCACTTTCTAAAGGGATGTGTCTAGGAGTGCTAGGGAAGTGAAATGTCCTTCCAAATATAATAGTGACAGGATTGATGATTATGCTTTGTCATCTGGACAACAAGAGTTAAAGGAGGATGCTAGGGAAGAGTCGTCCTAATAAATACAACACAAACATGATTGACACTAGTGCTTTGTCATCTGGACAGCAAGAATTAGAGGAGGATGCTACACCAAGGTAACCAAACTTTCATATCAAAGTAACCAAATCTTCATATCAAGGTAACCAATCCACCTCTACACCTGCAATTTTTTCGTACTGCAGTTGGTAACCAAACCTTCATACCAAGGTAACCAAACATTCATACCAATGTAACCAAACATTCATACCAAAGTAACCAAACCTTCATACCAAGGTAACCAATCCACCCCCACACCTTCAGTTTTTTTATATTGCAGTTGGTAGCCAAACCTTCATACCAAGGTAACTAAACTTTCATACCAAGGTAACCAATCCACTTTCACACCTGCAGTTTTTTCATATTGCAGTTGGTAGCCAAACCTTCATACTAAGATAACCAATTCAGTTTTATTAGGTTACCAGTTTATTTTGAATGTGATGCAGTTGGTAGCCAAACATTCATACAGTTGGTAGCCAAACCTTCATACCCAGGTAACCAATTCAGTTTTATTAAGTTACCAATTTATTTTGAATGTAATGCAGTTGGTAGCCAAACCTTCATGCAGTTGGTTGCCAAACCTTGAGACCAAGATAACCAATTCAGTTTTATTAAGTTACCAATTTATTTTGAATGTGATGCAGTTGGTAGCCAAACCTTCATGCAGTTAGTTGCCAAACCTTGAGACCAAGGTAATCAATTCAGTTTTATTAGGTTACCAATTTATTTTTGAATGTGATGCAGTTGATAGCCAAACCTTCATACAAAGGTAACCATTTTAGTTTTTGTGGGTAACCAAATCATAAAAAAAAAATCAATTCTCAGTTCTAATTCATCCTCCAATGCAAAAATTATTTTCTTTTGTGTTGAATTTCCCTACTTCTCAGTTCTTTTTATATTTTGTGGAATCAACAGGCTGAACAACCGGAAAGAGACGAGGGAGGAAGATAACGAGGAAAACATCTCCATGAACAAGTTTTCATCCTGTTTCTTCCTGAACTTCTTCTTGTGTTTCCAGTTGATTATAGTTTGCAATATCTCTGTAAAGAGTTCTCATCGTGATCATGGCCACCATGCCAGAAAGGAAGAGGACAATCATCAGAGAGTTAATGATGGAAAACCAGTGACGAGGGAGGAAGATGACGAGAAAATAATTTTTTATTTTTTCTCCTTTTAATTTTAATTTTGAATTATGAATTTATTTTTGTTGTTGGATCTCAAATATTTGAATTTGAATTATTAATTATGACAGTTATTATCTCCTTGATTTTAAGTGGTTTGAATTTATTGCGTTATTTTTGTAATTATTTTATTTATGTATGTTTATTGTAATTATTTTCTAAATGTTGTATAGTTATGTAAAGGACCCTATAATTTACTACATAAAGCGTCATACAATGTAGCCCCCAAATTAAGATTCTGGCCCATAAAAATAAAAAAACACATTGCCATATAACCCCAAATTAGCCCTCATTTCAAAATTCCCCCAAAAAAACCCAGTAAATAAAAGTTACGTAATTATTGAACATCAATATCAATATTGGCATATAAACGTAATGAAGAAGGTAAATAATGGGATTGCACATCACCCGTATTACCAGAGCTAGAACTATATCGTAGAAATTAAAAAATGTTCCACAAAATCATAGAAAGGACTTTTTTTTTCTTCCTGCATAGATCAGGAGTAGCTGTTCTGCTATAGTGAAATAGAAAAAAAGGGCCATAAAAATAGAAAGGAAGGGCCACAAAACAAGCCGGAAGTTTTTGGGTTGGGTGTGGGTGTGGGGGAGGGGGTATAGATAAGGGGGGAAAATGATCTTGATACCTTGTTAAGCCTCTGTGTCCTGAATTGCACTAATAAGGAGATGCAAACAACCCCATTCTACTACAAAATAGAGGCTTGTATGAAACTGCAACACATACAATACTTCTGCCTGCTGCTACTCGTCAGCGCACAGAATTCCAGACTTCCTAAGCCGAGATATTCTTTTCCGATGGCCACGACCCTGCCTATGTTGTTCCCACTCATATGCCCCTCTAAGCACTCTATCCCCACAAGCCTACCAGTAGATAGAGAGGAAAACCTTTAGCCAAGAGGAAAACCTTTAGCCAAAAAAGTAAGGGAAAAAAAGAGGAGAAACTGACTTTGAAACAAGAGAAACCAATCCCCCAAACAATTTGATGACCTCTACAACCCATGAATACATGCATACACACCAAAAGTCATTTCACCTTGACCTATATATTGTATATGTTTGCATTACTTTTAGAAGACAAAAACAACCAAGGAAAGCACTTATTAATTATTATTGACTAAAAGGATCTACTATTGCCAATGTGACCATCCGAGTTAACTCAGGGACTACCCGAGTCAACTCACAATTATTTAAAATTAAGATCTCTTGTCGGCCTATTATATATATAAGGTATTGATTACTAACCTTGCATATATGTTGCGTCCACAAGTCCCTCTGGTTCAATTTCAATCCCTCAGTATCATTGCAAGATTCTGAGTTAGACAGTAAGCTTTTGTCCTCATTGAGGTAAGATCTGATTATCTTCACAGAGGGCTCAACCACATATGATGACCATGAAGTGTCCGAGAAACCTAAAAATAAGGAATACTAAATAAGAGTTTTACAATGTTACTTGGCAGAGATATCCCCTTGGGCAACAGGGATATCATTGTTAAATAACAAGAAAAAGACGTACATAATAAGGATTGTGTTGCATCAACAAAATGTATGTTCCATCCAAACAATGTTTGCAGCCGAATAATCCTCCTTTTCTATGAAACGAAAACTCATTATAAATAGAGCTCAAACTTAGGTCAATTGAGTATTGGTGACATAAATAACAAAGATGATAATATTCTTACTTGACGGCGAACTAATCTTTGGGTGTTTGCTTTTACTTTGCCAATGGCTTCTGCTAATACAAGTTTTAGTTGGTTCTCTGTAGAAGAACTTAGAATTGCACTCATACCTTCTTTCAACATCTTATCACCCTTGTGTGTTGACATATGGAGGTGAGGAACCTCGGTCAAATCTGTATCCTTACCACTCTGATATTCACAAAGGTAAAGTCTTAAAAATTCCTCGAATTCCCTGACCCCAATAGCCTGCCGCAAACCTCGAGTATAGTCCGCATTACAGTTGTATATATCATAAACTTCATTCAGTAAGCCAGCAGCAATCATGCAATCTACCCTTTGTCCCACATATTCATCTAATACAGGGAGAGATGCATCCACGCATATAAAACAGCAACTGTATCTGAAATTATCAACTCGGCCCCAGTTCTGCCCTGCCAAATGCAAGATTGGAACATTAGATAGAGCATAGTCAACTTGCTTCATTTTGCCTAAAAAGTTGCAAATGATTTTATCTAAATGGTTAATGGTCCTGTTGAGATTGTTCCAGTTCCACCTAAAAGAAATAGGCTGGAGATCTGCAACTCTTCATTTTTCCAAAAGTTCCCAAGTCCACCGGACGTGACATGGGTGCGGGACATTTCAAAATAGTGAGAAATAGTTAAAAATATCACGGGATTCTGTGTCCATTTAACATAGCTGGAGATAGGATCATGGGCACCTTTATTTAAAAATGATATTTAATGAATTGTAACTCAGCCGAATAGTGGAAATCATACAATACTAAAGTCTATAAGATGTCCTGAAGAATCTAGACCGTCTCAAATGAAAGAAAAAATTTCAAATTTCTTTTTTACAAAAATATAGGTAGTAGCTGATTCAATTCTAGAACCAAAAAGATGTTATTTGATATTATAAACACATGTAACTCAATAGCAGTACAAACCTCCATTGCCTTCCCTTGTAGAAGTTTACTAGGGAGAACACCAGATCGAGCGTACAAGCTAAGGTATTGATTAATCTGCATGGTTTCCAATCAACTATAGATTAATTTGACATAAAAATCACTTGAAAGAAAATGTAAGTTAAACCATAAAATCTAAACATGCAGAGGAATAGCACGCTAGATTTTGAGAACTTTTGCATAGGATAATTCATAATTGCAGAAAATGGAGATCCAGATTATGATCTATGTACTCCATCTATGTTCCTTGATGACCAAGGGAAGTACAAAATGTCAACTAATAACCACATATAACAATAAATCTGATAGCCTGATGGTTCTCTTAAGAAAGAACACAATCACAACACTAGATCTGCACCAAAAAAGTCGTAACTCTAAGGCCACCAGTGGCAGAGATTTAACATGAGAGATAGGCAAACCATTCATAAGAAATTTTAAAATCTCAATAAGCTCCATATTTTATAAATTGGGAGAAGGACAAAGAGAACAAATATTTATAATCTGAAAAGTAAGATTTTTAGAAGTTGAGAGGAAGAGCGAGTGCTGTTTGCAGATTAAACTACCATTCCAAGGTGCATGCACATCCTACGCTGATCGACAGTTTATCAAAAATCCAATCCAGCAAAAAATTAATGACACTTGGGAATCTTGACTAAAACAACAAATATTCATTAAGGCTACACTATGCAACACATTATTGGTAACTTGTTGGCTTTCAATTTGACGGAATTCCACTAGATCAAGGGATCAATGTCTGTTAGAGAGAGAGAAGCTACACAAACAGACAATATCTATACTCAGGATACAACCAACAAGTACTACATATTCTCAGTTGTAAAAAAAATTAACCAATACTGCTAAGAGATTAGGATCTTGCATAGTTTCACAGCATTTCTACTTTTTCTTTACACAGCCAGCTTTCAAAATTATCCAAAGCATATTGGTGATGCTCTGGCATCAAATAACTAATCCCTCATGTGAAATTTAACAGATTCAAACCACTTGTTTAATTAAAGAAAAGTCAATAAGTAGACAAAACCTTACTTTTCTATGGTCATTTGGATGAATTCTACTGGCCGCTAGAGGATCAATTTCCTTTAAACAGTCATAATTGTAATTTAAGCTTCCTCTCTGAAATTCGATGTCAGAATCTGGTTTTTTATCTCCTGAAAGCAGAATGACAAGGCATGATATACAAATACATAAATATGTACATATACAAGACAGTATGTGAGAATTACTAAAGCGAAAAGGTATTGTTTACCAGGGAGTTCCCTTGAGCAGCTTTCATCCATATCTTCCACTGAATCATTCAAAAGGAATGGGCTCACAAGAGACTGTCAACATAAATATATTACTTGTATACAGAATTAAAATTGATAAACTCGTGACATATAATTGCTTAATAAAATAAAAAGGAAATTTGAAGAAAAAAAATAATACTACCGTTTGTAGTAAAAATTACCACATATTAATTTTAAAAAGGGAAATAGGATTATTAAACTTACTCACAGAATGATCTAGATAATCAAGTCAACAAATGAACAAATTACTCCATGCAACTATTATAGGACACTCCAAAAAAACACCACGGAGTTAATATCAAACAAAATCCACAAACAAGACTGACTGGTTGTGCAGCAATAAAGACTGGAAAAACAAGATGAACAGGAAAGATATGATGGGCCTTCATTACCACTTACTGTTCCAGCAAGAATTCATTGTATGAAAAAAATGAACATATGTCCACAATAGTTTTTATAGAGTAAAAACAAATAATCATTAAAAATGATAGAAGATAGTATCAAGATACATATGGGATGACTGGAGGTCCTCCCACAACCAAAAAAATGGAGGAAAAAATATACAAAGTCCTGAATGAAGGACTGTGCCCCAATCCCAACGAATATCTGACAAAACCACTTCACAAAAAGCACCCATATCCAAAAGCTTACAAAGAAGCGAGAAAATAAATTTTATCCCCCAATAGATGAAAAGGCAAAGTATGCTTACTAAAATCTGAGCATTCCATTCCATACATAATCCACAAAGAATCGCAAGGCAACCACATCTTTAGAAAATATTGGCATCCTTACAGCCCAAAACCAAGAAACCTAGTCTGAAACAAATCCTCCAGCGACCTAGGGCCAATCCAATCCTCTCTAAAGACTAGAAAAAATCACACCACAACCACCAAACAATGGAACAACAATACAAGAAAAGATGCCAGTGAGACAACTCTCTGATCTCATTACATGTATATCTGGAGATAAGTCTTTAAAAGGCCTAACTCCTGTACACATCTTAATTATGTCATCTGTGTTGACCATGTTAAGAACAAAAGACCAATCAAAAGCCTTAAATCTTTATAGGAGCCTTAACCTCCAAATATAAGAAACAAGAAGCTAGAAGGCAGCCTGTGGCAACAGTATGACTAGAGCAAGTATAACACCTCGTTATGGTAGGTGCAGTTAAATATCTCAGACAAAAATACATAAAAACAAAACCTTTTGAGACAAAGAGATTTCTACATTCTAGTGTCATCAACATACTGATATTCAATAAGCATGCAACATAAGAAAAATATAATATAATACAGATCTAATGTGCTAACTTTCTTTGAATAGGTAAGCTTTGGCCCCACTTTTGAACATTAGAACCAGCGACCTTGAGGTTTTATTCTTTTTTTTATAAAAGAAGAAATTTTATTAATAGAAAAGAAATGATACAATAAAAGGGGGAACAAGAAGTCCACCCTCAACGAACTAAAAATATAAAAAAAAAAGAGCACTTGAAAAAGTGCAAACTTCCAATCAAGACGCCCAAAGAGAAGCAAGGAAAATAATCCTATCACTCAACAACTTAAAAGATGAGCGACTTTGAGGTTATTCTTGTCCCTCAACTCTCTGCCTCTTTACCCACCCCTTAGGGGTCCTGATTAAGTTACCATTGCTCATTTGATATTTATAATATCTAAAATGACAGAAAAAGTAGCTCTTTACCTGGATATAATAATTTGTACCTCCGACAATAACCGGTAAGCGATTGTGAGACAAGATGTCATCGATCAGCTGAAAAACCAGTCAGTGAATCGAGACATTAAAAAGATATAATGGATAGCAACCAGAAACAACTAGCTTCTTAATGTTTTGATATGTTAAATAAATTCTTTTATACATTCAATTTGAATTAATATCAATCAAGAAACTAAAACACTTGATTATACAGTATTTCATCGTCAAACTAATCAATAATAAGAGTAAAGGTCTAAAAAATAGATACACATAAAATTCTATTTTCAACTATTTATCTTTGACTTTGTCTTTATATGTTTACAAAAATAATTTTCAGACATCTAGTCAAATGATGGCAAAGGAAATCAACTAGTAATAGCGCAGAACATAGCTAATCAGAAATGAGTAGGGATTATAAAGTGTAAGGGAGGTAGCCAATAGGGTCTCAAAAATTTGTTGAAAAGATGAACAATATTTAGCATAAATCTGGATACATGAGCAAGTTCTAGCTTTTGAGCTTGAAAACTTTAGGACAGTCTTTTGTGGGAATTATGCTTGTAAGGCTGCTTCATTACATTTACATTATCAGTCTAAACAAAGTGAAACAGGCAATTGCATTATTTACCTGCAAGTTGTGTTACATCTAGCAAATAGTGGGAATTATCAAACTATGAGTACAGCAATTAATCTACATTCCATACTATTGTTTCTCTCAGGAACTAATAAGAGGATCTAACAAAAAGACAAAAATAGCCCTAGAGGATGATGCGAATATGTTATGGAAACACTTAACATAACATATGCCAGTTTAAAGCAAAATGTGTTACAAGGCAGTTAATTTAACAAACTCAAATAGAGTACTGACTGAAAACCTACTTAGCAAGGACCACAGACGCAATGCTTTATCTTCCCTTCATTTTATCTCCTTCTCCACCTCATTGATTAAGACACATCTTAATTTGTATAGTAGTACTCCTGCCTCAATATCCGATACGTATAGAGATGGGAAATTGATCAACTTAAATGACCTAACCACCCATTACTAGAAATACAAGCATCCGAAAGAGGATATTTCATGGGGTTCTTGCTTGCTGCCAAATGCTTCTTGACCTGATAAACTCACAATTATACAAATGAAAACTGAAATTTGTGTCGAGAGATGCCATCAACAAAGAAAAGAACAGAAAAAACTTGAGTTGCTTAAACAATTAACATGCACAAATCAGCTGTGATAATTGAATGTAAAACAAGCAAAATGCAGATGAAAGACTACATTAGCTCCAATATATTGGAAGGATTTGGCTCTATATATATCTATAAGGAGTTAAGGACTTGAATATGTTATAGTCTTAAACATGGAGAATCTCATATTTGAATCCACGGTCATATTGGTACATAGCTAGATCATCGGACCATGATATAAAAGTAGAAGACATCATGAATGCCTATTTCATCAATCTAAATACACAAAGTTAAATTAACTATTGTACATCACAATCAGACACCTTTAAAACAAAATTGAGTAAGAAACAAGTGAGAACACAATCCAAATTCAAAATCAGCTGAATGAAACTATGATAGCAGAGGTAGATTTGTGCTATTAAGGGGAGAAAAGGGTCGCACCGGAATAGTAACGTCCCGAAAATCCTTTGCAGTGAATTCAACATTTGGACTGATTGTACCCAAAAGGTGGTGTGGCACTCCTGCAGGGGAAGGGAAAAAAAAAAATAGAACAAATATATAGAATCAGCAAAAATATAAACAAAATGAAAGAAGATGTACATTTATGTAGAGAAAGAGAAGGTGCCGTAGTAACCTTTCTGTTCTTGGAGAGGAACTTTATTGGTGAGAACATCCAATCCTTGATAAACCTAATAAATAAACCCAGAAATAAATTGAAGTAAATAACAATCTATCCATCAAAGTATATAAATATAGAGAGATGAGTATATGAAGAAAACAGAGAAAAAAACATACTTGCATGGAGTCGGCGTTGATGATCTCAATGGGGAAATGGGAAGCAAGATCAATGGCAAGTCGAGATTTGCCAGAACCAGTTGCTCCCATTATTACCACTATATTTGGCTTTGGCTGAGTACAACTTTTTGTTGTTTGATTTGGGTTTGAATTAGGGCTTTCTTCTTTCCCCTTTGCTTCTCCATTTTTATCATCAAGGCTTAATTCACTGAGACTTTCCATCTCTTTTTCTATCTCCACGGAGAAACGAATGTGCAGGGGAGTGGATTGTGTTTGCGGCTTTTGGCCTCCAACAACTCAAACGCGACAGAATATCACCGACGAATTCAACAATAAAAAATAAAAATAATGCTAGCATAATACTTACCATAAACCTGTATATACTATGGGCTCCACGTATCAGACGAAAACACACAGTATACAATATACATGTGTGTATATTGATTATTATGTAATTATTTTTATATGATAGTAACATTGTTGAAAAAATAAATAATAAAGGGGATTCTTTGTGGGACAACTTATAAGTTGCTCAAATCCCACCATTAAAATTGAATGTTAAAATCAAAACAATTTAAATATATGACTAATATAAAATATATATTTAAAATTATATGTAAATAAAAATATATTACTTGATAATTAATTTTTTTAATAATAGTGTTTTATCATTTTAACACTCCACCCATTATATTTCATTTCAGCTAAAATGTGATGAAAATAAAAAGTTCAAAAAATACCCGTTTTACTAATTTGGCAATTTGGGAAAACTGAGTAACTAAAAACATCCATACAAATGAATTGGGTTGTGCAATTGTTCACCATTTTCTCTCCATATATTTTATTTGAGTGTATATAAATAACCTGAAAAATGGCTCTTGTAGTTTTCAGTAGTCAATTATATTCAACATCAACAATCTTCATGGACTCATCACACTGCTCAATTCTAAGCTTCAGCTTCGTGGCGCTACACACCCGCAATTTTTGAGGTATTATCCGTCCATCTCTTGTAATAAGGGAAGGAAATTTGCTATTTGTAACTATATCTACTCAGATTTGATTCCATAAAAAAACCCATAAAAATAAATAATCTAATTTTGGAATTATACCTACAAACAAAATTGGCCAAAATCAAGACAAGTAGTGATAAATTATAGAAATAGTGAGAATGTGTCGGATTTGGATTAGGAAGACGGTAATGTTGGTGATGGGTTGATAGTGCCGTGGTGGTGGTCTGGCTATGGAAATCGAAGAGGAGGGAGAGGAGGAAAAGGGTTATGATCAATTAGGGCATCTGAAAATCGAAAATGGAGGACAGGGATACAAAATGAATTTTGTAATCTTGAAGAGGTTATTCTTATTCAAAAAATAGTCAATTTCGTTCAGACCTGATTTAGATTTATATTTTTTCCTTACCGATTTATAGACATTAAGAAGTAAAAAAAAATTACCAAACAAGTTTAGTCTCTAACCGAATCAGAGACACGTCTATTAAGAGGCATTCAGATGTAATCAAAACAAATTTAGCCTCTGACCAGATGTACTTATAAATTATTTTTTTACTTTTCAAGTATTTGAACTGATTTATTTTTTGGCTTACAAGTTATTTTTAAAAGTAATAAATTTTGACTTCTTAAAAAATACTTATAAGTCAGTTTAAAATAAATAGGGTTGACCAAATGTAAATAAATTTTTACCCTTATTTTAGTATTTGTTACGTCTTATTTTGACTTATAAATTATTTTAGTCAATCTTCACAAATTAAAATAATTTTAAATACTTTTATTTATAAATAATCACTTAAAATAACTTACCAGTCATTTTAAATTTTAACATCCCCGAACAGGCTCATGGTAGAGAGAGCAAGTTTTTAATTTCTCTCACTTTTAAATACTAGCCGGTGTGTAATTTAAACAATATTTGGAAGTAAGAAAATTTTAAGTGTCAAAAAGAAAACAGAGAAGGTGTTAATAATAACATGTTATATATATATATATGAGCATAAATTTAATATTTGAGATAAAACAAATTAGAAAACATTATTCATATCAATTTAATTTGGTTATGAATTTTTCTCTTTAGTTCTGTTTGTAGTGTCGAATTTTTCAAGTGATATAGATCATAAATTTAAATTTTCATTGAGTGATTCTGGATCAGTTAATAATTTGAAAAATCTTAAATTTCAAAATTAACGTAAACTTATTTGATATTGATTAATTCAACAGTTATTGTATATTATTTTAAAAAGCATTACTAAGTAAACATTGTAATTTTGAAATTAAAATAAATTTGTATTACAATTTACATTTTAGAATTTTATAAATTAACTAGAACTAAAACCAATTGAAAATCTATTTATACAACAAACTGAGTATTATTTTTTTGTATATTATGTTTCTTTAGGAAAAGAAGGGAATATTTATTTGATCAATTATAGATTCAGTTTCTTATAACAATTCTTTCTCTCTCTATCTAGGTTAAATCCTTTACACTCTTATCGAGTCTTATTCAATCTAGTAATATATGCAAGGCTATCATTTCCAGCAATTTCATAGTGCTATACAGACTCCCCTCTCATTTATAAGACAACACCTCCCACCCCACCTCATGAACACCCTCAAAACCGCCTTCGACGCCGCCAAGCCGGCCTTTTCAATCGTCCTAAAGACCCTCAAACCAAGCCTTGTAATCTATGATTTCATGCAGCCATGGGCACCACAAGTGGCTCTTGGAGAAAACATGAAGTCTATAGTTTTCTTGAATATTAATGCAGCGAATTGTTCTTTGTTAACTCACTTGAGCAAGAATCCAAACACTCGATTCCCATTTTCGGGTTTGATTTTCCCAGAAGAGGAGTTAAAGAAAAATACCAAGTTCATGTATGACACTGCAAATGGTCTCACAAATGAGGAAAGGTTCACAAAGTGCATAGAAAGATCTTCAACCATGGTAGATCAAGATTCAAGACAATAAAAGAGCTTGAAGCAGAGTATGTTGATTATTACTCTGTTTTAGTAGGAAAAGAGGTGGTTACTCGTTGGCCCTCTAGGTCAAGAGCCTTCATGTTAAGTACAATGATGAATACAGACAATTAGGAACAAGGATTGACACGGGTAGTCCCTGTCCTTAAGGTGTTTATTGCCCCTTACCACTAAGGTTTGCTAAAGGCTACTAACAATATACCTCCAGGATTTATGTCAAGCCTATATTTGTTCTAAGTGATAGCAACTCACTCTCTGAACCTCAGTTTATACTGCTGTGTAAAGATGATAAGATGGAAGAAGATGAAGACTCTTCAGTTTCATAACTGAATTGTGAATTAAGCATTATTTACAAAGTAAATGATGTAATAATCACATCAGTTTTAAAACTCATTTATATCCCATAATGATTAAACACAAAACTGTTCAACCATTAATGAAGTTTATTAATCTGGTTCAATGCAAAAAATAGGCTCTTGGCTCCTAGCGACGATCGAAGTGCAAAGTGCGCCTAAAGCGCCAACGCGACTTTGCGACCCGGCCCCCGGGTCGCGGGCGGGTGGTGCTTTGCACCACGTCATTGTGACCAAATTCAAGCCTTTCCTTTAGTACCACAAGTGAATTAAACTATTTCACATATACTTATAAAGTATTAAATAGTTTTATTCCTACTCAATGTGGGACTTAAAAAAAAATTGTTTTTCTTAAACAACAATGAACCTTTTCATTTACTCCACTTTGGATATAATTAAAACACAATATATAACTCCCACTTGAACCATATATTGCTCTCTATTAATCTCCTTGTAATAGACTATCAAATGCACATTTAATTAATATAAATTCAATCAATTAATGGGTCTAAATTAATCCCCCAAATTGATCAAAACCCATGTATTGAAAAGGTGCAATTAACACTTCAAGTAAAGATGATGAAGATGAAATAACGATCATGGATTGGATGAACAAGAAGGATCCATCTTCAGTTGTGTTTGTTTCTTTTGGAAGTGAGTATTTTCTTTCCAAGGAGGAGATTGAAGAGATGGAATATGGATTGGAGCTTAGCAAGGTGGATTTTTTTTATGGGTTTTAAGGTTTCATGGTGGAGAGAAAATTAGTGGGGTTTATGAGGTTTTACCAAAAGGGTTTAAGAAGAGGGTCGGAGAGAAGGGAGCGGTGGTGGAAGGGTGGGCCCCACAGGCTAAGATACTTGGGCATGGGAGTATTGGAGGGTTTGTGAGTCATTGTGGTTGGAGTTCAACTTTAGAGGGAGTTATGTTTGGTGTGCCTATTGTAGCCATGCCTATGCAACTTGACCAGCCAGTGAATGCCAAATTGGTGGTAAGGATTAGTGTTGGGCAGAGGTGAAGAAGGAGAATGGGAGGTTTAAGAGGGAAGAGGTGGCAAGGGTGATTAGACAAGGAGTAATGCTACTATTACATAAAACTGTTCACATACAGCTCGCGTACACTCGCATGCATATTTTGATGGCCCACATGATTTGCTCTGCACGTGAGCCACCAAAATATGCATGTGAGTGTATGTGAGCGGTTTGTATGTGATAGTAGACTTAATGTTAGACAAGTGGTCGTGCAAGAAGTTGAGGGAGGGAGTAAAAAGTTGAGAGAGAATGGTGATGAAGAGGTGAATGTTGTAGTGGATAAACTTATGCACCTAGTTACAAAAGCATATAGCCAAAAGTGGCAAATAAGAGAATAATAAAGTTACAGGCACAGTAAGAATATTCTGGGAAAAGTCAATATGCAACTTTTTTCTATACATTTCATATCAAAAAAAAGTTACCTATTCGGGACATGAAACGAATTATATATTCTCTAGTCATAAGAGAAATAGATGTGGTATAAACTTGTTCATGAATTGAATAGAGTTGCATCTTTTCTGTGAAAGGGAATGCCTCCATGGCTCCATCCAAGTAAATGAAAATTGGAAACATCTTTTTCTTATGAAAATTAACAAGGAAACATGTCATTTTCAAGATATAAACAAAAGAAATGGACCAAGAATTTCATTGGAGGAGAAAAATCAGCTACCTAGCTTAATCACTCAACTATAATGACATTCAGCATTAAAATAGAAGGGCTAGCTGCTTTGTATTTTTTGTGTAATTTAATGTCTGTCAATGTTTCTATGCATTTATAATATTAGCAATAAACTATTTTAGGCTAAACAAATTAAGCTCTAGTACTTTGTTGGTTCATGAGGGCTGCTTTTCACCAATATATGACCCTATTTTTAAGTTCCTTTATGGGGAAAAAATAGAAATAAGTAACAGAATAAAGATGCAAATGGCCATAATAGATCAGAAAAATAAGATCAGAGTTTGCTTGATTAGTTGGGTATATATATATATATATGCAATGTCTGTAAAAATCTGACAAAAGAAAATCAGAACTAGTTTTATTTAATTCTTGAAAGATTGAAAGAGCCTTAACTTTGAAACCAAGTATAATAATATAGCCCAATGAATGGAGCAAAAACTCTACAAGAAATGACAGTACTACATGAAAGGATGCTCTACATATATATATATATATATTAATTTGCAGGCTTAACTCAGAAATAAATACAAGAATACTAGAACAAAGTAAGAAAATTTGAGAGTAAAAATGGTTTAAGCAACACCTCAAAGGCATATCAGTATCACACAGTGCAATACAGATAAAGAAACCATGATCAAATGTATACAAGAAAACAATCCTAATATTTATAAGTGTAAAGAGTACTACTAGATGAACTGCTTGAGCGTTATATCTGTAATTCAGCGCATGGAGTCTATGTTCTTGCTCAGCTCCTCCAACTTCTTCATCCTCACTCTCTCACTTTCACTCACCATCTGGAGAATTATGCATAAACATGAGAAAGAAAATATAATAAACATGGTGACAAAAAGCATAGAGAGATCTATCACCTCCATTAGCTTGCTTATTAGTTCAGCTTTTTCCTTGTTCTTGTCATTGAAAACCTCAAGGGCTTCTCTGTATTCTTTTTCCTGTATAAAGTAAAAATTATTTCAAGTATCAAACAAAAATATACCCATAGACCCAGGTTCGTGGAGATTAGTCCGACTGCGGTTGGGAAATTCCCGGTTATCCAAAAAAAAATTGTTGTTGTATAATCACTAGAATACGGACTTATCATTAGGATCATTGGAGATATAAGAAAGGTAAAGAATTAATTGTAATTTTGAAACAACCATAATTTAAAAAAAGAAATAAAAGAAAACTCATTGATATCATGAGATGCTATGCCATATAGAATTATGTACACAATGTAATCATTTCCACCCCAAAAGGATTTAAGCCTATAGGGTGTTCAAATGCACCATTAAGAAAAAATATTACTATGAATTTTATTTATTCCAACCCTTAAAAATCAGAATGTTTACCTTCCTCTGGCAGATCAGTCCTAGTGGCCTTAACTCTCGATTGACCAAATCGATCTTCTTACGTACAGTAGCAACTTCCTTCCTCATTGGATCAGCAAGACCTTCAAGCTCCTAGTTGATATTTTTGTTGTTTAAAAAAATTTTGTAGCATGAAAAAGAAAGGAAAATGCATGGCAATGCAATTTTTTGAACTTACTTGGCGAATCTCAGACAACCTCTTAGTTTCCTCTTCAACGCGTCCTAAGTGAGCTTGAACCTTGTCTCTGACCTCCAGTTTCTTCCTCTTGATCTCTTCTTCCTTGGTACGAAATGCAGACAAGGCCGACATGTCTTCCTCCGGCTTGTCTTGGATCATTTGCAGCATTTGTGACTGTTGTTGCTGCTCCAATGCCGGCCTTGGTGTTGCCATTGAATCCCTTCTTTATTATATTACTTGCCTTTGAATCATCTCTTTTATCTTTCTTTCTTCTTTGCCTTTGTATTTTACAATCATTCTTCTTTTTCCCCTGTTAAAGATGCTTATAAACAATGCTTGCTGCATGCCTGGGTACGGTACGTGTGAAATGACCGAAATGCCTAAGCAAGTTACAAAATTCCAAGCAATATAATTGACATTGAACTTGGCTTTGCATACAAAGAATGTGCTATAATGGGTACCCTCGTCATTGTGAAGAAATACTTTACAAAGTGGGGAGTATAATCATGAATTTTTTAAGTTGGTGTATAGGTGGTGAATATAGTTGACTGCTACACTTATATTTTCTCTTCGGTTAAAAAACAGGAAAAAGTAGTTTATAAAATGAAAAAGGGTCTTACTTGGTAAAGTTTTTCAAAATATCTAATAAATTTTTAAGATTTAGTTTTGGAAATAGAATTAAATATGTTTAAAATTGGTTGAAAGGTAAATCTTCTTTGTCCGTGAAGTAGACTAGTAGAGTGCTTGGTGTGGAAGATTTGTTGAGTAAACAGTAATGAATGAGAGACTCAAGGGTAAAGACAGACAGACAGACAGACAGACAGACAGAGATCTCTGACGAAGCAAAACTAAGGGAAGTGATTAGGATGAAAATTATTTTGGGGTAAGTTAGTCAATTGACCAATAGAATACTGACACACAGGCAAGATTGTATATGTGTCAGTATTCTATTGGTCAATTAATCAACTTACCAAAAAAATAACTTCATACTAACCGAATCCAAAACTAAGTGTTTGATTTAGTACAGTATGTAAGCTACATGGGATGGTTCTATTCCATGAGTTGCCTCAATTTTTGAGTTTCTCTCTGTTTATGTGTATATTCATTATTCCATGTACCACCAAGTTCATATTTATTCGTAGTGTTGGGACATGGATCTCATATAACATGTTTATCTAATTTACACGGTGTTGAGATTGACTCGTACTTTTGCGGATTCGACGAATGATCAGGGTAGTAGGAGTCTTGTTTACCAGTGAGCGAGCGGCTGTCCAGCTCGCCGGTGAACTGGCCAGAGTTGTCAGGGGGCAACGCCTCCTGAAAGCCAATCGCAAAATGCAATTGGGCTTGAGGATTTATTAGTAGTCCGGTCTTAGATTTTACTAATGTATTGGGTCTCATGTGTTTGGGTTCATGTTATAGCAGCTAGGGTTCTAGTTACTATAAAAATATTTTTTTGGTGTGTGAAACGTTGTAGAGCGTGTAAGACATCAAATGAATACATCAAACAACTAGCCAAATTTTTTTTCATATAATATTTGTGTGGTTACAATTTTATTGTAATGATCTTAAATTCTAACACACGACCAACAAATAATATCTTGAACTCAATGTCCACGCAAAAAGCCAAAAAGTGTCCAAAGAAAATAAAATAAATTGGTTCCTTCTTCCTTTTCAAGCGGAAAACTTCCAATTTAGAATCTATTCTAAATTTTCCTCTTTCAGTTTGTGAATTTAGAAAGAGAAGAAAGAAGAACGAAAGAAAGAAATGATTGACCATGTATACCATTTATTACATTACTATTTTAATGAGAATATACTGCAATTATTTCTTTAAAAAAAATTATTAAACTATATTTAGAATTCGAAAAAACTTGAGGGAAACAAAAGAATACAAAAAACATAAAATCTAAAAATTGGTTGGAATA
The DNA here is from genome assembly GCA_020205555.1 of Panax stipuleanatus. Classification (NCBI taxonomy): domain Eukaryota; kingdom Viridiplantae; phylum Streptophyta; class Magnoliopsida; order Apiales; family Araliaceae; genus Panax; species Panax stipuleanatus. The sequence goes on from CM035125.1 coordinate 37,270,203, forward strand.
TATTTTATCATTTATTACATTATTATTTTAACATTGTTTTTCATACTAAATTGTATAAAATGAGAAAATTTTAATTTATCTTCATTAACATATTTTTTTTTTTAACATTTTCTCCTTTTTTAGCCGTTTATATTGTTAGAGTAAAATTTTTGTTATCAATACAAATATACATTTAACAACACTTTTATAATTGTTCTAGCCACAAGCAACACTTACTATTCTGTCTCTGACAATATAAACCATCTTTTTCATATGCATATTCTAATTTCTATAGCAATGTTTTACCCTTATATTTCAATTTTTAAAATTTTGAAGAAAAAAGTTGAAATTAGAGGGTGTTTAAAATCACTTATAACAAATTAAATTGGTTCATAATTATTAATTTTAAAAAGTAAAAATATATAATAGTCATAATCAATTATTTTTGCTTAAATAATTCTTTTTTTGCTCTACTCTTTTAATTCCTCCCACTAAGAAAATGATAATATTATAGGTGTCGAATTTTTACTCTCAAAAACTTATATTTAACAAATTGACATATTTTCAAGTAAAAATGATATGAAATATTTTTCACATTAATATAATATATAATGATTGTAAAAAGGAGCCTCAACGTTCAATTCACAAAATTAAGCTCTCACGTTCGCTCTTACGAAATCGAACATTCTCATAAATTTCAATATTTTTAAACTTCTTCTATTCATACAAAAAAATATATACATAAAATCTACATAAACTTCTTTCTTATATATTATCTTTCATCTTGTATAGAGTCCAAAATCATTAAAAAAATCAATCACCTAAAAATTAGTGCAATATAATGTTGATAGCCATTAATATTATTAGGGTTCTATTAACATGTGGAAGTACATACTAAGCACGGAAATCAAGTGTTAAGTACTGAATTTAAGAGATGAGACCCATTAAAATATAAATTTTAAATACATATGGCCCCACTGATGAAATATTATTTTAATTACTCCCTCCGTTCCTTAAAGAGTACAGTTTTAGCTAAAAGCGCACAAACCAATAAATGGGATAAAATGACAAAGCTAACCCTTCTCTTCCTTTAGTGCATTAACTTCCCCATTTAGCGCATTAATTAAAACAAATGCATATTTGGAAAAAGAAGCTTTGGGTTCCTAAAACTGCATTCTTTAAGGAATAATTTTTTTGGGCTAAAACTGCACTCTTTAAGGAACGGAGGGAGTATAATTTAGTGGGCCTCATCCCTTGAATTCAGTGCTCAACACTTAATTTTCGTGCTTAGTATGTGACCTAAGGACACATGTTAAAAAAACACATATTATTAATCTAATATTTTTTTCCTCTTCTTCCCTTTTATTCTCTATTTTATTAAATACATCTCTTTTCATTGTACAATACTATATTTCCTTTTTTAATTTGAGGTCTATTAGTAAGTATTTAATTATCTAAATAAAATTATATATAATATATTATTTAACAAATATATAAGTATATATAAATAAATATAAATATTTAATATATTATTATAAATCAAAAAGTGTATATTTTTATTCGTTGTAACATATATTGTTACAGATAAATTGTATATTATACATTAAAAAGTAGTACTTGTCCTATATTAATTTCTTTTTAAATTTAAAAAGATACTCATACGCGTCTTCAGTAAATAAAACTTTACTACTTTATGTAAAATAACTTAGAATAATAAAATAAAATTTTAATTTATATTATAAGATGGTAAAAATAATTAGAATGTATTCATATATAGTTCATACATAATTATTTAGAAAAGTCTTGTAATCCCAAAAATTAATATCTATATATAAAGATTGGATAAGTCATAATAAATATTTACTAATAACTCTTCAGGTAAATAAGATATTATGCAGTAAAAATAAAACACATAGTTATAATATATGAGAAAAAAAGAATATAATGTTATATCTTATACATGAGTTAAGCTTGACTAAGATATTTTTTTTTCTTTTTGAATGTCCTCCTAATCTATTATAAAAATTCCAATGAGAATTAAACCATCGACCTCTATATAAATAGAAGTGAAACATATTAGTGGACAAGAGGCACTTAATAAAAACGACGTACTTTTACTTTTAAGGTTAAGTATTTCATTTTCAAATTTTATATAAAAACAACTAATTATAATTTTTTAAACTATGTTGTTTCATTGAAATTTTTACAATCTTAAATAACTTGGCTAAGACATACCTTAAAGTCTATTTTTCCTTATATATATATATTGTAAGAAGTGTAGAGAAGCAATTTACAATTTTTATTTTTCATAAATTTCACAAAAATTCAAGTAAATATCAATAATAATAATTGGTACACATCAATAAAATATTTTATCCAAAATAGATTGATAAATCGTTTTGAACGGTTAGTGGAATTTACTTACGAGGGAACGAGAATTTACTTATGAGGGATACCTTATGTTCTTGCATGAGGTATCCCTTTATAATAACAATATTTTTTTAAAATGTAACAATATTTTGAAAAAATTATAAAAATATCTTTTTGTATATAACATGATAGAAAGTGTATTCAATTATGTAAAATAATGTCGTTTTCAGAGCATTTACGTATATATTAAAGTTAATTTACTTCTAGTTTTATATAAATATCATGTATTTCAAATAATTTTGAAGTAAATGAGATGTATAAATAATGATTAATATAAATTTATTTTACTGTAAGTTATTTTATTTTATTATCATCATTTATTAATATATTTTTTAAAATGTATATTAAAGCAGCCTGTGTCTCCCGTGTCTTGCATGAAAATTAGAATAGTAAATAATAAAAAGGTCTCATACTTATAGAAGAAGAATTTATAAAAATATCAAATTATATTTTTACCAACATTTTACATATATTATGATAATTTATATTGTATATTATAATATATTATTATAATATTCAATAATATATCATTTCGGATCATTTTAGGGGGTGTTTGACAATTACTTATAACTTATAAGTTGGTCAAATTAACTTATAAGTCATTTGTCACTGTTTGAGTGTTTTTGAGCTACTTATTTATTAACTTATAAGTTAGTTTTTAAGTCAAAAAAATAACTAACTATTTGTGACTTATTTGAAATTGACTTATAAGTCATTTTAAAATAAGTTAGTTTGACTAAATGTAATATTTATTTTGCCCTCTTTGAATTTGTCTCTCTTTTTATTAATATCCTTTTTAGTAATCTTTATATTATTTTAACTTATAAATTATTATGATCAGTAAATATTATTCACAAAATTACTTATATTATTTTTTTTGAGGGGAGAGGGGGGTGGGGGTAGGATGGGGATGTATATATAATCAGTAAATATTTTTTTTATAATTTTTTGTGGGGTGGGGTGGGGTGGGGTGGGGGTGGGGGTGGGTTGGGCGGGGCGGGGTGGGGGGGTTGGGGTGGGGTGGGGTGTATACATAATCAAAAAATATTTTTTTTTCGAGTAGGGGTGGGGGGTAGGGGTGGGTGGGTTGGGTGAGGTGGGGTGGGGTTAGTGGGTTGGGGTGGCGGGGTATATACATAATTAGTAAATATTTTTTATGAGAGAGTGGGGCGCGGGTGGGGGTGTATACATAATTAATAAATATTATTTTTTTGGGATGGATGGGGCGGGGGTGAGTGGTGTGCGGGGTGGGGGTGTATGCATAATCAATAAATATTATTTTTGGGGAGGTGGAGGGAGGGTGGGTGGGTGGGTGGGTGGGGGTGGGGCAGGGTCTAAATTAAGGGTGAGCATGGTGCGGTTTGAAGCTCAAATCGCACACGAAATCGTTTAGGTGCGGTTTGACAAATTCAAAACCGCACATGAAACCGTTTGTGATTGGTGCAGTGCGGTTTTGTTTCATTTGGTGCTGTTTTGGTTTCAAAACCAATTGAAATAACAAAACCGTAAAATAGTTAGCAAAATCATCCACGCAAACGTATTACGCAGTAAACACAATCTTGAAGCTAATTTAGCAAAATAGTTTCAGGCATCAACAATTATATAGTTGATTAATACTATATTATTACATTTGATTTAGGAAATACCAAGTCATTCTTTGATTTGCAAACAAAATTGATACTGTTGATTCTTCATTCAACCCTGCAATATATGTCTTCTAAAATAAAATGAGGAGAATATGTTATAGTAGAGAAATTATATATACTCGTAGAAAATTTGAGAAAACATGACAATTATTTGGTGCGATTTCAGTTTTATGCGTGTGATTTTAGCTAGTAATCAAATCGAAACCGTAAATTTGGTTTTTTCAACCCACCTAAAATCGCCACCTAAAACTGCTACATACGCCAGAACCGTTAGTGCGATTTTAATTGGTGCGGTTTGTGCTATTTTTGATACAGTTTCGGTTCCAATTTGGTTCCTTGCTCAGCCCTAGTCTAAATTGTCAGTTCTATTGTCAGTGTAAGATTTTAATTACACATATCAAATAATTAAATTACGTGTATTATATTATTGGAACATAGTCTTTGTACCAGTAAGTTTTAAGTTGTCGGTTAATAATAACAGAGATTGCAAGATATGATGGTCATTCTAGAAAAAGATTGAGGTTAATTTTGTCTAGCAATTTTTAATCCCAAATGGTAGGGATTATAATACTAGGTAGAACTTGCTATTAAATAATCCATCATCTTAAGCTATTTTATAATCTCGGGACTAATAGTCACAAGCTCAAATTTAAAAACAAACAAGACATTTAAAATTAATAGTCCTATCTCAAGTGTAATCCTTGCAAACAAACATAACTTAGGAGAATTAATACAACAGAGGAACGAGCGAACGAACAACTTTATCTAATTAAAGTTGGGTGGGGTGAGCTCTTGTGTTGAGACTTTTGAGAGTCCACTCAAAGACTCCCATTTATAAATCTTTGCCAATTCTAATAGACCTTGCTTTTGTTCCAATTATCAAAATCGCCATTGAGGAGGGAGAGAGAGAGGTCCACTAAGTACACTGGATTGTCTTTTTGTCTGATTTGCTGAGACGTGAGTCGGTGAATATGGTAGGCTGTAGTGCAACAATTTCACAAATTATTCTTTAACTCAAAAATCAAGCCTGGTAGGTGGGTGGGTGGGGTCAATATATAGGAATGGGCCATCTATATGCTTAATTGTTGGATTAAAAAGTTATGTAATGAAACCATATCGAGTAAAATGGATAATAATATTGTTAACGCCAAGATTCGTCCACGCACTCCAATCACCAAAGCGCGTTCAATCCTGCACAAAACGGGTAATCACCAAAACTTGACGGCTTGGGTCGCCAAGGGATAGCTCCGGTGTGAGAGTAAGTACAAGCTGGCAAGGTTAACAATGGAGGTAAAATACTCTATTGCTGGAAATAATAATATTGTGTGTGTACCTTATGAATAGTCAAGTCATGTATTTATAGGTTCTCACATCCCTGATAGAATCTATCTTCATATTAGATTAGGGTTCCCCCGTGTATCCTTTTTATAATAGGATAGTATCAAATCTCCCAAGATAAAGGAAGTCCAAGCAATAACCGACTTCTCTTTCCATGAGTATAATTTCCTTATAATTAGGAGTGTCCCTCCAACCTGGACCAACTGGACCCGACCATGGCCAAGCCCAATCCAGGTCCTGGTCTTCAAATATTCGAGCCCTAACATTGCCCCTCAGTCTTTCATTAAATGGAACATTTGATGGAAGAGTATATAAACTATAGCCCAGCCATACAAATCTGTCCAGCCCACCTACTAAGAATTGGCACTCTCTGACCAAGCCCATCCCAAGGAACCAACGATCTGGCATCAGCCCACCTCACATGGCCGAACCAATCACCTCCAAACAGCTTATATTCAGAAAATCGGAGCAACCAAACAGCCCCCCTGTGCCCAACCCTTTATCTCCTCACGTGCCTTATCATTTCCCCCCATCAATGTGCCGTCCCTTGGGATTCGGGAACAGCTGCCGAAAAGACACAACAAAACCCCCTAACATCACAATCATTTCTCCTACCGTTTTCAAAATACTTCATCCCTCTCTCTAAGAGCTTTGGGGGTTAATTAAGAGTCCCAGATCCATCACAAATGGCGTCCAGGTGGCCTTGTACCTGATTATCGGAGCTTACGTTTTTTTCGCCAGGAGTTTGATCTTCCATATGCTCTCCCCTTGGGTTTTTACAATTTTGCATTCAACTTTGGGATTGCTATTGGTGTTATTTTTCCTTAGGGAATATGGATTGGCAACTTCCTCCGCATCAACGGCAGCGGATGAGGCTTCAGATTCGGGAATTTGTTATGAGGATATTCGATGGACTTGACGGAGATAGCAGTGGAGAAGACACCTCACAGTCTAAGGGCTGGGGAAATTTTTTTGGGAGGTTAATTATTGTTCACTCTTCTATTCATTTAATGGTCAAAACCAAAAAAGCAAGCCCATGTGCCCATGTCTCCCATCATCCATCAAGTCACATCGACCAATCCTATACCCTTATATCATGGTGCATACATTCAGACAAACACAACGTGGGTAGTCTTTTAGTTTGAAAGAAGGGGAGAGCTATTGACTTTGGAAGTTAAAGAATGGTAATATGAATACAACCCCCACGTAGGGAGAAAAGTTTTCCAAGAGGGGGAACCTCGACACTTAAGAAAGAAAAAAGAACCACATTCATGACCAAAAACTCAACCCCTCTGGCAGGTGGATTCGGGTAAATAAGAAGGAAATGTGTGTGATTCATCATCGGGTTCTAGTCACATGGAATGGGCAGGAACCACGAATGGACTTCAGCGCTCAACATCTCGCTTCGGCGTGTATTCAATAAATTGGTTTCGGCACCAACCATTAAAAGCTGCAGAATAAAGATTGATCGGGACTTTAGAAAAGTCGGTCGAGACTTCACCGGAATTAATGTCTTCGGCACTTCGGGCAACATGGTTCACTTCGGACGATAGCAGTTTGCTTCAGAAGATATCACATCGGCTTCATCAAGTCTTCGGATATCTGCATTTGTAAATATAAAAGACTCCCGCCAGGGTGGGAAGGCAATTTTGGCGTTATAAGTTCGGATGGTGCTATAAGGTAGGACAAAATCCTCTCATCGGGTTGGGAAGGAAATGTTGGCGTTATAAGGTCGGATGGTGTTATACGGTCGGACAAAATCCTCTCATCGGGTTGGGAAGGAAATGTTAGTGTTATAAGGTCGGATGGAGTTATAAGGTTGGACAAAAGCCTCCCGCCGGGGTGGGAAGGCAATTTTGGCGTTATAATGTCTGGTCGTGTTACAAAGCGTTCAGCTCTTCGAAGCGAACCCGAGTTCAGCTCTGCGAAGTGAACTTGTCATTCAAAGTGTTCAGCTCCTCGAAGCGGACCCGAGTTCAGCTTTGCGAAGTGAACTCGTCATTTAAAGTGTTCAGCTCTTCGAAGCGAACTCGAGTTCAGCTGTTCAAAGAGAACTCGTCATTCAAAGTGTTCAGCTCCTCGAAGCGAACCCGAGTTCAGCTCTGCGAAGCGAACTCGTCATTCAAAGTGTTCAGCTCCTCGAAGCGAACCCGAGTTCAGCTCTGCGAAGCGAACTCGTCATTCAAAGTGTTCAGCTCCTCGAAGTGAACCCGAGTTCAGCTCTGCGAAGCGAACTCTTCATTTAAAGTGTTCAGCTCTTCGAAGCGAACCCAAGTTCAGCTCTGCGAAACGAACTTGTCATTTTTAAAGTGTTAAGCTACTCGAAGCGAACCCGAGTTCAGTTCTTCAGAGAAAACTCGTCATTTTTTAATTAAGCGTGCGATTCAGTCAGCTCATCGGATATGTTGGGATTCACTCAGCTCGGACGATTCTTGGTACTCTTCGATAATTTTCTGCTTGGAGGATGTAATAAGGTTGGCATTCGATTGTGATAAGGTTGGTTTTGTGGTCTTCGGTTCTAATATATGTTCGGCGCGTGGTGATTGGGTGTGACAACTCGTCTTTGGCAAATGCGGATCTTTTGGTGGAATAAATTTGTATACTCTCTTATTTTAGGTTCCTTATAAATAAGAGAGTGGGGGGCAATGTTGGGATGTGATTATTTGGGTCTAGCCATGGTGCAGCCCAATCTATTTGTATACTCTCTTATTTTAAGTTCCTTATAAATAAGAGACTGGGGACAATGTTGGGATGTGATTATTTGGGTCTGGCCATGGTGTAGCCCAATCTATTTAATGGATCGAATTTAATGTTGGCCCATATACGTTTATTATTTATTTAGGGAGAGAGTTCTTATTTGAGTAAGATTGTGTTTCTTTATTTGGAGGGATAAAGAGTCTTTCTCCTAGTTGGATTCGGGTGGACGTGACTTCTATAAATACAGCTACAAACAAGGGTTGGAGGAGAGACAAGATACAACACAAATACACGATATATACTCCCAATATGATTATAGTGGAATTCTCTTTCTCCCCGTGGAATTGGGTTTCCACGTAAATTCTTGTATTCATATTTTATATCTTTTATTTATGTTTATGTGAGTGTATTTTGTGAGTTTGATTTCACAACAATACAATCAACCGTTGACGCTGTTTTGACTTGTCGTTTTGATAATTTCGTCAGGCGTATAAAATCACGCGTTAACAGTTATGTTATAGAGGTCTAGTCACCTCCATTCAAAATGGTAGTAACGTTCTAGAAGAATATATCCCATCTAGGTATCTACAAAACAAATCAAACAGACAGTTACAACAAGACAGATGAGAGAGAGAGAGAGAGAGAGAGAGTACACTGGATTATCTTTTTGTCTGATTTGCTGAGACGTGACTCGGTATATATAACTATGGACATATGTAGCAGTAGAACAATTCATATTTAAATTTAAGAGAACTAAAATTTTGAATCAATAACCATATATAACAAGGCATTAAGAGATCTTATCCAATAATGTTATAATGTTATCGAGTTATTTTAGTTTGTCGTTAGTCAATACCGAGTCAATCATTCAAGATTTTTTTTTGATATAGGCTTAAATATAAATTATTATATTGAACTATTGACATTTTTCTACTTTGGTGATTAAACTATCAATTTTTTCAACCACATCATTAAACCATCAATTTTTTTCACTATTGTTCAATTGAACTTGCCACGTCATAAATTGATGACGTGAGTTGAACATGTGACATGTAAAAGCTATCCATATCCCATGAAATATATACAATAATTAATTATTTCTATCTACATATATGCATGCATGCATGTATGACATAATTTGTGAACTAATCGATATGGAAATTAAGACACCTCCTAGCTAGGTTCAAATTATTGATGATTCGTTTACCCGAAAGACAACTCCTAGCTAAATTTTGGAAAGACTACTCCTAGCTAAATTTTCAATATTCTTTACCCGAAAAGTGAGGGAAAAATAAAAGTGGTTCGGTGGAGTGTATTATATCTAAGACACAAGTACATTGATTGTTATTCAAATAAAAAAAATCCCAATTATGTGTTGGTCAATTTTGAGAGTTGACTGGAATTAATATAAAAGACATAAATATGTACAGTAGTTAGTACCTGCATGATCCAAAATTATCTAACATTTGGTGGTGGTTTGGATTATAAGGGCGTGCGTAGGCTTTGCTTTTGTGTGTGTAATTCCTTTCTCTTAATTATTTGACAAAATGTACATGTATAGATAGGCATAATATGCCTACCTTTCAAGTACTCGATCCAGGACTACCCCTCCCCTCCCCTCCCCTACCCTCGCCACCCCACCCCAACCCAACCAAATAAATAAATAAATAGAACTAAAAAGCCAAAGAAAGTTGATAGGCATATAATCTGATTGATGCTTAATGTCAGTAAAATTTAAGGAAATATAAGTTTTATCTATAAAATATGTGCACAAATTTTTTCCCAATAATAAATCTTGATTATACTATTTAATTATTAGAAAAAGGATCATAAAATTAATTAAAAGCTAATTTTATTACTAAAAATTACTCCCCCAGTTCTACAAACAAAGTATCATTTGCAAAATTTACAAATATTAAGGATATGCTTTTATTTTATAGTTTTCTTTAAAAATAATAAGTTATTAATTTATTAGTGGTGATATGATAATAAAGTAACTATATATATATATATTATTTATATTATTATGATCAGTAAAAAAAATACAATTTTTTTTGAAATAATTCATATAGAGTACCTTTATATATATATTTAACTGTGGGTAGTATATATATGATAACACTGGGTATCGACAATAGGCGAGCACACTGACTGCCTCCTTCGCTTTCTCTCTCTCTCTAAAGCCAAAGAACAAATTAGATTTACTGCTCGATCTCTCTCTTTCTCCCTATAAATTGACTGCCTCCTTAATTCGCTTCGTCTTCTCATTCACTGCTCGATCTCTCTTCTGTTTGTACTGCTGCAACCAACTTCTCTTCTTATCCCCCACCCCACCCCTGACCTGATCTCTTGTTTCTTGTTTCCTGCTGCAAACTTTCACTAACAAAGGTAGACAGGTCCTTTTAGACGGGGTGCATTTTTTTGTTGTTGGTGAAATTGGGAGTTTGGTTTGTTAACTGTATATTGTTTTCTGTAAACAAGCCAACCATCTCATGCAAATAGCATTCACACACATATACATACATATATGTTCACTCTGCATGTATGTGTAAATTCTTTTTCTAGCTCCTTGTTTTTCAATTTTCCAGCATTGCGTATGTATATTTATATAGGGAATGTTTTCTTCCTTCTGGAGTTTTTCTTAGCTCCCTTTTCTATATATGTAGATGATCTGGTATTCACACTCTCTTTCTACTTTCGGTTTCAATTCCATTCCTTTATATGCATGCATGAAAGCCAAGAAAATGTGTGTTTTTTTTTTATTCTTACTGTCTTTATTGTAGTCTTCCATTGCAAGGACAAAAGAAAGCAGACATTGATAGATGAGTGTAGACTTGGAGATACCAATATTTTTCTTGTTTTGTTTCCATTTGCTACTTTTTTTCCCCCAAGCCGTACTAATGTTTAGTGGGGGCATAACCATCCTAAAAAAGTTTTTAACCAGTCCGCTGTGTTAAAATTAAAATTAAAATTAACATAACTATTATTTTGTCTGTCTCATGTCTGGGACAGTTGCCAATCATAACTACAACTAGATGCAATTAACCAGCTTTGTCCTTTTTTGTTTCTTTGAAAACTCTCTCAGTTGTTCTTTGTATCATCTAAATTAGTAAGCTGCTTATCTTTTATGTGGTAGTGTGATTAGCAATATAATAGGATGTTATTATAAATGATGTCTGACGTCCCATTTGCTAACATGCATTCTGAAACTGTATGCAATGGTGTCTATATATATATCTATATTTATGAGCTCAAGTGATAGTGAGCATATGATAAACGTCTCCAATACGTAGGTTTGCACACTAGAAAATATCAGCTTGCATGCTGCTTAAGAAAATGGCTCTCAACAACATTAAGCTTTCTTCAAGTGAGTGAATTTCTTATTTTTCTTCATGGGTTAATTAATTTCTTCCAAGTAATTGCTTTTTCTTCTCCCACCCGTGACCTTACTTTTCTTCTTCCATTGTCTGCCGTTTTTCTTATTTAATTTCTGCCGCTTTTCTTTTTTTGGTGAGGACCACCACTATCACAACAAAAAAAATGGTGATTTTGCAACAAACGATTTTCGTTGTTAAAGGTGCGAAATTTCATACATCCGTTGATCGATGTCGGAATGAATTCTTAAAAATGATCAGAATTCATTCATACATAGAAATGCGGTTTAGCAGTAACAGGAGTAGGTACCGTCTCTATTTGTGCCTTAAAAACTTTGATTTATGGAGGCAGCTCGACTTAATTCTCTCTAAACATCAGTATACTCCCTCCGTTCTTTAATATAAGATTTTTTGGAGAAATATTTTTGTTTCTTAATATAAGTCATTTAAGAATTTCAAGTAAACATTAATTACTTAGTTTCTAATATTATTCAAAATATTAAATATAACTTTGGTTCTCTCACTATTCTATGTCTAATAAATAGGAGTAACACTCTCTTTTTTCAATACAATGACAGTATAGACAATTGATATTATTGTTAATGCTTTTCAATCATTTTCTTAATTATTGTGCACAAGTCTAAAATTACTTATATTAAGGAACGAATGAAGTAATGTATAGCAGGGGCAGTTTACTTTGTTGCCCAATATGGTCACAACACATGGCACCAATGTAATAAATTTATACTCCATAAGTCGTTTGAGAAATATTACCCCAAATATTAAATATAACTTTGGTTCTCTCAGTATTTTATGTCCAATAAATAACACACTCTTTTTCCAATACAATGACAATATAGACAATTGATATTATAGTTAAAGCTTTCCAATCATTTCCTTAATTTCCTAAAAGATTCTGGTTTAAGGTTTTTGCACATGGATTAAGAAAGTCATTGAATACTCTTACCTCCGTTCCTAAAAGATTGTCGTTTAAGGTTTTGGCACATGGATTAAGAAAGTCATTTAATACTAGTAAAATTTGTTTGAAATTCCATCACTACCCCTTTATGGAAAATTGAAAACAATTAATACAAGAGAGAGAATTTATTGGGACAATGAGAGAAGATAGGGATAATATAGGAAAGTAAATAATTTATTCTTCTAGGAAGTTGTAAACGACAAACATTTTAGAACAAATTTTTTCTTCTAAAACGACAATCTTTTAGGAACGGAGGGAGTATTATTTACTACTCCATATTTAAAATTTGTGTGAAATTCCATCACTACCCCTTTATGGGAAGTTGAAAACTATAAATATAAGGGAGATAATTTTTTCGGACAATGAGAGAAGGTAGCGGTGATATAGAAAAGTAAATACTCCCTCCGTCCCTTAATATAAGACGTTTTAGAGAAGTATTTTTGTCCCTTAATATAAGACGTTTTACAATTTCAAGTAAGCATTAATTGCTTAGTTTTCAATATTAACCCAAGTAATAATTATAACTTTGGTTCTCTTACTATTTTTGGCCCAATAAATAACACTCTCTTTTTTCAATACAAGAGCAATATAGACAATTGATATTATATTTAATGCTATACAATAATTTTCTTAATGCTTGTGCACAACTCTAAAACGATTTATATTAAGGGAAGGAGGAAGTAATAATTTATTCTCCTAGAAAGTTGTAAACGACAATCTTTTAGGAACAAATTTTTTCTTCTAAAACGATAATCTTTTAGGAACGGAAGGAGTATTAGAAACTAAACAATTAATGTTTACTTGAAATTCTCAAACGACTTATATTAATAAACAAAAATATTTTTTTAAAACGATTTATATTAAACAACGAAGGGAGTACATAAATTTTTTAAAAGTCAAAAGAAAATTAAAAATAAATAAAATGGACCGGTCTAATTTTCCGGTTCCAAAAATCTGTCCCCGTAGAAAGGACTCATTTTTAAACTAACTTCTACATACTAGTGATGTGCGAGATAAAAGAATCAAACTCTGCCCGGGTAACGCCACCTTCCGCCACAGATCTCCTGACGGCGCCACCCATTTCCGCCGCCCTCTTCCTCATCTCATCCCCTTCTTTAGATACCATCAATCTCCTAACAGCTTTTTCAACACTTAAAGATGTCACCAATTCATCTCTACGCTCCCAGTCCCTCACAAGTGTACCAATTTTCAGTACATCCGTAATTAAGATAGCATTCCTGGGCTGGTCCGAATGCATTGGCCACGCCGCCATTGCCACTCCCATACTCATACTTTCCATGCACGAATTCCACCCGCAGTGACTCATAAACCCACCCGTCGAGGCGTGCTCCAAAATCTCCAACTGGGGCACCCAATCTCTCACAATAATCCCCTTTCCTTGTATTCTCTGTTCGTACCCTTGGGGCAATTCAGCTCTCCTTGCATCATTTCCTTCAAATATATCTCCTTTATCAGCTTCTCTTAAAACCCAAATGAACTTTTGTTCACTTTCTTCAAGCCCAATTGCCAGCTCATGGATTTGTTCATCTGTAAATGAATTTGTTGTTCCAAATGAAACATAAATCACCGAGTTTGGATCTTGTTTGTCGAGCCAATTCAAGCAATTGTGGTGTTTATGAACCGAAATGGATACCGGATTAAACGGTCCAAGAGCCCATTGTTTGATGTTCCCACTAAACTCTTCCTTTGTAATTAAATCAAAAAACTCACCTTCGATTACTTTGGATACATCATGAATAGTACCTGAGGAAAATTTGTCCGAAAGTTGAATCTGAGAAGTTAGGAATTCGATGAACCCTTGGGCTAACCAACCATCCATGGACGGAAGGTTTTTTAGTGTTTCTAACTCGAGTGAAGAAGGGCGTCCGATGGATTCCCATTTGAACCCCAATAAATTGAACGCGGAGCTGCTTTGGAAAGAGTACGACTCGGCGTTCGATATTGTAACCCCATCTTGAACAACTGAGCTCATCAAAACGTCGTGAATAACCACAATTTTATGAGCAGTGGGTGCGAGCGTGTGTAGAAGACTGGCAACGGGCTCGCGAAGGCGCGATGAGACCTCGAATGATGGGTTGGGAGAGGGAGTGAGAAATGGAGGGGTTGGGAATTCGTGGAAGTGGATGTTGGCGACGGAGAGTGGGTCCCAGCCTTGGATGCGAGACTTGGCTTGGCGGCTGTGGGTGGTGGTGCCGACGTAGTGGACGGGGATGTTGTAGGCGGAGATGAGACGGGAGAGGTGGAGGAGTTGATTGAGATGGCCTTGTGCTTGAAATGGTACCATAACAACCACCGCTTGGGATTTTTTCCGGCCGTTGGTTTGGTGCTCACAGAGATGGGATATCGATGCCATTGGAAAGGTAATCCTATCAGGTTTGGAACTTTGGGTGTACCTTAATGGGTGCCTAACTGCCTCTATATATAATGAGCTTGGATCAGCGATCCCAGTCAGTATTCCAACACAATCTTTTTGGTGCCTCAACCCAAATCTAAAATATTAATAACATTTAATATCATTTAAAATATTAATATCACTTAAAATATTAATATCATTTAGACCATTTTTTTTATCATTTAATATTCTATTAAATTCAAACAAATTAAGTAGTTGAAGGTTGAAGAGAAGAGAGGAAACTCGATCGGGCGTAT
This sequence comes from Panax stipuleanatus, assembly GCA_020205555.1. Classification (NCBI taxonomy): domain Eukaryota; kingdom Viridiplantae; phylum Streptophyta; class Magnoliopsida; order Apiales; family Araliaceae; genus Panax; species Panax stipuleanatus. The sequence continues at coordinate 37,285,316 of CM035125.1, forward strand.
TATTAATGAATGCGCCCGGCCGGAGTGAGTTAATTATTCAAATTGTTTCTTATTTACACTCCTTAAATAATTAAGAATTAATATCATTTATTGTTACATTAAGCTCGAATGCACTTCTAGGTTATTCCATTTTGAGCTCCTTAACTTATCAAGGTTTATCCATCGTTTTAAATGGTATAGTTTTAGGGAATTTTAAAAAAATTTGGTCTAAATTATATTAAATGATATTAATATTTTAAATGATATTAATGTCATTTAAATGATATTAATAATATTTTATTATGAGACCAAAAATATGGCTGTAAAATATCATTTGTAAATATCTTAAATTAAAGTACATGATATTTGGCCCAAGTCAGTCTTATATATCATCTCTTCCATTTTTTTTTAATTTTTTCTCCTTTTCAAAAAATAAAAACTAACAAAAAGGGAAAAATTAGTAAAAATAATATGATAGGTATTAAAATCTTCAGTCTTATTTTGATAATAACAATTAATTATATTTTCACCTAAAGATTATATTTATTCCTTTATTTTATGATTATTTTCATATACCCAGTTGAATTAAATTTTATTAACTTTGGTACAATAATTGTCAAGTGTTAAATAATTTAATTCATACATTAATATCTCAAGGAAATGATATCCTATTAAATTAATTTTCTACACAAAGGGCAAAAATATTTTTTACCATTATATACATATTTTCGGATAATATTTTAATCAAATATGCAACATACATTTAGTACAAGACTTATGCAAATTTCGGTAAACTACTAAAACCGAAACATTTTTTTTGGGACTAAAAGGCATTACAAAGCACTTAATGATATAAGCATACATGATCATCATAGACTTTAACCGAATTTGTTTGTGATACATGCATGCTTTTCGGATGGAACATTAGCATAGAGTAATGCTACTATCACATAAAACTATCACATAAACATCACATATTGCTGATGTGGCAGTACGTAATTTGTTGTTGACATGACCCACTTAACTCAACAACAAATTACATACAGTTACATCATTATTTTATGAGCATTATGTGATTCACTTTATGTGATAGTAGCATTATTTATTAGCATAATAAATGCTAAGATTGTATGAGATTTTTGCAAGGATTATATTAAGATACTGAGATTTAGAAAGATGGCCATAATTGCCTTGTATTTATTACACTTCAGAAAACATATACTTGAACATTTGGCTAAAAGCTTGGCAATTCGTGTGTGCAAAATTTCATCCGAACCATTGCTTTTAAAACAAACAAATCTCATCTATTGATTACTAAAATAGATTTCAAAATTATCATTTAGACCTTAATCTCAAAATTCTATAAATAGGGAGTCTTTCATTTATTTGGTTTTTACCAATTCAAGTGAAAAGAAAAGCTTACTCTCTTTGCATACATAATTTCTATCTGAAAAGCTTACAATCTCTTCTTGTCAAAAAATGTTGATTACTTACGAAGGGAAAATTAGTCTAAGTAAATTGAGATAAGTTATGTTATATAGATTATCTCATCCTTATTTATATTTATAGATATACGAATATAAATTGTTATTTATCTATATTTTATCTATTTATCAAATAGAAAGTTATATTTAGACGTCGCAAGGCTATGAAGATATTCCTCTTAAGTGAGGGAATCGGATCGTACGATTCCTTAAAGTACTAAAATAACTTTATATTCGATATTAATTATATAAATATTATAAAGTAGATATACACTTGATAATTCAAAAAAAACACTGAGATAATTCCTCTAAAGAGAGAATCATCCGAACTGTATTTGAAATATTTAAGTGATCTATTGAAAAATATTTATATAAATATCAATTGTGAAAAATTATAAATATTGTCGTACTGAGACGTCGCAAGGCTACGGAGATATTCTTCTTAAGTGAGGAAATCGGACCGTACGATTCCTTATAGTACTAAGTGACTTTGTTTATAATCCATCATATAATAGATAAAATATTATTATATATTATCTGAGTTAAACAAATTTATTTATTATATCAAGTATTGTTTAAATTAATTAATTGATTATTTTCAGTTAACTTAATTAATTCATCACATAATACTTGCTTGAAAAATAATTGTGTTATATTCACTCATTTTGAAAGTTACTTCAAAATTACTTTCTGCTTACACAAGAAGCAATTTTTGATCTAAAAAGGAATTGATATAAATTGCTTAAATCTATATTTGTTGGACTGAATTACTATATGCTTATGTTAGAAGCACTATAAAAATTTGTATAAGAGAAAAAGAATAGAGATAGTTTGATTTATGTACCTGTGAGAAATACTAGAAATTCTTTGACCAAGAACAGAGTTTTAAAGATGTCAGTGAACACGCGCAAGTATACGCGGTCAAACAAGTAATATAGAGATGGAAGTAGAGTGTCGAACCCACAAGGACTAAGTACTAAATCCTATTCAAGCACTAAACACGTCATTACAATCTTATTTAAACAGTTGATAATCGAGTGTTTGTTAAACTAGAGTGAATTAAAATAGTAAATGAGAGAAAAAGTAGATTCATATAAGGCAAACTAGAATTACAACTCCCCTAATGCGTTGCTCAATCTCCTAACTCTCCAATTTGTCTTACGACCTACAAGAATGGTTAACCGAGAACTAATAGTGTACATAAGCCTCTTCCGATGGTCAAATGTAATCCCTTAACTAAATAAATCACAATATTCCTATGGTAAAAATAATTAGACTAAGGGTCATTAAGCTTCGTTCTCACTGATTACACAAGGCAATTAGAGATATTCCTATTCTATTATGCAAGAATTGCTCATAATCACAAGGCCATGAACAATACAAGTGTTGTTGCACTTAGGTTAGTCAATAATATCAATTTTCCAATATCAATTAATAGCCATATCAATTCCTTTATTAAGAAATAAATCAAATAAGCATAAAATGCAACAATCCATTCACACATGAGTCATTAAATTAAAAAGGAGAGATATTTGATTAAACTAAACATTAGGTTACATTGCAATCCTAGAAATTAATTAGTTCATAATTATAGAACTAATTATCAACATTATAGAGTTCAACATGCTCAAACTTACACAAAAAATAAAAGATTTGGCTAAAGAAAACTCCTCTCGTGAAGTTTTCTGGCTCCAACTCTTCCTTCTCCGCTGTGTAGAGTCTGAGTTGTCAAGGACGCAATGATCTTCGAACACTTTAAGCACCACTAAATCTCCCTTAAAGGCTAAAAACCATAAAAGCTAAGCTAAAAATCTGATCTAGGGAGTTAAGGAGGCTAAGGAGAGTTAATGATTCTGATTCCTTCTTCAATTAGGTCATTTAATGACTTTTTCTGTCAAAACACTAGAGCTGGCGCTGCGGCGCCAGCTCAAAGCCTTGCATCGGCGCTGGTAAAGATCTTCAGACAGTACATGGCGCTGCGGCGCCAGTTAAGTAAGGTCGGTGAGCAGGGATATGGCGCTGCGGCGCCATATAATACTTGGCATAGGCGCTGCGACGCTATGCATGGTTCTGAGGAGGCCTCTGGCGCTGCGACGCCAGAATTGAACTAGCTTGGGCGCTGCGGCGCTTAGGGTCTAGAGAATTGAAGAGGCCTCTGGCGCTGCAGCGCCAGAATATGTAGAGCAACCAGCGTTACGGCGCCGAGTCTAAGAAAATGACCACTTTGCCCCTGAAATGCTAGAATTGACCTGATAACTCCTACAACGCACTTTTAAGCCAAAAATACAGTAATAATATATAAAAGAATTATCAAAGCATGAAAACAAGTTAAATCTCAAAGCTAAAAGAGCTTGATTCGCGGGTATAAATCCCACTTATCAGTTAGTTGGGAGTTGGATCTCTATTAACTTGTGAGGAAAGGAAGAGACAGCTATTTCAAGATCAGATCATAGAATAGAACTAATCTAATAGAAAACACAACTAAGCTTGAGGAAGGAGCTCGGAGCATGCTATCCAAGATAGGAAGTTGTTGAGAGTTAAAAAGTTTGTCTCTGAAAAAACTTTGTAAAGGTTTCTCCACCTGTTGAAGGAGTATTTATTACTGATAGTAATAGGATCTCAAGGAATACTTGAGACTGGACGTAGCAACATACCTGGGATGTATGTTATGAACTAGACAAATCTCTGAGCATTGTGTGTTTGAATTTTTATTATTGCATTTTAATTTTAACACTACAAATTAATTTATTAAAAATTCAAAAAGGACTACTATAATTTTAAAACAGTAATAATCTATTCCACCCCCCTTCTAGTTTATTATTGAACTTCCAATTGGTATCAGAGCAGTACTCTTTAACTTGTTTGTTAAGTGAATACCGGCATACCTAAGATTAGTTACATGGCCTACAATGTTACTGGATGTGGAGAAGGACTATCAATGTCCAGGCCACCTCTATTCGATGGAACAAACTTCGCTACCTGGAAAAACAGATTCAAAATCTATGCCAAGTCTCAAGGAATCAAAATCTGGTGTGCAATAGAACGAGGCGTGAAGGTTCCTACTAAAACCCATGGAGACAAAGTCATTGAAAAAGATATCTATGAATTCACCACTGAAGAAGAAGAGATCATGAATATAGCATCACGAGCTGAGCAAGTGTTAACAAGTGCTTTAATTGAAAAAGAATACAAAAGAGTAAGCAATTGTAAAAATGCAAAAGAAATTTGGGAGAAATTGATTGTAACCTATGATGGAACCAATCATATCAAAGAAACCAGAAAAGATGCTCTAGTTCAAGAATACGAGAGTTTCAAGCTTGAAGACGGAGAAAAAATCATTGATATGGAAACTCGTTTTTCCAGAATCATTGATTTACTAGAACAACTGGGAAAGACATACACCACAAATGAGAAAAACAGAAGAATTCTCAAAGCCCTTCCATCCATATGGAAAATGAAGGTTACAGCAATCAAGGAAATGCAAGATCTAACCACATATCCACTTGATAACCTCATTGGAAATATACGTGCTCATGAAGTCGATATGCTCATTAAAAAAAGCCGGATCAGACACAGATCTCAAGAAGAAAGAAATTGCTTTTAAAGCTTTTCTTGTAAATCAAGAAAGTGACGATGAAGAATTAAATGAAGAACTTCTGAGTTCAGATAATAATGAAGTTGCTCTATTATCTAGACAACTCAGAAGAGTAATTCAAAGCAAAGCTAGAAAATATGGCAAATGATTTATGATAAACAATTTCAACAACTTTAAAAGCACGCAAATATTCAAGCCAAAAGCACAAGGAGGAAATTTCAAAGCAAACAACAACAATTTCAGAAATCTCAATTCCAATGAAAATTCAAACACATGTTTTGAATGTAATCAGCCTGGACATTTCAAAAAGGATTGTCCAAAACTTGTCAACAACAAAGTTCTCGTAGCAGAAGAAGGATGGGACTTAAGTGATGAAGAAGAGACTGCCGAACAAAAAGAAGAAATTGCAAATCTGTGTTTAATGGCAAACAATGATTATTCACCAAGATCTGAGGTAAACTTTGAACATCAATTACATAATACATCATTTTCAATATATACATTAGAAAATATAAATGAAGAGCATTATGAATTACAAGAAGCTTACAGTTATTTATATGAAAATAATGAAAAAAAATAGAAAATTAATTAAAATTACTAAGGATCTTGAAATAGAAAACTCAAGATTAATCATAAGTAATGAAAGCTTAAATGAAGAAAAAGAAGAAAATGATATATTATTAAAAGAAGAAATAGAAAAGTTAAGAAAAACAAATGTAATCTTGAAATTGAAAATTCAAATATAATTCTAGTTAATGAAATTTAAATGAAGTAAATTTAGAAAATGATTCATTAAAAGAAGAATTAGAACATTTTAAAAAAATAAATAAAAATCTTGAAATAGAAAATTCAACACTTATCATTTCAATTGAAAATCTTGAAATAGAAAATTCAACATTGACTATAATTAATGAAGATACTCAAATACAAAATCAAGAACTAAATGAAGAAATTAAAAACATCAAAATAGCAAATTCACATCTAAAAATAGAATTAGAAAAATCTAATTATATAATTGAAAACTTAAACAAAGAACGTGACGATTTAAATTCAATAATTTATAAATTTACAAAAAGAAAGGAAAATCTTGATGTCATGTTAAATCAACAAAAATGCAGTTTTAATAAAGAAGGTTTAGGATATATGTTGGTTGGAAAACCGATCACTAAACACGCGCAAGTATACGCGGTCTAACAAGTAATACAGTGATAAGGAAAGTGTCGTACCCATGAGGAACTATCACTAATATTTACCAAATACCAACTTTGAATCGCTTAAGTCTTATTCGAACAGTAAACTAATAGGAGTGTGGTTAAACTAGTTATAACTAATTATTAAAGCAAGTAAACGGATAACGAATGGTAATCGAAGGAATTACAAGCTAAGGTTGCAACTTCACCCCCACACAGGCATTCCGTCGAACACCTGGCGTGCTATGCTTCATCAAACTTCCTACCATTCTCTCTCTGGTCTTAATGGTCACGACAGTTTGTCGACCGAGAACACACAGGTGCTCATACACCTCTGTCGAGGTATGCATAAATATATCCTCTCCAGAACCACCCGATAGGGAATAAAACAGAAAAGAACGTCCAAACTAGGTGATAATCCTACACATGTCTATGCGAATTAACCTAACAAGGATTTAAGCATACGTTCTCAATTAGGTCACACGTGGCACACAGATATATGTCTATTCTACGCACAACTTATGTAGTCGAAACTCATAATCACATGCCAATATATTTAGGTGTAAATCTATAATCCTTCTTTCGATATCATATAGATTACCAAAATCATCACTAATGTCTTAGCGAGAATCATTAAGCATGAATATATTAAACCAAACCGTATGGTGCCAACCAAAGAGATAAGACAGTCAATTTAACTAACAAAGGGTTCCATTATAACCTTAGAGCCAATACACAGTTCATAGCTATTGAACAAAATATAAGTAGCAATAAAGACAACATTTAGGGATTACAAAATTAGAGGAAATAAAAGGATAAGAATAAACTCTGTCAAGGCTCGTCAGTCTCCAAGCATTCCGCTCCTTTCAAGCTCTCCAATCCGTGTAGCTCACTGCTCTTGTTGCTCCAAGGAAATCCCAGACTTTATCCTAATCTACCTAATCTATATTTACAAACATTACCTAATAACTAGAGAGAGAAAGTACAAAAGAGATCTAATCTATCCTAAGCTAAGCTAACCGATTCTATCCCAATCTTCTTTCTCTCCTCCCTCCTCTCGCTCCTCTCTTCCTTCTCTGCAGAGGCTCTCTTGATATATATATCTCTTTTCTTCTTTTGCTAGGTCAAAAGCAAGCCTTTTCTGCCTGGGCACCGAAGGTTGCGCTGCGACGCGGGCAATAGGTTTATAAGTGGCGCTGCGACGCCACGTTAAAATCAAAAGACTGGAGGTCGCGCTGCAGCGCGAGTCCATAAAGGAACTGTGGTGCTGCAGCTCCAGGATGACATTAGCAAGGACCAGGGGCGGCGCCGCGGCGCGAGATTAAGACTAGACATTGGCGCTGCGGCGCCAGTGTATGTAAATTGTCCATTTTGTCCCCTAAAAGCTAGAAAAGTCTTGTAAAGCCTGCAATACATCGGTTAAGCATACTAATACTATAAACATATAAAACTATATAAAAACTACGAAGATCAGGCAACTATTTAAGCCGTAAAGTATCCGATTTGCAGGTATAAATCCCACTCATCAAATACCCCCAAACTTAAGTCTTTGCTTGTCCTCAAGCAAACTATCTAACACAAACTCACAATAGAAAAACACACGCGAAATAAAAATATCATTGTATACTAGTATCATGGCTTCTAAGCTCAATCATAGCTACTCCCAAAGAACAGGGCAACACAGATATTAGTAAGAGTCCATTCAGTTTTAAGCATAAGACTGTATTCGATCCATTCTATGTGTGTGTGTGGAGACCAACCATCCTAACTAATCATTGCTCAAATAAGTTTGCACAGTCGATTGTTAATACCAATATGCACATTCCGTAACTTAAACATTCAACAAGCATTAAGAATAAGACGCAAGTGCAGAAAAGGATCAAAAGACTTTAGCATGAAGACAGTAAAATCTGACTCGGACAGTCCTTAATTACCTTAGGCTGTTCAGAGCTACCCATTAACGAGCTTTTGATCAGCGACACCCAAGTCAGACGAATTTAGGGCACTAGGTGTGGAACACCCCTATGAATCTAATAACTCGAGTAGCAAAGGCCCATAATCAACATAAGCTAAATTAGACTTTATGAAATTCGAGGATTATTTAGCGAGTGCATTTTATGCTCCATCTCAACATCGGTCCTGCGTTTATGGGCGAGTGCATTTCACGCTCCATCTCGACCCACCGCAAGACTTTCGATATTCAATCATCTTTTCTTTTAATTTTTTTTTATTTGTCAACATGCCAGAATCCAAGATCCAAAACTATATATGCGTCGAAGTCTTTTATTACCTTGTAACAATGAAAGTTTATAAAATGTGAACATACTCCCAAAGCAATAAACAGGTGAACTAAATTCAAAAAATAACTAGTTAACACAGTTGGTCGGTGCTTACTAAAAAGGAAGGATCAATAACAGTCTCAACTTATCGATTGAACAACCCCTGACTCATATATGCTTGACACGACTCTAAGAAATAGACATAATTACATGGCGCCTGTCATTAGCCACGATAAAAATTAGTGAAAAATATAACACCCTTGCATAAAACAGCTCAAAATAGGGGAAAAAGGCCATTCACATGGCACAAGCATCTAAATCTGTACAAGCCCCAAAAAGATGGTTATAAACCACAAACATGCTAGTAATAATCAAAGCGTTAATAAATAACCAAAACTGTTCATGGCATCCATCATAATAAACCCAAAACATAATACCGCAGTTCAAAATGACTGCACTATAATCCTGATAAAAACATAAGCAAAGTACTAAAATAGCAACCTATCATGGCAATAGACAAAAATAAAATAGATAATAAACCATAGCGCCCCCAAACTTAAGGTGAGCAATGCCCTCATTGCTAAACATATATCAATGTAAACAATAGGGCTTCCCTGAAGTCTGTTCACTCGGCAGCAGCAACGTCCTCGTCAGCTTCGGCAGGCGGTTGATGGTGGAAGGTATGGTGGGAAGACAGGAGGCTCTGGGAACTGGAATGGCGTGAACTCATAATCCTCGCCACTATACACGGTGTATATCCTCTGCATCGTGTTGACCAGCTCAGCCTGATACTGCATCGCTATGTCTTGTCTCAAGGCCACCGGTGCTATATGCCTTTGTTACCTCTGAGCATTGGCGTCCTGGTTCTGATGTAGTAGGGTGAGGGATGCCATGATTTCTGCCAGTAGTCCCTGTGAAGCTGGGCCTGCGTCTGGTGGCTGCGAAGGCTTTGCTGGAGGAGGTGGCTCAGTAGGTGGCCCGAATCCTTCGCCTCTAACATGAGAAATAACCCCGTCCCATACATCAAAGCGTGAGATGGTCTGATAATCAATGACTGACATTGGCGGCAAAGCTATCTCTTCTGGCCCCCAATGGATACCTGCCCTCTTGCACAGCCGGGTGATCAAGGATGGATGTGGAAGCCCCGCAGAGATGTTACTCTTGATCGCCTTCAAGATGGACTCATGGATGAGAACTCCGATGTCCACGTTCAGACCCGTGACAATGGTAAATAATAGGATCGCTCTATCCTTAGTCACGTTGCTTAGGTGACGAGTCGGGATCATGTTGGCACAAATAAAGCTGAACCATGCCTTCCCATAGCGACTAAGTGTAGCATGCGGGAAACTGGTCCTCTCACCCGTGAAGTCATTTGTCTTCCATGTAGTCCCGGGCTTGCAGAGCCTCCTAACAATATCCTCGAGGTCATAGTTGCGGAGTCCCGGCTCCATATAGTCCTTACCCTTAAAACCAGGGGTCACGAATCATGCATTGATGGCTTGGCTTCCAAACGCCACTGACCGCCCCCTAACTTGAACAACAGCAGGACCTTCAGGATTGGCATTTTCATAGAACTCTCTGACCACAGAAACAATGGCCGATTCAGGTGGTTTTGTGAAGTGCACCCACTGGCGACCCGCAATCATGGCTAACAACTCGCCATCCTTTGTTTTGTCAGGCCTCAAACCCCTTTCGGGAATCAAATTCTGTGCGGCAAAGGAGCTTTTGTAACGTTTCCATGCCTCTTCGTTAACAAATTTGGTGTTGTCCCATGCCGTTGGTGCTACGGACGAGGAACCGCCGACGCTTAGTCGTTGCCTCTTTGATGCCATGTCAAAAGTTTTAGTTGGCGTGAACAAAAACAGTACCTAAATCAATGCCACTCTCTGTAGAAGCAACCCTTAAAGAAATAGGCAGCAAATCCCTATGAAACCCACTAATTTTAAGCCAAAACAGTCAACTTTCTCTCTTAGGCAAATTATCAAACACCTTGTGTGCATTCTGAAAATCCAAATTGGACAGCCCTTGCTTGACAGTGCTCTGTCCCGATTTTCGTCAGTGGAAATCACCCCAATCAACAGAATAAAACCAACCCAAATATCGAAATCAAACGGTAAATGAATGACTAAAATCCCCCAAATACCTTAAGTGGGAAACCCTAGATTGACTCTGATCTCCTCTTGCTGCGTGCATTGGCTTGGGGTCTTGTGGGAAGAATGTATGGATTTCTCTCTTGTGAGTAGAATTGATCAAAGGCTCGGGGTGGAGAAATGAGGCACGTTTTGGTTTTGGGTCAGTTGGGTTCTCTTTGTGCTGCCGAACTGTCGAGAGAAATGGGAGGTAATGGGCAACTGCTGGCTTCAGTTGTGCTTTTAAAAACCAAAACTCGTTACCGGCGCTGCGGCGAGAGCATTACTTCATTGATTGGCGCAGCGGCGCGACTTGGCAGTAGCTTGGTCTCACCTTGATGCTGCAGTCGAGTCCCCCTTTGTTCCTGGGCGCTGCGGCGCCAGCCTTGTATCTGAGTTTTTTCTGCACAAAAACCATGTATTAGACAACATAAATTACACAGATATCATGCTAAGTAAATAACATGCTATATACTAAATTCTAACTAAGATATACACTAGTAACATACTAAATAACATGCTGCCTGCATCCTATAATCACAAAAACATACGCATTGGCAACGATATTTACATGGTAAAAAGAAAAGACACAATATAAACTAGACATAAGTAAAGAAAAACAGAGGAAAATTGATACTGAGATGGGGTTGCCTCCGCACCAAGCGCTTGTTTTAAAGTCGTCGGCTTGACTATACCGATGCCGCTCAATCCGGCTCATAAGCAAAAATGACCATTTCATGCCGCCTATTTGTCAATTCCTTTAAATTTGTGGCGGACATGGATGATTGATCATCCTTGTTTTCTTCACCCATCGGCACGAAGAATCTTTCACCACTGGAATTATCCAATAATTTGCCTTTTTCATCAAGTTGAAAGCGTTCTTTGTGCACAGGGTTTCCACAATCGTGAGCGTGGTCTCCGGTTGTTGTTTACTCTTGACAATACAACCACTCTTGATCCTCTTTTCTCTAACTTCAGACTCCGCCGGTTGGACAATTTGCACCTTGACATCTCCCTCAATAATTTTGTGAGACTCATCGCCTTCTCCTTGCGTATCCACCGTGCAATGCTCTACTGCTTCATCGTTGAGATCGGTTATGACTGGTAGATTTCCCTGCGGTAGATTTATGATGGCATTGACGAGTTGTCCCAATTGATTTTCGAGGCTTTGCAATGCGGCGTCTTGGCTTGCCATTTGAACCTCATTTCTTTCGATAAAGTTGGTGGGGAGCTCTTCAAGCCTTTTCTCTTCTTCTGTTAAGTCTGCCGAAAAGCTCTCATTGGGTTGGAATGTCACCTTATACTGCGGAGGAGATGGACATTCAAATTGATTCGGATAGGAGTAATTCGTATCATGATATTGCTCTTGACTGTAGTCCCAAGAGTTTGGATAACCCTGAACAATTTGGATGATAGTAAATTGGTTCGATGTCAGCTCTTTCCTGACAGTAGGCAGTCTGAGTGGACTTACACTCAAGATTATCATAAAACCTCAAGACATTTGCAATTTGAACTCGTAATTGCTCGAGTCCTTCTTCCGAGCTTGGTTGTGTCGTCCTCTCATAAGGCCATTGATAAAATTGTTTGTCCATAACCTGTAACTTAAAAACAAAAAGGAAGATCAAACAAATAAAATAAATATATACACGTTCAAATTAAGACAAAATTAATTTAAATCAATATTGGACAATATTAGAATAATAGTTCCCCGACAATGGCGCAAAAAACTTGTTGGTCGGAAAATCGATCACTAAACACTCGCAAGTATACGCGGTCTAACAAGTAATACAGTGATAAGGAAAGTGTCGTACCCACGAGGAACTATCACTAATATTTACCAAATACCAACTTTGAATCGCTTGAGTCTTATTCGAACAGTAAACTAATAGGAGTGTGGTTAAACTAGTTATAACTAATTATTAAAGAAAGTAAATGGATAACGAATGGTAATCGAAGGAATTACAAGCTAAGATTACAACTTCACCCCACACAGGCATTCCGTCGAACACCTGGCATGTTGTGCTTCATCAAACTTCCTACCCTTCTCTCTCTGGTCTTAATGGTCACGACAGTTTGTCGACCGAGAACACACAGGTGCTCATACACCTCTGTCGAGGTATGCACAAACATATCCTCTCCAGATCCACCCGATAGGGAATAGAACAGAAAAGAACGTCCAAACTAGGTGATAATCCTACACATGTCCATGCGAATTAACCTAACAAGGATTTAAGCATAAGTTCTCAATTAGGTCACACGTGGCACATAGATATATGTCTATTCTACGCACAACTTATGCAGTCGAAACTCATAATCACATGCCATTATATTTAGGTGTAAATCTATAATCCTTCTTTCGATATCATATAGATTACCAAAATCATCACTAATGTCTTAGCGAGAATCATTAAGCATGAATATATTAAACAAAACCGTATGGTGCCAACCAAAGAGATAAGACAGTCAATTTAACTAACAAAGGGTTCCATTATAACCTTAGAACCAATACTCAGTTCATAGCTATTGAACAAAATATAAGTAGCAATAAAGACAACATTTAGGGATTACAAAATTAGAGGAAATAAATGGATAAGAATAAACTCTGTCAAGGCTCGTCAGTCTCCAAGCATTTCGCTCCTTTCAAGCTCTCCAATCCGTGTAGCTCACTGCTCTTGTTGCTCCAAGGAAATCCCAAACTTTATCCTAATCTACCTAATCTATATTTACAAACATTACCTAATAACTAGAGAGAGAAAGTATAAAAGAGATCTAATCTATCCTAAGCTAAGCTAACCGATTCTATCCCAGTATTCTTTCTCTCCTCCCTCTTCTCGCTCCTCTCCTTCCTCTTCTGGAAGAAGCTCCCTTGATATATATATGTCTCTTTTCTTCTTTTGCTAGGTCAAAAGCAAGCCTTTTCTGCCTGGGCATCGGAGGTTGCGCTGCAGCGCGGGCAATAGGTTTATAAGTGGCGCTGCGGCGCCACTTTAAAATCAAAAGACCAGAGGTCGCGCTGCAGTGCGAGTCCATAAAGGAACTGTAGTGCTGCAGCTCCAAGATGACATCAGCAAGGACCAGGGGCGGTGCCGCGGCGGGAGAGTAAGACTAGACATTGGCGCTGCGGCGCCAGTGTATGTAAATTATCCGTTTTGTCCCCTAAAAGCTAGAAAAGTCCTGTAAAGCCTGCAATACATCGGTTAAGCATACTAATACTATAAACATATAAAACTATATAAAAACTACGAAGATCAGGCAACTATTTAAGCCATAAAGTATCCGATTTGTGGGTATAAATCCCACTCATCACTTACACAAATTCATATAATGTGCAAATTCTAAACTTCACTTTGTGCAAGTTCTCTATCCTTCTCATATTGTATTGAGTATGTTATTGTTGAATTGGAAGTTGTTTACTTAATTGCTTGAATTTTATTTCCAAGCATGTTATTTAGTGGTTTAATTACTTATCAATTATTCCACATTGATATTATTGATTTCTGCACCTAGTGCATTTGAGCTCGTACAGTCTTGGACTTATACATTATTCAAGGTCCTACATTTCTTGAACTATGTCAGTAAAAGTCTGAACCTTTGCTCGGTCAGACTAGTGTATGAAGTTTTCTTTGAAGCTATCCAAACCAATTGATGGTAAGGATTCTTAGACAGAACAGAACACCCCTCATATATAGGAGTGTGCCCAGCTATCTAATATATATGATACGAGTAAGCAGATATAAGTGTTATGCATATTCACGTTGTGCCCGAGGCTGATCTCCTCGAGGTACTTAGTTTTTGTAGCCAGAAGCCAGTAATTCTAAAAAGGGTCAATTAGCTATTGAACCCATTGGAAAGTTATAGTTCAGAGTCTACTCGACTATCAGTCATTCTAAAGGCAATTATTATCTTTGCTTTTAACATTCATATTGTTGAATTGTTTAGATGTTCATATCGTTGAATCTATCAGATATTCATATTATTGAAATCGTTAAGATATTCATATTATTGAATCGTTCTAATATTCATATTTTTGAATCGTTCAGATATTCATATTATTGAATCGTTCAAATATTCATATTGTTGAATCATATAGATATTCATAGTATTGAATCATTCAGATTGTTGAATCATTCTAACATTCATATTGTTGAATCTTTAAGATATTCATTTTGTTGTATTCATTGTCAGACATTTTTCCATTCATTATGATATATCCTTTATTGTTGTATTTAAACTTGCTGAGCAAACTTGTTGCTCATTCTTACTATATCATGACTTATATTGCAGTTAAGCCGAGCCCTCAGGGAAGGACAATGGTAAAGGAAAGATTTAGGATGGTTTGCAAGGAGCAGACTTTGTCTTTTTGATTTGTTTAATTACTGTTAATGTAATATGAACCCTAATGTTTATTCTAGAGTATATTTGTATTGATGTATCAAGGTTATCGAATCTTGGGACTAGTAACACCTTTTGAATGAACGACGTACGTTTATTATATTATGTATTTTAGTTATCGTATGTTACTTAAAGGTGGATGTTTGTATTGTTTCGTGGCGATCGGACCGGGGTCAGAGGACCTGGATTCGGGGGTGTCACAGGTTGGTATCAAAGCTTTAGGTTATAAACGTTAGGAATACGAAACCTAAGTTATAACCTTAGTAGAAAACTCAAGTAGAGTTTGTAGGTGATGGATTGAGGATATCCATCGAGTCTTATTGTGATACTTAAGTTGTTTATTTAAATCAGCTATGACTGATAGACGTCCTAACTTATTAATGCTAACATGAATATCATATAACATAAAGCCTAATGTTTTCTTCCTGTCCTCAAGATCATACCGCCTAGGGGATTTTTGCGAAACAAGAAGGAGGAAGGATCTGTTAGCAATGGTGGAGGGGGAAATGTCGACCCAATGTAGAGCTTCGTTAACCTATTAACAGAAGCAATGCAGAACATAACCCCGCCAGCAGCTGAGCAGCCAGGACATTACTTGGCTAGCTTTAAGGACTTTAAATTGGCAGGACCACCGAAATTCCGGGAAACCTTAGACCCAATCGAAGCCCACACATGGATAGAAGAAATTGAGAAGGTGTTTGAGGTCGCACGGGTAGCCGAGGCACAGAAGACGAGTTTTGCCACATTCATGATGAAGGGCGAAGCTAAATAATTGGTGGGAACCAAATAAAGGACTAGCAGGCGAAGAAGTTATTATGTGGGATAGATTTAAGAATTTCTTTTCGGAGAATACGCAACAAGATATGGAAGTTAAGTGTCTGGAGCTGAGACAAGGAGGTATGTCAGTCGCAGAGAACGCAGCAAGATTTAAAGAGTGGGCTCGATTCACCTCGCATCAGGTGGATACGGAGGCCAGGAAAACAGAGAGATTTGAATTAGGATTGAAACCATGGGTGCAGAAGGCAATAGATGTAATGAAGATTAAGACCTTTTCTGATCTTCTGGAAAGGGCTATCATTGCCGAAGGAGGTAATGAAGCTATAGCACAATTTAAGCAAGTTAAGAAGACCGGTCAGGAAGGACAGAAGGGGGGAAGCGGCGGAGGAAGCAACCCCAATAAGCGTAAATGGATGGAGAGCCAATCATCCGGAGGTAGCAAATCCAGGGGAGAGGCTAAGAAAAGTTTAAAGTGCAGTAACCGTGGAAGGAACCACTCGGAGGAATGCTTGAAGGGGAAGAACGCATGTTATCATTGTGGACAACCAGGGCACATGGCTCCTCAATGTTCGAAAAAGCCAAAAGGAGGATGTTTCACTTGTAAAGCCACGGACCATCAAATCAAGGACTGCCCGAAGAGAAAGGGCATTGCAGCTAGCAACAACCGCAACAACAAGGACGTAGTGTCAAGTATCATCCCAATCAATTATATAAATGCATATGTGTTATTCGATTCGGGTGCCACCTGCTCTTTTGTTTCTGAAGAATTTGTTAAATAGTTAGACTTACCCATGAGAAATTAGAACACCCTATGGGCGTAGGAGTAGCAAACAAGGAAGTTATCCCCGTAGAATACATTCATAGGAACTGTTATGCCTTGGAGTTTTGGAAGTATTATTTGTATAGCGAGAAGTGTGAGATATACAGAGTCTAAAGTATATCTTCATGCAGAAGGAATTAAACATGAGGCAGCGCCGATGGCTAGAATTGATTAAAGATTATGATTGTGAAATTCTGTACCATCCAGGCAAAGCAAATGTAGTGACAGATGCCTTGAGTAGGAAAGGCAGAGGGAAGTTATCAAGGTTGACCATTTAGGAGAATTAGTGAGAGATTTCAAAAGACTAGACTTAGAGGTTAAGTATCCGATGGAGACCAAGAGAGATTATTTACAGTGTCAGTAAGCCCGACATTATTAGATGAGGTTAAGGAGGCACAAGAGAAGGACGAAGTTTGTGATAACATCATGAAGCGATCAGCTGAAGTTGATAAGTTAAAATTTAAGATTGATAACATTGAACTGCTAAGTTTTGAAGGACGAATTTGGGTACCGTTAGTACTAGAACTAAGAGAAGAGATTTTTCTACAAGCATTTTATGGGAGATAGTGTCGAGCACCGTTGTGTTGAGACGAGGTAGGTGAACGTCGACTGTTGGGACCAGAAGTGGTACAGCAGACGGTAGAGATTATCTAAGTAATAAGAGCGAATCATCCGTTTTTACTTGAGTAACCTTATTTTTATAATTCCGAGGACGGAATTTTTATAAGGGGGGAGGGATGTAACGACCAGGAATTTTAAGCTCCTTATTAATTTTATATGTGATTTAAAATTTTTAGGAGTTAATTTTTTTAACTTATTTAAACCTTATGTGGTTATGTGCTTATGTAAATTTAACCTATGCGAATAAATGCTAGGAATTTTTTTAAAGGAATCACTAATGGTTATTTATAAATTAGTAGATTAACCTTGAGACTTTTATATCAGAGTATTGATAAAAGTGTTAGTAATTATATATTCAAATTTACTTAAATATAGTGTAAAGAGAGTTAATCGTGATTGATTAATTGATATTGGTGAAGTTAATCGATAACGTATGAAATTATTATTGTTGTTGATTGATAAGTCGTTTTATGACCACTTATTCGGATAGTAACCAGCTTGTTTCGTTGCTTAAACTCAAGTAATCCTGTGTTTTTAATATATTTTTCCTGTGTTTTGCAGTTTTCATATTTAGGAACTCTTCGAGTGCAATTTGAGTGTTAAAGGACCATAGATGGCCTAAATGGGGCAAAGCACATAAAGTGGCTTAAAGCATAAGGAAGGCATGATGGCATGCCAAATGGAGCAAGAATGGAATGATGGCATGACAACGGGAAAGAAATGCAATCCGGACATCATTTGGGGGTTTCATGTTCATTTCATGTTCTTGGATTGGAACTTGGGTCATATTGTAGAGAATCTTATAAGCTTTCCGGAACATCTTGAATCATCCCAATCGGAGTTCGGAGGCGAGAGTTATGCCCCGTATACCAATGAACGTTAAACTTCACGGTTTTGAGTTTTTATGCACAGCTGTCACTTGGAGCTCAATTTCAGCCTTCATCCATCCATTATTTATCAATGCTCAAAGAATGAAAGTTGTAGAACTCTTCGATAGCTTCAATTTGACAGGTGGAAAACCTCATAACTCCTCCCGGATCAAAAGTTATGGCCGTTTTACCAGAGGACTCTGCATCAGAAAATCCTTGGCGCGGGCGCGCGGATTTTAGGGCATTTTTGGGCGCGGCCGCGCCAGTCCCCAGCTGTGCCAGACTTGACTTTTCAATTGAATGGGACTTGGCTTTTGATTGGGATATAAGGGGGCTCGTTTGTGGCCATAAAATGCATAAAATATTGCCCTTAAGCCCTAGCCTAACTTGTTCTTTCATTTCCCTTACATTTTTTGTATAGATTAGGAGTAGATTAGTGTTAGATTAGGGTTTAGTTAGTTAGTTAGATTCTAGGGTTAGATTACAGAAGAAGATTGAAGCAAGAGATTGACATTGAAGATCCACACTTGGAGAAAGAACAAAGATTTGCAATTTCTATCTCTTCACTCTCCTTGTATTCAATTTATATTTGGATATTGTATAATCTACTTGTGGATAATATATTCGAGTTATCTATGATTTAAATCATATTTTGAGGTTTCAATGGAACCTAATGAGTAGTTTAATTTGATATTCCTTCTATGATGGTCTTATTTGATTACTATGTGTTTGTCTATTGCGATGTATGCTTTCGTTGCTTAATTGAGTCATGACCAATTACTGTGATAACCCACATGGGATTGAAAGACGAAGTGTGGGTTTAGATCTAATCATAGTAGCGGGAGATTGTACGTTCACATGGCGTTGGATGTATGATTTGTGCTTAGGATAGACATATACCGAAGCGCCGCTCGTAGTCAATAGAGGACTTGACCTTAAACCCTATTTATTTGTAAACACCATAGACATATAAGGGTTTAGATAATGTGGGTGTTCACGTGCATTCTATCATCTGTGGATTTCACGTGATATGGATTAGGTGCATCGAAAGATGGCCTTCTCTTACCTTCGTGTTCTCGGCTAACAACTGTATTGATTAATTTTACCTAATTGGAAGTGTGTTGACTTAGACGAATCATTAGGGGAAATTGGAATCTCTTATCTTCATTATCTGATTTTACTCTAGGATTAATTAGTTGAAGTTTACTTCCTTGCCTAGTTTAAAGTAGTTTTAATTCCTTCTCTTTACCACCCTTTTAAATAAGACTAAAATGATTATGTGCTAGTGTTTTGGCGACCTTTTATCTGTTAATTCCTCGTGGGAACGATATCTTTACTCACTCTTTATTACTTGTTGACCGCGTATACTTGCACGTTAATTGTGTCGTTATCTAATCGGACCAACAAGTTTTTGGCGCCGTTGCCGGGGAATTAATTGGATAACTGTTTGCCAACATTAGTTTAAATCAAATTAGTCTTAATTTAAACATTTTTATTTTTATTTTAATTCTCTTCATTTATTTTTTCTCAGGTACAATGGACTTAAATTTCTATCCATGGAATGGTACAAGGCAAGAGCAGCCAAGGGAAGCATACAATGATGGCGTCAACCCAATTGCAACACTTTCAGCACAACTAGAGGTTCTCTCGAGGAAGTTGGATATTGTTTCAGCCCAACGGAGTCGAGAGCAAGTTATTTCATATGACCATGGTGCTGGAAGCTACACGAGCCATCAAGAGCCTGTCAGTTATAGACAGGAGCAGTATGGGGGTGAGTACTCCTACAGTGAGCCTTACACCAATTATCAGCCAGATTGGGGGTATCACCCAGACCCTTCAGCAAACTATTATCAAGAGCAGTACTGGGATCCAAATCCCGTTTACGCCCCAAAATGCACTTTCCAGACTCCAGTTTACGAGCCTCAATACAATTCTGAAGGTGACACAGAAAATGCAAGATTGGAGGAAGGAGGTGACATATCACTGAAGGAGATCTTGATTGAGCAATAGAAGTCAGTCAAGAATATCCAGAACTGGGCAGAGCAAATTAGCAAGGCCTTGATGATAGAGAAAGAACAAGGGATTCTGACCAATACTGCGAGCTATCAAGATCAATACGAGCCAAGTCCAAATTTTGCACCCAATCCCACATACCAACCCCCGTGTTTACAAGGAGAACATTATTCAATGGAATTCATGTATGCAAGCTCAGAAAACCAAGAGGAGTTGTTTGAGAGCCATGAACCATCAAATCAAAGTTTTCAATATCAGATGGCCCCCATCAACCATACTTCTACCAGTGAGACTCAGTACATGGAGCCCGAGGCTGAAACAGAAAAGGAAGGATTGGAAATTATGTTAGGGAATTCCATAGCATCGACAAAGGAGACCTTGATTGAGCAAGAGCAATCGATTGAGGATCTTCAGATTTGAGTGCAACAGATTAGCACGACATTAAGGAAGGAGGAGGTATGTGAACAAGACACAACAGTGCAAAATTTTGTGCCTCCAATGACTAAAGCCGTAAGTTATGATCCCCAGACTACTTGGTGCTATGACATGGGTGCAGAAACTGATAGAGATGCAATTGCAACTGGACGAGTCGAAGGCAATGGAAATAGAGGAAATAATTGGGGATATGGAGCAGTATGAATCAACAGTGATAATACCCCAAGAGCTTCCTCTGCTGAAGTTTGAGACTCCAGTCAAGTTTTCCACCCTTGCCCCCTTGGTAGCCACATTACAGATACGGATCTCTATGACATGAGAGAGTCCGTGAGCTTCAAAACATGGTGGTCAGAAGAGAAGAGAATAGAAGAAGAGTCCGTTGTGTGGTCTATACCTCCATGCCCTGATCATTTCACCTACACAACGGAACTCTTGCCTAGCTCCCCAACCTTCAAGACGGGGAATTCTTTTACTTATCCAATGCTAGGTAGTTTAAATCTGCATCATCTCTTACTGGGAAGCCGCCAAAGTCACACAGCTATTCTGATGGATGGATGGAGGGGTTCTCCAGTATCGTCGGGGAGTTGGATAGCAGTGAGCAGACACAGTCGAGCTAGAGGACTATAAGTCAAGCGCTAGATGGGAGGCACCCCATCATTTCTCTCTCTATTTGTTTAATTCTCCATTACCTACTTCCCATCATCCCTCTCTCTATCCCTTTGTTTAATTCTTCATTTACATGCTTTCTATCACATTTCCCTCCCCCTTATTTAATTCTTATTAGTTAATATTTAGTTTAAATTTTTGCATACTGTAGGAATTAGGACTTCATTGCCTAAATTTTTGAACTTATGCATGAATGCGTATATTTTTGGGATTACAGAGCTTATAGCATACTTTTGATGCATTTGCATTGCATATACGCCTTTAGAGAATTTTTGGGAATATAAATGCATATATCTTTCCATGTTCATTCTCTTGATGTAAATAGATTTTATATACTTTGGTTAGTCTAAGAGGGCTTAATAAGTATTGTCTGCGTATTTCAGGTCAAAGGCTGCTCGGAATGAATGAAATGTAAAAGCCAACCTCAGTTCATGCCAAAAATCTACAGCAACAAAATCTGATGGTCCTCGCGACAGCGCCTAATCCAAGGCATTACCATGCGCGGCCGCGCCACACATAAACTGGGCCTGTCTTGGGAAAAATCCTTCAGATTTTAGGGGGTACCACTTCATGTCAATTATTAGCAGCCCCCAAGCCCCAGTCCCTATAATCCTAAACCCTAAGTTCCTTAATGCAATCCCCCCCCCCCCACCCACTACAAGCTTTAGTTTTGAAAATCTCCTACCTCTTCAATCCAAAGTACCAATTCCCATCCACCTCATCCTCTCAATCAGATCAATTGAGACATTGAGTGTGGAATCTCTAGCAGAGCAAGATTGATATAGAGCTGGGTTGGTTCGTTGAGTATAGTGTTGAGCGGAATTTATTTTACCAAGAGAAAGAGAGACGGGGGAAACTTCTGAGAGGGCGCCACTTCATTTCATGCAGCATAAGAAGCCAAATAGGGGAGTTTCTTTCTTTTTACCTTTACCTTCAATGAGGACATTGAACAGTTTAAGTTTGGGGGTATTGGTGTTTATTTTGCATATAAGTAATTCATTTCATGTTTTGCATGTAAATAGTTTATTGCATGTAAGTTAGTTCATATAGTGCATATAGGTTGTAAATAGTTAAAATTAGTAAAAATTTTAAAATTTTTCTTTTGTTTTTGCATTCTGTGTTAGAGCATACTACATGAATCTAGTTTTCAGTTGGTTAGTTATGTATGTTGCTTGTGAAGAAACTAAAATCACTTGATTGTTGAACTGATTTGAGACATAAGCCTGATTTCATGGTCATATATGTAAACCCTTACCTGTCAGATACTGTGTAACCAGTAAGCACGATATAGTAAACACCATGATATGCTAAGTTTAAATGTTTACATACTTGTCTTCTGCTGGAAAAACTATGTTTTAATAAAAGAGTTTCAGTTCGCATATAATAATAACTAGACTGTTAAAAGCTTAAGTTTGGGGGGAAACAGGGGACATGCATGATATATGCGGGGAGATTGAGCGTAAGATGCACTCCCTTGCAAGAAAAGAAAAAGAAAAAGAAAACAAAAGAAAATGCATTGAATAAGAAAAAAAATTAGAATAAACACTTCGGCTACGTCGAGTTTTGTGGCCTTTGATATTCGAGCAAGTAAGCCCTAGGGGTGTCTCTACACCCAGTGCCCTAAGGCCGTCTGGTCTGGGAGTCGTTGGTCGAAAGCTCGCTACACGAGTATCATTGAAAAGCCTAAGAGGACTAGGCATTGCACAGTCAAATGTGTACACGGGAAAGTGCGAATACGCCCTCGTGAGTAATAAAAGCTTAATGAAATCCCCCTATTGACTCTAAACTCTAGTAATGCACGGTCTTAGTTAGAACTTATATGATTTACTGTTTTTCTTAAGTTAAAGCTTGTTTTTCCCCTAAGAAGCATAGTATGTGAATTATTTGTCTGAATGCATATCTAATGGTTGCTAGGCACACAACGCACAATACATCAGTGCTGACAGTTTTGGATTTGCAGAATATGCCTTATGGTCTTGTTTTGGATAGCTTATCTGTTCGATTATCTTGTGGTTTTCTGAGACATTGATTTAAAAGTTCAATACTGACTGGGACATGGATTCGCATTCATAGTAGTATAGGTTTCATACATTGTAGATATTGCATTGCATATTTTGTTTTGTTTAGTTTTGTTTTGGTTGCTTGAGGGCAAGCAGTGTTTATTTTGGGGGTATTTGATAAGTGGTTTTATGACCACTTATTCGGATAGTAACCAGCTTGTTTCATTGCTTAAACTCAAGTAATCCTGTGCTTTTAATATATTTTTCCTGTGTTTTGCAGTTTTTATATTTAAGAACTCTTCGAGTGCAATTTGAGTGTTAAAGGACCATAGATGGCCTAAATGGGGCAAAGCACATAAAGTGGCTTAAAGCATAAGGAAGGCACGATGGCAGGCTAAATGGAGCAAGAATGGAATGATGGCATGACAACGGGAAGGAAATGCAATCCGGACATCATTTGGGGGTTTCATGTTCATTTCATGTTCTTGGATTGGAACTTGGGTCATATTGTAGAGCATCTTATAAGCTTTCCGGAACATCTTGAATCATCCCAATCGGAGTTCAGAGGAGAAAGTTATGCCCTATATACCAACGAACGTTAAACTTCACGGTTTTGAGTTTGTATGCATAGTTGTCACTTGGAGTTCAATTTCATCCTACATCCATCCATTATTTCTCAATGCTCAAAGAATAAAAGTTGTAGAGCTCTTCGATAGCTTCGATTTGACAGGTGGCAGGCCTCGTAACTCCTCCGGGATCAAATGTTATGGCCGTTTTACCAGAGGACTCTGTAGCAGAAAATCCTTGGCGAGGGCACGCGGATTTTAGGGCATTTTTGGGCGCGGCAGCGCCAGTCCCCAGCTGTGCCAGACTTGACTTTTTAATTGAACGGGACTTAGCTTTTGATTGGGATATAAGGGGGCTCGTTTGTGGCCAAAAAATGCATAAAATATTGGCTTTAAGCCCTAGCCCTAGTTTGTTCTTCATTTCCCTTACATTTCTTGTATAGATTAGGAGTAGATTAGTGTTAGATTAGGGTTTAGTTAGTTAGTTAGATTCTAGGGTTAGATTACAGAAGAAGATTGAAGTAAGAGATTGACATTGAAGATCCACATTTGGAGAAAGAACAAAGATTTGCAATTTCTATCTCTTCACTCTCCTTGTATTCAATTTGTATTTGGATAATGTATAATCTACTTGTGGATAATATATTTGAGTTGTCTATGACTTAAATCCTATTTTGAGGTTTCAATGGAACCTAATGAGTAGTTTAATTTGATATTCCTTCTATGATGGCCTTATTTGATTACTATGTGTTTGTCTATTACGATGTATGCTTTCATTGCTTAATTGAGTCATGACCAATTACTGTGATAACCCACATGGGATTGAAAGACGAAGTGTGGGTTTAGATCTAATCATAGTAGCGGGCGATTGTAGGTTCACATGGCGTTGGACGTATGATTTGTGCTTGGGATAGACATATACTGAAGCGCCGCTCGTAGTCAATAGAGGACTTTACCTTAAACCCTATTTATTTGTAAACACCATAGACAAATAGGGGTTTAGATAATGTGGGTGTTCACGTGCGTTCTATCATCTGTGGATTGCACGTGATATGGATTAGGTGCATCGAGAGATGGCCTTCTCTTACCTTCGTGTTCTCGGCTAACAACTGTAATGATTAATTTTACCTAATTGGAAGTGTGTCGACTTAGACGAATCATTAGGGGAAATTGGAATCTCTTATCTTCATTATCTGATTTTACTCTAGGATTAATTAGTTGAAGTTTACTTCCTTGCCTAGTCTAAAGTAGTTTTAATTCCTTCTATTTACCACCCGTTTAAATAAGACTGAAATGATTATGTGCTAGTGTTTTGGCGACCTTTTATCTGTTAATTCCTCGTGGGAACGATATCTTTACTCACTCTTTATTACTTGTTGACCGCGTATACTTGCACGTTAATTGTGTCGTTATCTAATCGGACCAACATTGATTTATAATTATTATGAATAAATAATAGTTAATGAATTGGGAGTAATTAATTGATAATGTGATGATTAATTATTATTATGAATAATAATAATTAATGAGTAAGAGATTAATAAATATATAATAATATTATATTTACTGATTTATTGTTATTATACAAGCATGTGATAAGTGAACCTTTAATATATAGTAGTTACATTTATATATTGTATAAGGTACAGGGTAACAAATTTTATATGGCTATATAATATGTATATAGACTATATAATAAATTTAATTACTTTATGTGAGTTACATTATATTATGACTTATGTAACATAATATGGGTGGTAGACATTAATGAATGCCCTAGTGACATATAGTAATAAACAATTGCTAGTTGGTAAATGATTTCAATAAGTTCTTAATTGAAATGATAAACGTTATGGGATAATGAGTAATAATAAAACCCAATTGCTTTATATTCGGTGTTAATAGAAAATGTACATGGATTATATGTATATACCTTACCTGATGCATTATATCATTATTTGTTCATTAGAAATAACATTGTAGCTCCCATTTAAATGTATATGGAATGGATACATGTAGCTTAAGTATATACTATATGTATAAATATATATAACATTGGTACATGGAATGCAAGTTGCTGAGTTATATGAGAGCCCCTCTTCTCTTCATTCTTCATACGTAAACACCCACATGCTATGCTACTTTATCTCTTTCTCCTCAAACTCAACCAAGCTAGCTAATCATGAGATGGGAAGTGCGATTCATGAGTGGAATCACCAACTACTCACCTACTAATCCTTATCCATTATGTAATCTTGCTATCCTTTGTTTTGATTTGGTGAAAAAAGGCAAGAATCGGATATACATTTGCCTATATAAGAGCTCTCCTCCTTCATAATTTACATTGCTGAGATTTTCTCTAAGTTTAGAATTGAGCTTGTATTCTGAGAGTTCAATTGAGTTGAGGGAGAGTATTATTGCAGCTAGTCCATTTCTCACAGAGGTACAATTTCGTTTCCACGTTCTTTATTGTTCTGTTTCTGAGATTTCTAGATTTTGATTTCAATTGAGCATGGATTGATTGTTAAGTTGATTGGAACATGATTGTTAGGGGGTATATAAGTTTTTATATATGTTAGAATTATGCTAGAACTTGTCTGGAATTATTTTGGTTGGAAAATTTTTGATTTGGGCTAGCTCACTGCCGAAACTGCACAGCTTCTGGCCTGGCCGCCAGCCTGCACAGCTACGCCAGTATTGCACTGGCCAGCGGTGCAGCTGCGCCAGTACCTGTCTGCAGAAAAATTTTCTGTTTTGCTTCCTGCTCATGCTAGCTTGATGGTACTAAGTTCGACATGCATGAAAGTTAGTTTAACTTATATATATATATATATATATATATATATATGTTCTTGATACAACATGCATGATTTTAACCATGCTAGTATACGTTATGGAAGGAAGCTTTATAGTTTTATAAATGAACTTAGGATTTGTTAAAGTAAACTTGTCATGAGCATATAAGTACCCTAGCTATATTCTGACTTTTGAGACTTTCTTGTATGACCTAGAAACACATAAGAAGCATGTTAACTTGCATACATAAGTTTTATAACGGAATGTGAACTCCACTATTGAACGTTTCTAACGAAAGATATAAGTTTCAAAGGTGAACTTTAACATATAGATATTGTATATGCATTCTAATTTGGTGAGTATGTAGTATGACCCAGAATGCATGATTAGGGTATTAAACGCACTAGCATACTTGTTTGAAAGACTCAAAGGTTTACAAAGGAAAACTTATGTTTTGAAGCTTATAGTTTTGAATGTGAACTTTGACGTATACGTAGCATGAATGAATCCTAATTTCATGATCATGATCATGTGTTCTATATAAACATGAGAACTAAGACTAATGTGATAGAACATACTAGTATACTTGATCGTAAGTTAAGACATTTTCAAAAGAGAAACTTAAGACTTTCAAAGTGAACTTAACCAAGACTTGTGTCTTTTAGATTGTGACCACTTAAATACATGTAACTTATTGTATGCATTCTAATACTTGTGAGTAATGGTTACGAGATACTTTATATGTACCATATTGTCTTTTTGACTTGGTGTACCTTGTAATAGAAACTTTTAATGTGAAATAGCATTGATTACCATGTGAATTATATTATGATCATGCAAACATGTCATTATGCCTATAGACATATTGACATGAGCATCCTTTAGTTAAAGCATGGATTTCACATATACACGTATTCATAGAAAATGAATCTCAAGTATGGACTATATGATTAAAGTATACACGTGTAGTATACGCACAAGCATGACTACTTAAACATTGTTTAACCTTGTTATTTGATAACATGACTTTAGTAACCAATCTTGTAGCATAAACTTATATTGTTTAAAGTATGTGAATATCCGACATACAAGCATGTGGTCTTGAAGTGGACATAAAATGAACATATTAGCTTTCGAACTTGAGTTAGATAAACTTGATAAACATGTGTGTTGGTTTATATCAGTAACTGGAAGTGCTGTGTTCAAGCCTATATTAACGCATAGAAACTAAGTAATCTAAAATTATTAAATCTAAGACATGAGTAGACTGACTTACGTGAACTATGTGCTAGAACTATATGATAAGTAAATGTTTGTTAAGTGTAGACTTATATTAGTTTATACATTCTAATTAAAAGGCCGACTTGATAATGCTAGGTCGTTCCAACGCAGCTTTATTAAAGCTAGAGTTTATTTGTAGCTGAGCAAACAGGCAAGTTCCCTATCTTCCTCAAGTTATATTTGAGCAAGTTTCCTAGACCCTTGCATTACTTTATTCAATAGATATTGTAAGCAAGTTTCCTAACTTCAGTTGATTGTTATATTGAAGGCAAGTATCCTAAATTCTTGTACTACCTTATTCAATGAACCGTCTAAGCGAGTTTCTAAACTTCACTTGTTTTTGGTGAAAGTTTTCTATCCTTCTCATATTATATTGAGCAGGTTATTATTGTATTGTGCAAGCTCCACGAACTGCACACTTTGGTTATTGTGAAAGTTTCCCGAACTTCACATTTTGAGTATTGTGAAAGTTCCCCGAACTTCACACTTTGGTTATTTTGCAAATTCCCGAACTTCATTTCTTTATTATGCAAATTCTCTAAACTTATACAAACTCGTATATTGTGTAAGTATCTTATCTTTGTGTTTACTTTACTCAAAGAACATTGTAAGCAAATGTCCTAACTAATGCATTTACTTTATGCAAGGGATCTATTATGGTGAAATTCCTCGAATTTCACTCTTTGATGTTATAAGTGTCTAAGCTTATGCATTTATTTTATGCAAGGAATCTATTATCGTACAAGTTCCCCGAACTTCACATTTTGAGTATTGTGCAAGTTCCCCGAACTTCACACGTTGAGTATTGTGCGTGTTCCCCGAACTTACACAAATTCATATATTGTGCAAATTCTAAACTTTACTTTGTGCAAGTTCTCAATCCTTCTCATATTGTATTGAGTAGGTTATTGTTGAATCAGAAGTTGTTTACTTAATTGCTTGAACTTTATTTCCAAGTATGTTATTTAGTGGTTTAATTACTTATCAATTGTTCCACATTGATATTATTGATGTCCGCACCTAGTGCATTTGAGCTCGTACAGTCTTGGACTTGTACATTATTCAAGGTCCTAAATTTCTTGAACTATGATAGTAAGAGTCTGAACCTTTGCTCGGTCAGACTAGCGTATGAAGTTTTCTATGAAGCTATCCAAACCAATTGATGGTAAGGATTCTTAGACGAAATAGAACACCCCTCATATATAGAAGTGTGCCCAGGTATCTAATATATATGATACGAGTAAGCAGATATAAGTGTTATGCATATTCACGTTGTGCCGAGGCTGATCTCCTCGAGGTACTTAGTTTCTGTAACCAAAAGCTAGTAATTCTAAAAAGGGTCAATTAGTTATTGAACCCATTGGAAAGTTATAGTTCAGAGTCTACTCGACCATCAGTCATTCTAAAGGCAATTATTAGCTTTGCTTTTAATATTCATATTGTTGAATTGTTTAGATGTTCATATCGTTGAATTTATCAGATATTCATATTATTGAAATCGTTCAGATATTCATATTATTGAATCGTTCTAATATTCATATTATTGAATCGTTCAGATTTTCATATTATTGAATCGTTCTAATATTCATATTGTTGAATCATACAGATATTCATAGTATTGAATCATTCAGATTGTTGAATCATTCTAACATTCATATTGTTGAATCTTTAAGATATTCATTTTGTTGTATTCTTTATCAGATATTTTTTCATTCATCATTATATATCCTTTATTGTTGTATTTAAACTTGATAAGCAAACTTGTTGCTCATTCTTGCTATATTATGACTTATATTGCAATTAAGCCAGAGCCCTCAGGGAAGGACAAGGGTAAAGGAAAGATTTAGGATGGTTTGCAAGTAGCAGACTTAATCTTTGTGATTTGTTTAATTACTGTTAATGTAATATGATCCCTAATGTTTATTCTAGGGTATATTTGTATTGATGTATTAAGGTTATCGAATCTTGGGACTAGTAACACCTTTTGAATGAACGACGTACGTTTATTATATTCCGCATTTTAGTTATCGTATGTTACTTAAAGGTGGATGTTTGTATTGTTTCGTGGCGACCGGACCATGGTAAGAGGACCCGGATTTGGGGGTGTTAAATTAATCGCCTGAGATTTTGTTTAACTAGCTTTAATCCATCTTTGATGGGCATTCGATGGATGACAATATCAGTAGACAGGCCAATCATGTCTTCATGTGACTATGAGCAGGTTATTATTGTATTGAGCAGGTTATTATTGTATTGTGCAAGTTCCCCGAACTGCACACTTTGGTTATTGTGAAAGTTTTCCGAACTTCACATTTTGAGTATTGTGAAAGTTCCCCGAACTTCACACTTTGGTTATTTTGCAAATTCCCGAACTTCATTTCTTTATTATGTAAGTTCTCTAAACTTATACAAACTCGTATATTGTGTAAGTATCTTATCTTTGTGTTTACTTTACTCAAAGAACATTGTAAGCAAATGTCCTAACTAATGCATTTACTTTATGCAAGGGATCTATTATGGTGAAATTCCTCGAATTTCACTCTTTGATGTTGTAAGTGTCTAAGCCTATGCATTTATTTTATGCAAGGAATCTATTATCGTGCAAGTTCCCCGAACTTCACATTTTGAGTATTGTGCAAGTTCCCCGAACTTCACACGTTGAGTATTGTGCAAGTTCCCCGAACTTACACAAATTCATATATTGTGCAAATTCTAAACTTCACTTTGTGCAAGTTCTCTATCGTTCTCATATTGTATTGAGTAGGTTATTGTTGAATCGGAAGTTGTTTACTTAATTGCTTGAACTTTATTTCCAAGTATGTTATTTAGTGGTTTAATTACTTATCAATTGTTCCACATTGATATTATTGATGTCCGCACCTAGTGCATTTGAGCTCGTACAGTCTTGGACTTGTACATTATTCAAGGTCCTAAATTTCTTGAATTATGTCAGTAAGAGTCTGAACCTTTGCTCGGTCAAACTAGTGTATGAATTTTTCTTTGAAGCTATCCAAACCAATTGATGGTAAGGATTCTTAGACGAAACAGAACACCCCTCATATATAGGAGTGTGCCCAGGTATCTAATATATATGATACGAGTAAGCAGATATAAGTGTTATGCATATTCACGTTGTGCCCGAGGATGATCTCCTCGAGGTACTTAGTTTCTTTAGCCAAAAGCTAGTAATTCTAAAAAGGGTCAATTAGTTATTGAACCCATTGGAAAGTTATAGTTCAGAGTCTACTCGACTATCAGTCATTCTAAAGGCAATTATTATCTTTGCTTTTAATATTCATATTGTTGAATTGTTCAGATGTTCATATCGTTGAATTTATCAGATATTCATATTATTAAAATCGTTCAGATATTCATATTATTGAATCGTTCTAATATTCATATTATTGAATCATTCAGATATTCATATTATTGAATCGTTCTAATATTCATATTGTTGAATCATACATATATTCATAGTATTGAATCATTCAGATTGTTGAATCATTCTAACATTCATATTATTGAATCTTTAAGATATTCATTTTGTTGTATTCATTATCAGACATTTTTTCATTCATCATGATATATCCTTTATTGTTGTATTTAAACTTGCTGAGCAATCTTGTTGCTCATTCTTGCTATATCATGACTTATATTGCAGTTAAGCCCGAGCCCTCAGGGAAGGACAAGGGTAAAGGAAAGATTTAGGATGGTTTGCAAGGAGCAGACTTTATCTTTGTGATTTGTTTAATTACTGTTAATGTAATATGAACCCTAATGTTTATTCTAGGGTATATTTTTATTGATGTATTAAGGTTATCGAATCTTGGGACTAGTCACACCATTTGAATGAACGACGTACGTTTATTATATTCCATATTTTAGTTATCGTATGTAACTTAAAGGTGGATGTTTGTATTGTTTCGTGGCAACCGGACCGGGGTCAGACGACCCGAATTCGGGGGTGTCAAATCAATCGCCTGAGATTTTATTTAACTAGCTTGAATTCATCTTTGATGGGCATTCGATAGATGACAATATCAGTAGACAGGGCAATCATGTCTTCATGCGACTATGAGCAGGTTATTATTGTATTGAGCAGGTTATTATTATATTGTGCAAGTTCCCCGAACTGCATACTTTGGTTATTGTGAAAGTTTTCCGAACTTCACATTTTGAGTATTGTGAAAGTTCCCTGAACTTCACACTTTGGTTATTTTGCAAATTCCCGAACTTCATTTCTTTAATATTGCAAGTTCTCTAAACTTATACAAACTCGTATATTGTGAAAGTATCTTATCTTTGTGTTTACTTTACTCAAAGAACATTGTAAGCAAATGTCCTAACTAATGCATTTACTTTATGCAAGGGATCTATTATGGTGAAATTCCTCGAATTTCACTCTTTGATGTTATAAGTGTCTAAGCCTATGCATTTATTTTACGCAAGGAATCTATTATCGTGCAAGTTCCACGAACTTCATATTTTGAGTATTGTGCAAGTTCCCCAAACTTCACACGTTGAGTATTGTGCAAGTTCCCCGAACTTACACAAATTCATATATTGTGCAAATTCTAAACTTCACTTTGTGCAAGTTCTCTATCCTTCTCATATTGTATTGAGTAGGTTATTGTTGAATCGGAAGTTGTTTACTTAATTGCTTGAACTTTATTTCCAAGTATGTTATTTAGTGGTTTAATTACTTATCAATTGTTCCACATTGATATTATTGATGTCCGCACCTAGTTCATTTGAGCTCGTACAGTCTTGGACTTGTACATTATTCAAGGTCCTAAATTTCTTGAACTATGTCAGTAAGAGTCTAAACCTTTGCTCGGTCAGACTAGTGTATGTAGTTTTCTTTGAAGCTATCCAAACCAATTGATGGTAAGGATTCTTAGACGGAACAGAACACCCCTCATATATAAGAGTGTGCCCAGGTATCAATTATATATGATACGAGTAAGCAGATATAAGTGTTATGCATATTCACGTTGTTCCGAGGCTGATCTCCTCGAGGTACTTAGTTTCTGTAGCTAGAAGCCAAGTAATTCTAAAAAGGGTCAATTAGTTATTGAACCCATTGGAAAGTTATAGTTCAGAGTCTACTCGACTATCAGTCATTCAAAAGGGAATAATTAGCTTTGCTTTTAATATTCATATTGTTGAATTGTTCAGATGTTAATATCGTTGAATTTATCAGATATTCATATTATTGAAATCGTTTAGATATTCGTATTATTGAATCTTTCTAATATTCATATTATTGAATCGTTCAGATATTCATATTATTGAATCGTTCTAATATTCATATTGTTTAATCATACAGATATTCATAGTATTGAATCATTCAGATTGTTGAATCATTCTAACATTCATATTGTTGAATCTTTAAGATATTCATTTTGTTGTATTCATTATCAGACATTTTTTCATTCATCATGATATATCCTTTATTGTTGAATTTAAGCTTGCTGAGCAAACTTGTTGCTCATTCTTGCTATATCATGACATATATTGCAGTTATGCCCGAGCGCTCAGGGAAGGACAAGGGTAAAGGAAAGATTTAGGATGGTTTTCAAGGTGCAGACTTTGTCTTTGTGATTTGTTTAATTACTGCTAATGTAATATGAACCCTAATGTTTATTCTAGGGTATATTTGTATTGATGTATTAAGGTTATCGAATCTTGGGACTAGTAACACCTTTTGAATGAACGACGTACGTTTATTATATTCCGCATTTTACTTATCGTATGTTCCTTAAAGGTGGATGTTTGTATTGTTTCGTGGAGACCGGACCGTGGTTAGAGGACCCGGATTCGAGGGTGTCAAATCAATTGCCTGAGATTTTGTTTAACTAGCTTGAATCCATCTTTGATGGGCATTCGATGGATGACAATATCAGCAGACAGGCCAATCATGTCTTCATGTGACTATGAGCAGGTTATTATTGTATTAAGCAGGTTTTTATTGTATTGTGCAAGTTCCCCGAACTGCACACTTTGGTTATTGTAAAAGTTTCCTGAACTTCACATTTTGAGTATTGTGAAAGTTCCCCGAACTTCACACTTTGGTTATTTTTCAAATTTCCGAACTTCATTTCTTTATTATGCAAGTTCTCTAAACTTATACAAACTCGTATATTGTGCAAGTATCTTATCTTTGTGTTTACTTTACTCAAAGAACATTGTAAGCAAATGTCCTAACTAATGCATTTACTTTATGCAAGGGATCTATTATGGTGAAATTCCTCGAATTTCACTCTTTGATGTTGTAAGTGTCTAAGCCTATGCATTTATTTTATGCAAGGAATCTATTATCGTGCAAGTTCCCCGAACTTCACAGTTTGAGTATTGTGTAAGTTCCCCGAACTTCACACGTTGAGTATTGTGCAAGTTCCCCGAACTTACACAAATTCATATATTGTGCAAATTCTAAACTTCACTTTGTGCAAGTTCTTTATCCTTCTCATGTTGTATTGAGTAGGTTATTGTTGAATCGGAAGTTGTTTACTTAATTGCTTGAACTTTATTTTCAAGTATGTTATTTAATTGTATAATTACTTATCAATTGTTCGACATTGATATTATTGATGTCCGCACCTAGTGCATTTGAGCTCGTACAGTCTTGGACTTGTACATTATTCAAGGTCCTAAATTTCTTGAACTAGGTCACTAAGAGTCTGAACCTTTGCTCGGTCAGGCTAGTGTATGAAGTTTTCTTTGAAGCTATCCAAACAAATTGATGGTAAGGATTCTTAGATGGAACAGAACAACCCTCATATATAGGAGTGTGCCCAGGTATCTAATATATATGATACGAGTAGGCAGATATAAGTGTTATGCATATTCACGTTGTGCCCAAGGCTGATCTCCTCGAGGTACTTAGTTTCTGTAGCCAGATGCCAGTAATTCTAAAAAGGGTCAATTAGTTATTGAACCCATTGGAAAGTTATAGTTCAGAGTCTACTCGACTATCAGTCATTCTAAAGGCAATTATTAGCTTTGCTTTTAATATTCATATAGTTGAATTGTTCAGATGTTCATATCGTTGAATTTATCAGATATTCATATTATTGAAATCATTCATATATTCATATTATTGAATCGTTCTAATATTCATATTATTGAATCGTTCAGATATTCATATTATTGAATCGTTCTAATATTCATATTGTTGAATCATACAGATATTCATAGTATTGAATCATTCAGATTGTTGAATCATTCTAACATTCATATTATTGAATCTTTAAGGTATTCATTTTGTTGTATTCATTATCTGATATTTTTTCATTCATCATGATATATCCTTTATTGTTGTATTTAAACTTGCTGAGCAAACTTGTTGGTCATTCTTGCTAAATCATGACTTATATTGCAGTTAAGCCCGAGCCCTCAAGGAAGGAAAAGGGTAAAGGAAAGATTTAGGATGGTTTGCAAAGAGAGCAGACTTTGTCTTTGTGATTTATTTAATTACTGTTAATGTAATATGAACCTTAATGTTTATTCTAGGGTATATTTGTATTGATGTATTAAGGTTATCGAATCTTGGGACTAGTAACACCTTTTGAATGAACGACGTACGTTTATTATATTCCGCATTTTAGTTATCGTATGTTACTTAAAGGTGGATGTTTGTATTGTTTCGTGGAGACCGGACCGTGGTCAGAGGACCCGAATTCGGGGTTGTCAAATCAATCGCCTGAGATTTTATTTAACTAGCTTTAATCCATCTTTGATGGGCATTCGATGGATGACATTATCAGTAGACAGGCTAATCATGTCTTCATGTGACTATGAGCAGGTTATTATTGTATTGAGCAGGTTATTATTGTATTGTGCAAGTTCCCCGAACTGCACACTTTGGTTATTGTGAAAGTTTCCCGAACTTCACATTTTGAGTATTGTGAAAGTTCTCCGAACTTCACACTTTGGTTATTTTGCAAATTCTCGAACTTCATTTCTTTATTATGCAAGTTCTCTAAACTTATACAAACTCGTATATTTTGCAAGTATCTTATCTTTGTGTTTACTTTACTCAAAGAACATTGTAAGCAAATGCCCTAACTAATGCATTTACTTTATGAAAGGGATCTATTATGGTGAAATTCCTCGAATTTCACTCTTTGATGTTGTAAGTGTCTAAGCCTATGCATTTATTTTATGCAAGGAATCTATTATCGTGCAAGTTCCCCGAACTTCACATTTTGAGTATTGTGCAAGTTCCCCGAACTTCACACGTTGAGTATTGTGCAAGTTCCCCAAACTTACACAAATTCATATATTGTGCAAATTCTAAACTTCACTTTGTGCAAGTTCTCTATCCTTCTCATATTGTATTGAGTAGGTTATTGTTGAATCGGAAGTTGTTTACTTAATTGCTTGAACTTTATTTCCAAGTATGTTATTTAGTGGTTTAATTACTTATCAATTGTTCCACATTGATATTATTGATGTCCGCACCTAGTGCATTTGAGCTCGTACAGTCTTGGAATTGTACATTATTCAAGGTCCTAAATTTCTTGAACTATGTCAGTAAGAGTATGAACCATTGCTCGGTCAGACTAGTGTATGAAGTTTTCTTTGAAGCTATCCAAACCAATTGATGGTAAGGATTCTTAGACGTAACAGAATACCCCTCATATATAGGAGTGTGCCCAAGTATCTAATATATATGATACGAGTAAGCAGATATAAGTGTTATGCATATTCACGTTGTGCCTGAGGCTGATCTCCTCGAGGTACTTAGTTTCTGTAGCCAAAAGCCAGTAATTCTAAAAAGGATTAATTAGTTATTGAACCAATTGGAAAGTTATAGTTCAGAGTCTACTCGACTATCAGTCATTCTAAAGGGAATTATTAGCTTTGCTTTTAATATTCATATTGTTGAATTATTCAGATGTTCATATCGTTGAATTTGTCAGATATTCATATTATTGAAATCGTTCAGATATTCATATTATTGAATCGTTCTAATATTCATATTATTGAATCGTTCAGATATTCATATTATTGAATCGTTCTAATATTCAAATTGTTGAATCATACAGATATTCATAGTATTGAATCATTCATATTGTTGAATCATTCTAACATTCATATTATTGAATCTTTAAGGTATTCATTTTGTTGTATTCATTATCTGATATTTTTTCATTCATCATGATATATCCTTTATTGTTGTATTTAAACTTGCTGAGCAAACTTGTTGGTCATTCTTGCTAAATCATGACTTATATTGCAGTTAAGCCCGAGCCCTCAAGGAAGGAAAAGGGTAAAGGAAAGATTTAGGATGGTTTGCAAAGAGAGCAGACTTTGTCTTTGTGATTTATTTAATTACTGTTAATGTAATATGAACCTTAATGTTTATTCTAGGGTATATTTGTATTGATGTATTAAGGTTATCGAATCTTGGGACTAGTAACACCTTTTGAATGAACGACGTACGTTTATTATATTCCGCATTTTAGTTATTGTATATTACTTAAAGGTGGATGTTTGTATTGTTTCGTGGCGACCGGACCTGGGTCAGAGGACCCGAATTCGGGGGTGTCAAATCAATCTCCTGAGATTTTGTTTAACTAGCTTGAATCCATCTTTGATGGGCATTCGATGGATGACAATATCAGTAGACAGGACAATCATGTCTTCATGTGACTATGAGCAGGTTATTATTGTATTGAGCAGGTTATTATTGTATTGTGCAAGTTCCTCGAACTGCACACTTTGTTTATTGTCAAATTTTCCCGAAACTTCACATTTTGAGTAATGTGAAAGTTCCCCGAACTTCACACTTTGGTTATTTTGCAAATTCCCGAACTTCATTTCTTTATTATGCAAGTTCTCTAAACTTATACAAACTCGTATATTGTGCAAGTATCTTATCTTTGTGTTTACTTTACTCAAAGAACATTGTAAGCAAATGTCCTAACAAATGCATTTACTTTATGCAAGGGATCTATTATGGTGAAATTCCTAGAATTTCACTCTTTGATGTTGTAAGTGTCTAAGCCTTTGCATTTATTTTATGCAAGGAATCTATTACCGTGCAAGTTCCCCGAACTACTCATTTTGAGTATTGTGCAAGTTCCCCGAACTTACACAAATTCATATATTGTGCAAATTCTAAACTTCACTTTGTGCAAGTTCTCTATCCTTCTCATATTGTATTGAGTAGGTTATTGTTGAATCGGAAGTTGCTTACTTAATTGCTTGAATTTTATTTCCAAGTATGTTATTTAGTGGTTTAATTACTTATCAATTGTTCCACATTGATATTATTGATGTCCGCACCTAGTGCATTTGAGCTCGTACAGTCTTGGAATTGTACATTATTCAAGGTCCTAAATTTCTTGAACTATGTCAGTAAGAGTATGAACCTTTGCTCGGTCAGACTAGTGTATGATGTTTTCTTTGAAGCTATCCAAACTAATTGATGGTAAGGATTCTTAGACGGAACAGAACACCCCTCATATATAGGAGTGTGCCCAAGTATCTAATATATATGATACGAGTAAGCAGATATAAGTGTTATGCATATTCACGTTATGCCCGAGGCTGATCTCCTCGAGGTACTTAGTTTCTGTAGCTAGAAGCCAATAATTCTAAAAAGGGTCAATTAGTTATTGAACCCATTGGAAAGTTATAGTTCAGAGTCTACTCGACTATCAGTCATTCTAAAGGAAATTATTAGCTTTGCTTTTAATATTCATATTGTTGAATTGTTCAGATGTTCATATCGTTGAATTTTTCAGATATTCATATTATTGAAATCATTCAGATATTCATATTATTGAATCGTTCTAATATTCATATTATTGAATCGTTCAGATATTCATATTATTGAATCGTTCTAATATTCATATTGTTGAATCATACAGATATTCATAGTATTGAATCATTCAGATTGTTGAATCATTCTAACATTCATATTATTGAATCTTTAAGGTATTCATTTTGTTGTATTCATTATCAGACATTTTTTCATTCATCATGATATATCATTTATTATTGTATTTAAACTTGCTGAGCAAACTTGTTGCTCATTCTTGCTATATCATGACTTCTATTGCAGTTAAGCCCGAGCCCTGAAGGAAGGACAAGGGTAAAGGAAAGATTTAGGATGCTTTGCAAGGAGCGGACTTTGTCTTTGTGATTTGTTTAATTACTGTTAATGTAATATGAACCCTAATGTTTATTCTAGGGTATATTTGTATTGATGTATTAAGGTTATCGAATCTTGGGACTAGTAACACCTTTTGAATGAACGACGTACGTTTGTTATATTCCGCATTTTAGTTAATTGTATGTTACTTAAAGGTGGATGTTTGTATTGTTTCGTGGCGACCGGACCGGGGTCAGAGGACCCGAATTCGGGGGTGTCAAATCAATCGCCTGAGATTTTGTTTAACTAGCTTGAATCCATCTTTGATGGGCATTCGATGGATGACAATATCAGTAGACAGGACAATCATGTCTTTATGTGACTATGAGCAGGTTATTATTGTATTGAGCAGGTTATTATTGTATTGTGCAAGTTCCCCGAACTGCACACTTTGGTTATTGTGAAAGTTTCCCGAACTTTACATTTTGAGTATTGTGAAAGTTCCCCGAACTTCACACTTTGGTTATTTTGCAAATTCCCGAACTTCATTTCTTTATTATGCAAGTTCTCTAAACTTATACAAACTCGTATATTGTGCAAGTATCTTATCTTTGTGTTTACTTTACTCAAAGAACATTGTAAGCAAATGTCCTAACTAATGCATTTACTTTATGCAAGGGATCTATTATGGTGAAATTCCTCGAATTTCACTATTTGATATTGTAACTGTCTAAGCCTATGCATTTATTTTATGCAATGAATCTATTATCGTGCAAGTTCCCCGAACTTCACATTTTGAGTATTGTGTAAGTTCCCCGAACTTCACACGTGGAGTATTGTGCAAGTTCCCCGAACTTACACAAATTCATATATTGTGCAAATTCTAAACTTCACTTTGAGCAAGTTCTCCATCCTTCTCATACTGTATTGAGTAGGTTATTGTTGAATCGGAAGTTGTTTACTTAATTGCTTGAATTTTATTTCCAAGTATGTTATTTTGTGGTTTAATTACTTATCAATTGTTCCACATTGATATTATTGATGTCCGCACCTAGTGCATTTGAGCTCGTACAGTCTTGGACTTGTACATTATTCAAGGACCTAAATTTCTTAAACTATGTCAATAAGAGTCTGAACCTTTGCTCGGTCAGACTAGTGTATGAAGTTTTCTTTCAAGCTATCCAAACCAATTGATGGTAAGGATTCTTAGACGGAACAGAACACCCCTCATATATAGGAGTGTGCCCAGGTATCTAATATATATGATACGAGTAAGCAGATATAAGTGTTATGCATATTCACGTTATGCCCGAGGCTGATCTCCTCGAGGTACTTAGTTTCTGTAGCCAGAAGCCAGTAATTCTAAAAAGGGTCAATTAGTTATTGAACCCATTAGAAAGTTATAGTTCAGAGTCTACTCGAGTATCAGTCATTCTAAAGGCAATTATTAGCTTTGCTTTTAATATTCATATTGTTGAATTGTTCAGATGTTCATATCTTTGAATTTATCAGATATTCATATTATTGAAATTGTTCATATACTCATATTATTGAATCGTTCTAATATTCATATTATTGAATCGTTCAGATATTCATATTATTGAATCGTTCTAATATTCATATTGTTGAATCATATAGATGTTCATAGTATTGAATCATTCAGATTGTTGAATCATTCTAACATTCATATTATTGAATCTTTAAGGTATTCATTTTGTTGTATTCATTATCAGACATTTTTTCATTCATCATGATATATCCTTTATTGTTGTATTTAAACTTGCTGAGCAAACTTGTTGCTCATTCTTGCTATATCATGACTTATATTGCAGTTAAGCCCGAGCCCTTAGGGAAGGACAAGGGTAAAGGAATGATTTAGGCTGGTTTGCAAGGAGCAGACTTTGTCTTTGTGATTTGTTTAATTACTGTTAATGTAATATGAACCCTAATGTTTATTCTAGGGTATATTTGTATTGATGTATTAAGGTTATCGAATCTTAGGACTAGTAACACCTTTTGAATAAACGACGTACGTTTATTATATTCCGCATTTTAGTTATCGTATGTTACTTAAAGGTGGATGTTTGCTTTGTTTCGTGGCTACCGGACCGGGGTCAGAGGACCCGGATCCGGGGGTGTCAAATCAATCTCCTGAGATTTTATTTAACTAGCTTGAATCCATCTTTGATGGGCTTTCGATGGATTACAATATCAGTAGACAGGCCAATCATGTCTTCATCTGACTATGAAAACACATCCTAGAACTGTGTTAGGAGTTCAATCAGGTCGGCTTTTTAATCGTGTGCGAGGCCTATGCCTATCTGGATTTCTTAGAGGTTTTCTAAGGTTTCGATATTGACAGTGGTGGTTTGGTCGAGGTTTGGTTTGGGTTTGTCTTCGACCCATTCTTTGATCTCCTCGGGCACCTCATAGTCATCTTCCTCCTCTCGATCAATCTCCATAAAGTCGAAGTTCAGTTCTACATCAAATTTGTAGTCACTATGACAAGTTGGCATCTCATCAGCAGGAACAAACAAATCCAATCTTAGAGTCCTGAAAAAAAATGCTTTCACTTTAATATATGCAACTGTTTAAACATACAAAGAATTTGGCAA
The DNA here is from genome assembly GCA_020205555.1 of Panax stipuleanatus. Taxonomy (NCBI): domain Eukaryota; kingdom Viridiplantae; phylum Streptophyta; class Magnoliopsida; order Apiales; family Araliaceae; genus Panax; species Panax stipuleanatus. The sequence goes on from CM035125.1 coordinate 37,326,930, forward strand.
AGCATGACAAAAGTTACTGCTATAGTTATGCAATAAAACAAGCAGTAAATGAAACCATGTTACAGGGCAGACAGATTCTCTACCCTTTTACCCTTTTTGAATAAGGCAAGGGACGCTGCTCCAGTTGTCCAGGGAATCAACCATTCGTATGATTCTTTTATAGAAAGAAATCACAAAAGGGGTATGTTGCTGCCATTTTGTTGGAAGGATTAAGAAGCACCGAAGTAATGTCTAAACCCAATGATTTAAAACAAAGAAAAAGGATCCCAGAACAAGGAAACGCCGTTTCCATTGTCTCAATAACTGGATCAGACTAAAGAATCCAAATCCAAATAGATGATTGATTGCCTCTACATCAGGCAAATTTGGTTAATTTTTTTAATGTCTTGGATTCGCGATAATCTCATTTCTTTCGATGGAGAAGAGGTCCGCCTTCTTATATTTCTACATCTAGGATTCGACTTGTATCATGGATACTAATAGGAACTGAACCATTATGGCAAGGGGTCAGATCCTCATGAACAGGAAGGATCAAGGAATTGTGCTCGTCTGCCTCGTCTCGGATAATGACTGAGACATCCTTCAAAATAGGGCCGGGGTTTTTCTTTGAACTGCCTCCCTTCTCTTTCTTGATGTGAGGAATTTCGATCCTATCCACCTCATCACTGTCTGGGATATCATCATTCATACCTTCGTAGTGTATAAGAACCCGTATGTTAGCAAATGGGTCTCGTCCTTCGTACAGGAGCTTTTTTCCCATTTTGTTATCCCCCTCAGGCTTTGGGGCTCTTCTCTCACTTACTGGTTTGATTGGAGGAAATAATATGGTTGAAACAACAGCAGGAATCTTCCTCATTGGCTTCCCAAACCCAGCATCCGTGAGGTTTGGCAATAATATAGTGGAAGCATGAGCCTTTGGATGCTTATGTGGGTTCCGATGGTTTGACCAGGATGTGTAACCCATTCCAGCTTTCCCCGACCGACTCGGGATTTGCACCGGGCTCTTGATACCTTGTTGATTCTTTCCTAACCCTTTTCTAGGGCAAAAACCCGAAGATACCATCTCCTGGCCCACTTTCATCTTTTCGGGGGAGACTTTTGGTTTCAGAACTGGTGCCCCAACAAATAGGTACTGAGTATCGCTCACCTCCGAGGCTTGAAAACTAGCAGGTTCAATCCCTGCATCTAGATTAATCACTGGCATATCTCCTTGTAGGCAGATAGGGTATTCTGGTTCAGTATTCAACGTGTTTAGGTTGCCATTGATAATGTATTTGAGTTGCTGATGGAGGGTGGATAGAACAGCTCCTGCCATGTGGATCTATGTACTTCCTAGCAACAAGTTGTATACGGTGGTGATGTTGAGCACCTAGAAAGATAAATAAAAAGTTGATAAGTGGTTTTATAACCACTTATTTAGATGTCAACTCACTTCTATTGTTGCTTAAACTCGTGTGTTATCGTAGCTTTTCATGCATTTTATCTTTCATTTATAGTTTTCATATTGGGAACTCTCTTGATGGCACTTGAAGCAAAAATGGGAAGGAAATGCAATCCGAACATCGTTTGGGGGTTTCATGTTCATTTCATGTTCTTGGATTGGAGCTTAGGTCATATTGTAGAGCGTCTTCTAAGCTTTACGTAACATCTTGAATCATCCCAATCGGAGTTCGGAGGCGAGAGTTATGACCCTTGCACCAACGGACGTTAAACTTCACAGTTTTGGGTTTCTATTGCAGAACTGTCACTTGGAGCTCCATTTCTACCTTCATCCGTCCATTATTTCTCAATGCTCAAATAATGAAAGTCGTAGATCTCTTCGATAGCTTCGATTTGACAGGTGGTACGCCCCATAACTGCTCCTGGATCAAAAGTTATGACCATTCTACTAGAGGTCACTGTAGCAAAACTTCTTTAGCGCTGCCGCTTCAGTTTGTAGTGCATTTCCAGCTCGCCAGCGCCCTTCCCCAGGCCAAAAATCTGATATACATTCCCAGCGCACCCGCGCCACTCCTGAACGGGACCAAACTTGACTTTCTCATTAAAGAGTGTGATTGAAGCGTAAATTGGAGGGGGGATTCATATTAGGGGTTATATATAGAGACATAGGAGTAGGAAAAAAGGGAATTCCACCCTTTGGGATCATTAGTATAAACATGTTCTCTTCTTCTCTTTCATTAGATTAGGTTAGATTAGAGTAGAACCCTAGATTAGATTAGATTTGGGGCTTAAAGCAATTGAAAGACATTGAGGATTCAGACTTGGAGAAAGAGATCAGATTTACTTTTCTTATTAATATTTTCTCTTTGATTCCTATTTATATTTTCTACTGTTTATTCAAATTGTGGATTGTGGATTTGATTCAGTCATAAATTAAACTCTATTTTGAGATTTCAATGGAACCCAACACATAGTTTGTATTGATTTCTCTCTCTTAGCTATTAATTAATTACTTATGAATTGGTTATCATAACTTATGCTTATAGATTAATTGCTTGGCTCGTAATTACCTTGGGAACCTATATAAACTTGATAAACGAATTATAGGATTGAGACCTAGTTATGATATCATGCAAAAATTAGAGATTCTTGTGGGTAGTCTATAAGATTATGTGACGTGTGTCTTATTCATTATCCTCAAGAATAGATAATTTGATAGTATTTAGGATAGAGATATACCTAAATACCGTATGCATCTAATTGAGAATCTATCCTTAATGACTTCCTATGTGAAAGTTGGTAATTGAAGGAGTAGTTAACGAGATTTTCCTGTGACATGTGTCTTGTTAATTATTCTTGATATTGGTCTCTTGATAGTGTGTAGGATAGACATATACCTATATGCCGCATTAGGAAGATTCATAATTAACCATTGAGAGAGGCTCTTATGTAATTTTCATTTCTCGGATGACAATTCTTGTGATTTAACTAGTTGAAAAGAGAGAGTTAAGATATTTAAATGAAGTGTTGGGGGAAATTGTAATCTCAAGTCTTCATTATCTAGTTTTATTCTAGGGTTATTTAATATTAGTTTAATTACATAGTTTTAATCAATATACTTGATCATTCGTTTCGATAAGACTGGAATGGTTATGGGCTAGTGGTTTGGTGGCTTTTATTAGTTAATTCTCCGTGTGACCGATACTCTACTTAGTCTTTATTACTTGTTGACCGTGTATACTTGCACGCATATATTGATCGGTAAAACGATCAACAAGTTTTTGGCGCCGTTGCAGAGAAATTAGTTTAATAAATTTTTGCCAACATTAGCTTCAATCAAATTAGTCTTAATTTAAATATTTTTATTTTGTTTTAATTCTCTTCATATATTCTCTCTTTTTCAGGTAACATGGATTTCAGTGCTTATCCATGGTTTTACACGAGGAAATATCAACCAAGGGAAACAGGGAATGATGGACTCGACCCCATTGCTACATTATCAGCATAACTTGAGACACTCTCAAGGAAGTTGGACATTGTTGCAACCCAACGAAGTCGAGAGATGGCAGTTACTTATGATTATTATGCTGGCAACTATATGAGTCATCAGTGCCCCATCAGTTTTGGACAAGTGCAGTATGGGGGTGATTACTTCAACCACGATGAGTATCCTAATTATCATCAAGATTTGGGGTATCACCCAGATTCTTCAGGAAGCTATTATCAAGACCAATTTTGCGATCCAAGTTCAGCATACACACAAGAATTCACATTCCAAACTCTAACCAATTAGCCTCAATACATGGATTTCTAGGCTGAAACAGAAAAGGCAAGATTGGAGGAAGAATGTTGCATAGCATCAATGAAGGAGACCTTGATTGAGCAATTAAGAATCTTCAGAATTGGACGGATCAAATTAACATGGCTTTAATGAAGGAGGAATTGATTGAGCAAGTGATAAGAATTAAAATCTTCATATTCAAGCATCTCAAATATTTGAAGTCGTGAACAATGGTCCTCAGAATAATTGGTGCTATGACTAGATGCCGAAACTAATGGAGAGCCCAAAGTGCACATGCAACTCGATGAACTGAAAGACGTGGATATTGAGAAGATAAATGGGGACATGGAAAATAATGAATGTGAGAAAACCGTGATAATACCCCAAGTGCCTTCTCCGATAAAGTTGAAAAGTCCAGTGAATTTTGCACATCCATGTCCCCTTGGTAGTTACATCAAAGGCATAAGGCTGTATGATAGTGAAGCATTCTTGAAACCATGGTGGGCTGAGGAAGAGAAAATAGAAGAAGAGTCCGTTATGTTGTTTATGCCCTCAATGCCCCAATCAATTTACAAACACAACGAAAGAAGCGCCTAGCTATCCGAACTTCAAAATAGTGAATTCATGTACAAGAAATAGGCTAGGTGGTTTCAATCTGAAGGCTCTCGTGAAGGGGAACCTCCCAACGCACACTGCGGTTCTAATGGATAAAGGGTTCCTCAATTATCGGAGGGGAATTTGATAGCGGTCTCAAAGAGAAAGTCCAGCTAACGAACTATAAACCGAGCGCTAGATGGGAGGCACCCCATCAAATCTCTCTCTCCCTACTTGTTTAATTCTCCATCACGTGCTTTCTATCATTTCCTCCCCCCATGTTTAATTCTTGGATACATTTAGTTTAAATAGTTCAATTTTGAGTTTCTGGAATAAGAATATGTCTCATCTTTAATGCCCATTTGTGCAGGAAGTAACTCACGTGTTAGTTAGCTGCTTAGTTCCATATTGCTACAGAAATTTAAGGACAGACACCAAGGTAGCGCTGTCGTGCCCTCCTGAAGGCCAATATCAGCGCGTCCGCGCCAATACCCAGAAAGCTGCTGATGTTTAAAAGTGTAAAAAAAAAAAAATTGACCCAGCCTTATATCATCTATTCACTTGGTCGAACCCTCCAGACACACCACCATAGCAAGCCGAGGAGGAGGACGACGACGAGGCCAACTATAGGAGTTTCCTAACCTTTTATCTCCAATGAGGACATTATCATTTTTAAGTTTGGGGGTATTAGGTTTATTTTGCATATAGTTAGGTTGCATATAGTTGCATTTTAGATCATATTTTGTCAATTTTAAAAAAAATAAAATTTTGTTTATTTTTAGGATGTGTCCCTTGAGCATTGCTTTAATTTTATTTATTCATGGTTAATGATAGCAACTTATTTTAATTGATTCTAACTCATGGGAAGCGGACAAATGTTGCTTAGTCGTTGTGCTTAAACTCATTGTTGGTTATTGTTGCTTATGAGGCTTTTCACTTTCATACACTTACCCATGAGTATTGAGCTAGTTGTATGCTTTGAGAAGGCTTATATTATCAAATGCTTGTGGGAGATATCTATAAACTCTAGAACTCGTTTAAACATCACTCGAAGCAATGTATCCAAGTTTGATTTGTTAGTCATGTGGTGAGTTGAGATGGAGCGTAAAACGTACTCAATCATAAACACATGATTAAGGGAGATAGAGCGTAAGACGCACTCTTCTATGAATTGAGGAAAAAAGAAAGAAAATTGTATATTGCAAATCTTGCGTTGAGTTGAGATGGAGCGTAAAATGCACTCACCCACAAGAATGGACTTAAGATAAGATGGAGCATAAAATGCACTTACCTAGAGTTCTTTGATTTCATATTTTTGGAAATTGTGATTTGGATACATTTGCGATGAGTGATGTGTTAAGCATGTTTTTTTAAGTTTATTTTGATCTCTTTCATAAGGTAATATGATTGTATAAGTTCATCCGAGCTATAATTGGTTTAGTGCAATTGGGTGCACACACACACGGAAGGGACCTAAAGCATGTTATGACAAACTATGTGTAATTATAGACTTGCAATGTTTTGAATTCTTTTATGAGCCACCATGATTTGGCATCTTTGAGACCATTGTTTAAACTGATTAACTCATTGCTCAAGTTTAGTTTATTTAGAAATGTTTAATTTTGACAATTAGAGTGTTTGCTTGAGGACAAACAATGGTTTAAGTTTGCGGATATTTGATAAGTGATTTTATAACAACTTATTTAGATTTCAAATCACTTCTATTGTTGCTTAAACTCATGTGTTATCGTAGCTTTTCATGCATTTTTGCTTTCTTTTGTATTTTTCATATTAGGAACTCTCTTGGTGGCATTTAAAGCACAAATGGGAAAGAAATGCAATCCGAACATCGTTTGGGGGTTTTATGTTCACTTCATGTTCTTGGATTGGATCTTGGTTCATATTATAGAGCGTCTTCTAAGCTTTTCGGAACATCTTGAATCATCCCAATCGGAGTTCGGAGGCGAGAGTTATGACCCTTGTACCAACGGAAGTTAAACTTCACGGTTTTGGGTTTCTACTGCACAGCTGTCACTTGGAGCTCCATTTTGACCTTCATTCGTCCATTATTTCTCAATGCTCAAAGAATAAAAGTTGTAGACCTCTTCGAGAGATTCTATTTGACAGGTGGCACGCCCCGTAACTCCTCCCGGATCAAACGTTATGACCATTCTACCATAGGTCACTACAACAAAACTTTTATGGCACAGCCGCGCCAGTTTGTAGTGCATTTCCATCTCGCCAGCGCCTTTCCCCAGGCTAGTAAATCTGATATACATTTCCAAGGCACTCGCGCCACTCCTGAACGCGACCAAACTTGACTTTCTCATTAAAGAGTGTGATTGAAGCATAAATTAGAGGGGGGATTCATATTAATGCTTATATATAAAGACATAGTAGTAGGACAGAAGGGGATTCCACCCTTTGGGATCATTAGTATAGACATGTTTTCTTCTTCTGTTTCATTAGATTAGGTTAGAGTAGAGTAGAACCCTAGATTAGATTGGATTTGGAGCTTGAATCAATTGGAAGACATTGAGGATTCAAACTTGGATCAAGAGATCAGATTTACTTTTCTTATTAATATTTTCTCTTTGATTCCTATTTGTATTTTATAATGTTTATTCAAATTGTGGATTGTGGATTTGATTCAGTCATGAATTAAACTCTGTTTTGAGATTTAAATGGAACCCAACACATAGTTTGTATTAATTTCTCTCTCTTCGCTATTAATTGATTACTTATGAATTGGTTATCATAACTTATGCTTATAGATTAATTGCTTGGCTCGTAATTACCTTGGGAACCTATATGAACTTGACAAACAGATTATAGGTTGAGACCTAGTTATGATATCATGCGAAAATTAGAGATTCTTGTGGGTAGTCTATAAGATTATGTGACATATGTCTTATTCATTATCCTCAAGAATAGATAATTTTATAGTATTTAGGATAGAGATATACCTAAATACCGTATGCATCTAATTGAGAATCTATCATTAATGACTTCCTATGTGAAAGTTGGTAATTGAAGGAGTAGTTAACGAGATTTTCCCGTGACATGTGTCTTGTTAATTATTCTTGATATTGGTCTCTTGATAGTGTGTAGGATAGACATATACCTACATGCCGCATTAGGAAGATTCATAATTGACCATCTAGAGAGGCTCTTATGTAATTGTGATTTCTCGGATGACAATTCTTGTGATTTAACTAGTTGAAAAGAGAGAGTTAGGATATTTAAATGAAGTGTTGGGGGAACTTGTAATCTCAAGTCTTCGTTATCTAGTTTTATTCTAGGGTTATTTAATATTAGTTTAATTATATAGTTTTAATCAATATACTTGATTCATTTGTTTAAATAAGACTAAAATGGTTATGGGCTAGTTGTTTGGTGGCTTTTATTAGTTAATTCTCGTCGGAACGATACTCTACTTAATCTTTATTACTTGTTGACCGTGTATACTTGCACGTATATATTAATCGGTAAAACGATCAACAAAAGTGTGCGGACCAATCTCCAAAGGAAGCTTAATTTTTCCCATAGCCTCTCGACGAGATCCATCGAAAGCCCGGATGACCACATGACTGGTTCTGATCCGGTTCGGGTTGATCTTCATTCTCTCTAAGGTGTCGTAGGGACAGATGTATAGGGACGACCCTCCATCTATTAGCACACCTCCTATCACATACCCTAATGAAATCACCTCTATGTGGAGTGACTTACGATGGCCCGTTCCTTCTGCAGGTATATCCTCGTCAGGTAAAGATATCACATTGCTGTTAAAGATATGTTCTATCACGTGACAGAATTTCTCAGTATCCACTGTCTTTAGCAGATGGGCTTCCTCTAGTACTTTCACCAGAATGTTGCGATGATCCATTGAGGATAAGACCAGGTTTAGGATAGACATTTGCTTTGGTGCATCCTTCAAACTTTGCACCACCTTGATTTCATTGCCCATTTTACTGAGGAACTCTTTGATTTTCTCTTCAGCCACCTTCCCTTTGGCCTTGATAACTGAATTGATCACCCACTGAGGTAGGTACAATGGATTCTCCTTGGATATGCTGGCAATGTGGTTTGAAGTTGACCCTTCATCCTTCCCATAGTTCTAGGGAACTCTTTTCAGACTAGTCACTAGATACTGGGGTTTGAAAGGCAAGATTAAAGGCTCGAGTGCGGCCATCTTTAGAGGATTTTATGCTTCTAGGTCCCCTTTCCTAGGAAGTACTAAGGGTGTTATGGCTAACTCCTTCTCACAGGAGATAAGAACCACTGTTTCCTGTTTCCAAGCCATGGGAATAAAGAGTGTTTCTTCATCAGGAAGACCATAATCTTGATTCCCTCTTATCAGCTCATCGCTTTCAATCATATTCTGAATTAAGTGACGAAGTCCCCAACAATCTTTGGTGTCATAACTGGGTTCATTGGAGTGATACTAACAGATTCGTTCAGGCTTGAATTTCCTGGATCGAGGATTTACTGAGGGTAGTAAATCTGCAACCATTCCCTCATTGATTAACATTTGGAGGATCTATTTTATAAGTTAATTCAAATTAGTAAAATTCCTTTGAAAGGAGAATTGCTAACCAGCCTGGAACTTCTCCTCCTTGGCCATCTTGTCAGCCCAAGGTTCTCGTTCATGAAATCGATAATGATCCCTCATGGCAATGGGGATAATCTTAGGGGTAGGAGAACTTGTTTCTTGTTGGTTGGTCTAATTTATCAGCTGTCTGGTTATCTGATGTTGATATACAACCAATTCTGCCAACTGTCCCACCTGTTCCTTGATGGATTTAATTTCCTGTTCCATCAGGAACTACTTTTCTGATAATTCCCAACTGTCCAGGCTATTGTTACTTCATTGAGTTGACTCTCCGATGTACCAGAGGTACTTGGATCATTTTTCATTTTGGGTGCTAATCATGTTGACACTCTCTTCCTTGTGCTGAGGGGGGTATTATCTTGTACGTGTGGTTGCTCTAGTTTGGTCACCACAATCTCTCCATTGTCAATCAAGTCCTGGATTTTGTGCTTGAGAGACCAACAGTCTTGTGTATCATGGCCCGAAGATCCGAAATAGTAGACACACTTCTTGCTTGGGTCAAAATTTTTTCCACCAGTATTGGTTGGTGGAAGGAGTTGCATAATCTTTTTCTGTTCCGTCAACAGTTTTAGCATATTCTCGAGTGAATCCCCTAAGGGGGTGAATGTTCTTCGACGCCTAGCCTCTAAATTTTTCTAGAATGGCGAGTTTGAAGGTTGTGCTGAACCTTGAAAAGGGGAATAGTTCCTCCTTTGAATGGGCATGCTGCTTGAATCACCCCTCTGATTCTGTCCTTGCAATACTAAAGAAACTTCTTCGTCTTTCTTCTTGTGTGTCCTCCGTGGATTATTCCCATAACTCCAAGATTTAATATGCTTTGCAATAGCTTCTAAGGCTGTCAGATCCTTTATCTTCCCAGATTTGAGCCCCATTTCTGCCATTTCGTCGTATTTGATAATATTTAAGAATGGATTTCCTATGCCTGCTAGGACCCTTTCATAATACGGAGCTTCATGAATGTCGATGAAGGTCATAACTATCTCAGACTCAGTCAAACGCAGAGTGACTTGTGCCGCCATTCATCTCCATCGTTGAGCATGCTCTCTGAATGACTCAGTGTTTTGTTTCTTGATTTTGGTTATTTGATATATGTCTGGAGCCAGTTGAGACTGGAAACTATATTGATTGAGGAAGGCATGTGCCAGCTCTTCCTAGCTGTGAATTTTAGAGTTGTCTAGACGGGCATACCAGGCTATAGCCTCTCCGGTCAGACTTTTCTGGAATAACTTGCATTCGGAGTTTCTCGTCCTCTACATAGGATCCGAGCTCTCCAATGAACACCATTAAGTGAGTGTAAGGGTCTCCCAATCCATCGTATTTCTCAAAATTAGGGACTTGAAATTTTTTAGGATAACGGACCCCAGGAAAAATACATAAGTCTGGATAATTGACACTGCCAAATGCCCCAGTCCCTTTGATAGACCGGATAGTTTCTTCCATCTGTTGGAATTTCTTCAGAATGTCACCAGCTTCCTGTTCTTTGTTGAGAATGGTGATTTCAGGGGTTGTGTTGATAGGACCCTGGTTCTGAGGATCAGGAATCTTAGTGTTTGTCTTTCCGATCTCTTGACTGTCACCGAGTGTTCATGGTTCTGTATGACCCTGTGTTTGTTTTCCTTTAAGAGCTTTACTCTGTTCTCTTAAGAAAGTGTCCAATTCGGCTATCTGGCTCTTCAGCCCTTCAAACTCTTCCCTAGAGATAGGGATAGATTCAGGATGAGCACTGGAAGCCTTGTCCGGAGATGGACTTAGTGCTTTCTTAGACTTAGATCTAGTGACAGGGCCAATTTTTCACCTACAACAAACGTAGGCGTGTCAATTTCCTAAGGTAGGTATGGATAAGATGCATGCCATGATGATTTTTTAAGGTTTTTTAATCTTATCCTGCAAAACAGAGGTCAGTTGTTTTGATGACAGGATAATATGACAGGATTTACAAAACATGGACTGTACATTATGATATTGACATTGGAATTTGAAAACTTGACATTGAATTAAAAAAGGAAGGCATGAAGAAGCTTTCCTTCAGATTTAGTTAATCAGAGGCTGACCTATCTTAGGCTACTCTCTCGGCTTTTCGGCATGAAGGTCCCCAGATTATTACAATCTACTATAGGAGACATTAATCCATCCCTTCAACTAGAGCGGATCTGAGTGGTGCTTTTTCATGAGCCCCGAAGACTTATTCGCCCTCGAAGACATTACTTTGTCACTGACGGGTTTGCCTCCAGGTGGAGGAATCACACAACATATATTCATATACATCGCGTCTCACCGTAAGTATATGATGACATTGGTGCGAAGCACTAATATATAGTAGGAACACATTCATTCACATTCATTCAATGTAAAGACGCAGCATTCACGCATTCATTCAATGTAAAGATGCAGCATTCACACATATGCTGTTATGAACGGGATATTTTGAAAAGATTTGAATGCGGCCTAAGCCCTCTACTATGACACCCCCAAATCCGGGTACTTCGTGTTCACATGATTTGGTGTTCACTTTCTAATATAACATACATCTACCCAATGAATAATGTAAGATAAACTACAACTTAAATTAAAATAAATAAAATCTCCCTTAAAATAAGGATTACAACCTTTATAAAAATCCTGGGTTACTCTAACCCTGACATGAATATAATAAAGTGCGGAAATAAAAACATAACATTCAAGTCTTATTACAATCATTCTCAATTAAATAAAACAAGTCTTCACTTGCTTTGTTTTCCTTTGCCCTTACTTGTAGACGGAGCATCAACATTATCAACCTTTACTGAAATTGTTATTTAATGCAAGAGTGAGCAAACCACAGCTCACTGGAGTTTAACAATAATATAGACATGAAAGGATATATTTAAAAGAATCTGAACAACTTAGCTTGCTTCAATAATAAAGAATTGAATAATAATTCTCTATCAACATTAAAATTCGAATATAGAATTTATCTGAGGGTCATAAGACCATTGAACTCTTGTCCTAGGTTATAAATATTTCTATTTAAACCTTTAACAGTCAATAAGACTATGGACCTTAACTCGTACTTAGGGGGATCAGTCCTTTGTACCATGTATTGTGCACAAACATCTTAACGTTATGCATAGTAACCTCCCCTAGTAAATAGGGTTGTTCAACTCAGTAATTTGAATTCGAGTCCGCACCCAAGAAAGTTTGGTTTGGATAAGCTTATAAGGGTAATTTAGAATTCACGTTCATCAACTAAGGATTAGTTGAATCGACTTCCAATAACTCATAATAAAAGAATTATGAATTAACATATGCTTTAGAAGTAAACTTAAAGCATTAAAATAATAATTGGATCTTACTTGAACAATAAGTTAAGACCATTTCAGTTAAATAAATAATTGTCCAATACTGAAATGGAAAGGACATTCTCAACAATGAATATATGAATTTAAGAGATCATAAAAATTAATACAAGTTTAGGGTTTAGAAGACTTGCATAAAATTAACGAGTTGAGGGTTTAGAAGACTTGCACAAAATTAAAAAGTTGAGGGTTTAAAAGACTTGCCTCAAGCGCAAGCTACTTAACACAATTCACGTACTTTAATACTTCCTACACATATATATTCAATCACAATAACCTAAATTAGTTAACACATAACTAATTCACATAAGTGGTTAACCCTCATGGTTAACTCACTCTAATTACATAATAATAATCAACTATCACATAGTTAATTACATCACCTACATAGTCACATAATTAAATCAATTATGTATTTAACTAAATTATAATTAAACAATTATAATTCAAACACTTAATCAAATTATAATTACCTTTTAAATTATAAACAATTTATAATTTATAATCAATTAAACCACATTCATGCATTTATAATTACACGATTTATAATTAATCATGTATTTATCAATTAATTAAACTATAACATGTATTATAATTACACAATTTATAATTAATCACGTAATTATCAATTTAAAATCCACAATTAAACATGCATTTATTAAATTATAATTTAAATTAACTTCTAATAAATCAACCTTTATTCATTATAATTTAACAAAATTATAATTTAAAATAAACATTTACTTTTGATTATAATTATTTAAATTATAATCATATATCCCATTTAAATAACAATTCAAATCATACTTTAAGGTTTTCAAACCTATTTTTTTTTCTAAATATAAATTTCTCAAATTTATGTTAACAACATGTTGTAGCAACTAGATACATGCTCACTGTCATAGCATAATTAAACTATGTTTAAAATCAACACTACACAATTAGCTAACCTTCACTGCCTAAGCACTGTGTCCGGCGCAGCAGCACAGCCAGCTGCCCTATAACCGGCGTAGCTGCGCAGGGAAGGATTCTGGGATAGGCCAGTGGCGCAGCTGCGCTGCTCTTGGCCTTGCTGCCGGAGCAGCTGCGCAGCAGCTCGGCCAGACGCAGACAGCCACGGCCCCCTGTTTAACCGACCAACCCAAACAAGCCAACAACGCCAAAAATACAGTACTATAGACTCTGTAACACATATATACGCTATTACACATATATAAAGCATGCTTTCAAAATCCAAAATCATTTAAACAATGATAATCACAAGTTTTTAAAATCTAATTTAGTCATTTTCATGAAAACTCATATTTTTCTCAAAATAATCTCCTGTAACTATTTTTCTCCATCAATTCGAACTTATATACATGCATTACATACGAAGTTGAAGATAGCATCCAGAAATTACTTAATAAGCATATTAACACATACCAATTACATGAATTTCTCAATTAAAATTAACCACACTCATGAAATTCCATATGAACTCATATAAACATGAATTTTCTGTTAAAAATATATTTCTACAGTAATTTGATTTCTTAAAATCCTCTTATGTCATACAATTACCACAATCAACACATGGATACCATACATATATATAAAATTCATGATTACATAATTTCATGAAATTCACATAAAACTAACTTTACAGAAACTCAAAATAATGAAGAACAACTAATCACAATTCTTTAAAACTATAAGATATTAATTACCTTTTTGATGATTGGAGAAGAATACAATGACTAATTCTAGCCTTCACAAGTTTCTTTTTCCTTCTCTTCTCTAACTTCTCTGCTCTTCTTTTCTCTTTTTGTTCTTAGCTTTACAGACTAACTTCTAATCTAACGTAGTATAGATATATTATAACTGATATAATATACGTATACTAATGATATATATATAACTGCTAATTACTTAATATATATAATAAATACATTTATTATATAAGTTACAAAATTCAAAAAAACACAATACCTTGTTTGGCAAAACAAGGTTATTTTCAAAAACAGAATTTTTTTTTTAATGCTAAGGTATTGTTTGGTAACAGTTTATTTAAAAACAGCTTTTGATAGTTAGGGCCCTGTTTGGTAGAAATAGGTTTAAAACAATTACAAGGGCCTTGTTTGGTAAAACAATTTAAAACCTTTTCTTTATTTTAACAAATCATTTAACCTTTTAGCTCAATTTGAACGGTGATTGTCGGGCTGCGAAGGAACCTCGACCACAAAATATATACAAGTGTCGGTCTTCTTATGGGCATGACAGCCATCGGAGTGACTCTGACACGACAAACCATATTCTCATTACGTTGAGACCTTAAACCTGGATAACCGTTTTAAGGTCTTCCGGAAGTACATTTTACAGAAAAACTGGCAGGGTACATTGTAAAGTGGAGTTTGTCCATCATGTGAATCAGATTCTGATTAGTTTGATCATGAATCCCACGATTCCTAGGCTCACGGAGGGAAGCCAATAAAACCTGCACAGCTCAAATATGCACAGAAAACGTATATTTATATCCAGATGTCGCAAGAACGAGGATTCATTAGTAAATCCTGGCATGCGTTTGGACCTATTTTGAACCTTTTGAAAGCTAGAGTTGGAGAGATTTAAGGAAATCTAGTTCGCCCAAAGAGATATCAGTACCGATTCATATCAAATGAATATTTAAAACAGCAATTTAATCATAATGAATAAAGGATATATATATATAGGTATATATATATATACTAAAACTATAAAGGGCGATGGATTTTCACTCCAATGCCCGGACTGGAATGTAAATATATATATATTTATAAAAGCTAGAAAAAGCCACGAAGTAATCTACGCTTGACAGAATGGAAATATATATATAAAAGCTGTAAAGGGCGATGAATTTTCACTCATGTTCCCGGACTAGGATGGAAATATATATATATATATATATATATATATATATATTTAAAAAGCCACGGAGTAATCCAAGCTGAACAGAATTTAAATATATATATATATATAGAAAAGCTGTAAAGGGCGACAGACATTTTATCTTTTGCCCGGACAGAAATGTAAGTATATATATATATATATATATATATATATATATATATATATATATATATATATTTATAAAAGCAGTAAAAAGGCCACAGAATAATCCAGGCCAAACGGGAATGCAAATGTTAATATATAGTTAATATATATATATATATATATATATATTAAAGCAATAAAAAGGCCACAAAGTATAAATCCAGGCCAAACAAAGTCAGAAAAATTTATATATATATATATATATATATATAGGGGCTTAATCCATAGCAACCGGTTGCTAGGGGGTACTATTCAGCAACCATAATCTCCACCATTGATCAATAAAATTAAGGGCTGAAGATTGGAAATAAAAAGGTCCAGCCGCTACTCTTAGTAGCGGCTGTTACATCAACTTTTTTAGCATAGTAATTTACCAAAATATCCCTCATTATTAATATTATATTAATTATTTTCAACCGGCCGCTACTAAGAGTAGCGGCTGACTCTCTCCTCCTTATATATGCACTCTCTCTCCTCTTTATATATTATAAAAATATATATTATATATTATATATATAATATATAATATAATATATAATATATCAACCGGCCGCTACTCTTAGTAGCGGCTGGCTCTCTACTCTCTCTCCTCTTTATATATATATATATTATATTCTATAATTATTATAATATTCTTTTGACATTATTATATTATCATAAGAAAAATAATTTTATCAAAATATTAAGTGTCTTTTAAAATATTAAGATGTAATAATTTAAAAATATTAATAAATATTTTGGTATGAGAATATTTTTATTATAACAATATTAATAGTCTTTTTTTAATGTATGTAGTACGAAATTATAAATTTTAAGACATATTAAAAATATGTCTTAAAATTTATAAATTTATAAATTATAAATTATAAATATTAAAAATTTTTCTTAAAATTATAAATTTATAAATTATAAATTATAAATATTAAAAATTTGTCTTAAAATTTGTCTTAAAAATTATAAAATTTGTCTTAAAATTTATAAATTTATAAATTATAAATATTAAAAATTTGTAAAAATTATAAATTTATAATTTATAAAAATTATAAAAAATTTTAATATGTCTTAAAATTTATAATTTCGTACAACATACATTAAAAAAAGACTATTAATATTGTTATAATAAAAATATTCTCATACCAAAATATTTATTAATATTTTTAAATTATTACATCTTAATATTTTAAAAGACACTTAATATTTTGATAAAATTATTTTTCTTATGATAATATAATAATGTCAAAAGAATATTATAATAATTATAGAATATAATATATAATATATAAAGAGGAGAGAGAGTAGAGAGCCAGCCGCTACTAAGAGTAGCGGCCGGTTGATATATTATATATTATATATTATATATTGTATTATATATTATATATATAATATATAATATATATTTTTATAATATATAAAGAGGAGAGAGAGTGCATATATAAGGAGGAGAGAAAGAGAGAGAGTCAGCCGCTACTCTTAGTAGCGGCCGGTTGAAAATAATTAATATAATATTAATAATGAGGGATATTTTGGTAAATTACTATGCTGAAAAAGTTGATGTAACAGCCGCTACTAAGAGTAGCGGCTGGACCTTTTTATTTTCAATCTTCAGCCCTTAATTTTATTGATCAATGGTGGAGATTATGGTTGCTGAATAGTACCCCCTAGCAACCGGTTGCTATGGATTAAGCCCCATATATATATAGTTATATATATAAAAGCAATAGCTACGACGAATTTGACATTCGGACTTGACAGAATTTATAAGTTAGTATATATTCAGTTAAATATATACATTAAAAAGTCAAATCGGGACTGGGAAGATAACCCAGTCCAGCGAAGTTGCTCTATACGACGATATTTATATATATATATATATATATATATATATAAGCTGTTAAAAGTCGCGGATCGACGATCCGGGCTGTGGAAATGCCAGAAAACGTGTTTATGTACTAGAATATACGAAAACGTAAGCAAAAAGGCCACGGGACTGAGTTCCGGGCATAATCAAAAAATGAAACTTAACGTGCAAGTGTATAAATGCGCAATGAAGTAGTGTGAACTTTCTGATCGTAAAAATACTCAAAATGAACTACTACATGGGCTTTTTGCCAAATCGTAGGCTTTAAACGTCTGATTCTATCACTCAATTTTTGATATGTGGTAGAATATGAGTATATCTACGTGTTAGAGTGATAAAATCTGGGTTGAGTACAAGAGTGGGGCTGAGAAACGAAACGGGCAGAATTCTAAAGCGTTTCTGAATTGATTTTAGCCTGGGGGTGCACCTTAATTTATAAACCCGGTGGAAGCGGGTCCACCTGCGACAGTCATGGGTCTACCTACGGTGCTAAGTGGCAGAACCGGGTGGTGGGCCCCATTGCATCGAAGTACGTGCACTCCGAGCAATGTGAGGCCAGATTCAAAACTTTCTAACTTTTGATCGGAATGTCCGTTGGAGGCGTGCTGTACCTTTCTGGAAAGCCCTCGCCGAGAGTGTCGCAATGACATGGGATTAAACCTTTTCTGAGTTCAAGAAGACGGGCCTATAACCAGGTTTTTGTTTCCCCGTAGTTTATCTGTTGAGTTGTCTTGTGCTGTTTCCACTCGGGATCAATGTTATGGTTCGTTCTGACCTTGGTGGAATCCATTCGGCTTGAGTTTGACCTAATCGGCTTCAAGTTGCTAAAATGACCATTTTTCCCCTCCCGGGGTTGCCTTCAGTGCTGACATGGCCTTCGGCTGACTTCCCAAGGTTGTCCTCAGGTTGTCTCTGAGGCTGAATTAGTTATTCCATGTTTGTCTCTAGGGATGATATGAGGCTTTGGGGCGGTCTCCGAAGTTGAGTTGGCATCCCGGGTTTAGAACGGAGCTGATCTGTACCTCCCGAGATGTGATCGGGCTGACCTGTACCTCCTGGGATGTGATCGTGGCTGACTTGTACTTCTCGAGATGTGACTGGGTTGACCTCTTCCTCCTGGGATGTGACCGGGGCTGCCCTATACGTCTCAGGATATGACCGGGGCTGACCTGTACGTCCCAGGATGTGACCGGGGCTGACCTGTACCTCTCGGAATGTGATCGGGGCTGACCTGTACCTCCTGGGATGTGACTTGGGCTGACCTGTACCTCCCAGGATGTGACCGAAGCTGAGTCGACATCCCAGTATTGAGATCGGGGTTGATTTGACATCTCAATACTGAGACCGGGGCTAAGTTGACATCCCATTATTGACACCGGGGATGAGTTGACATCCCGTTATTAATACCGGGGTTGATTTGACATCCCGGTATTGAGATCGGAGCTAATTTGATATCCCAATATTAAGGTCGGGGTTGAGTTGACATCCCGGTATTGAGACTGGGGCTGATTTGACATCCCGGTATTGAGACCAGGGTTGAGTTGGCATCCCAGTATTGAGACTGGGGTTGTGTTGAGATCCCGATATTGAGATCGGGGTTGAGTTGACATCCCAGTATTGAGATCGGGGTTGATTTGACTTCCTAGTATTGAGATCGGGGTTGAGTTGACATCCCGATATTGATACCGGAGTTGATTTGACATCCCAGTATTGAGACCGGGGCTAATTTGACATCCTAGTATTGAGATCGGGGTTGTTGACATCCCGATATTGAGGCCGGGTTTGAGTTGACATCCCGATATTGAGACCTGGGTTGATTTGACATTCCGATATTAAGACCGGGGCTAATTTGACATTCCAGTATTGAGACCGGGATTAAGTTGACATCCCAGTATTGAGACCGGGGTTGATTTGACATCCCAGAATTGAGACCGGGGCTGATTTGACATCCTGGTATTGAGATTGAGGCTGCGTTAACATCCCGGTATTGAGACCGGGGCTGATTTGACATCCCGTTATTGAGACCGGGGTTGAGTTAACATCCCGGTATTGAGACTGGGGTTGAGTTGACAACCCGGTATTGAGACTGGGGTTAAGTTGACATCCCAGTATTGAGACCGGGGTTGATTTGACATCCCGGTATTGAGATCGGGGTTGAGTTGACATCCCGGTATTGAGACCATGGTTGAGTTGAAAAGTCAGTTTTGCCCTTCTGCAAAGTTAGTAACAGTAATGCAAAATTTCGAGTGTCTATAACAAGACTTAAGAAAATTTCTAGTGTCTACAATGCTTAACACCTTCCCCCCACTTAAGCAAGCCCCCAAACTCTATGAATCTTGGTTTCCAAGAACAATTAAATGGAGTCCCATATTAGGCCATATTGAAAAAATATTTCAAAACTCGGTTAAGTTAATACAACCATTTAACTCATACCAACTGGCGGCTCTGTCTAATTCGAAGTTATCAATAAAATCAAATCTTTTTAAATTGTTGAAATTTTATATCGGTCTCTTCCTAAAATATCACCCTTTAAAGTAAAATTAAACACATAGAAAACATAAAGGGTAAGAACCAAACACCTAGGAAGAGGGATTTTTCCCAGCGTTGACATTAGGTTATAAAGCTTTCTTTTTAATTCACTATATATAATAAATAAATATATATACACATTTATAATATATATATATATATATATATAGATATATATATCTAGTCTCATACATATCTCACATATGTCGTAACATATTTATCATTATTGATAAATATTTATTATACTCATTTAATCACATATTTATTCAATATATGTCACAAAGTGTTCAATACCTAAATAAATAATTTAATATTCTTATTCCTTGGCTTTTCTTTTTGTTTCACTAATTTAGTAACTTAATTAGCCCTAATTGCCTTAAGAAGTTATTACACATTCATATAATCACTTTATATAATTCATATCAATTAATCATTAAATGATCATTACTCTTTTCATTAATCATTCAAGGTCAATACTCAAGCTATGTTAATTTATACATAAGCTTGTCTTATTTTTTCTTCAATCAATTTGATTAGTTATTCCTCTTGGCTTCCTTTTCATTTCTTAGTTAACTTCAAATAAATTACCAAACTTACTTAATTCACATCACATATTCACTCATATTCTCAAAGTAAATAAATAAAAAAATTAAAAAAAATGTATTCGTAAAAATATCTATATATAATCATATAAAATTCTCGATCCTTACATTCTCCCCTCCTTATAAGGATTCTGTCCCCGAAATCACTATTATCGTACATTCAAATTTTGTCTATCCTTAAAACCTTATTTATCAATCAATCAAATTTTCATTGAATTACTTTAATATGTATTACTTCACTTACTCTTTCCCATCCCATTCAAGACCGTAAGCTCTTTGTTTAACTTAAGTCTTACTTGGCTTGTCATGGTTCATAATTACCCATTATAACATAATCTAGATACCAACAGAACTCAAATTCTTCCTTCAAAATCCTTTTATTAATGAGTTATTATATATATATATATATATATATATATATACTTTTATTTTTATTAACCTATGTTTTTTCCTAAAATTTACTTTCGTGTGTCTATATTCAAGGGATTCTAATGTTCACAAGGGTAAACGCACCTATCTTAACAAACTAACGGTATGTAAGGAAAATAGGTTATATCTGAATCAAAAGTTTAAAATGATATAATTGATCAGAATCATACCTATAACTTCAGCTCTGGATGCAACTGTATCTTGGACCATCATATTGAAGATCCTTGCGGTTGGTTTATTTGGTAGAGTTGGACCATTTATTGCTAGCTTTCCACTGCTATTCCCTATATTATTATTACCCCCTTCGACTCTTCTGTTTGGACAATCCCTCACCATATGGTTTGTTGAGCCAGAAATGAAACACCAGCTATTCTTCTTTGGATGGCGGCAGTTAGGAGAGATGTGTCCCTCCTGCCCGCTGTGACGCCCCCAAACTCAGGTCCTCTAACCTCGGATTCGGTTCGTTACGGTACTTCATTCTTCATACACATTCTATCATCTAATGCGGAACATATAAACATATGTTGTTTATTTTAGATGATTCTACAATAATTCCCCAAGTTTCTTAACCTTAACTAAATACATACCTTTAACACTCAGAAAGGTTTACATAAGATAACTAAATAGTTATTCTTGCATAACAATATTCAACTATTGTACTTTGCTCTTGACTGTGTCCTTCTTCCAGCCTTCGTCTTAATCTGAAATTGGTTATCATGATATAGCAAGGGTGAGCAACAAGTTTGCCCAGCAAGTTTAAGTTCAAATGAAGATATATCATGATTGAAAAGAATAGTAGGCTGACAAACTTTCAGCAATATGATAGTTGTGAAAGAATATAAATCAATTTTTCATAACTGAATGACCAAGTCAATAATGATGAATGACCAACAATGAATATGAACACATTCAACTGAACCCTATGGTAATAAAGGTGATCAGCCTTTCATACATGATAAACATACGCAACATGCACTAAGTCTTCAAAATGAATTTGAGTTAACAAATTTTGAACATGCTTGATCTAGCTGACACAACTAGCATAGATCCATCTCATAAGCAGTTTATGAATGAAAGAACTTTAATCCATTCGCAGTTCAATAAATAGTAGAAAAGGAATTCAATTGCACAAAGTGCGACTCACAATAATTCATCAGGATGTGGAAAAATCAACAATATTTATCCGCCAACATGCTTGAAAAATAATAACTCGAGTTTGAGTTAGGAAACTTGCCTGTTTGACGAGCTACAGCTTACTAGCTTTAATAAACACTCATTGAATGACCTAATATTGATAATGTAGATCTATCAATTAGTATTGCGTATAATTATTCATCAATACGCTTACTCGTATTATTATCTAGACAATAATACAATCACAAGGTACATACATCTAATGTACTATCATTAATCCTATAAGATATTCAATTAATCTTAGGTTAATGATTTAATAATTAATAAGGCTTTCCTTAAGTGATAAACACTTATTAGTTCTTTAAACAATTTATTATAATTGTTTAATTAAGGAGTTTATTTAATTTCCTTCAATTGTTAACTCCCTCATCCTTCGATTACTATTTAATTATTTGTTAAATAGTAATTAACTATTTACCTTTAGTTATTACTTACTAATAACAAATTATAACTCCTTATTATTTAATGTCAAGTAAATAATGAACAATTAAATTATTATTTATCTTTAAATAATAACTAATAACTCTCTCATCCTTGAATAAATAATAATTGATTTATTCACTTCATTCTTCTTTAATCATTCTTTATTATTATTAAAAGAATAATTAATTAACATTCATCTTTATTTATATTTAAATAATAAATAATTAATTCTATAAACTTTCATGTCAAAGTAAGTAAGTAATTACTTCATTATTACTTAATCTTACTAAAATACTCTTTAATCATTATTTAATATTAATTAAATAATAATTAATTAGTTGATTAACTCAATTTATTATTTAATCTTAATTAAATAATAAGTAGTTATTTTATTAACACTAATTCATTTTAATTATTACTTAACATCATTTAAATAATAATTAAATAATTAATTATATTTCATTTTAAGTGTAATTAACTTACTAGCTCATTAGTGGCTTTAAAGTTATTTATTATAAAAACTTACTTTCATCTCACTCCATAAAGTTACTCAATTTTTCACCCAAAATTTTTAGATTTGGGATCCTTCACGGAAACGCTTGTAGAACGAAGTCTACAATTCGGATTTTTGTTTTGTCAAAGGCGTTGGATTCGTATTTTACCGAAATCCAATTTCCATTTATCAAACATCAATTTTTGTTCTGTTTAGATCCCGAAAATCAGTGTCAAAGTGATTGATCAGCAAGAACATTCATAACAGTTAGTTTCTTTTCCAGATTTGGGGTCCTTTACGGAAACACTCATATCTCGAGATCTACATCTCGGATTTAGGTCCATTTGGTATCGTTGGATTTTTATTTTCCTGAACTACATTTTCCATAAAACAAACACCAAATTTTAGTTTGTTTTGGTTACCAAAAACAGTCGACAAGTGACTGATCAGTAGCATGCTTATCACAGTTGGGTAGTTTGGGATTTAATTCATAACTTGCTCATTTTTAAACATATTTGAGTGATTCCAAAGGGGTTTTGCCCTTAACTCATTCATTTAGCATACCAAGAAATAAAACCTCAAATATCACTTGTAGATTTCAACATGCACATGTTTTAGCATACTAGTTAAATAAACATTCCTTCAAAAATCCATCTAACTTCTTTTTTCCAAATCTCATCACATGAACTCATATAAATCCACAAGTCTCATTTGTTAAACTCAAGATCTAACACTCTAATCATGATACTAACCATATTCAATATGCATCATAAGAATCTAACATAAAATTACCTAGTGCATGCATGCATGTGCCTTTCTCTACCCATTTGGTACAAATCTCTCTTTTGATCTTACATTCAACTTCAAAAATATTTTGTTCATCATATAAAATATTTATACACATATAAATGAAGGGTTTTCAAAGATCAAACTTAAGTCTCTTTGTTTCATCAAAATCCAACAATAAGAAATCAGAACTTTGAAAATGAAGAGAATCAATACCTAGTTCTTCTTGCAATCCTTCTTATCTTCCCAAAATAGCTTAGATACTTAGCATGCATGAAGATCAAGACCCTCTTCTTCCTCTTGAAGTGGCCGAAATTATGCTCTCTCTATTTTTTTTTCTCTAGCTAAGGAACTTGGAAGTATAATGAAATGAAATAAGTTAATGGAGTGGGTATAATTGAAAGTGTAAGCATTCTTTCACTAACTCTCTCCTCTAATCATTACATGGTTGCTTAGTCACTAAACACAAGTGTTGAATATGCTAGGATGGTGACACATATCTTGGGTGGTAGTTTCAAAAGATTATAACCAAGATTTTGGGCAAGCTTAATAAAGTTACAAATTCTCCCCATTTTACCCCCATAGGGCCGAATTTTAGGCCTCTTCTTCCCCCTTTGGTTTAATTTTTAATTCCTCATTTAGCTTACAAGAAGTCCAATAAGTCCTCTCTTAATTAGGCTAAGAGTTTGGGCTTTGATTAATTCACTTTGGGCTTGCAAATTTATTTTATTTTGCCTACTAGTTAAAATGAACTTGGGTTTCCATCAACAATTAAATTGGGTAATCATAATACTTGTCCCATACATGATATATTGGGCTACTTTAATAACTTAATTGCCCTTAATCACTTTATCTACAAGTCACATGCTTAATTAAACTAATGGGCTTGTTTAAACCATTTATTCTCCTTAGTCTATGAAATAAATTATCATTTGGACTCTTATACATTATTATTAATATAAACACATTCTCATATATTAATAACATCAATTAACTTACATAACCCAATTAGACTTTTTTTCCATAGAAGTCAACTGTTGACTTTGACCAAAAAGTCAAACCCTTATTCATTTTGTGTTTATTGTCATTTCTGACTAAACTTGATGTTTCGGACCAACCGAGCAGTCTGTGCTTCAAAATTCTATCTCTAACTAAAATTTTGAGTTTTAACTTAATCCATTTTTATTGCTAATTATATTAGCTAATAACTTTCCACTTATTCCACTTCTTTTTTGCCAGTCAAGGCCAACATTCACACTATGTTAATTACTGAAATAGTTTTATCTGGATTCTCATATCCTTAACTTAATTCATTATTCCTCTTGCTAAAATATATAGCAGCTTACTAAGTATATATATATATATATATATATATGTATATATATATATATGTATATATATATATATATATCTTTTTATACATATGCTAATTTTCGTTTAACCTCATGGTATCTCTTCATGGAAAATTTTATTTCCTTAATAAATGTCCACGTATATCATTATCACATTTCTAACACTATTCAATCCACATTGAATTTATAGGTATCACAATACCTTATACTTAACATTCCTTCAAATACATATAACCCCTTTCTTGGGTTTTGAATTTTGTAATCCCATATTTTCTCTATTCTCATTCGAATATCAGACCATATAGGTTTTACTTTAAAATTTTAAATAAATCCTCACTCATTTACGTTTTATTCTTTAACCTTTATTCTAATCATTCAAGATTTTATAAATTCTCAGGTTGTCACATTCACCCATTCTTCTAAGAATTTTGTCCTCGAAATTACAGTCTATTAATCACTGCTCATTCTGTTTATCAAAACTAGGTTATTCATTTAACCTTTACAATTTCTTCCTCTAAAGATTTCTCTTCTATCATCACATTCTACTAGGTATTCTTTACCATCACGAAGAAGGTACACTACCTAGTCGGGTGCATTAGGTTATCAGCCTATCGCACCTTAGCTTTAGGAACGGCTACATGCGTTCTTAGATTGGAATATATCATCAACCAATATATCCCCATTTATTCATCAAAACTAGGTTTTCACTATAACATTTATTCAATCGTATCAGATTCTACCCATAGGTAATGAGTTTACACTATTTCATACCCATCATCACATACTCTCACCCCATCACTCTGAGGAGTAAGAATTTTCATATCATGCTGAGGGGTCATATAGACCATAAACTTCGAGGTTTAGGGGTTTCACTACCTGCTACCTTTTTCAATTACGAAAAAAGTATTCTACCTCTGAAAAGATTAACAGTACTTCACCTCCGTACTTCATACCGTATACACTTTCTAGTAGTTATGTTTACAATCACGAAGAAGGTAAACAACCTAGTAGGGTACATTACGTGATCAACCTATTGCACCTTAATTTTCGGAACGGCCACATGCGTTCTTAGATTGGAATATATCATTAACCGATATATCCCCATTTTTTGGGGTAGTTCACCTCAGTCTTAACATCAGAGTCCGTACCAACACAATTTGGTTCGGGATACATTCTCAAAGAGATACTTGAATCTTCATAAATATTGGTCTAGCTGAATTAATTAGCGTTGAAGTATATCAATAATTCAAACATCAATCGAAACATATATCTGGCCAAATTCAATTGGCACTCAACTTTTCTTTAAAATTTAAAAAATCATTTTATGACGTCATGATACTGCACTGTATTCACAGTTCGTTTGAGGATTTTGTCATTTCATAACTCGTAATACTACATCGTACCATAGTGGGTTGACGATCCTTAGATCACATCCAACACTAGGTAATTCTACATTGATAACTCCATTATTTTTAACATTCTGCATCAGGTTCCATGATGCATTGATGATATATAAAATACATTTTGATATCTCAAATCATTTTTGTCTAGCCGAAATAAATTAGCGTAGACTCTTCTTTAAACAGCTCAAAACCATTGAAAATCATTTTTGATGTTATCATGCCGCCTGCTGATAACAAAAATTCATTTTATTTTGAAATGCACATCAGTTCGAATTTAGCTTGATGTCAAAAATTTGAAGTCTAGCACAGCTAGAAGATTTGGAATACCTATGCTTCCATCATCAACTTCAATTTCTCTAATGATCAATTGCTTAATCATTCTATCTATTCTATCACCATTAGAATTTAATAATTTTTCACTCTTCATCCATCATATTCTATACCCCAGTATAGTTCATCAAACATACCACACGTTATGAGTTCAGGAACTTTCCACAATAATATTAGTTTAGGAACTTATCCTAGTAATACGTAGTTCAAGAACCAATCAGGAACTGTTCGTACGCTTAGGAGTTCAAAAATATACCATACAATTATGAGTTAAGAAACTTACCATAAGTATGAGTTCCAAGAACTCGCACCTATTCTTATATTCTCTACCTATCCGCCATACACATGAGAAAAGAATCACCTTCTCAACATACATACAGCGAATAGCGCGACATCAATATTTAAATGATTATCAACGTAAGAAGCTAAGTGGTTGTCGAACCAAACACCATCCCCCGCCCATACAAGGAATTGGTCAACTCAGCCACTAATCAATACAGGAAGCTAAACGGTTTGTTAGACCAAGGACAACTCCCTGCCCATACAAGGAATTGTTCAACTCAACCACTATATCAATTTAGGAAGCTAAGTGGTTCTAAGACCAAGCATAAATCCCCGCCCATACAAGGAATCATACTACTTAACTGCAAACATGAGTCCTCAATTGAAATCCCACATAACTCTATCTTGCTTATAACTTCTCGCTCTATGCTCGATACAGATTTTTTTTGTGTATTATCATTTATAACTCCTCATGAGTTTATCTCGTACTATCTCATAGTACATTCTCTTCTTTGCTCAATACGAATTTCATTTAATCCGTATTTCATCCTTTTCGACTCTTTCGAGTTTAACTCGTATTATTTCATAGTACCATATTTGTATAGCTCTTTTGCTATAAAGTCTTCAATCAATAGATTGATTATCTGTCCTCCTAGGACCTCATCGGATCACGTTGTGATCTTATCTTACAATCGTGTTATATTACGATTCTTTTCTATCTCATGATTGTTTGGATCCATACTCTTCTCATTTCATTCTTTTAATCATATTACTTTATGATTAACCGAATCTGGTGTCCCCTGATCCTTAAGTTTTTCAAGATTCCTCTTTGAATCTTATTTATCATATTTTTTATCTTAATCATGAATTTTATGAATTCATCTCTTATCACTTAAACTCTATTTGAGTTTATTCATCATCAGCCTTATCATCATTTCTACGGTTATAGCCTAAGGTACTCCTACCTAAGGTTTATAACCTATCAGCTCTGATACCAACCTGTGACGCCCCCAAACCCGGGTCCTCTAACCTCGGATTCGGTTCGTTACGGTACTTCATTCTTCATACACATTCTATCATCTAATGCGGAACATATAAACATATGTTATTTATTTCAGATGATTCTACAACAATTCCCTAGGTTTCTTAACCTTAACTGAATACATACCTTTAATACTCAAAATGTTTTACATAAGATAACTAAATAGTTATTCTTGCATAACAATATTATACTATTGTACTTTGCTCTTGACTGTGTCCTTCTTCCGGCCTTCGTCTTAATCTGAAATTGGTTATCATGATATAGCAAGGGTCAGCAATAAGTTTGCCCAGCAAGTTTAAGTTCAAATGAAGATATATCATGATTGAAAAGAATAGTAGACTGACAAACTTTCAGCAATATGATAATTGTGAAAGAATATAAATCAATTTTTCATAACTGAATGACCGAGTCAATAATGATGAATGACCAACAATGAATATAAACACATTCAACTGAACCCTATGGTAATGAAGGTGATCAGCCTTTCATACCTGATAAACATACGCAACATGCACCAAGTCTTCAAAATGAATTTGAGTTAACAAATTTCAAACATGCTTGATCTAGCTGACACAACTACCATAGATCCATCTCATAAGCAGTTCATAAATGAAAGAACTTTAATCCATTCGCAGTTCAATAAATAGTAGAAAAGGAATTCAATTATACAAAGTGCGATTCACAATAATTCATCAGGATGTGGAATAATCAACAATATTTATCCACCAACATGCTTGAAAAATAATAACTCGAGTTTGAGTTAGGAAACTTGCCTGTTTGACGAGCTACAGCTTACTAGCTTTAATAAACACTTTTTGAATGACCTAACATTGATAATGTAGATCTATCAATTAGTACTGCGTATAATTGTTAATCAATACGCTTACTCGTATTATTATCTAACCAATAATACAATCACAAGGTACATACATCTAATGTACTATCATTAATCTTATAAGATATTCAATTGAGCTTCGGTTAATGATTTAATAATTAATAAAGCTTTTCTTAAGTGATAAACATTTATTAGTTCTTTAAACAATTTATTATAATTGTTTAATTAAGGAGTTTATTTAATTTCCTTCAATTGTTAACTCCATCTTCCTTCGATTACTATTTAATTATTTGTTAAATAGTAATTAACTATTTACCTTTAGTTATTACTTACTAATAACAAATTATAACTCTTCATTATTTAATGTCAATTAAATAATGGACAATTAAATTATTATTTGTCTTTAAATAATAACTAATAACTCTCTCATCCATGAATAAATAATAATTGATTTATTCACTTCATTCTTCTTTAATCATTCCTTATTATTATTAAAAAAATAATTAATTAACATTCATCTTTATTTATTATTTAAATAATAAATAATTAATTCTATAAACTTTTATGTCAAAGTAAGTAAGTAATTACTTCATTATTACTTAACCTTACTTAAATATTCTTTAATCATTATTTAATATTAATTAAATAATAATTAATTAATTAATTAATTGATTAACTCAATTTATTATTTAATCTTAATTAAATAATAAGTAGTTATTTTATTAGCACTAACTCATTTTAATTATTACTTAACATCATTTAAATAATAATTAAATAGTTAATTATATTTTTTTTATGTGTAATTAACTTACTAGTCCATTAATGGCTTTAAAGTTATTTATTATAATAACTTACTTTCATCTCACTCCATAAAGTTACACAAATTTTAGCCCAAAATTTTCAAATTTGGGGTCCTTCACAGAAACGCTTATAGAACGAAGTCTATAACTCGGATTTTGGTTCTGTCAGAGGCATTGGATTTGTATCTTCCCGAACTCCAATTTCCATTTATCAAAAATCAATTCTGTTCTGTTTAGATTTCAGAAATCAGTGTCAAAGTGACTGATTAGCAAGGACATTCATAACAGTTAGTTCATTTTTCAGATTTGGGGTGCTTTACGGAAACGCTCATATCTCGAGATCTACATCTTGGATTTAGGTCCATTTGGTATCGTTAGATTCGTATTTTCCCAAAATAAATTTTCCATATATCAAACACATAATTTGAGTTATTTTGGTTACCGAAAATAGTCCACAAGTGACTGATCAGTAGTATGTTTATCACAGTTGGGTTGTTTGGGATTTAATTCATAACTTGCTCATTTTTAAACATATTTGGGTGATTCCAAAGGGGTCATGCATCTAGCATACCAAGAAAGAAAACTTCAAATATCACTTGTAGATTTCAACATGCACATATTTTAGGATACTAGTTAAATAAAAATTCCTTCAAAAATCCATCTAACTTCCTTTTTCCAAATCTAATCACATGAACTCATATAAATCCACAAGTCTCATTTGTTAAACTCAAAATCTAACACTCTAATCATTATATTAACCATATTCAACATGCATCATAAGAATCTAACATAAAATTACCTAGTGCATGTATGCATGTGCCTTTCTCTACCCATTTTGTACAAATCTCTCTTTTGATCTTACATTCAACTTCAAAAATGTTTTGATCATCATATAAAATATTTGTACATATATAAACGAAGGGTTTTCAAAGATCAAATTTAAGTCTCTTTGTTTCATCAAAATACAACAATAAGAAATCAGAACTTTGAAAATGAAGAGAATCAATACCTAGTTCTTCTTGCTATCCTTCTTATCTTCCCAAAATAGCTTAGATACTTAGCATGCATGAAGATCAAGACCCTCTTCTTCCTCTTGAAGTGGCCGAAATTATGGTCTCTCTATTTTCTTTTTCTTTCTCTAGCTAAGGAACTTGGAAGTATAATGAAATGAAATAAGTTAATGGAGTTGGTATAATTGAAAGTGTAATCATTCTTCCACTAACTCTCTCCCCTAATCATTACTTGTTTGTTTAGTCACTATACACAAGTGTTGGACATGCTAGGAGGGTGACACATGTCTTGGGTGGTAGTTTTAAAAGATTATAACCAAAATTTTGGGCAAGCTTAATAAAGTTATAAATTCTCTCCATTTTACCCCCATAGGGCTGAATTTTTGGGCTCTTCTTCCCCCTTTGGTTTAATTTTTAATTCCTCATTTAGCTTACAAGAAGTCCAATAAGTCCTCTCTTAATTGGGCTAAGAGTTTGTGTGACGCCCCCAAATCCGTGTAACATCGATTATAGGACCTAGTGCTCACGATACAATAAACATCATCATCTATCTATGTAAACTCCAACAATAATAATAATAATATAACTATTACATACTATCAAGTGTTAAACACGAATGTAAAAGAGTTGGAGTTTAAGAATTCTCAATATCATACTAAGGGGTGTAGAATACCCTGAACATTACTTTGTTTCATCGAAAACCATCAGACGGTTTAACAATCAAATAGATTGCAAATGGTCTCTGCAAGTACTCTAGGTGATTAGCCTATCGTACCCTACATTGTGCATAAGTATAAAGTTTAAACTGCATAAGCATAAATGGGACTATATGCCCGACATCTGTTTGCCCGTTTATTCGGGTTGTTCATCTTAGTATTCATACGAGACCGTACAAAAGCAATTTGGATTGGTAAACATTAAATAGCTTCAAAAGATTTGAATTATATCATTTTTCATCAATAATAACTAGCCGAAACCAAAGGCCAGGAAGTATACTTAGAAACAGTTCGTTAAAGGAATAAAAACTTTACAGCATAACAGTTGAATTAATAACTGGATAATCATCAATAACGTTTCGCAAAAAAATTGAAGTTATAGAATTTTACGACAAAGGAACTTGTACGAATAATTAAATAATCACAAGCCCGAAACTTACCCTCGCTGCAATCAAATGAGTAAGGATTGAATAATTTCTCAATGAAAATAGGGTTAAGAAACTTACCTGATACGTCTGCTATCGCTAACGCTAGAAATTAACCTTCACGTAACCTAATCATAAGTGTCACGTTTAAGCAATTAGGTTCTCGAACTCAAATTTGAAAGTAAAGGATTTCTTTTTAATTTTAATATGATTATAAACTAACACGTAATCAAATACATTTTAATTACACAAGCATGTTGGATCTTACAGGTCCAGGGGTTCAATATTAGAATTTGGGAAAAAAAAATTTGAAATTTTTTCGGCCCGACCCGACCCAGCCCGTCGCAGCTGCGCAGGCTTAGGCCTTATGAGCTACGCAGCTGCGCAGCTCTTCAGCCCAGAAATTTTCTTTGCAGTTCGAGCAGCCATCTTAGCGAATTAATTCTGATTAAACCATACATGATATGACCATGAAACTTGGACACAACATACTTCATATAGCATAGTATTTTACAAAAATAACACATCAGAAATCAACATGTTAAGACCATTAACCGACTACCTTGAAAAACGTGCTAGAACAGGTTTTCACACTTAAAAATTTTCTGGAAATTTCCTAAATCTGCAGATTTTTCTTTTGAACATGTTTGCTTCCGATTTTCATATCTCTCTCAATTTAACTCCGTTTCTTATGAAATTTGGTCAGGTTGTACATGATACTACATACTATTTTATAAAATTATTACCTACCATAAACGAGTCACAGAAATCATGATTCCAAGGCTCCGAAAAACCCAAAAATCACAAATTTCACTTTTAAACCAACTTTGACAAAAATCATGATTTTGATTCTAGCATGCAAGGAACTAGTTCCTACTATCCAGATCACATCTAATAACATATATACACATGTTACAATAATCAAACTCACTAACTTTTCATATTTTGATGAATGTAGCATCTTAGTGACATTTTATCAAACATATAGCATACATGGCATCATTCTTTGAATTTCTATGAATTTGCAACATGATTACACCAGAATTTTCATTCTTATCATCCACATAACAGTAATAGGTAATATCATGGCATCACAAAGTCCAAACCAACCGTTTACTATGATTATTCATGCACTTGTCCACTAATTTTTTCAAAAACATAGAAAATGGTTTCATGCTTAACTTTTTGGATGAATTTCTTCTTGTTCTAATCTGCTAGAGCCTCACTCCTTGCTTGTTAACTCCTCTGTAATCTTCAGAATTCGTCCCCCCCTCTCAAGCTCTCATTCTCTCAATTTCTCCTTTTTGCTCTCTTGGGGGAATTTTATCAAAGTGAAGAATGTTTGAGTTGTGTGTATATATATATATATATAGCTTGATAGAGGCTGATATGATCAGCCACTCCATGTTCCTATAACTGTTAGACACACTACATCCACTAATTAACATTAAAAGAGAAGTAGGGGTTTGGAAATGGAAGAGTTGTTTGAGGTTTAAAGGTTTGTAACTCCCTCCTTCTCTAATTCCTATGATACGTATACACTCCTCCCTTGTGTCCCAATATGTTGGTCACATGGGCCCCCTCCAGCTGCTGTAACTTATTAAAATATTATTATTTTAATCATTTAATCAATTAATATATCATTTTAACCATTTTGCCCTCCGTAGCCGAACGTTGCGATACTTATATCGATTCCT
Source organism: Panax stipuleanatus (assembly GCA_020205555.1). Classification (NCBI taxonomy): domain Eukaryota; kingdom Viridiplantae; phylum Streptophyta; class Magnoliopsida; order Apiales; family Araliaceae; genus Panax; species Panax stipuleanatus. The sequence continues at coordinate 37,360,470 of CM035125.1, forward strand.
ACTAAAGTCGACGTTCTGGACGTCATGGGACTATCCATTTCATCAAATTCATCTCCAAAATTCGTGGTTGACTTTTTTCCTAAAAACGTCAACCGGTTGACTTTGACCAAAAAGTCAACCGTGACACATTTTCGTGGTTACAGTCTATCCTGACTAATTTCGACGTTCCGCACTCAAATACAAAGTCCGCGTCTCTAAATTCCGCTCTGAACTCCAACTTGTGTTGTAATGTCATCCCACAAAATTAATAGAATTTAATTATCTATTTAACCAAATTAAATAGTTAAATTAAACTAAACCAACTATTTAAATACATCTCATCACATAACATATAATAAAACACATATACATCTAATGAAAGAAATCACACAAGAGTTTCATAAAAATTCATTTATTAAAAATTGTTAAAGTACATAATAATCTCGGATATTACAGTTTGGGCTTTGATTAATTCACTTTGAGTTTGCAAATTATTTCTATTTTGCTTACTAATTAAAATGAACTTGAGCTTCCACCAACAATTAAATTAGGCCATCATAATACTTGTCTCATACATGATATATTGGGCTAGTTTAATAACTTAATTGCCCTTAATCACTTTATCTACAAGTCCCATGCTTAATTAAACTAATGGGCTTGTTTAAACCATTTATTCTCCTTAGTCAATGAAATAAATTACCATTTGGACTCTTATACATTATTATTAATATAAACACATTCTCATATATTAATAATATCAATTAACTTACATAACCCAATTAGACTTTTTTCCATATAAGTTAACTATTGACTTTGACCAAAAAGTCAAACCCTTAAAAATTTTGTGTTTATTGTCCTTTCTTATTAAACTTGATGTTTCGGACGCAACCGAGCAGTCTGTGCTTCAAAATTCTATCTCTAACTCAAATTTTGAGTTTTAACTTACTCCATTTTTATTGCTAATTATATTATCTAATAACTTTCCACTTATTCCACTTCTTATTTGCCAGTCAAGGCCAACATTCACACTATGTTAATTACTGAAATAGTTTTATCTGGATTCTCATATCCTTAACTTAATTCATCATTCGTCTTGCTAAAATATATAGCACCTTACTAAGTATATATATATATATATATATATATATATATATATATATCTTTTTATACATATGCTAATTTTCGTTTAACCTCATAGTATCTCTTCATAAAATTTTTATTTCCTTAATAAATGTCCACGTATATCATTATCACATTTCTAACACTATTCAATCCACATTGAATTTATAGGTATCACAATACCTTATTCTTAACATTCCTTCAAATACATATAACCCCTTTCTAGGGTTTCGAATTTTGTAACCCCATATTTTCTCTATTCTCATTCGAATATCAGACCATATAGGTTTTACTTTAAATTTTTAAATAAATACTCACTCATTTAGGTTTTATTCTTTAACCTTTATTCTAATCATTCAAGATTTTATAAATTCTCAAGTTGTCACATTCACCCATTCTTCTAAGAATTTTGTCCTCGAAATTACAGTCTATTAATCACTGCTCATTCTGTTTATCAAAACTAGGTTATTCATTTAACCTTTACAATTTCTTCCTCTAAAGATTTCTCTTCTATCATCACATTCTACTAGGTATTCTTTACCATCACGAAGAAGGTACACTACCTAGTCGGGTGCATTAGGTTATCAGCCTATCGCACCTTAGCTTTCGGAACGGTTACATGCGTTCTTAGATTGGAATATATCATCAACCAATATATCCCCATTTATTCATCAAAACTAGGTTTTCACTATAACCTTTATTCAATCATATCAGATTCTACCCATAGGTAATGAGTTTACACTATTTCATACCCATCATCACATACTCTCACCCCATCACTCTGAGGAGTAAGAATTTTCATATCATGCTGAGGGGTCATATAGACCATAAACTTCGAGGTCTAGGGGTTTCACTACCTGCTACCTTTTTCAATTACGAAAAAAGTATTCTACCTCTGAAAAGATTAACAGTACTTCACCTCCGTACTTCATACCGTATACACTTTCTAGTAGTTATGTTTACAATCACGAAGAAGGTAAACAACCTAGTCGGGTACATTACGTGATCAACCTATTGCACCTTAATTTTCGGAACGGCCACATGCGTTCTTAGATTGGAATATATCATTAACCGATATATCCCCATTTTTTGGGGTAGTTCACCTCAGTCTTAACATCAGAGTCCGTACCAACACAATTTGGTTCGGGATACATTCTCAAAGAGATACTTGAATCTTCATAAATATTGGTCTAGCTGAATTAATTAGCGTTGAAGTATATCAATAATTCAAACATCAATCGAAACATATATCTGGCCAAATTCAATTGGCACTCAACTTTTCTTTAAAATTCAGAAAATCATTTTATGACGTCATGATACCGCACTGTATTCACAGTTCGTTTGAGGATTTTGTCATTTCATAACTCGTAATACTACATCGTACCATAGTGGGTTAACGATCCTTAGATCACATCCAACACTAGGTAATTCTACATTGATAACTCCATTATTTTTAACATTCTGCATCAGGTTCCATGATGCATTGATGATATATAAAATACATTTTGATATCTCAAATTATTTTTGTCTAGCCGAAATAAATTAGCGTAGACTCTTCTTTAAACAGCTCAAAACCATTGAAAATCATTTTTGATGTTATCATGCCGCCTGTTGATAACAAAAATTCATTTTACTTCGAAATGCACATCAGTTCGAATTTAGCTTGATGTCAAAAATTTGAAGTCTAGCACAGCTAGAAGATTTGGAATACCTATGCTTCCATCATCAACTTCAATTTCTCTAATGATCAATTGCTTAATCATTCTATCTATTCTATCACCATTAGAATTTAATAATTTTTCACTCTTCATCCGTCACATTCTATACCCCAGTATAGTTCATCAAACATACCACACGTTATGAGTTCAGGAACTTTCCACAATAATATTAGTTTAGGAACTTATCCTAGTAATACGTAGTTCAAGAACCAATAAGGAACTGTTCGTACGCTTAGGGGTTCAAAAATATACCATACGATTATGAGTTAAGAAACTTACCATAAGTATGAGTTCCAAGAACTCGCACCTATTCTTATATTCTCTACCTATCCGTCATACACATGAGAAAAGAATCACCTTCTCAACATACATATAGCGAATAGCGCGACATCAATATTTAAATGATTATCAATGTAAGAAGCTAAGTGGTTGTCGAACCAAACACCATCCCCCGCCCATACAAGGAATTGGTCAACTCAGCCACTAATCAATACAGGAAGCTAAGCGGTTTGTTAGACCAAGGACAACTCCCTGCCCATACAAGGAATTGTTCAACTCAACCACTATATCAATTTAGGAAGCTAAGTGGTTCTAAGACCAAGCATAAATCCCCACCCATACAAGGAATCATACTACTTAACTGCAAACATGAGTCCTCAATTGAAATCCCACATAACTCTATCTTGCTCCTAACTTCTCGCTCTATGCTCGATACAGATTTTTTTTGTGTATTATCATTTATAACTCCTCGTGAGTTTATCTCGTACTATCTCATAGTACATTCTCTTCTTTGCTCAATACGAATTTCATTTAATCCGTATTTCATCCTTTTCGACTCTTTCGAGTTTAACTCGTATTATTTCATAGTACCATATTTGTATAGCTCTTTTGCTTTAAAGTCTTCAATCAATAGATTGATTATCTGTCCTCCTAGGACCTCATCGGATCACGTTGTGATCTTATCTTACAATCGTGTTATATTACGATTTTTTTCTATCTCATGATTGTTTGGATCCATACTCTTCTCATTTCATTCTTTTAATCATATTACTTTATGATTAACCGAATCTGGTGTCCCCTGATCCTTAAGTTTTTCAAGATTCCTCTTTGAATCTTATTTATCATATTTTTTATCTTAATCATGAATTTTATGAATTCATCTCTTATCACTTGAACTCTATTTGAGTTTATTCATCATCAGCCTTATCATCATTTCTACGGTTATAGCCTAAGGTACTCCTACCTAAGGTTTATAACCTATCAGCTCTGATACCAACCTGTGACGCCCCCAAACCCGGGTCCTCTAACCTCAGATTCAGTTCGTTATGGTACTTCATTCTTCATACACATTCTATCATCTAATGCGGAACATATAAATATATGTTATTTATTTCAGATGATTCTACAACAATTCCCTAGGTTTCTTAACCTTAACTGAATACATACCTTTAATACTCAAAAAGTTTTACATAAGATAACTAAATAGTTATTCTTGCATAACAATATTATACTATCGTACTTTACTCTTGACTGTGTCCTTCTTCCGGCCTTCGTCTTCCTCTCCGTATTCCTCTTCCTCTCCATTTTGGTGGAATTTTTCTATTAATAAAATATATATTGATATTAATATTTCATTAACTATTTTAAATAACACATACTAGCACATGTTCATCACATAGTATACTTAACAATTTTTTTTTATTAATATGCTTTTTATAACATATTTTGTTTTACAACCTTACAGTTTCTACTATTTACATATCATCTTCCCCTATTACATATAAAATGAGGAAATTTAAATTTATCCCACAGCTTATACAAAAGTTTGGAGTAATACATTATGCACATATGCATATCATATACACATCATCTACCATACATATTCATAGAATATTTATCCTACTTGTTTCCTACACCTTCCCTTGATCCTAGACAAACTTTCGCTTGGTGACCTACCAACCCACATATAAAACATGCACCTTGTTAGGTTTGTAAGATTCATGAACACAATCAAATTGCATTAAAATAGCGGAAGCATGGTAAATTCGAGTTTTAAAATTTTACAAACCTATACCCGGATCATCATTTATGCACAGTTATTAATTAAACAAAATAGATGAAGATTAGATTCATACCCTCGTAGAAAGTACCTTCCTCAGGTACGAGTTCAACTCCAATTACTTTTCGCATTTAACTTGAATCAACTGGGTTGATTCCTTTCTTTGATTAACGTTAGCCACCTAAGTGTTTTACCTCTAGAGGTGATCCACCAAGAAAGAACAAGAATTCAAGAAGAAGGGTGTTTGGCAAAACCCTAGTTTCTATCTCTATAGAAAAGGTGTACTCTCTAAACTTTTGGAATAAAGTGTGTAATCTTGTTCCATAATAAGACTTTCTTATTTATAGTTGTAGGCAACCCTCCTAAACAATATAGGATTAGGATTTTATATTAATTAATTAAACCCTTTTAATTAATTAGGCTTCCCAATCTTATTAGAAATAATTAATTAAACTCTTTTAATTAATTAGCCTCCAAATCTTATTAGGAATATATATATGAGAGAGTATATTATTAATTAATTCCCAAACATATTTAGGAATTAAATAATAATAATAGTAATAATAATAATAAGACTCCTCCTATTAATTTATATTTAATATTTCCAAATTATTAAATAATAAATATTAAGCTATTTAATTTATTCTATCACCATAGATTAAATTAAATACACTTAACTTATTATTACGATTATGTCATTTACTTCTTACATAAATATTCTTCATTTTATGGTGTGACCCTTTAGGTTCTCCATTTTAAACTAGTTGTGAATAAATGAATTAGAACAATTCTAATCTTATTTAAATAAATAAATTAAATTATTTAATTCATTTATATAAATAACATTTATTCTATAATAAGGATAAGCCTCCTTAGCGATCAACGACTTTTTAGATAATATAGATTTCAACATTAATCATAAAAGAACCTTTGAGTTAATAGTTACCGTATAATTCAATCCTTCCACTATACAATGTCCCAATTAAATATAAGACATGGAATTACTAACAAGTTTTATTTTATTTAATTATATGTATTTCGATCCTAAATGCACAACACCAAATAATGCAAATTAGAAACTCATTTCTAATTTCATTCCATCATGGCCAAGGATTCTTGGGTTGTCATTTATCGAATCACATAGGACATTCTCTTCTTACTAGAAGCACTAGATTCTTTATTGATCATTCATTATCTCCATATATAACTTATTACATCCAAACATACCCTTTGATATACACTAAGGGTCTTAAGGGACATGTTAAAGTATAACTTATCATACACAAGATACTATGATGATCTCAACTCTAAGGATCACTTGTACTACTATCACTTGAGGAATTCCTATTGATAGGCAAGTAAAACTCCATAAGGTATTCCTCAGCGAGCCACGTTCAGTGAACTTATTCTCCACTAAGCACCTACACACTTGCTTTAGTGTCTCCACACAAATGATCATGAGATCGATCATCCTCATCTAATGAGCGAGCAACGTATGCACCAATCTATCCGGATTCACTAATCCCCTTTTTAGTAATCCAACGATTTGGAACTATTTTAGTTTTAAGCTATCTAAGAATTTAGATCTCATTAGCATGTGTAGACACTAAAAATTTTGCATTCCTGTTACTAACCCTGCAGGAGGACAAAATCATCTTTTACCTTCCAGAGGCAACCCTAAAAGTCCAAATTATCAAGTAAACCCCCGACGACAACACCGGGATGTCAAGTCAAACTCCGGCGATAACCCCGGGAGATAAGCCACCCCGGCGACAACACCGGGATGTCAAGTAAAACCCCGGTGACAACCCCAAGAGATACAGCCACCCCAGCGATAACACCAAGATGTCAAGTCAAACCCCAGTGACAACCCCGGGGGATACAACTACCCTGGTGACAACACTGGGATGTCAAGTCAAACCCCGACGACAACCCGGGATATCAAGAAGCCCCGGCAACAACCCTGGGAGACCAAATCAACCTTCTGAGAAAACCCCAAAGCATCAAATCATCCCCGGAGACAATCTTAGGAGACCAAGTCAACCTCAGAGATAACCTTGATAAAGAACAGAGTCGGTTGGGATTAAACCTCGAAGACAATCCCGAGAAAACAGTCGAAAACCATGTTAATACTAGAGACAACCTCTGGAAGGGCAAAATGGTTATTTTATCGACTTGACATCAAATCAGGTCAAAATCAAGGAAAATTGATGCAACGAGGGTCAAAAAGAACCATAACATTAATCCCGAGTGAAAACAGCACAAGACAGCTTAACGGATGGACTACGAAAATTTGAAGATCTGGTCATGGACCCATCTTCCAAGATTTAGAAAAGGTCAAATCCCATATCATTGTGTAGCTCTCGAAAAGGGCTTTTCGGAAAGGTATAGCACGCCTCAAACGGACTCCCGGATTGAAAGTTATGAAGGTTTAAACATACAACGCGTTAGTTAGGGTGCACGTACTTTGAGATAACAGGACCTGATGGAGTGGGGCCAACTCGGGGAGCCGCAGGTAGACTTGCGGCTATCGCGAGTGGATCTGCTATCATTTGGTCTATAAACAAGACCCCCCACAATTGCAAAAGAGAAGAAAAATAGAAAAAAGCAGAGAAACTCTGTCCATTTTGACCCTTAGCCCTACCTATAGTGCTCCAAACATTGATTTTATTCTTCTAATACGTTTTCATACGTATATTCTAAAACATAGCAAGTTTTAACCAGTGGGAACGGAGATTTGAAGCCCTCCGAGAGGCAAAATACCCACGGAGCTGTCCATTTTAATTTTTTTTTACGATCAGAAGTTGTTTACTTCTTTATCATACATATGTGAACGTACATATGAAGTTTTAGCTTCTGGTTTGGCCCGAATCTAAAATCTATGGCCTTATTAGCTTGCTTTTTAGTATATATAAGTATATATATATATATAAGTTTTTCTTTACTTGCACAGCCTGAATTATAAATTCGGAGCTTTTTACCGATTATATATATATATATATATATATACTAATTTGTTTTACCTGGATTGTTAATTCGTGGCCATTTCAACTTTATTATATATATAACTAACTATATATATACTAACATTCAATTTTGTCAAGCCCAGGATTGCAATTCCGTGGCATTTCCCGTTTTTATATATATATTTATTTATTCTGACTTCGTTAGCCTGGATTACTAATTTGTGACTTTTTATTGCTTATATATATATATACTAACTCTTTTGGCCTGGATTGGAAATCCAAGGCCTTTTCAACTTTAATATATATATACTAACTGTATATATTAACATTTCATTCAGTTTGGCTTGGATTGTAAATCCGTGGCCTTTTATATATATATATATATATATATATATATATATATATATATATTTATACTTCTCAGTCGGGCCTGGATTAGAAATTCGTGGGCCTTTACAGCTTATATATATATATATATATTCTTTATTCAATGTGATTAAATATTTGCTTTAAATATTCTTTTGATATAAAGCTATGCTAATGTAAATTTTGTGGATTAGATTCATCTAAATCTAGCCAGTTCTAACTTTCAAACGGTTCAAAAATCGTTCAAATCGGAACCGAGGAGCTAGAATGGCTAAGATTTATTTAAATCTATCTTTCTTTCTAGTTTTGTAAATATTCAAGCGACTACGCGACCCTAGATCAATATCTAGTGGGAGCGGGAAGCTTCGGCTATGCGCATGCAAGGATTTAACTGATGAATCTTTTATTTTCCAACGTCTAGAGTATAATTTGTAATATATGTCAATATCTTTGCTGTGCAGGCTTTTGATAATATTTTGGCAGCCTAGGAATCATGGATTAGTGATCAACCACACGGATCTAAATCTGATTCCCATGATAGACAACTCCGTATTGTAAATACATCTTGTCAGTTTTTCTATAAATTTAAATCCTATGGACCTTAAAACGGTTATTCGAAGTTAAGGTCTCAACATAGTACACTATGGTTTGTCGTGCTAGGATCACTTTGATGGCTTCCATACCCATAAGAAGACCAACACTTGTATGTACATTATGTGGTTGATAAGTGGTTTTATGACCACTTATTCAGAGAGTAACCAGCTTGTTTCGTTGCTTAAACTCGAGTATTCATGTGCTTTTAATATGTTTTTCCTTTGTTTTGTATTATTCATGTTTAGGAACTCTCCGAGTGCAAATTGAGCGTTAAAGGACCAAAGATGGCCTAAATGGGGCAAGGCACAGAAAGTGGCTTAAATCATAAGGAAAGCATGATGATGGCATGGAATGAAGAGGCAAATGAACGACGCTACGAGGCTAAAGGTCCACAAGAAAGCAAGCATGAAGCAACCATCCTTGAGACAATAGTAAAAAGTCAGGAATCCAAGTTTCAGGTGCCGCGCAGCAGCGCCGGGTCCAAGCACAATAGCCGCACACCCGCGCCGATCTCCAGACCAGAAGCCTCAGCTTCAGCAGCGGCGCGGCCGCGCCAGGAAGAAGGCCAAAGCGCGCGCGGCCGCTCCAGTCCTAATTTCAGCCAGACTTTGACTTTCACTTGGATTGAATGGGAGAGGCAGAGATATAAGGGCGGTTAGCCCCATTTGATCGAGGCATCTCCACTAGGGAGTTCAAGCCCTACTTTTCTATTCCTTACTCTTTTCATTTCTTGTTTAATATAGATTAGGAGTATATTAAGGTTAGATTAGTTTAGTTAGTTTGATTCTAGGGTTTAGTTAATGTTGAAGATTGAAGCAAGTGATATCATCAAGATCCAAGCTTGGAGAAAAACACAAGATTTGCATTTTTTATCCTTGAACTCTCCTTGTATTCATTTGTATTCGGATGATGTTTATCAATCTTGTGGATAATATATTTGGGTTATCTATGACTTAAACCATATTTTGAGGTTTCAATGGAACCTAATGAGTAGTTGATGTTGATTTACCTTCCATGTGGTTTTTATTTGATTGTTATGTGATTGTCTACTGCGATATATGCTTTCATTGCTTAATTAAGTCATGACCAATTACTGTGATAACCTATGTGAGATTGAAAGACGAAGAGTAGGTTTAGATCTAATCGTGGTAGCGGGCGATTGTATGTTCACATGACATTGAACGTATGATTTATGCTTAGGATAGACATATACCGAAGCGCCGCTCGTAGTCAATAGAGAACTTGGCCTTAAACCCTATTTATTTGTAAACACCATAGACATATAGGGGTTTTAATAATGTGGGTGTTCACGTGCGTTCTATCATCTGTGGATTTCATGTGATATAGAGTAGGTGCATCGAAAGATGGCCTTCTCTCACCTTCGTGTTCTCGGCTAACAACTGTAATGATTGATTTGACCTAATTGGGAGTTTATTGACTTAGACGAATCATTAGGAGAAATTGAAATCTCTTATCTTCATTATCTAATTTCACTATAGGATTAATTAGTTTAAGTTTAATTCCTTATCTAGTTAATTTAGTTTTAATAATTAAAATAATTTATCGCCCGTTTAAATAAGACTGAAATGATTATGTGCTAGTGCTTTGGCGACCCTTTATCATTTAATTCTCCGTGGGAACGATCTTTACTCACTCTTTATTACTTAATGGCTGCGTATACTTGCGCGTTAATTGTCGTTATATTAATCGACCAACAGTGGTCGAGGATACTTCGCATCCCGATAATAAATAATCAATAAGTAAGCCGAATGCAGAATAAAATAAAAAATGGAAGTATCAAAAGGCTTCAATTCCTATACGAGCGAAAAGGTTTGAAAACCATCTTTCAAAACGTCATTTTCATATCTTTGTCTAAAATGGCCTTTTCAAACAAATCAAACCCTTAGTATATAGGTCCAACGAATCACGGCACTACTTTAAAATTAAACACGTAGGCTTAATTACTTTAAGCACACACACACACACACACATTGCAAATAAAAAGTGAAAAATTAAAAAGATGCGTTAACCGTATTTCACGGAAGTTGGGGGGGGTGCCTAACACCTTCCCCCCGCTTAACCATGCTCCCGAACTTTATGAATCTCGGTTTCCAAGGTTAAGTTTTGACAGCGTCCAAAAATTGGGCATACTTGCAAAAATCAAACAAAACTCGGTTGAGTTGGTACAACCATTTCAAATATACCAACTTGCGACTCTGTAAAACATTCAAATCGTCGACATAATACGTGTTGGACTTTTCCTAAAAATCTCACCCTTCATAAAATAGATAAGATAATAAGGGTAGAAAATAACAAAATTTAGGGAAAGGAAGATATGTCCAAAGATTTTTCCCGACGTCGACAGGTGGCGACTCTGCTACGGACAGTAGAGGGCTTAAGCCGCACTTTAAATCTTATCAAAATTTCCCTTTTATATCTGCGTCTGTGTGGATGCTGTGTTTACATTGAATGGATGTAAATAAATGTTTTATTGCTTTATATTAGTGCTTCGCACAATGTCATCATTTCATACGGTGAGACACTATGACGCCCCAAAATCTCTACATTTCCTGTAGCAGATTCGGTGCTCACGAAAACATTCTATAAGACAATAACTTCTATAAATCTAAAATTCACAGTATCTCAATCCGTTAAAGTTCTCATCAAAATAATTTTCGTGTCTGGATACCCTCACTTGGATGTATAGATTTATAATCTTACAGATATTTTCCCTGCATATCAATAATTCCTATCTATCTGACATTCACAGTACAAATGATAAGATTGCTCTTGGAAGTGAGGAGCGACCTCACTTCTTACAGAACTCCCAAGATCATTCAATACCCTCATTCAGATGTATAGTTCATATAGATATTGTACTTGATATTATTTAACATGAACAAAGTAACATCATGCAACTAATAACTTAATCTAATACTAATATTTGTCTACACATCATTTAATTATTACATCAACGTTATGCTGAATTACACCCTTTGTATTATAATAAACATTCGTTCTTAATCACAGACTTCTACCCACAAGTATTATTTCCTGAATTTTTCGAAATATTCAACGCAGCTGCAAAGAAAAAGAATATTTGCAAGGATGAGCTTTAAAATGCTCAGCAAATTTTAAACAATTACAGTTTATACTCACACAATATCTGAAATTAAGTAACGTAAAGTTCATAGTATTTTTCACATATATATACTGAGGTTTGATCTGGCAAACCCCACATATTACGAGCGTCTGTCAGTCATGTAAACTTAACAACCCGGGTTGATTTGGCCAACCACACCATCTAGGAGTATGCATATCATCTTATACAACCACCCAGTCAGTGTAAAACTACCGGTCATTAATAACCACCCGGTCAATGTAAACATGCCGGTCATTGATAGTATCAGTATATATATTTGTACCAGACAATATTAATTTCACCACAGTCTATGCTTCGATATCAAATCAAAATAATTTACGCAAGTAACAGTTCATATGTATTGGTTATGCTTGAACAATAAGTCATAATCTTCTTTAAAGCAAAGATTCCACGAATAATGGTTATAACAATTTCATATATCAAATTACAGGACTTACATTTAATATTAAAATTAAATCAAGTTAGAAAAACTTGCCTTTTTATCATGATCCGCTACTTAGGTTATTTGAAAGTATATTCACCAGCTATGTATATTATAACAGTCATTAGAAATAATAGTAATTAATTTCTAATTAAAATACTAGTGTCTGGGTTGATCTTGGAGTCCGTTTGGTATTTTACAGCTTTATGGAATAGTTATCGAATTATTTTTTCAATAATTTTATTGAAAAATTTTTAATATCTTATTTACATGCTTTAGATATTATTTATTACAATTTCCCAATGCTCAACATAATTTTTAAATGATTTAATATCATTTAAAATAATTTTTAAGTTAATAATATTATTTTTAAATATTTAATTAACCCTTTAAAATAATTTTTTAATTCATCCATATTATGTTTAAATAATTTATTTTATTTAATAATGATTTTTAAATCATTATTATCATTTTTAAATAAATTATTATTATTTAAAATGATTTTTAAATCATTAATCTTACTTTTAAGTAATTTATTATTAATTACTCTTATTATTATTAATATTTAAATATATTAAATATTAATAAAATTTTATGTCAAAATATTGAAAATTATTTATTATAATTAAAAATGTTTTTTTAGAATTTTTATATTTTTTAATATTTATTTATATCTATTTCTATTTATTTTAATTATTTTAATTAAAAAAATTATTTTCAAATATTGCCTGTCGCTAAAGACCTTTAGCGACAGAAGTGTGGCTATAAGTGTTCTTGGCTCAGCCAAGAACACGTTGGTCAACGGCGAGGGGCTCTGTTTGATTCCATTTTTCTGGCAATTAACCTAGTTTCTAGGTAATCTAATCTGATGAAGTTGTAGTACTGATGTAGTAGTACACGTCCATGGTTAATTCACTACTTAAAAATATCTCTATAAGTTTACACAATTGGTCAAATCAACTACCCTGAAGCTGTTCTTCCTTTCTGGGCTGCCCAGAAAGGTTCAGTCAACGCCGGTCAACGACCTTTAGGGTCTTATAACTTGCCGGCCGGTTAATATTTTGGTGTTCTAGTCATCGGGCTCTATAGACCAACTACAAGGGTACATGGTTTGAGCAGTCACAGAGTCTATCTCTCAACAGGTAACAAGATCCAAGCTCTTAAACAACCTGTCAGACCGTTGCTTGAAATTTCTGGGTTACCCAAAAATCGAACCTGGACGGTCAACGAGTTTTGACCGTTTCTATTTTTCGGCCAGTGACTTTTTAGGGCTTGACAGTGCTCTAGTTATGTAGTACTCATGTCAAGGTACAATCACATTAACATCCAACACCCAACCAGACTGACAGGAAAAAGATCTATGCGGTCAAACCACCTATCAGATCGTGTTCTTAAGCTTTCTAGGTTACCCAGAAAGCAACCGGTCATGCTCGGTCAACGACCTTTGACGGCTTATAACTCTTAATGCTATGTTCCGATTGTCAGTCTATCACTTCTAGTCCATTAATAACATTACATACTACAACTACCAACTTTAAACACACCTATACAACAAACAGTTAACGAGATAAGAGAGCTGACATTTGTTGTCAGACCCTGTTTTGACACTTCGGCAGTTTTGCTTAAAACTCAATTTTGATGCTTTTAAATGTTATGGATTCGTGTTTTAGCAACCCAGATCACTAACTAACTTACTAATGAACATATTTAAACAATAATAACAACAATTAAAACTTCAAAATTCAAAATTTTAACTAGGGTTAGGTTTTTAACCTTTTTGAGTACTTTTTGCTTTCTTCCTTTTTCTGATTCCGGTTCTAGCTTGCTGGGGGTTGTTTATGAGTCAGTTGGGGGTATACATTAAGTGTATTAAACGTGGCCTTATGTTCTTAGGTGCTAGCCTTATGTGATAAGTTCAAGTAGGGTAAAAACCTAATTCCTCTTTTATTTTGACAAGTAAACCTATAGCATTAATTTAATAGGTTGTGTTGTCAAACTCTTGTGGTAAAAATCAGATAAGGACAAATCTTTTACTTACCAAGTAAAAGATTTGTGCTTATCTCATTTATAACAAAACAAAATAAGGGCATTTTAGTTATTTTACATGTACTAAGGGTATTTTGGTAATTTTTCACTTAAATACAAGGGTAATTTAGTCATTTCCTATACTCTTTAGATAGTTTATAAACAATAATGAACAATTAGGGTTTATCAGTTTAGAATTAGGGTTTTTAATTAGGATTAGGGTTTTATGATTAGGGTTAGGGTTTCCTAATCCCTAATTAGGGTTTCCATACAATCTTTTCCAATTAACTATTTAATACATCATATTAAATTAATATATGTATATGTTAATCATAATATATAACTTTATCAATATATTATACTAGAATTCCCATTTATTATAACATTTAGGGTTAGAATTCCTTATTTAAATAAAATTATAAATTGGGTTTACCTATAAAACTTTCCATATATCTGTACATAGTTATATCTTATGTGTTGATATATAATTATATATATTTATATATATTCCAATGATAATGTTAACTACACGTCACACAAGATATTAATCATAGTTATATTAACTGTTTATATTAATATTCTTATTTAAATTTTGGAATATTACAGACACGATGTATGTGAATGTATGCTGTGTGATTCCTCCACCAGTAGGCAAACCCGTCGGTGATTGATTGCTGGACTCAAAGGAGACTAATCCTGCGAGACTCGGGAAAGACGCCACTCAGATCTGCTCCAATTGAAAGAATGGATTAATTTTCCATCTAGTAGATTGCGATGATCTAGGGACCTTCATGCCGAAAAGCCGCGAGAGTAGCCTAACATAGGTCAACCTTCGATTATCCAAATCCGAAGGGAAGCCTCTTCATGCCTTCCTCTTTCAAATTCAATGTAAATTTCAAATTCAATATAAATTTCATTGTAAATCATGTCATACTATCCTGTCATCAAAACAACTAACCTTTGTTTTACAGGAAAAGATTAAAAACTTCAAAAATAACTCATTGCATAGCATGCACCATGTTGATATATACATCAAAACTAACACACCTACATTTATTGTAGGAAAAAATTGGTCACATTACCAAATCAAAATCTAAGAAGGCAATAAGCCCGTCTTCAATCATGGCTTCAAGTGCTCAACCTAAATCCACGCCGGTTTCTCAGGAAAAATATGAAGGATTAAAGAACCAGATAGCAGAATTGGCTATTTTTCTCAAAGATCAAAGTAAAAGTCTTCAGGGTAAAAAAACACCTGGCCAAACTGAAAAATCCACACCCGGTAGCAGTCAGGATACTAGCAAGAAAGAAACTTAGACCCCTGAGCTTCAGAACCAAGACCTGGCCAACAAAACCCCTGAAATCATCAACCTCAACAAAGAGCAGGAAACTGGTGATATTAAGAAGAAGGTTCAACAAATGGAAGAAATAATCTGGTCCTTCAAAGGGATTGGGACATTTGGAAGCGTAAATTACTCAGATTTATGTATATTCCAAGGGGCTCGATATCCAAACAAGTTTCAGGTCCCTGATTTTGAAAAATATGATGGATTGGGAGATCCTTACACCCATTTGAAGGTATTCATTGGAGAACTCCAATCCTATGTAGAGGACGAGAAGCTCAGAATGTAATTATTCCAAAAGAGTTTGACCAGAGAGGCTTGAGCCTGGTATGCCAGACTGGACAATTCTAAAATTCACAGCTGGGAAGAGCTAGCGTATGCCTTCCTAAATCAATACAGCTTCTAGTCTCAGATGGCTCCAGACAGATATCAAATCACCAAAGTTAAGAATTAAAACACTGAGTCATTCAGAGAATATGCCCAACAATGGAGACGGATGGCGGCACAAGTCACTCCGCCTATGACAGAGACGGAAACAGTCCTAATTTTTATAGACATTCAAGAAGCTCCATATTACGAGAGGGTCCTAGCAGGTATAGAAAAACCATTCTCGAAGATGATCAAACATGGAGAAATGGCCAAAATGGGTCTATAGTCTGGGAAGATCAAGGACCCGACAGCTTTGGAGGCAGTGGCTGAGCATATTCAATCTGGAAGCTATGGCAGTAATCCTAGGAGAATACACAAGACAAAGGAAGAGGAGGTGTCCTTGGTACTTTAGGGACATAATCAAAAAGGCAATCCCAGCTTGCCCATTCAAAGGAGAAATTATTCCCCTTTTCAAGCTCCCGCACAATCTTCTAATCCTCCCTTTCAGAAAGCTGGAGAGGTCAGACGTCGAAGAACGTTCACACCCTTGGAGGATTCACTAGAAAAAGTGTTAAAACTGCTGACAGCACAAAAGATTATCGTTCAACTCCTTCCGCCGGTCAGTTCAAATGGATGAAATTTTGAGCCGCGTAAGAAGTGTGGGTACCATTTTGGAGCATTAGGTCATGACACACAGGATTGTTGGTCTCTCAAGCATAAAATCCAAGACTTGATAGATAACGGAGAGATTGTGGTAACAAAACAAGAGCAACCACATGTGCAAGATAATCCTCTACCTCAACACAATGAGGAGAGTGTCAATATGATTAGCACTAGAAAAGGAGAAAGATCCAAGTATCTCCAGTATGTTGGAGAGTCAACCCAAGCAAGCACTAATAGCCCAGACAATTGGCAGTTCTCAGAAAGGAAGTTCCTTTGACTCCCCCAAATTCAGACCTCTCATATCTCGAATTTGGTTCATCGCGTACTACATTCGAATAACACAGTAACATCTCATGCAATGGAAATAACAGAATAAATTACATTTATCTAATATAATTATTCGGGTCGCATAGTCTCGTAACTTAAACATCTCTTATATAGCTTAAACATACTTAAACATAGCTAATACATAATAAAAATTAAGTCTTATTGCATCATTATAATATTTGCAACTAAGTACAAAGCTACTCCGTAGCCTTGCCCTTGCCCTTATCAGTGCCCAACGGTCCGCCCTGCTATGCCTTAACTGAAATGTTTTTAGGGAAAGCAAGATTGAGCAACAAGTTTGCTCATCAAGTAATATAGCAATAAGGGGTATCAATATAGTTTTCAATTCCCAAGGGTACAACAATAGGTGATAGTTGAAGAAGAACAAGAAGTATCAACAATTCTCAATAACAGTCGCTAAGGACAGAAAGATATCAATAAGATTCAACGCTTAATCATTTCGAGATTTCAAGATAATGAATACTGAGCAGTCACTAAGGACTATGAACTTCTAATAGAATTAATAGTAATATGCTGATAATTTAATAAAACAAGTACAACAGGTGATCAGCCTAAAGTACACTACGTCATGCATAACATTTAATCATACTCAAGTGCGCACGTCGGTCTCCCGATAATATATAGTTTCCCCTTCAAGAAGGGTTGTTCATCTCAGTCAATATAAGATTCCGCACCAATCAATTGGTTTGGATAGCTTTCAAATTTATGATATAGGTCTAGCCGAATCAAGTGGCTTAGACCGCTCTTTCAATGTGTATACGAACAATTTATTAGTTCAATACTCGCAACATAGTTCAAAGAATATAAACAGACTTTAAATTAAGTTATGAAGCATTAATTCATAAGACAAGATTCATGCTATTAATTGTTTACTCGTACGATCGATAATAGTACAAGCTCAATAGAGTAGGTGCATAGGTTAGGATGCTTGCAGAATATTCAAAGTTAAATAAAGTTAGGAAATCTGCTTGATAAAAGTAGGGTTAAGAACTTTCCTGAGTTGTTGATTAAATCCAACCTTGACTTCTTATCCCTTTCGATTAACCTATTATTATCGTAACGGTTAATCTCTATCAATATATAAACATATAACCCTAATTCAGTCTAACACACTAGCCTTAGGTATTTAAGACTCCTCAAAACAATTCTATATTGTTTCTTTAATCATTACTTCCAACCACTAGCTTTAGGACAACTAAGACTTCACAAAATAATTTATTTTATAGATTGTTTCTCTCATTAACATCCCTTTACTCTAAGATAATCTTTTATTATCTTAATTGTTCGTTTAAGGCTTCATACCTTATAAAGTATTCATACTTCATTAGAACTATTTTGATTTCATAATTAGAAGTATCTCTTTCTAATTACTTAGGTTTTATTAGTCCACAATTAAATAATCTTCAAAGGTATTTAATTGTTTATTAATAACACTTATAATTAAAGTAATTATTAACTTTAATTGTTTGTAATTATAATGTTTATCATTGTCACTTAAATTGTTCATACTTTAGTATATTCACAATTAGAAATAGTCTTTACTATTAGTCTAACTCTTATTGTTTTACAATTAAGTATTACCTTAATTGTTTATTCGCTTTACAATTAAAATCTTATTTAGTTTTAATTATTTATATATTAAGAATATAAGATTAATCATCATTTATTGAATTACAATTAAAATTATTTTAATTATTTAATATTCTTTAAGTTAAATAAGTGTTCAAACTTTAAAGTCCAATTAGTATTTAATTAACTCATAATTAAATTACTTTAATTGTTTAATTATCTTTAATTAATAACATTTATAATATTAATTAAGTATTATTATTATTTTATTTTAGAAAAATTTTAATTTTTGAATCCGGGTTGACCCGACCCGACCCGACCCGGTCCACCAAGACCCGACCTAGTTTGACCCGGATCCGGGTCAACTGTGAAAGGTGTCCGGCGCGGGGCGCGCTTGGCCAAGCTTGCAGGCGGCGCAGGGCGCGCTACCCCTGCAGTGTCTCTGGCATTAGCCTGGCATGGGGCGCGCTGTGACTTGCTCTAGGGCTGCGCGGTGCGCACCGGCCTGATAGATTGTCTAGGCTCTGAGGTTTTTCAGCATTTTGGTTTCTTACCTCTTAATTCAATCTTTCACAACTTGTTCATTTTATAACCAAATGAGTTGAAACTACTTTCAATATCTCAAAAACTTGTATATCTACAATATATGATTTCTTGCACAATTTTGAAAAGGCTTATTTAATTACATTTAGTGCTTTTCCATTCTAGGGCTAGCATATCGACAAGTTTTGCAGAAAGTTCCGCTACGGGTTTGTTTTCAGTCCGATTACCATGATTCCACTTTGGTTATGTCCGTATTTCATAGAGATTCAACATAATATTATTGAATCATATGCAAAGCTTATACATTTTATGACTCTCAACAACATATCTCAAGGTTACTAGTGTTTTAACTAGGTTTTAAGCTAAACATGCATTTCTATCCATACTAGCATACAGTAATTCAACTTGACAAGTGAAATAAGGACTTAGTTATTGGCATACTTCTTGATGGCTCTCTTTCTCTTATCTAGAAATCTTAAGTAGGCCTCCACTTTGTTTCCTTATCTAGTGCTCCCACCAACAAGCAAGAGCTCCTCTAGTTTTCTCCTTTTTCCTCTCAACGCTCTCTAGCTCTCTATATCTATTACTTAGCAAATGATCTAGCAAACTCCCAACACTAAAACAAGGTCTCTATTTATAGCCAAACTATTACCCTCCTATGGGTATTACACAAAGGGTAAGGAAGAGTTGGTGGCTAACTCCACCAACTAACACTATTCAAGGTACACCTAGCCATTGGGCTATTTCATCATTGCCCTCACATGGCTAACTTGCAAGCTTATTTAGTCCACATTTTCAGCATTCTTAGGGTCCAAGAGGGGGTTTGGTTGGGAGGGGGTGCACCACACCATGTCACAGTTTATTTTTCCACTTGCACAACATAGTTAGCATGCTTGACCCTACATACTTCTATATATATAAATACCTCTATCATAAAATTATATACATATATATCTACTTGTATATGTGTACATAATCCTATCATCATATATCGCACATTGGGTCACATCAAATTAAATCAATTAGGCTAAGCACACTAAAGCACATGGACTCTATTATTTAATGTAGCACATAAATTGATTGGGCCACATCTCTTAATTCTTATAACATGTCACATTAATGTTGTTGTGCTTGGATATATCCTAAGTCCAATACATTATTAATTCAATGACCCAACTAGTCCAATTAGGAAATTAACTATGACACAAAAGGCTTATCACTTAAGCTTAATTAAGCTTATCATTATCATCATCATACTTCTTTATCATTTCATACTTGATTAAATTATTAATCACATGACATATATATATATATATATATATATATATATATTCATATGCACACAAATAATTGCAATAACCTTTATTTAAATTCTAAAATTATTTATAAAATTCTTGGGTATTACAGTTCCTGATAGAACAGGAAATCAAGTCTATCAAGGACCAGGTTGGACAACTGGCAGAACTAGTGGATTATCAACATCAGATAACGAGACAATTGATAAATCAAACCAACCAACAAGAAGCCAATCCTCCTACTTTTGAAAGTAGTCCCATCGCCATGAGGGATCATTATCGATTTCATAAGCGTGAATCATGGGCTTAAAAGGTTGCCATGGAGGAAAAGTTCCAAGCCAACATGGAATTCGCCTTTAAGAGGAATTTCACTAATTTGAACCAGCCAATGAAAGAAATCCTACAAATGTTAATCAATGAGGGGATGGTCACAGATTTATTACCCCAGGTGGACCCTCGATCCAAGAAATTCAAACCGTATAGGATCTGTCAATATCATTCCAACACGCCTGGTCATGACGCAGAAGATTGTTGGGGACATCGTCACTTGATTCAAAATCTGATTGAAAGCAGTGAGCTGATGAAGGCAAACCAAGATTATGGCTATCTCGATGAGGAAGAAGTCTTTCTGCCAAGGCCATTGAATTTGAATGAAGTAGTGGTTGTCATTTTATGTGAGAAGGATATAGCCATAACACCCCTGACACTGCAGGGAAAAGAGGTCCAGGAAGGAAAGAATCATGTGAAAGTGGCTGCGCCTGAATCTCTAATATTGCCATTCAGACCGCAATATCCTATGGCCAGCTTGAAGAAAGTCCCATGGAACTATGGGAAAGATGGAGCAACATCAAACCACGTTGCTATTGTATCAAGAGAAAACCCGATGTACCTGCTGCAGCAAGTAATCAACTTCGTCAGTAAAGCTAAGGGAGGAGTGTCTGACGAGAAAATTAAAGAATTCCTCAACAAAATGAGGCATAATGAGATCAAAGTGGTGCAAAGCTTGAAGGAAGCACCCAAATAGATATCCACTCTGGATCTAGTCCTATCTTCGGAGGATCATCGCAAAATTCTAGTGAAAGTACTGGTAGAAGCACATTTGCCAAAGACGTTAGATACTAAAAAATTCCATCAAGTGATAGAGCACATTTTCAATAGTAATGTGATATCTTTCACTGACGATGATAAACTCGTACAAGGGATGGGTCATTGCAAGTCACTACATATAGCAGTGATGTCCTTAGGATATGTGATCGGAGGTGTGCTGATAGATGGAGGATCATCCCTAAACATCTTCCCCTACGACACCTTGGAGAGAATGAAGATCAATCCAAACCGAATCCGAACTATTCATGTAGTCATTCGGGCTTTTGATGGATCTCACCGGGAGGCTGTGGGAGAGATCAAGCTTCCACTGGAGATTGGTCCCCATACTTTCTACATATCCTTTCAAGTATTAAACATAACCACTAGATATAATTTTTTGTTGGGAAGACCGTGGATCCATATGGCAGGAGCAGTTTCGTGAATCATAAGTATATCAAAGGTAAGGGGATTACAGATCAATTGGCCGAAGCACCGTTAGGGTATTTTGAACCCTTGGAAACTTATTTCCCGGATGATGGGATCATGACAATTCAACATATCCCTTAAGAAAATACAGTCCTGTATTGGAAAATATATTTTGATGGAGTCGTGAACATGAAAGGTGCCGGAGCTGGGGCAGTCCTTGTCTCTGTTACAGGAGAATAGTATCCTATAGCCATCAAGCTGCAATTTGTCAACACCAACTACACAGCTGAGTATGAGGGGTGTATAATGGGGTTGAAACTAGCCCAATCCATGGGTATCAAACGTTTACTAGTTTTTGGGGATTCTGAGTTGGTTATCAAACAAACCACTGGGTATATTATACCAAAGAATTGTATTTGTCGCCGTATCATTGGCAAGTTATCAAGATATACATGGAGTTTGAAGAAATAACCTTCATCCACATCCCTCGAGGTAAGAATGACTTTGCTGATGCTTTTGCAATGTTGGCTTCCTTAATCCACATATCTGATACGACGAGAATTCCTGACATCAAATTTGCAAGCCAAAAGGCCCCGACATATGGGAATTACATTGGTGAAATATCAGATGAAATACCTCCTGTCAAATAGCCTTGGTACAAGGATATAAAAGAATATCTGCGAGATGGATCTACACCAGCCGGGGAAAGTCAAGCTAAAAGAAAGCGGATTTGTAAGATGGCTATAATGTTCTATCTGAGTGGAGACGCACTCTATAAAAGAGAAGTTGTAATCGGCCTTTTAACATGTCTGGATAAAGATCAAGCATAGAGACTGATGGATGAAATCCACGGTAGAGTCTGCGGTCCACACATGAGTGGTCATTTACTGGCCAAGAAGATATTGAGAATAGGGCATTACTGGATCTCTCTCAAAGCTGACTGTGATGATCATGTCAGAAGATGCTACAAATGCCAAGTCCATGGGAATGCCATCCACACTCCTCCAAATGAACTGCATAACATGAGTTCGCCATGGCCCTTTTCTATGTGGGGAATGGATGTTATTGGGCCAATAGAACCCAAAGCCAGCAATGGTCATCGATTCATCTTCACCATGATCGATTACTTCACCAAATGGGTGGAGGCTGCCTCTTTTCCCAAAGTCACCAAAGAGGTAATCATTGGTTTCATCATAAATAATGTCATCTGTCGATATAGACAACCGGAGGTGATCATATCAGACAATGCCAAGAATCTAAACAACCAGATAATGAGAGAATTAGGTAGTAAGTTTCATATCAAGCATCTCAATTTTGTCATCTATCGTCCCAATATGAATGGTATTGTCAAAGCGGCCAACAAAAATATCAAGAATATCATGCAGAAAATGTTCGCCAATCCCAAAAGATGGCCTGACCTATTGCCTCTAACTCTGCTGGCCTATAGAACGTCAATGCGTACTTCTACTGGGCTACCCACTACTCATTAGTCTATGGCATGGAAGAAGTACTCCCGATAGAAGTAGAGATGGAGTCATTGAGAGTGCTAATAGATGCTCAAATGGAAGAAGACCAGTGGTTGCAAGAGCGATACCATAAGTTAGCCTTAATAGAGGAAAAAAGGCTACAGCCATCTTTCATGGGCAATTATATCAGCAAAGGATTGCTCAGTCCTACAACAAGAAAGTTCGACTCCGATAATTCTAAGAAAATGACCTAATACTGAAGAAAGTTCTTGCTAATCAAGATGAAGCCAAAGGAAAGTTTGCCCCAAATTGGGAAGGCCCTTTCATTGTCAAAGATGTGTTGACATGAGGAGCTATCAGATTGCAAGAAATGGATGGGAAAGAATTTTCCCAGCTCATCAATTCAGACATAGTGAAGAGGTACTATGTCTGAAGCACCTTCAAGCCATCATCCTGGTTTTGGGTCAAAAAAATCAAATCAATTTAGGTTTTCACTAGAAGCCTGAACTACGAATGACCTGATCTCCCTTAATCCGGGAGTACGTAGGACAGCCATTTACGGTGTGGTCAAACCAAATAAAAATTTCACAAACCTTTCAAACCAAACAAAAATTTCAAAAACCCTTCAAACCAAGCTCAAACCTAAATAAACATTTCCCAAACCTTTCAGTCCAAGCCTGAACTACGAATGACCTGATCTTACTCAACCCGGGGGTACGTAGGTAGCCATTCTTGGTGTGGTCTAACCTTCAAAAAAAACAAAAAACCAATAAAAAAAAATTATCCCAAGACACCGAAATTCCTATAAAACCCAAATACTATCAAGCCTCCCTGATCAACAGACCCTGCTGAGGTACTCTACGACATCTCAATGTCAATCCATCAAGGAAAAGCTCAAAATACATCAAAATAGCAAGTCATGAAAAAAGTGGTAATCACTCAGCAATGACAATACATATCTAACAGGGAAGTGAATCAAAGTATATTTCTCTGCTATATAATACTATTTGATATATATAATGTATCATGTACATGACAAAAATGGTTGATCTAGTATGTGCAAGAAAATCAAAGCTAGTCTATAAACCCATAGATAAATGGGATAGCAAGGCTAACATAGCGTCCTTCTCAGAAGATCGAGGAGCATCTGAAAGCTCATGCCCTATGGTCTCCATACGAGCTAGAAGATCCACAACCATCTGCATAGTGCTGCTATGACCATCTATGAAGGCACTCATATCTGCGATGATGTTGTGAGTATATGACCTGAGTGAAGTGCTATCAACATTATAAACATCACGGGTAGCTAGGGCCTCAACCCTCTCAATATACGCAGCATCCCGGGCGATTAGAGCCTCCTCAATCTTAACAAAAGGTGGGTCCTTAGTAGATCGAGCATCGTTTCTATCAACAAAAGATGCATCCCTGCCAAAAAAGGCTGTCAACATCAATGCTCTCGCCTGATCCCTCTCAAATGTCATCCGAGCTAACGAATCGATAAGAGCTAGATCTGTCCCAGTAGGAGCGCTCGGGGGGGTCAGACCAAAGCTGTTGTAAAACTAGCGAATAACTCATCCTCGGTGGGAGAATCAGGGTCCTCCATAGGCTTCTCATCATCAGAATCACAACTAGGATCTGAATAAATAATCATGGCTAGTGCAATATCTGCCTCCAACCATGTAGAGTACTCTAGAGAATGATCCGGATGGATAGTTAAAAAATCATCCCTCTCACGGCGAGTCTAACATTCATAAATCCTGGCCAAGTCAACTGACGACAAAGATGAAGTTGATATCCGTTGATCCATATCCCCCTCAAAGTGGTGGATGTCCTGAAACTGATCAAACTGTCCCATAACAGGAAGTGGATGATATGTGGTCACCCCTCTCAAACCTACTAGGGGCAGATAATCCATGCCAACTGCATGAGTAATGAAGTTGTAAGGGGAGCTAAACCCTGAGCAATGTAGGATCGAAAAAGGATGCTCGATTACCGTCAAAAAGGCCAACCATGATGCCGTATATGTACACTTCGCCGGCCAAAAAGAGTAGGACATGGCTATCTCATGAGTAAAGCAATACCCATGATGTTTGAAAGTACCTATGGGTCTCAAGTGTGTCATGAACCACACATACAGCAAAACGGTTCTACCTCAAGGTCTCGGCTAATATCATGGGCAGGATAGTACAACCCTGTCTGAGAGCATGAACCACTACAATCAGGCAAATGTCCAAGTGGTCCATATAAAGTGGCATGTACAAATTTGCTGTGATGCATATCAACAGAATATCCATGCGTGCAAACTGTCACTCATCTGTACGGATGATAAAGTCTCTTGAATATCGCTCATAGCTGTCCAGTTAGCCAAAGCGATCAATCAATAAATCTAGGGACACCACATGCCCCGCAATAATCTCCTCAGTGACGGCTCTGCGCCTCAGGCCAGTCATGGTCATAAACTGTCGTCTCATGTAGCTCATGGTCGTCCTAGCACAGGGCAGATCTAATGCTAAACTAGTGATACGCTCATACTCCTCCAAAGTAGGAGTCAACTCGTGGATGTCGAACTTGAAAACCTGGCACTAATATATCCAATAGGATAACATGATGTCCACAAAGCCCAGTGGGACCTGAAAATCTAATATGCCCAAAGAATGCCCCATCATCTGATCAAATGTCCCCGTCTGTGGGAGAGAAACTGTTATACCAAGATCTCAATGAAGATGCTATCAAAGGTTGTGACCTGTGCTCAATACGGCTGACGGTAGATGATGACATCTGTACAACCGTTTCATGAGACCATCCAGGGGTCAAATCTAAACTCACCTATTTAAGTGCATATCAATGACATAATACATACATAATGACAATGATAAATGTACAATAGGATGCAATAGATATGAAATATCATGCATTTCTAAAATATACTATCTACTAAAAGCATCATATTTGTCTGCTCATAAAATGCAAAATAAAAAGTACAGGGAAATGGGGCATAACCGCCCAATGACTAATAGAGGCCTATCAAAAGATATAACGAGAAAATGGGGCACAGACGCCCAATATCTAACAGAGGCCTATCAAAAGATATAGCGAGAAAGCTATCCAAAGAAATCTATAATATCTGCATCTAGGTGATCAACCTGTTGCAGCTCCTCTTTAGTCACAAATCTCAGCCAATAGGAATGTCTAGTCGATATATAGGAGGATCGGCACCTACATAACTGCCAGAATATGGACCTCCTGAGGGGAAAGCTCCAAAGCTGGAAGGATCAAACGAATCTGCCTTTGAAGGATCCCTATCAAGGTTCCTGATAAAAAACTGAGCCCGCTCCAATCGATGGGTCAATCCTGAAATCTTATCCAGTCTGTCATCATAACAGACCCCAGCACCATGTCTGCTATAAACTGGGTAGCACGAGTCTGAGCCCCAATAGTGCGGGGACTCCACCAGTGAAGAAATACCTCCTGACTATGAGGACCCTCTGATAGGGTAAAGCCATGTATGCCCATCAGGAGAATATATATGATCGGCTGAGCTAAGGGCTAATGATGCCAAGCAGGAGGAACAAAGGGAATGTGAATCTCTCCCGTGACGCTCCGGATAGCACGCTCTCCCAAATATAGCTCCCAACCTCCCTCGATCAAAAGTGGAATCCGAAGAGTGGCCAATGTAAACTCCATCCCGCCCGATCGAAAAGCCATCCTCAAACTCGACTATCAGATAGTTCGGGGTGTAAGGAACCCATATGATAGAGTCGGCAGTGAACAGCTCTAGCTGCAAGCGAGAGTGGGTAAATCCCTCTTCTACAGGGATCTCCGTCAAAGTGGAGTAATGCCAATGACGTCCCCGTGGATATGTCTCCAATCCCAAAGTAGAGGCAAAGCGTGGGCAAGGGAGCCTCTCATATGCTCAAAACTGGAAGTACAAAAGTTCAAATGTCCTCAGTGGTAAAGATTGGTAAACATAAATGATTTAAATTAAAATGTGAAAGTGAAATTACTCACCAACAAGAAGGGATAAAAACCTAGATAAGCCTCCGTCACGCCCTCAGGGAGTAGACGCATCCCACGAAGAAAATAGGCAAAAATGTAGGTGCCCAAATCAAAATCCTTGAGGCGCTCCATGTATTGAGTAGCGCTAACCAAAGAGAAAGATACCGTCAAAGAGTTGTCTGCAATGAAATAACCCCTGATGATCACCAAGAATAGTCGCCAAAGAATTCGATCTCTAACCCTCTAATCATCAAGTAGAGGCTCAGTCAAAGCCCCGCTCTGGGCATCAACACTCAAGGGACCAAATCAAACAGTCCGACCCTTGATGGCCGTCGCAGGAACTCCCAAAAGGGATCGAAAGGCACCAGGTGAAATGTCAGCCACCAATGGCACTAGCTCCCCTGTAAACTATATCCCTGTGATGAACCGTCAGCCCATCGGTCTCATCATCACCACACAGTCCAACAGATAGAGATACTGGGTCTGGTGGAACCAGCGCTCAGATAATGCCCTCAGATAACCCTAGGGCAACGACGGGGATGAATAAAAAAGAAGGCCTCGAATCCCCAAGTGTTGATGATGGCCTGATTCTCTAGATGCAGAGTATGATATAAAGAGTGAATGCTAAACCAGTTCCCCCTGGGCTGCGTAAAGCCTGGAACCTGCATCAAATTACAAATCCATATTAAATATGTGCCCTAAAATGGCAAAAGAAAAAAAATTCCAGAATAAAAACTTCACTCACCTCATTGGCATGAAGGTATATCGAGGGATGGCATCTAAAATTGCCCAAAATCTCAAGAATAGGCAGAAAGATGGTTGGGAGCTCCCTGCGCGGAGCATGAGCTAGAATAGGACCCACAAATGAAACATTCTCGTCGTCCACGTCATCCGGCATCTCAGCCCAGGTCGAATGAATCACAGACTCAGCCAACTGGAGAGGCGGTCGAGTTGGACGAGGATGAGGAACATCAGAAGCTCTCTTTCGCCTCACCCCTGAAGTGACCCTGCTAGCACTGCCTAGTCTATCTGGCTCCATAACCTGGACAAAGTCTCCAAATCACCTCAGAAAGGGTGAGGTAAGCCTTGAACTTACGGGCTATTAAATTAAATCATTACTTCATGCATATTCTAAGTCCTAAAGCATGCATTAGTTAACATACATCCCCAGTAGAGTTAAAATTGCATGTTCATTAAATGCTCAGGCTTTTGAAATTTTTTTGCCAAGTCTCCTTTGTAAAATGGACTGTCCGCATGCACATAGGCATGACTAGGTGGCCATTCAGTAGCGCACCTATCCAAAAACATGAACAGTTCATATATATGCAAAAAAATCAAAATCAAACTCCCCATGGTAGCTAAATTACCATGTGTATTTTTAGTTTAAAA
This sequence comes from Panax stipuleanatus, assembly GCA_020205555.1. Taxonomy (NCBI): domain Eukaryota; kingdom Viridiplantae; phylum Streptophyta; class Magnoliopsida; order Apiales; family Araliaceae; genus Panax; species Panax stipuleanatus. The sequence continues at coordinate 37,389,370 of CM035125.1, forward strand.
TACAGGCTCATTTGTCCTCAAATATGATAAGTAAACTGGCCAAAAAGGGCGCCAAATGACTGCCTCAAAAATTAATTTTTTTTACATCAAAATGTTTCGCATAGTAAAACATGTATATTTACTAAGGCAGAAATTTTTTATCAAGTCATATAAGCATGAATATTCACTATATTGTGTTTAGAAGCATTTTGTATGAAATATAACATTCTAATGGTCAAAACTTGAAAAGAAAGGATGTAAGCGTTACCAAAGATGTGCAGAACGCTTGTACGGTGATAGAATTTGAAAAAAACTTCCTGAACTCAGTAGATCTGAAGGAGAAATCTCAAATTTTCTTTATAGTTCAAACTTGAAAATGAATTATGAAAGCCACGGGGGGCCAAGTTATACTCAAAGGGAGTAGCAACTCCACCTGCGGCAGTCACAACTGGACTTGTGGCTCCCTAAGGTGGGTCCCACCCCATTCGATCAGGTCCAATTAAAGTTAAAGTGGAGTTTACAGAAGCTGAAAAGTTAAATAAGGAAAAAACTGCTACGTGATTGAGCGAATTGACCTGAAACCCTGATTCTAAGCGTCAAGCTCCTGACAAAGGAAGGAACTTCTTGTAAGCTAAAGGTAGAAGCCCTGAAGTGGTATTCGGAAGCCGATGGTGAAAACTACTGAAAACTGCCTTTGCCAGAGCATCGGGAAGGTCTGGCGTTAGTGAACAGTGAGTTTTGAATGCGTCAAAGAATCCAGATTTGTCCGAGGGTATGATTTATCAGAAATGCCATGCCCAAGTCAAGACCAATTAGGTCTGACATTACAAACCGTTGGCGACAACTCCAATGTGGCATCGGGAACGAGCCGGTAATGAAAGTCGTTGAAAACTACTTCAGCGAGGGTCAGTTTGTTTGGCGTTGTAAACCGTTGTCGACAACGCCAACATAGTCTTGGGAAAGATACCCCCATCGAGACCAATTAGGTCTGACGTTGCAAACCATTTGAGACAACTCCAGCGTATCATCAGGAATGAGCCGGTGATGAAAGTCGTTGAAAACTACTTTAGTGAGGGTCAGAGTATCTGACATTGCAAACCGTTGGTGACAACTCCAACGTAGTATCAGGAACAAGTCGATGATGAAAATCATGCAAAAAATTCTCCCTAGAGAGAACAGATGATGGAATCTGTTATACAAATCCCCAACTAGCACACTGAGAAGGGTCGTGGTTCAACCGACCATTATAAACTACCATTCAAGTAGGCAGAGATGAGGTTCAGTGATGGTCAAGCTCTGTAAAGTACCGTTCGAGTAGGATTCAAATCATTTCAATCGATCATTGTAAGCTACCATTCGGGTAGGCAATGAGGAGGTTCGATGATGGTCAAATCGTCAACTATTGTTTGAGTAGATAGGATTCAAAAATGTCGGCGTCAATCGAACAGCAATCGAAACCGTTAGTGACACTCCAGCACAGCGTCGGGAAAGATCCGATGATATAAACTGGTGTAAGCTATCATCAGGATAGGCATCAAGAATCCTCAATGAGTTCACTCGTTAAAAGAGGAATATCCCCAACAGAGAAAAAGTCAGAAAGCTTATCTGGAAATAGAAGATGCTGGTGACAACCCCAACGTCAAGTTCATAAATGTCCAATGCCATCAGCCAAGGAAGAATCCTCCCCACAGAGATCTTGAAAACATCTCTACAATATGTCATAGAATTAGTCTTGGTAGCACTGACGGACATGGTAAACCATTGGCTTCAACCCAATGTAGCATCGGGAAAGATCTACAGGAAGTGTGGGAATGTTCAGTAATAGAGTGTCGTGGCAGCTAACACCATAAGAGCATATTGCATTAATAACATGGCATATTGTGCATTGCATTACATTTGCAGATGTCATGTTGGCAGTGTATAGCAGTCTTTATCATATTCATTCCATTGCATTGCATAAACATGATAAAGAGGGGCATCTGTAGACACTCAAAATTTGGCATTCTTGTTGCTAACCATACAGGAGAGAAAAATCATCTTTTACCTTCCAGAGGCAACCCTGTACATCCTAATCATCAAGTTAAACCCCAGCGACAACACCGGGATGTCAAGTCAAACCCCGGCGACAACCCGAAAAGATAGAGCCACCCCGTTGACAACCCCAGGAGATACAGCCACCCCGACGACAACACCGAGATGTTAAGTCAAACCCTGACGATAATCCCGGGAGATACATCCACCCCGGCAACAACACCGGGATGTCAAGTCAAACCCCAGCGATAACCCTGAGAGATACAACCACCCCGGCGACAACACTAGGATGTCAAGTTAAACCCCAGCGACAACCCTGAGAGACCAAATTAACCTTCAGAGACAACCCTGAAGCATCAAATCATCCCCAAAGATAACCATGGGAGACAAAATCAACCTCGGAGAAAACCATAAGGAAAAACAGAGTCGGCTAGGATCAAACCTCTGAGACAACCCCGATAAAATAGTCGAAAACCATATCAATCCTAGAGACAACCCCTGGAAGGGAAAAATGGTCATTTTACTGACTTGACATCAAATCAGGTCAAAATCAAGCCAAATTGATGCAACGAGGGTCAGAAAGAACCATAACATCAATCCCAAGTAAAAATAGCACAAGACAACTCAAAGGGCGGACTGCAAAAATTCAAAGAACTGGTCATGGACCCATCTTCCAAGATTTGAAAAAGGTCAATACCCATGTCATTGTGTAGCTCTCGAAAAAGGCTTTTCGAAAAGGTATAGCACGCCTCAAACAGACTCCCGAATTGACCCCGGCGACAACCCCGGGAGACCAAATTAACCTTCGGAGACAACCCTGAAGCATCAAATCATCCCCAGAGACAACCCTGGGAGACCAAGTCAACCTCGGAGACAACCATAAGGAAAAACAGAGTCGGTTGGGATCAAACCTCGGAGACAACCCCGATAAAATAATCAAAAACCATATCAATCCTAGAGACAACCTCTGGAAGGAAAAAATGGTCATTTTACCGACTTGACATCAAATGAGGTCAAAATCAAGCCAAATTGATGCAACGAGGGTCAGAAAGAACCATAACATCAATCCCAAGTGAAAACAGCACAAGACAGCTCAACAGACGGACTGTAAAAATTCAAAGAACTGGTCATGGACCCATCTTCCAAGATTTGAAAAAGGTCAAAACCCATGTCATTGTGTAGCTCTCGAAAAGGGCATTTCTAAAAGGTATAGCACTCCTCAAACAGACTCCTGAATTGATAGTTATGAAGGTTTAAGTAGACAATGCGTTGGTTGGAGTGCACGTACTTCGAGACAAAGGAACCCGATGGAGTGGGGCCCACTCAGGGAGCCGCAGGTACACTCACGACTACCGCGAGGGGACCCGCTACAATCTAGTCTATAAATAAGACCCCACCCCCCACCTTGTAAAAAAAGAAGAAAAATAGAAAAAGCAGAGAAACTCCATCCATTTTGACCCTTAGCCCTACCTATAGTGCTCCAAACTTTAATTTTATTCTTCTAATACATTTGCATACGTATATTCTATAACATATTACGTTTTAACAGGTGGGTACGAAGATTTGAAGCCTTTGAGTGGCAAAAAAGCCCATAGAGCTGTCCATTGTATGTTTTTTTACGATCAGAAGCTGTTTACTGCTTTATCATACATATGTGAACGTATATATGAAGTTTTAGCTTTTGGTTTCGCCTGGATCTCAAATTTGTGGCCTTTCTAGCTTACTTTTTAGTATATATATAAGTTTTTCTTTGCTTGCACAACCTAGATTATAAATTCGGGGCTTTTTACCGCTTATATATATATAACTACATATATTTATACTAATTTGTTTGGCCTAGATTGTTAATTCGTTGCCTTTTAGCTTTATTATATATATAACTGACTATATATATACTAACAATTTTGTCAAGCCTGGATTGCAAATCCGTGGCATTCACCACTTATATATATATATATATATATATATATATATATATTGACTTTAATAGCCTGAATTGCTAATTTGTGGCTTATTATTGCTTTTTTATATATATAATTATATATATACTAACTCGTTTGGCTTGGATTGGAAATTCGTGGCCTTTTAAGCTTTATTATAGATATACTAACTGTATATATTAACATTTCATTCAATTAAGCCTGGATTGTAAATATGTGGCCTTTTCAGCTTTTATATATATATATATATATATATATATATTCTTCATTCAATGTGATTAAATATTTTCTTTAAATATTCTTTTGATATAAATATGTGCTTATGTAAATTTTGTGGATTAGATTCATCTAAATCTAGCCACTTCAAACTTTCAAACGGTTCAAAAATCGGTCAAACCAGAACAAGGGAGCTAGAATGGCTAAAATTTATTTAAATCTAGCTTTTTTTCTAGTTTTGTAAATATTCAAGCGACTACGCGACCTTAGATCAATGTCTAGTGGGAGCGGGAAGCTTCGGCTACGCGCATGCAAGGATTTAACTGATGAATCCTTTATTTTGCGACGTCTAGAGTACAATTAGCATTATATGTCAATATCTTTGTTGTGCAGGCTTTTTATATTATTTTGTGAGCCTAGGAATCATAGGATTAGTGATCAACCACACGGATCTAAATCTGATTCCCATGATGGACAACTCCGTATTGTAAATACATCATGCCAGTTTTTCTGTTAATGTAAATCCTATGGACCTTAAAATAGCTATCCGAATTTAAGGTCTCAATATAGTACATAGTGGTTTGTCGTGCTACAGTCACTTTGATGGCTGTCATGCCCACAAGAAGACCGACACTTGTATGTACATTATGTGGTCGACCCGACAATAAATAATCAAAAAATAAGCTGAATGCGTAATAAAATAAAAAATAGAAGTATCAAAAGGCTTCAATTCCTATGCGAACGAAAGGGTTTGAAACCCATCTTTCAAAATGTTATTTTGATATCTTTGTCTAAAATAGACTTTTCAAACAAAATAAACCCTTCGTATATAGGTCCAACGAAGCACGACACTACTTTCAAATCAAACACAGGCTCAATTACTTCAAGCACACACACACACACACATTGCAAATAAAAAAGAGAAAAATTAAAAAGATGCAGTAACCATGATTCACGCAAGTCGGGGGGTGCCTAACACCTTCCCCCCGCTTAACCAAGCCCTCGAACTTTATGAATCTCGATTTTCAAGGCCAAGTATTGACAGCGTCCAGTAATTGGGCCTACTTGCAAAAATTAAACAAAACTCGGTTGAGTTGGTACAACCATTTCAATTATACCAACTGACAACTCTGTAAACTTTCAAATCGTCGACATGATACATGTTGGCCTTCTCCTAAAAATCTCACCCTTTATAAAACAGATAAGAAAATAAGGGTAGAAAATAACAAAATTTAGGAAAAGGAAGATTTGTCCAAAGATTTTTCCCAACGCCGACAACATGATTATGATCATGATTCTAAAAGCATTGCTTAAAACTATGGATTTATCACATTTTATTATAACAGCATCATGTAGATAATTAAATATCTTTAATTAAATAACTCTTTTATTAATAAATGAATAAGATTGTTACAAAGTTTATGCTTTATCATCAAATATGATTGTCTTGTGTTCATACTACTTTCAATCTCCCACTTGCACTAAAGCCAATTGCTATAATATCTAATACCCTTCTTCTCAAAGTGACGATTATCCTACTGCTGGATAAGCTTCAGTAAATGGATATGTAATGTTGTTCTTGAGAGTTCACTATCTCTATAGTGACTTCTCCTCTTTCAATGATTCCTTTAATCAAATAAAAGTGCCACAACACATGTTTGGATCCAAGATAAGACTTGGGAACTATTCCTAGTTCTGTATTGAACTTTTCATCCGAAATATCAGCTTACAGCTTCATTTATAGCTATATACTTTATCTTTATCGCTAAACCAGCAACTCTTTGCTGTTTGAAACCTTTCCAATTCATTGCACCACCTTTCAAGGTAACGACTTACCCTGAAGTGGATTTGTTGTCGTCTTGGTCAGTTTGAAAAACTTGAGTCTCTTTAGTCCTTTAGTTTTAACTCAGACTCATCATAAATCATGATTACATCCTAAGTGTTAATTAAGTACTTTAAGATGTTTTCACTATTTTACAGTGATTTTCTCCAGAATATGACTGATCAACATCAAGTCTCATACATTTTATTGCATACATGATAGTAACTAATGAGATCTCTCTTTTATTGAGGACAATTTTAGAGAGATTCACTCCTTGGCTCATCTACATGAGACATCTCTTAGAGTTTTCCATGCTAAACACCTTTAGCATTGAATGAATATACGTTCCTTGGGTCAAGCCAAGCATCCTTTTAAATGTATCTATATAGATTTATATCCCCAATTTAGGATGTTTTATCCAAATCATTCATTGAGGAATGTTTAGATAACTTTATCTTTACTGATTATAGTACTCGTATAACATTCCTTATCAGTAGAATAACAACATATAATACTGGAATGTCACAGCGCTCCCACTTCCCCTAAGGTTTATAACTACAACTCTGATACCAACCTGTGACGTCCCCTAATTCCAGGACAGTCACGGGGTCTCTCGAATTCGGTTCGTCACGTGCTCATGGTAAAACATCACAATAATAATACGACTAAATGTCGCATCGCATAGCGGAAATAATACACAACTAATACCGAATAGATTATATTTAAATAATATAATTTATTCACGTCCCAAGATCTCGTAATTTAAACAGTGATTACATAGCTTAGACATATCTTAAGCAATAATAACCTTAACTAGTACATAATATCATAAGTTCTTTATTACAATCATAAGTCCTACATAAATTAAGCTACTCAGTAGCCTTTCCCTTAGCCTTATCTGTGCCCGAAGGTCCGCACTGCTCGGCCTTAACTGAAATGTTTTTAGGAAAAGCAAGAATGAGCACAAATTGCTCAACAAGTAATATACAATAAGGGTTTGTAATATAATTCTCCATTCTCGAAAGCGTATAGCAAGGTTTGATAGTTCAAGGATAACAAGAATATCAACAGTTTTCAATAACAGTCACTAAGGATAGAATAATATCAATATGATTCAATAATAAATTAATTCAAGATTTCAAGATAACTGAATACTGAGCAGTCACTAAGGACTATGAACTTCCACAGGATTTGACAGTAATAAACTGAAAATCCAACAAAAATAAGTACAACAGGTGATCAGCCTAAAGTACCCTAAGTTATGCATAACACTCAATCATACTAATGTGCGTGCGTCGGTTCTCCGACAGTTATATTTAGTTCTTCTCAGTTAAATACAAGATCCCGTACCAATCAATTAGTTTGGGTCGCCTTTCAATAATATAAGTTTAGCCGAATCAAATGGCATAGATCACAATAACTATAAGTTAAATTTCAAGATTTAAAGTCCGAACAATATAGTTCGACTTTTATCTTATTCATGAAGTATATGATTAATAATATCTAAATTTAAATCTCAAGAGTTTACTTGTACGACAATAATAGCATAAGCCAATTGAATGTTCAATAAAGAGTAAAGTTAGGAACTTGCTTACAACGTTCCTTGAATAAAGTAAATACGAAGGTCTAGGATACTTGCACTATAAATGAGTGTAAGTAAGGAAACTTGCACTTTAAAAGAGTGTAAGTTAGAGAACATGCCTTTAGCGTAGTTTATCCACGAAAAGCAAATCAACACTTTCGAATTCCTATCATAATATAGTTACGTATATATGATATTCATTAGTCATATAATTTAACTTCACATTTTATCTTCAAATATACGATCAACACATAAGCTAAGTTTTAACCTAGATACACAGTTATATAGAATATAATTTCTATCCTTAACGTTCCTCCTTTAGAGTTCAAACACATTCTCATATCATATAAGATCGTAACAATTAGCAAACATGCTCTCATATTATTAATATCACATAAGGCCACAATCAATACTAAATATATTTTATTTTAGCAAGTTATGGAATTCCCATAAGTTAACCGTCAAAATCGAGTTCAAGTAACATCGTAGCATATAACCATTCTTGAGTTCATTGTCACAAATTTTAACTTATATTTTACATGGTATTAAGGGATAGAAAAGCCATGTGGTTATCATGCTTTATAACTCGGCTATATGTTTACATAGATGTCACATAATCTGTTAATACACACGCTTATAGTGTTCACGTTATTATAACTAGCACTGTTCATTACTTTAAAACATACCTATACTCATGCTTGGTTTACTACCGTTATATCAAATATATAAGAGTCATGCTTAGAGACATAATGAATGTAAACATGTCATTTTACATTCTAAGAACATAACTACTCATACTTAATGCACTTGGTTCGAAAACATATCTAAGTTTGCTTTTGAAACCATTTTAACCTTGAACAACGCAATTTAACACATACAAGGCAACTTCAAAGTTCTTATCGTATGTAGTCAAGCCATGTTAACACTTTTGCAAGATCAGCGTGCATATCATTTAGTATTCATGCATATTAGCTTTAGTATATCAAGCTTTTTCTTAATAATTTCTCTAACACAAGGTCTGACAAGTTTGGTCATGAACAAGGACATTATAAACACTATATCATGCTCCTTTATATTTGAAATCAATCATGTGTATGAATCACTAAGTTCAGAACTTGTAGAACAAGTATTACTTCAAAGTTTGTTTTTAGAATACTAAGTTTATCTCGGAAATCTATAACTTCATCGTTCACTTAAGTGATCCGAATGTAACATGCTCATACTATTTTAACAAGTCCATATATATGTATTAATCATACCAGTATGCTTATTCTAATTCATTTCAATAACTATTACTTAGCAGTAATCAAGCAGGAATCAAAAATTCAAAATATGCAGCAGGGTGCCGACGCAGCTGCGCAGCATCCCTGGGTTAAACCGGCTCAGCTGCGCCACCACTGGTTCAACCCAGACAGCAGTCTGCTACGGCAGAATACTAGGCCAATTTCCGAATTTTACAACGATTTCATTTTTACACAACTACGTTATAGTTTAAACATGCTTATAAGGCTATATAGCAACTAAGAAACATGTCCTAATCAACTTTAGCATAAATGGCAACTATAATCAACAATTGAAATCTTTGACAGAAAACCAAATGATGAACCAAGAACGAAGGATTTATATCTCTTCTATGAATTAAGCTTGTTGCTACTGAAATCTCCCTCTGCTAGAATGATATTGCTAAAGTATATATGCTCTCAATTTCAAACTTAGCCAATTCTCAACAAAGAAAAATATGAAGAGAATGAGGCTATATTTATAGAACTCCCATTATACAGACAATGCAATTGCCTACCATTTCAAACCAACGAAAATTTGAATTGCAGGGAGGTTATTAGGGGGTTGGTAATGGTGGTTGAAATCCATCATGATAGCCACACCCTTGCTCATCATTTGCTAGCCTATGTTGCTGAGTTTAAGGAAGAATAGGGAGTAGCTATCTAAGGTTGGCTGAAATTGAGTAACTCATTATGGGACAAGCAAAGCAAATCTCAGCATTTTTATAAATGGACTACATGCTACACTTGTATATATACACCATGTACTTATGTTATATATTATATGTACTCTTAGGTTATAATTTAAATCACAATGTACTTCACATAATGTAATAAGTGTAATTTACACACATATAATCCATGTACATTTGTTTTACCGGATATAATTCAAATCAAATATTACCACATTACATTATCTCATTCATTATTAAATTCTATTAATTCAATAATTGTTTACAATATATATCTACACATGATGTATTCATAACACATAGCTTTAATATGTACAATCATATAGTATAATATACTTGCACATAATAATTAATATAATCTTATTATATTAATAACTTTACTTATTTGTTTCATTATTTATAATGTCAAATAAATAAATTACCCACCTTATCAATTAATTAACAATAATATTAATTAATCCCTTCCTCGTAATTATTAATAACACTTAATTAATAATCATAGGATTAATTATCACATTAACAAATATAATTCCCAGCATATTTATAACCAAGTGCTTTATTATTATTATATTTCTTGCAATAATAATAATCACGTATTATTAATTAATCACAGTTAATATTCCATAACCATTAATTAATATTCTACAATAGCAATTAACAATTAATATAGATTAATTGTTTACTAAATAATTCATTCGTTAATTAATATAATCATTAATAATCCTCATCACTGTGCCACACAAGGCTATCAACGAGTTTATCGCAAACTCCATAAATTTCTCAATTATTATAATTATTAAATTTTATATAATTGAATTAATTCATCTCATAACACAAAATCATTTTTATTAAATAAATTCTCATTTCCATTAATATATTTATTTAATAATATTAGGAAATTCTCGGGTATTACATCCCCCCCCCCCCTTATAAAAATTCCGTCCCGGAATTGCTACAAGGTTACACAAATAGATGGGGATAGTCCCTCATCATCCTATCTTCTAACTCCCACGTTGCCTCCTCGACATCGTGGTTATGCCAAAGTACTTTTACAGACGAAATAACTTTCTTTTTTAAGGTTTGCTTTTTCCTATCTAATATCTGGACAGGAATCTCTTCATATGCCAAGTTCTTCTCCACTTGAATGGGCTCGTAAGAAATCACGTGCTTGTAGTCGGCCTTGTACGGTCGTAACACGAAATGTGGAACACGTTGTGGATGTGCTCCAACTCGGGTGGTAACGCAACTTTGTATGCCACTTCGCCAACTCGCTTCAGTATCTCGAACGGTCCTATGAATCTTAGACTCAATTTTCCTTTCTTGCCGAAACAAATTTTTCCCCTCCGTGGAGATACCTTTAAAAATACGAAACTGCCGACTTTGAAGTCTCGGTCCTGCCGATGCAAATCTGCATACTTTTTCTGGCAGTCTGGAGTTGTTACTAATCTGGCTCTTATCATTGTCACCACGTCTGTGGTTTGTTGAACTAACACTGGTTCGAGTATTCGTCGTTCTCCGACTTCGTCCCAACATAATGGCAGTTCTGCACTTTCTCCCATAGAGAGCTTCGTACGGTGGCATGCCGATACTCGCATGGTAACTATTGTTATAGGCAAATTCGACTAAGGGTAGGTGATCGTCCCAATTTCCCTTGAAATCCATCACGCAAGTCCTAAGCATGTCCTCCAGCGTTTGTATAGTTCGCTCACTCTGTCCGTCTGTCTGAGGATGATAAGCCGTACTCAACCTCAACTGTGTTCCCATTCTCTCTTGCAAACTCTTCCAAATAATTGACGTGAAGCGCGGATCTCGATCAGAGACAATTGACACCGGCACTCCATGTCGTGAAACAATCTCCTTTACATACAGACTCGCTAATTGGTTCAAACTATAGCGGATCTTGATTGGTAGACAATGTGCAGTCTTTGTTAGTCGATCCACGATAACCCAAATAGCATCATAACCTTTCTGCGTAACTAGAAGTCCTACCACGAAGTCCATCGTAATATGCTCCCATTTCCACTCTGGTATTTCCAATGGTTGTAGTAAACCACTCGGCCGTTGATGCTCTACTTTAACGCGTTGGCAAGTTAAACATCTACTTACGCACTCTGCAACTTCCCGTTTCAAATTGGGCCACCAAAAATGTTGCCTTAGATCTCGGTACATCTTCGCTGCCTCCCGATTGAACGAAATATGTCGTACTGTGTGCCTCGTGCAAAATCTCTTCCCTTAACTCGGTTACTGCTGGCACCCACACTCTTCCTTCAAATCTTAAGATACCGTCTTTATCCATTCGAAATTTCTCTTCCTCATTCTCTGCGATCCTCTTCCTGATTTTCTCGCACTCCTCATTTTTCTCTTGTGCTTCTTTTACTCTATCCAACAACGTCGGACAAGTTTCCATTACAATTAACTTCTCACCAGACTTTTCTGGTCCTTTCACTTCTATCTCCAATTTCTCCATCTCTCTTATCAACTCTTCCTGAGTCGTCAAATTAAACAACTTTTCCCTTCCTTTTCTACTCAGAGCGTCGGCAACCACGTTTGCCTTTCCCGGGTGATAAAGAATATCGCAGTCATAGTCTTTGATTAATTCTAACCACCTTCTCTGATGCATATTCAACTCCTTCTGTGTGAAAATATATTTCAGACTCTTGTGGTCCATGTATATCTCACATTCTCCCCATATAAATAATACCTCCAAATCTTCAACGCAAAAACTACTGCCGCTAACTCTAAGTCGTGAGTAGGGTATCGTTTTTCGTAATCCTTCAATTGTCATGATGCATATGCAATGACTTTGCCGTGCTACATAAGCACACAGCCAAGTCCCTTGTGCGATGCATCACTATACATCACAAAATTTCCCGCATCATCTGGTAATGATAACACAGGTGCTTCACTCAATCTCCTTTTTAGTTCTTCAAAACTTTCTGCGCATTTGTCGGTCCATACAAATTTCACCGTCTTCCTAGTCAAATTGGTCAATGGGGTTGCTATCTTAGAAAAATCTTGGATGAATCTTCGATAGTACCCAGCTAACCCTAAAAAACTTCTTTACCTCCGTCGGTGTTCTCGGATGTTCCCAATTACTTACTGCTTCTACCTTCGCAGGGTCTACAGCGATTCGATTCTTATCTACCACGTGGCCTAAGAATTGAACCTTCTCCATCCAAAATTCGCACTTTGAAAATTTTGCATACATCTTCTCCTTCCTTAGTGCCTCCAAAACAATCTTCAGATGTTCAACGTGTTCTTCCTCTGTCTTCGAGTAGATCAAAATGTCGTCGATAAAAACCACTACAAATTTATCCAAGTATGGCTTGAAAACTCGGTTCATCAAGTCCATAAATACTACCGGAGCATTAGTCAAACCAAATGGCATTACCAAAAACTCATAGTGTCCATAACGGGTTCGAAACGCAGTCTTTGTTATGTCCTCATCCCTCACTTTTAGTTGATGATATCATGTTCGTAGATCAATTTTTGAGAAACACTTTGCTCCCTTCAGTTGATCAAACAGGTCGTCTATCCTCGGTAGTGGATATCGGTTCTTGATCGTTACTCTGTTTAATTCTCGATAATCGATATAGAGCCTCATCGATCCGTCCTTCTTCCTAACGAATTGTACTGGTGCCCCCCAAGGAGAAACACTCGGTCGAATGTAACCCTTATCCAACAATTCTTGCAATTATAACATCAATTCCTTCATTTCTACTGGCGCTATACGATATGGAGCTTTTGAAATCGGTGCCGTTCCCGGTGCTAAGTCTATTATGAATTCGATTTCTCTGTCTGGCGGAAGACTAGGCAGATCGTCCAGAAACACATCTTGAAATTCATTCACTACGGATATATCCTTAATTTTTACTCCTTTTTTTCGAGTATCAACGATATAAGCTAAATAACCTACACATCCTTTCCTTAACAATTTCTTGGCCTGCATCATCGTAACGCAACACGATTGCTTAAGCGATGAGCTACCATAAAAAACTACCTTAGACTTACTCGGAGTCTGAAGGTTCACACATTTATTCTGACAATCAATTATCGCTGCATGGTTATACAACCAATCCATTCCCAGTATCACATCAAATTCTCCAAGTGTAATAGGAATCAAGTCTACGCTCAGTTCATGTTTTCTAATATTTGCAAGATAATTTCGATAAACGTATTCTACAGGGATTATTTCCTTATTCGCAACTTCTATGCTCAAAGGATTTTCTAACCATTCTCGGGGTGTACTAAATTTACTAGCAAATTCTTCAGATATAAAAGAACAGGTGGAACCCTAATCAAATAATACATAAGCATTTATATCATTGATTGGGATTATACCTGACACCACATCCTTCGCAGCCACGGTGTCTTGGACGGTCATGTTAAAAGTTCTGGTGGTTGGGCGGTTGGATTGTGCTGGCCCGCTGATCATCAGCTTGTTGCGTCCTTGCTGATTGCTACCCCCACCACTTCCCTTCTTTGGGCAGTCCTTAATTCGGTGCTCCGTCGAGCCACACACAAAGCATCCTTGTATCTTCTTTGGTTTCGGACGGTTGGGTGAGATGTGCCCTTCCTGTCCGCAGTTCTAGCAAGTGTCACGTCCCTTCCAGCACTCGCCCTGGTGATTCTTCCCACACCTTGGGCATCCTTCAGCCCTCTTCTTGAAACTTCCACGAAAATTCCCTAATTGATTATTGTTGTTTTTGTTGTTATTCTCCCATTTTCTATTTCCTAAGTTACTTCCTTCACTGCTGCTTCCTCCAGTACGATTCTCTCCTCCAGCATTGTTTCCTTTCTTCTCTTTATTGTACAAGCTCAAAGCTTCACTTCCTCCGTCGACAATAATAGCCTTTTCCAGCAGTGTTGCAAAAGAATCGATATGAAGAACTGACACCTTATTGAATAGCCAAGGCTTCAACCATTGTTCGAAGCGTCTAGCCTTCCTCTCTTCATCACCAACTTGGTGCTCCGCAAATCGCGCTAGTTCGTTAAACCTAGCCGTGTATTGCGCCACCGTCTTCTCCCCTTGTTTGAACTCTAGAAATTTCACCTCCATCCTATTCTTCATGCTTTTTGGGAAGTAATTCTCAAAAAACAGCGTCTTAAACTTATCCCAAGCTATTATCCCTTCTCCAGCTCTTTGTTGATTAGCCTCCCACCAGTAGTTCGCTTCTCCCCTCATCATGAATGTGGAAAATACCGTCTTCTGATCTTTGCCTACGCGAGCTATAGTGAAAGATTTTTCAATCTTCTTGATCCACGTTTGTGCGACGATTGGGTCGGTAGTTCCCTCGAACTCTGGGGGTCCTACACTCTTCAAGTCTTTAAAGGTTGTTATTGGCACAGCCTGAGGGTTTGGGCGAACGAGTTCATTGTTCCTTCCCCTTAATGCCTCTCCTAACAGGTCTACCAGTTTCTTGATCGGGTCAACTTGTTCCCTCTCATTATTAACAGATTCTTCGGGTGCAGTCAATCTACGTCTGTGCGGCATTATCTGCATCACAAATTTTCATTTTATTATTATTCAAGTATATTACTTAAGTATTTCTTTTAATACTAAAAGAATAAATTTATAACACGTTTCTGAATAAACACCATTTATATTCATATGCCATTTCATTTCATTACATGATTATCCTAGCATACTACTATAAATGTTATCACATATACCCCTTAATATCACAAAAGATAGGGAATATACCAACCTACTACCTATATTTCCCGCCACCGACCTGTGGAATAAGGTTCCCATCTGGATCCCTGCCTCCCTGCAGTAGGCAATCTCCACCTCTAACTCCTGCATGTCTAACTTCCTCTGGTAGATTTCGTCCCTCAGTTTCTGGAACTCAGACTCTCTCTCATGGGCCTCGGCCTCCAGCTCTTGTACTCTGTAGTCCAACTCCAGAATATGCTCCTCATACTCGCCTAACATCTGCTCCTCTATAGTAGCCTCATCAGAGTCCTCTACTGGCTCGTCCTCCATAGGCTCCTCCTCGGGATCAAGCTCTACCTCTATCTCATCCTCGTCGTCAGACTCAAACGGTGCAACAGCCTGCACTGGTGTAGCCTCTAGAAGTGCCTCGTATACTACATGTATATACCTGGGCTCGTCCTTTGCCACTCTACTAGGTACACCTGTGTCTGTCATCCTACAATCACAAACACAAGACAAGAAACAGCAACCCCATTAAAATGTTAAACAAAATATAAGTTCATTTATAAAATGAAGTTACATTTCATAACAGACTAAGTCTCTCAAGAAAAACTCTACATGAGTTTTATCTCCTTCCCAACTTCTAAGTTCGCCTAAGTTATAGTCCAAGGACACTCATTCCTAAGGTTTATAACAACAGCTCTGATACCAACCGGTGACGTCCCCAAATTCCAGGACAGTCACGGGGTCTCTCGAATTCGGTTCGTCACGTGATCATAGGTAAAACATCACAATAATAATACGACTAAATGTCGCATCGCATAGCGGAAATAATACACAACTAATACCGAATAGATTATATTTAAATAATATAATTTATTCACGTCCCAAGGTCTCGTAATTTAAACAGTGATTACATAGCTTAGACATATCTTAAGCAATAATAACATTAACTAGTACATAATATCATAAGTTCTTTACTACAATCATAAGTCCTACATAAATTAAGCTACTCAGTAGCCTTTCCCTTACCCTTATCTGTGCCCGAAGGTCCGCACTGCTCGGCCTTAACTGAAATGTTTTTAGGGAAAGCAAGAATGAGCACAAATTGCTCAACAAGTAATATACAATAAGGGTTTGTAATATAATTCTCCATTCTCGAAAGGGTATAGCAAGGTTTGATAGTTCAATGATAACAAGAATATCAACAGTTTTCAATAACAGTCGCTAAGGACAGAATAATATCAATGTGATTCAATAATAAATCAATTCAAGATTTCAAGATAACTGAATACTGAGCAGTCACTAAGGACTATGAACTTCCACAGGATTTGACAGTAATAAACTGAAAATCCAACAAAAACAAGTACAACAGGTGATCAGCCTAAAGTACCCAATGTTATGCATAACACTCAATCATGCTAATGTGAGCGCGTCGGTTCTCCGACAGTTTTATTTTGTTTTTCTCAGTCAAATACAAGATCCCGCACCAATAAATTAGTTTGGGTCGTTTTTCAATAATATAAGTCTAGCCGAATCAAATGCCATAGATCACAACAACTATAAGTTAAATTTCAAGATTTAAAGTCCGAAGAATATAGTTCAACTTTTATCTTATTCATGAAGTATATGATTCATAATATCTGAATTTAAATCTCAAGAGTTTACTTGTACGACAATAATAGCATAAGCCAATTGAATGTTCAATAAAGAGTAGAGTTAGGAACTTGCTTACAACGTTCCTTGAATAAAGTAAATACGAAGGTCTAGGATACTTGCACTATAAATGAGTATAAATAAGGAAACTCGCACTTTAAAAGAGTGTAAGTTAGAGAACTTGCCTTTAGCGTAGTTCATCCACAAATAGCAAATCAACACTTTCGAATTCCTATCGTAATATAGTTACGTATATATGATATTCATTAGCCATATAATTTAACTTCACATTTTGTCTTTAAATATACGATCAACATATAAGCTAAGTTTTAACCTAGCTACACAGTTATATAGAATATAATTTTTATCCTTAACGTTCCTCCTTTAGAGTTTAAACACATTCTCGTATCATATAAGATCGCAACAATTAGCAAACATGCTCTCGTATTATTAATATCACATAAGACCACAATCAATACTAAATATATTATATTTTAGCAAGTTAAGGCATTCCCATAAGTTAACCGTCAAAATCGAGTTCAAGTAACATCGCAGCATATAACCATTCTTGAGTTCATTGTCACAAATTTTAACTTACATTTTACATGGTATTAAAGGATAGAAAAGCCATGTGGTTATCATGCTTTATAACTCGGCTATATGTTTACATAGATGTCACATAATCTATTAATACACACGCTTATAGTGTTCACGTTATTATAACTAGCACTGTTCATTACTTTAAAACATACCTATACTCATGCTTGGTTTACTACCGTTATATCAAATATATAAGAGTCATGCTTAGAGACATAATGAATGTAAACATGTCATTTTACATTCTAAGAACATAACTACTCATACTTAATGCACTTGGTTTGAAAACATATCTAAGTTTGCTTTTGAAACCATTTTAAACTTGAACAACGCAATTTAACACATACAAGGCAACTTCAAAGTTCTTATCGTATGTAGTCAAGCCATGTTAACACTTTTGCAAGATCAGCGTGCATATCATTTAGTATTCATGCATATTAGCTTTAGTATATCAAGCTTTTTCTTAATAATTTCTCTAACACAAGGTCTGACAAGTTTGGTCATGAACAAGGACACTATAAACACTATATCATGCTCCTTTATATTTGAAATCAATCATGTGTATGAATCACTAAGTTCAGAACTTGTAGAACAAGTATTACTTCAAATTTTGTTTTTAGAATACTAATTTTATCTCGAAAATCTATAACTTCATCGTTCACGTAAGTGATCCGAATGTAACATGCTCATACTATTTTAACAAGTCCATATATATGTATTAATCATACCAGCATGCTTGTTCTAATTCATTTCAATAACTATTACTTAGTAGGAATCAAAAATTCAAAATCTGCAGCAGGGTGCCGGCACAGCTGCTGCAGCATCCCTGGGTTAAAACGGCGCAGCTGCGCCACCACTGGTTCAGCCCAAACAGCAGTCTACTACGGCAGAATACTAGGCTAATTTCTGAATTTTACAATGATTTCATTTTTACACAACTACGTTATAGTTTAAACATGCTTATAAGGCCATATAGCAACTAAGAAACATGTCCTAATCAACTTTAGCATAAATGGCAACTATAATCAACAACTGAAATCTTTGACAGAAAACCAAATGATGAACCAAGAACGAAGGATTTATACCTCTTCTATGAATTAAGCTTGTTGCTACTGAAATCTCCCTCTGCTAGGATGATATTGCTAAAGTATATATGCTCTCAATTTCAAACTTAACCAATTCTCAACAAACAAAAATAAGAAGAGATGAGGCTATATTTATAGAACTCCCATTATACAGACAATGCAATTGCCTACCATTTCAAACCAACGAAAATTTGAATTGCAGGGAGGTTATGAGGGGGTTGGTAATGGTGGTTGAAATCCATCATGATAGCCACACCCTTGCTCATCATTTGCTAGCCTATGCTGCTGAGTTTAAGGAAGATTAGGGAATAACTAGCTAAGGTTGGCTGAAATTGAGTAATAGAGAGTAGACATAGGCTTGAGTGTATCACGTGAAGAGAAATGTGTCTCTCATTATGGGACAAGCAAAGCAAATCTCAGCATTTTTATAAATGGACTACATGTTACACTTGTATATATACACCATGTACTTATGTTATATATTATATGTACTCTTAGGTTATAATTTAAATCACAATGTATTTCACATAATGTAATAAGTGTAATTTACACACATATAATCCATGTACATTTGTTTTACCGAATATAATTCAAATCAAATATTACCACATTACATTATCTCATTCATTATTAAATTCTATTAATTCAATAATTGTTTACAATATATATCTACACATGATGTATTCATAACACATAGCTTTAATATGTACAATCATATAGTATAGTATACTTGCACATAATAATTAATATAATCTTATTATATTAATAACTTTACTTATTTGTTTCATTATTCATAATGTCAAATAAATAAATTATCCACCTTATCAATTAATTAACAATAATATTAATTAATCCCTTCCTCGTAATTATTAATAACACTTAATTAATAATCATAGGATTAATTATCACATTAACAAATATAATTCCCAGCATATTTATAACCAAGTGGTTTATTATTATTATATTTCTTGCTATAATAATAATCACGTATTATTAATTAATCACAGTTAATATTGTGACACCCCCAAATTCGGGTACTTCGTTTTCACATGATTTGGTGTTCACTTTCTAATATAACATACATCTACCCAATGAATAATGCAAAGTAACTACAACTTAAATTAAAACAAATAAATTTCCCTTACAACAAGGGTTACAACCTTTGTTAAATAAATCCCGGGTTACTCTAAACTGACATGAATATAATGAAGTGCGAAAATAAAAACATAACATTCAAGTCTTATTACAATCATTCTCAATTAAATAAAACAAGTCTTCACTTACTTTGCTTTCCCTTGCCCTTACTCGTAGACGGAGCATCAGCGTTATCAACCTTAACTAAAATTGTTATTTAATGCAAGAGTGAGCAAACCACAGCTCACTGGAGTTTAACAATAATATAGACATGAAAGGATATCTTTAAAAAGAATCTGAACAACTTAGCTTGCTTCAATAATAAAGAATTGAATAATAATTCTCTATCAACATTAAAATTCGAATATATAATTTATCTGAGGGTCATAAGACCTTTGAACTCTTGCCCTAGGTTATAAATATTTCTATTTAAACCTTTAACAGTCAATAAGACTATGGACCTTAACTCGTACTTAGGGGGATCAGCCCTTTGTACCATGTATTGTGCACAAACATCTTAACGCTATGCGTAGTAACCTCCCCTAGTAAATAGGGTTGTTCAACTCAGTAATTTGAATTCAAGTCCGCACCAAAGAAAGTTTGATTTGGATAAGCTTACAAGTGTAATTTAGAATTCACGTTCATCAACTAAGGATTAGTTGAATCGACTTTCAATAATTCATAAATAACAGAATTATGAACTAACATATGCTTTAGAATCAACGTAAAGCATTTAAAATAATAACTGGATCTTACTTGAACGATAAGTTAAGATCTATTAAATAAACAATTGTCCAATACAGAAATGGAAAGGACATTCTCAATAATGAATATATGAATTCAAGAAATTATATATAATTAACAAGTTTAAGGTTAGAAGACTTGCATAAAAATTAATACAAGATCAGGGTTTAGAAAACTTGCATAAAAAAATTATTACAAGATCAGTGTTTAGAAAACTTGCCTTAAGCGCAAGCTACTTAACTCAACCACGTACTTAAACACTTCCTATACACATTCAATTATAATAATTTAAATTATTTAATACATAACAAATTCAAATAAGTGGTTAACCCTCATGG
This sequence comes from Panax stipuleanatus, assembly GCA_020205555.1. NCBI lineage: Eukaryota > Viridiplantae > Streptophyta > Magnoliopsida > Apiales > Araliaceae > Panax > Panax stipuleanatus. Next base: position 37,410,122 of record CM035125.1, read on the forward strand.
TTAACTCACTCTAATTAAATAAATAATAATAATTAACTATGATATAGTTAATTACATCACTTACATATTCACATAATTAAATTAATTATGTATTTAACTAAATTATAATTAAATAATTATAATTCAAACACTTAATCAAATTATAATTACTTCAATTATAATTACCATTTAAATTATAAATAATTATAATTCTAAACTACATCATGCATTTATAATTACACAATTTATAATTAATCATGTATTTATCAATTATAATCAATAATTAATTAAACTATAACATGTATTATAATTACACAATTTATAATTAATCATATAATTATCAATTTAAAATCCACAATCAAACATGCATTTATTAAATTATAATTACTTAAATTATAATTTAAATTAACATCTAATTGACTAAAATGAATCAACTTCTATACATTATAATTTCACAGAATTATAATTTAAATTAATCATTTACTCTTAATTATAATTAATCAATTTATAATTAAGCAACTTATTTTACAATTAATCAATTATAGTTTATAATTTACATACTATATTAGGTTTTCTTTTTCTCAAATATGATTTTATCACAATCATATAATATGTTATATCATTTAAATATATGTCCACTATCAATAAATAATTAAACTGAGGCTCAAAAATAATCTGCACAAATTAACTAAAACCACTGCCCAAGCACTGTGCACGGCGCAGCTGAGCAGCCAGCAGCTTGGGCACCGGCTCAGCTGCGCAGGGGTCGGATCAGAGATGGGCAAGCGCCGCAGCTGCACTGCTTCTGGCCTTGCTGCCGGCGCAGTTGCGGCAGCAACACGGCCAGACGCAGACAGCCACGGCTCTCTGCTTTACCGAACAACTCATACATTCCAACAACCGGCAATACCCAGCAATACAAACAACATAGGACACATACATGCAACAATACATATGTACAACATGTACTTAAACACAAAAATCACCTAAGTAACAAGAACGAGTGTTTTAAAAACTCAATTTTTGATATTTTCATATAAACTCATACTTTAACAAAATAAGTCACTGTAAATCCAATTCTCAATCAATTCAACTTGTAATACATGCATTATTCTCATGATTCAAGGTAGTATCATAGACAAATTCTAAACAACATACTAACATATACCAATTTCTCAATGTAAAACCAACCATAATATATAAACTCATGTAAATGAAACTTTTTCCATGAAAACTCGTTTTTACCACAATTAAATTTCTAAAACTTGTACATGGCATATAATTCAACTATAAACAACATAGTAATACAATCTATATATATATACCCATCATGCTATACAATTTTCGTAAGAACATGCTTTAAAGAGAATGAAAATATGAAGAACATAATACATATCAAATATAAGGAAGTTGAGGAATACCTTTATTGATTAATAGAAGTGAAGAAGATGATGATTTCCTTACTCCTTCCTTATCTTCTTCTCTAATTCTTCTCTGCTATTCTTCCTATCTTCTCTCTCTTTTCTTCTTAGTCTTAGGCTTAAACTAACGTAGTTTTTTCTTACGTAGTATATAGATATATAAATGACATATATCAATAATATACGTACTAACTAATATTTAATAATCCAATTAAATTAGGAGTTACTAAATTCAAAAGTCCTTTTGGCTTGTTTGGCAACAGGAAAATTAGAACTAGTTTTACTAACTTAGGCATGGTTTAGGTAAATTAGGTTTAAGCTAGTGTAAGGGCTCTGTTTGGCAACAGTCTTTTAAAACAAAAGCAAGGGCCTTGTTTGGTAAAAAAATTATTTAAAAATTATTTTCCTTTTATTTAATAAATTATTTTAACACATACTCTAATGTCATATTTTAATCAATTAAATATTAATCATCTAATTTAATCAATTAAAATCTAACATCAATTAATCACATAAAATTGCCACATAATTATAATTACTCACTAATTATAATTCATGTAACACTTCATCACATATCCCATCTAATTTAATTATCTCAATTAAATTAGAACTATAATATAAAATTAATATATATTAATTAAATATTACACATTCATTTAATTAATATATAACACTTAATTAAATCACTCCATAAATCACATAATTTATTTATTTAACTCAATAAATAAATCACATAAAATATTTATTTAACTCAATAAATATTTAAAATTAAATATAAAAATCTCAATCGTTACAATCTTCCCTCCTTAAAAGGATTCTGTCCCCAGAATCACACATAAAAATTTTCGTCTATTACATTCTTACCTCCTTAAAAAGATTCTGTCCCCAGAATCAGTATATAAGGGGTTACACACAACTAAGCAAACAAATGCGGATAAGATTTCATCATAACATCTTCGAGTTCCCACGTAGCTTCTTCAGCACTTTGGTTCCTCCAGATTACCTTAACAGAAGGTATCACTTTATTCCTAAGTACTTATTCCTTTTTATCAACTATTTGAACAGGCACTTCTTCATATGTTAAGTCTTTATCGAATAGCAAAGGTTCATATTCTATTACATGTTTATAATCATGCTTGTAAGGTCTTAACACAGAAATATGAAAGACATTATGTATATTCTCGAGCTCCGGAGGTAATGCAATCTCGTAAGCCACCTCACCAACTTTTCGCAACACCTCAAAAGGTCCAATAAATCTGGGACTCAACTTTCCCTTCTTACCAAATCAAATCTTCCCCATTCCAGGGAGATACTTTCAGGAACACGAAACTTCCTGGTAAGAATTCTCGATTTTTTCGATGAAGATCAGCATACTTCTTTTGTCTGTCTTGAGCAGCAACTAATCTTGTTATGATCAGCTTCACAATTTTGGCAGTTTGTTGTACCAATTCTGGTCCCAACAATTGTCGTTCACCGACTTCATTCCAGCACAAAGGAGTTTTGGATTTTCTGCCGTATAACGCTTCGTAAGGCGACATGCCAATACTCACATGATGACTATTATTTTAGGCGAACTCCGCCAACGGTAGATGATCCTCCCAGCTTCCTTTGAAGTCCATCACACAAGCTCTCAGCATATCCTCAAGCGTCTGAATCGTTCTCTCGCTCTGTTCATCAGTTGAGGATGAAACGCTGTACTCATTCGCAATTGTGTTCCCAGACATTCTTGCAAATGCTTCCAGAAATTAGACGTAAAACGCGGATCTCTGTCAGACACAATCGACACTGGAACACCGTGTCTAGAAATAATTTCCTTGACATATAACTTTGCTAGCTTATCCAGGTTGTACTTAACCCTGATCGGCAGAAAGTGGACTGACTTCGTCAGTCGATCCACTATAACCCATATCGCATCAAATCCCTTCTGAGTCGCTGGAAGACCTACCACGAAATCCATCATGATATGTTCCCACTTCCACTCTGGAATTTCTAACGGTTGCAGCAGTCCACTTGGTCTCTGGTGTTCTACTTTGATCTTTTGGCACGTCAAGCATTTCACAACGCCTTCAGTAACGTCTCTCTTCATATTCGGCCACCAGAAATGATGCTTGAGATCCTGGTACATCTTTGTACTCCCAGGGTGAATAGAATATCTAGAACTATGAGCTTCGCTCAGAATCTCCTCTTTGACCTCTGGTACTAGCGATACCCATATTCTACCTTCAAATCGTAACAGACCTTCATTATCGATTTTGAACTTGAACTCTTCGCCAATGGTTATCCTCTTACGTACTTTCTCGCATTCTTCATCGTGAAGTTGTGCTTCTTTCACATTGTCTACTAGAGTAGAACCAGTGGTTACTTGAAACAACATCTCATCCGACTTCCTTCGAAAACTTCACTTCCAACTCCAATCTAGCCATCTGTTCTATTAACCGATCTTGATCAGTTAACATGTTCAGCTTCTCTCGACCTTTTCTGCTCAAAGCGTCAGCGACGACGTTAGCTTTACCCGGATGGTAAAGTATCTCGCAATCGTAGTCTTTAATCAGTTCCAACCATCTTCTTTGGCGCATGTTCAAATCCTTCTGGGTAAATATATACTTCAGACTCTTGTGATCTTTGTATATTTCACACTTCTCTCCATATAAGTAGTGCCTCCAAATCTTTAGGGCAAACACTACTGCCGCCAATTCTAGATCATGGGTCGGATACCCCTTCTCATAATCTTTCAGCTGACGTGACACATAGGCAATGACTTTGCCACTCTGCATCAACACACAGCCTAATCCTTTATGTGAGGCATCACTATATACCACGAAATTCCCCGAACTATCCGGTAAAGACAATACAGGCGCAGTACTCAGCCTCTTCTTCAAATCCTGAAAACTCTCCTCACACTTCTCCGTCCAAACAAACTTAACTATTTTACGAGTCAAATTTGTCAATGGAGTTGCGATTCTAGAAAAGTCATGGATAAATCTACGGTAATAACCTGCCAATCCTAAGAAACTCCTCACTTCAGACGGCGTCTTCGCCTGATCCCAACCCATTACGGCCTCAACCTTCGACAGATCTACAGAAATACCATCCTTGTCGATCACGTGGCCAAGAAATTGCACACGTTCTAACCAGAATTTGCATTTCGAGAATTTAGCGTAAAGCTTCTCTCATCTCAGCGCTTCTAAGGTTAGTTGTAAGTGTTCAGCATGCTCCTTCTCGGTCTTGGAATAAACCAGGATGTCATCTATGAACACTTCCACGAACTTGTTCAGAAATGGCTTGAACACCCTGTTCATTAGGTCCATAAATGCAGCTGGGGCATTCATGAAACCAAATGACATTACCAAGAACTCGTAATGACCATATCGAGTTCTAAAAGCCGTTTTAGGTATATCTTCCTTCCTCACCTTCAATTGATGATACCCGCTTCTCAAATCGATTTTGGAGAAGTACTTCGCGCCCTTCAGTTGATCAAACAAGTCATCGATCCTAGGTAAAGGATACCTATTCTTGATCATAACTTTATTCAACTCCCTATAATCAATGCAGAGACGCATCGATCCATCCTTCTTCTTCACGAATAAAATAGGCACTCCCCACGGCGAAAGGCTCTGTTGAATATACTTCTTTTCAAGTAATTCTTGTAGTTGAACCATCAGTTCCTTCATCTCGACTGGAGCCATTCGATACGGAGCCTTCAAAATTGGAGCCGTTCCCGACGCTAAATCGATCACGAACTCTGTCTCCCTATCCGGCGGAAGTCCTTAGCAAATCGCTCAGAAAAACGTCTACAAACTCCTTAACTACCGATATTTCCTCCACCTTCGGGCTTTCCTTACGCGTATCTACTATGTAGGCTAGATATCCTACACAGCCTTGCATCAGAAGTTTCTTGGCTTGCATAACCGTTAGACAACTCGCTTGTCTAGGCAATTTTCTACCATAGAACACCAACTTCGACGGAGTCGTAAGGTTCACCGACTTCTTCTGATAGTCTAATATCGCCCTATGGTTGAACAACTAATCCATACCTAGTATAACAGTCGAATTCCCCAAGTTTAATAGGAATCAAATCTACTCTAAGTTCCTGACCCTTAATGTCCAATATACAGTTCTTATAAACGCTCCTAACAGGAATAACCTCCCTATTCGCAATTTCTATGTTCAAAGGGTAAACTAACTCCTCTATAGGTAAGTCTAAGGTTTTAGCAAAATCATCAGATATGAAAGAACAAGTAGCACCTGAATCAAATAATACATATGCATTTATACTATTGACCGGAATAATACCTGACACCACGTCTTTTGATTGCACAACATCTTGCACCGTCATATTGAATGTCCGTACAGTGGGTCGAACAGTTTGCAATGGTGCAGCAATGGTCACGGAACTGCCGCTTCCATTCCCTCCGCTCCCTGTTGACCCTGCCGTCATCTTCTTCGGGCAGTTGCAAGCCATGTGATCTTTGGATCCACATATAAAGCAAGCTCCCTTCTTCGGGTTTGGGCAATTAGCTGCAATGTGGCCTTCCTGACCACAGTTGAAGCACACCCGCTTCCCCTTCATGCACACGCCAGTGTGATTTTTACCGCATGTAGCACATGCTTCAAACTTCCTCTTCTGCTGGCTTCCCTGCTGACTCCCAGCAAAGGTATTATCAGACCACTTCCTCTTCTGGTTCACAGCGCTGCTACCCCCAGTCTTGGTTTCTACCTCATTCTTCTTCTTCTTATCTTGGTTGAACTTCGTCACTGCTTCGCTTCCTCCCTCAGCAAGTATGGCTTTCTCCAGCACCGTTGCAAAGATATTCAGCTGGAACATGGAAACCTTGTTGTAGAACCAGGGCTTTAGTCCCCGCTCAAACCTTCTCGCTTTCCTAGCGTCAGTGCTGACTTGGTAAGTAGCGAACCTGGCCAACTCGTTAAACTTAGCGGCATACTCGGACACCATCATCCCTCCTTACTTAAGTTCTAGGAACTGGACCTCCATCTGGTCCTGCGAACTCACTGGAAAGTACATCTCGTAGAACATTTTCTTTGAAACGTTCCCACGTGATGACTCCCTCCCCCTCTCGAGTCTTGTTAGCCTGCCACCAAAAGCTAGCATCCGACTTCAACATGAAAGCCGCGAACACTGTCTTCTGGTCTTCCCCTACCCTAGCCACGTCAAATACTTTCTCTATTTCCATAACTCATGTCTAAGCTTCGATAGGGTTAGTCGATCCTTTGAACTCAGGCGGTCCTACTGCCATTGAATTCCTTGAACGTTGTTCCCTGCACTTGCGGCTGATTAACAAGAGCTCCTGTCAACAGGTTCACCAACTGCTGAACCGAGTTGGGGTTCGTCCCATCGTTATTGTTGTTGTTTGTCGAACCCTCGGGGTTTTGACGTGTTATTCTTCTTCTAGGAGGCATTTTCTGTTAAGAAAATATTATTATTAGATCCTTTACTCAATTTTTTTAAATATTCAAGTTCATACTTAAACGTTTAAATGGCTCAGTTCACATATAACACATAGCACATCTATAAACTTCTTTTATTCATTACTCGTAGTAAAATAACATCAAAAAGATAGCATTTCTGCCATTTACATCATCCTTTCCTGAACTGGAAAAGTTGCAGGATTACATTATTAACTCATCCCATTCTTATCTCAAATTATGGGATTTACTTTACTTATTACAAAAAATAATACATAAACCAACTCTACTACTGCTACTACTACTACTACGGCTACTACTGCTACTACTGCTACTACTTAGGCATATTAATACGTCGCACAGCCTCTCTGCGTTCCTCCTCCATTACCCGAAACGCCGTTCTTCGGTGCACCACAAACTACGGTAAACCTTGGAACTGAGCTGGGTAGTAGAAAATACGGTCCTAAGCTCTCTCTATTGCTGTATGAAAAGTATATTTCGTTTCCCTCAGCTTGGCCCTCTTGGCTTCAGCTTCATCTTCAGCTCGATCAGCTCGTTGATTAGCCCTCAAACTTGACTCTTCAACTCTGGCACGCTTCCTCGACTCCTCCTGGATGTCTTGCTTCAGTTTTGCCAGTTCAAATCGAGCAGCATCTCTATCAACCTCCATATGTATCAGGTTCCACTGTGCATATCCTAGGTCCCTTGCCATTTCCTCGATCGTCTCTTCTCGCTGCTGGATAGTCTCCTCGAGATCTCCTACTCGTCCATGAAGCTCAACATTGCTATCGTAGACTGCCTCGTACATCTCAGCACTAGTAGAGTGAGGTGGGAATTCCTCTTCTGGATCCTCTTCCTCCTCTTCAGACTCGTCCTCGTCCTCATCCTCTGGAATAGGTGTCAGCTCACGCTCCCGACCAGCTATGGTGATCACTAGAGATGGCTCTCTCCTAACCAGCTGCACCCAGACAACATGTATGTCACGGGGCTCCTCATCTCTAGGCACATGAGGTACATCCTCTCTAGCCTGACTAGGTTCTCCAACGTTCGACATCCTGACAAAAGAATTTTAAAGTTCATTATTACGTGATATCGAGTCGTCACTCTTCGAATACTATAATGTAAACACATAACACATAAGGTAGTTTATTATCTTTTACCTATCACATCTATCTTTTCGATCTTACCTATAAGGCTACTACCTAAGGTTTTCCCACCTAAGGTTTCATAACCTATAGCTTTGATACCAACCTGTGACACCCCCAAATCCGGGTACTTCGTTTCCACGTGATTTGGTATTCACTTTCTAATATAACATACATCTACCCAATGAATAATGCAAAGTAACTACAACTTAAATTAAAACAAATAAATCTCCCTTACAACAAGGGTTACAACCTTTGTTAAATAAATCCCGGGTTACTCTAACCCTGACATGAATATAATAAAGTGTGGAAATAAAAACATAACATTCAAGTATTATTACAATCATTCTCAATTAAATAAAACAAGTCTTCACTTGCTTTGCTGTCCCTTGCCCTTACTCGTAGATGGAGCATCAACGTTATCAACCTTAACTAAAATTGTTATTTAATGCAAGAGTGAGCAAACCACATCTCACTGGAGTTTAACAATAATATAGACATGAAAGGATATCTTTAAAAAGAATCTGAACAACTTAGCTTGCTTCAATAATAAAGAATTGAATAATAATTCTCTATCAACATTAAAATTCGAATATAGAATTTATCTGAGGGTCATAAGACCTTTGAACTCTTGTCCTAGGTTATAAATATTTTTATTTAAACCTTTAACAGTCAATAAGACTATGGACCTTAACTCGTACTTAGGGGAATCAGCCCTTTGTACCATGTATTGTGCACAAACATCTTAACGCTATGCATAGTAACCTCCCCTAGTAAATAGGGTTGTTCAACTTAGTAATTTGAATTCAAGTCCGCACCAAAGAAATTTTGGTTTGGATAAGCTTACAAGTGTAATTTAGAATTCACGTTCATCAACTAAGGATTAGTTGAATCGACTTTCAATAATTCATAAATAACAGAATTATGAACTAACATATGCTTTAGAATCAACGTAAAGCATTTAAAATAATAACTGGATCTTACTTGAACGATAAGTTAAGATCTATTAAATAAACAATTGTCCAATACAGAAATGGAAAGGACATTCTCAATAATGAATATATGAATTCAAGAAATTATATATAATTAACAAGTTTAAGGTTAGAAGATTTGAATAAAAATTAATACAAGATCAGGGTTTACAAAACTTGTATAAAAAAATTAATACAAGATCAGTGTTTAGAAAACTTGCCTTAAGCGCAAGCTACTTAACTCAACCACGTACTTAAACACTTCCTACACACATTCAAATATAATAATCTAAATTAGTTAATACATAACTAATTCACATAAGTGGTTAACCCTTGTGGTTAACTCACTCTAATTAAATAAATAATAATAACTAACTACCACATAGTTAATTACATCACTTACATATTCACATAATTAAATTAATTATGTATTTAACTAAATTATAATTAAATAATTATAATTCAAACACTTAATCAAATTATAATTACTTAAATTATAATTACCATTTAAATTATTAATAATTATAATTTCAAACTACATCATGCATTTATAATTACACAATTTATAATTAATCATGTATTTATCAATTATAATCAATAATTAATTAAACTATAATATGTATTATAATTACACAATTTATAATTAATCGTGTAATTATCAATTTGAAATCCACAATCAAACATGCATTTATTAAATTATACTTACTTAAATTATAATTTAAATTAACATCTAATTGATTAAAATGAATCAACTTTTATACAATATAATATCACATAATTATAATTTAAATTAAATATTTACTCTTAATTGTAATTAATCAATTTATAATTAAGTAACTTATTTTACAATTAAACAATTATAATTTATAATTTAAATACTATATTAGGTTTCCTTTTTCTCAAATATGAATTTATCACAATCATATAACAACATGTTATATCATTTAAATATATGTCCACTATCAATAAATAATTAAACTAATGCTCAAAAATAATCTGCACAAATTAACAAAAACCACTGCCCAAGCACTGTGCACGACGCAGCTGCGCAGCCAGCAGCCTGGGCACCGGCGCAGCTGCGCAGGGGTCGGATCAGAGATGGGTAATCAGCGCAGCTGCGCTGCTTTTGGCCTTGCTGCTGGCGCAGCTGCGCAACAACTCGGCCAGACGCAGACAGCCACGGCTCTCTGCTTTACCGAACAACCCATACAATCCAACAACCGACAATACCCAGCAATACAAACAACATAGGACACATACATGCAACAATACATATGTACAACATGTACTTAAACACAAAAATCACCTAAGTAACAAGAACGAATGTTTTAAAAACTCAATTTTTGATATTTTCATATAAACTCATACTTTAACAAAATAAGTCACTGTAAATCCAATTCTCAATCAATTCAACTTGTAATACATGCATTATTCTCATGATTCAAGGTAGTATCATAGACAAATTCTAAACAACATACTAACATATACCAATTTTTCAATGTAAAACCAACCATAATATATAAACTCATGTAAACGAAACTTTTTCCATGAAAACTCGTTTTTACCACAATTAAATTTCTAAAACTTGTACATGGCATATAATTCAACTATAAACAACATAGTAATACAATCTATATATATATACCCATCATGCTATACAATTTTTGTAAGAACATGCTTTACAGAGAATGAAAATATAAAGAACATAATACATATCAAATATAAGGAAGTTGAGGAATACCTTTATTGATTAATAGAAGTGAAGAAGATGATGATTTCCTTACTCCTTCCTTCTCTTCTTCTCTAATTCTTCTATGCTATTCTTCCTCTCTTCTCTCTCTTTTCTTCTTAGTCTTAGGCTTAAACTAACGTAGTTTTTCCTTACGTAGTATATAGATATATAACTGACATATATCAATAATATACGTACTAACTAATATTTAATAATCCAATTAAATTAGGAGTTACAAAATTCAAAAGTCCTTTTGGCTTGTTTGGCAACAGAAAAGTTAGAACTAGTTTTACTAACTTAGGCATGGTTTAGGTAAATTAGGTTTAAGCTAGTGTAAGGGCCCTGTTTGGCAACAGTCTTTTAAAACAAAAGCAAGGGCCTTGTTTGGTAAAAAAATCATTTCAAAATTCTTTTCCTTTTATTTAATAAATTATTTTAACACATACTCTAATGTCATATTTTAATCAATTAAATATTAATCATCTAATTTAATCAATTAAAATCTAACATCAATTAATCACATCAAATTGCCACATAATTATAATTACTCGCTAATTATAATTCATGTAACACTTCATCACATATCCCATCTAATTTAATTATCTCAATTAAATTAGAACTATAATATAAAATTAATATACATTAATTAAATATTACACATTCATTTAATTAATATATAACACTTAATTAAATCACTCCATAAATCACATAATTTATTTATTTAACTCAATAAATAAATCACATAAAATATTTATTTAACTCAATAAATATTTAAAATTAAATATAAAAATCTCAATCGTTACAAATATTTCATAACCATTAATTAATATTTTACAATTGCAATTAACAATTAATATAGATTAATTGATTACTTAATAATTCATTCGTTAATTAATATAATCATTAATAATCCTCATCACTGTGCCACACAAGGCTATCAACGAGTTTATCGCAAACTCCATAAATTTCTCAATTATTATAATTATTCAATTTTATATAATTGAATTAATTCATCTCATAACACAAAATTATTTATATTAAATAAATTCTCATTTTCATTAATATATTTATTTAATAATATTAAAAAATTCTCTGGTATTACAGGTCTCCACCTTGCCATTTGCTCTAAAGATCCATTTCGAATTTTATGGCCATCTGCCATTTCTTTGAGTGTCTACAACTCTCAGCTTTATCATGTATTACTAGATAATCATCCTCTATGATGCGTACCTCATCATCATCATCTATGATGAATCCATACCTCCCGGGTATCTTCAGTACTATTCTAAATTTCACGATTCGGTTGTGGTACAATAGGTCTATCTACAGGTTCCTCCTTTTGACTAATAGTGATTTGTGGTTCTTGAACTCCTTCATGATCTATTATCCTTCCACTAGTACTTCAATGATAAAAACTTTTATCTTAGAAGGCAGCGTGTTTCGCAACAAACACCTTTTGCTAACTAGGATTATAGAATATATACCCTAAACTTACTTTAGGATGTCCCACAAATCTGTACTTCTCAAATCTTATCACAAGCTTATCCTTTTAAAACCTTTTCACATAAGTTGGACAACCCTTTATCTTAACATACTTAAGATTAGGAATCCTCCCTGTCCATAACTCTTATGAAGTCTTGGGGACGGATTTTGAGGTTACATTATTTTGTAGATATGCAGCCGTTTCTAGGGCATTATCCTAGAAGGATGCTTGAATGTAGGTAAAATTATTATGGACCACCCCATGTCCAACAAGGTACGATTTTTCTTTTTAGATACACCAATCAATTATTGTGTATCAGGAAGCATCCATTGTGAGAAAACTATTTAAGATAATCTTAAAACTTATTGCACAAATATTTATTCCTCGATCCAATCGAAGAATCATAATACCTTGCCAATTAGTTTTACTTCTGAATTCTTTGAACCTTTCAAATGATTCAGACTTGTATTTCACCAAATATAAATATTCAACTCTTTAAATGATCATCCCCTTTGTTTTTACTAGTTTGTTTTATTTAAAATTATGTAAGTCAAGTATGTAAAATCCATTCCGTAAATTGTTAATTATTTAAACTAATGGATTTGCCTGTAAGCAGCGCTAAACAATAATTTCTAACAGTTAATGGACCAACCTTTGCTCCATTCCCACAAGCAGGAAGACTTCCCCTTGTTTAACTTTCTATTTCTGCTTAGTCCCTTCATAAATCTGTATTTATGATAACCATAGCCGGTATCCTATACCCAAGTAGAAACTTTACATACTGAAAGATTTATTTCAATCATGAACAAACATGTATATGTAACCGAAGCTTCACTAAGCTTCTTTTGGTTAGCCTCTGCAAGATACTTCTCGCAGTTTCTATTCCAGTGTCCAGGCTTATTGCAGTGTAAGTAAACTACTTTGTTATCCGTATCAGTTTTGTTCTTATTATCCTTTGTATTTGCCTTTCTATTTAACTTCTTTGAATCGTTCTTCTTTTTAGAAGATCATTTGGCCCCTACCAATAAGACTTGGTCTTTCTTGGTTAGAAAGTGACTCTCAACAGTTTTTTAACATGTTAAGCAAATCAGCGAGGCTAACATCAAGCTTGTTCATGTGAAAATTCACAACAATTGTGAGAAGGAGTCCGGGAGTGAATGCAAGTTCAAATCTTGGCTCAATTCTCCATCCATGACAAAATCATGTTGTCCTAATTGTTAAATCAAATTAATCATCTTTAGGACTTGTGTCTGTACTGTAGTGTCATCGGGCATTCTAGATCGGAAGAACTCCTTAGATATCTAATATCTAACAGTCCTACTTTCCTCACCATTCAACTACTTGAAATGCTGGAATAAAGTAGGAGCATCCATAGTTTCATGCTGAAGCTGAAGCTGTTGCTCATGGATACGAGCATGATGTATTGAGCCAAATGTACATCATCTTGCCACTTTCTAAAAGTAGCAATCTCTTCCTCAGAGGCATTACCTATAACCATTGCAGGGATAGGTGTATTAAGGATATAAGATAGCTTTTCAGCCTTCAGAACTATTTTCAAATTCTTTAACCAATTCGTTTAATTCGGTTCTGTTAAATAACATCTAATATGCTTCGCAATGATAGTGATTTAGACATTGTAAAATTCTGTAAATAAATTTTTAATTAACAAAATTTTAGCATACATTCTTTTATTAATTACCAATATAAATTAGGTCTTATTGTAAATTGGTATCTCCCACTATTTTCTTCAAACTATATTACCTTCATAATATATAGTTCGACAAATCTAATTCAAGATTTGCTAGTGAAAATAAGGATCTCATTTCAAATGTATATAGCCTTATGTGTGCACAACAAACCATATATAAATAAATAGGTAGACAACTTTTGTCAATTACATCACCATGTAACTCCTTGTATTTTGCCTCTTAGATCATTATGGTCAAGTGTGTGCATATCCGAACCAAAACGATCTTAGTTAAGTATGACCCAGTATTTCCATCTAATTGAAGAGAAAACTACAACCCTTGTGTGTGCACAACAAAGCGGTAATGTTCAACTCCTTATAAACATAATATGCAATAAAACAACATCTTAAATATTTAATACTCGCCTTGTGTGTGCACAACAAACTCATACTAAATATTCAATACTCTATTATTTTACCATGCTAAAAGGCGATGTTCAATATTCCAAATATCTTTGAACGTTAAAACTTAATATTAATTTCTTTGAGGGTTTTGTTATTAATTGTCTCATCTTGTTTAGCGCGCATGCAAATATATATATATAAAATACGAGTCATATTAATTGACATGCGAAGCATGTTGCATAATATATATAATATATATATATATAGTATAAGCATGCATATAGAATACAATATTTTACCCGGATTGATTATGGACTTTTATTCTAGTTTAGTTCACTCGAGTCACCAAGTGAACCAAAAGGTCAAACATAGGGGTGCAAGAATTAAATTTAAATATAACTATTACATTTAAATCACGGGCTCCATTACAAACGGGTTTTCATGCGCTCCTTGCTCCTTGGTCTCTAATTCTTCAAGATAATTCTAACTAATCCTATTACATAAAATATTTACATTAAATAGAAATCTTGATCAACAGTCAAGGGGAAGTACATAGGAGGGAGATAGAATTTACATCAAGAAAAATTAGAGAAGACGATGTACGCAGATCCCATTTAATAAAACTCATACATTCATGCATCCAACTAAAATAAAATCCAATCATATTGGTCAATAGTCCATAATCAACCTCATTTATTATTATACACATCAACATATGCATCAATAAATAAAACATTTATCTCATGAATAATAAACATTCAATATATATATTGATATCAATTTAATAGGCAATTTTAGTTAGCATAAAATTCAATTATGAATTAAAATAAACTCTTTTATTTTAATCCAACTTTAAATCAAAATAAACCTTTTATTTTAATTTATCCATTTTTGAATAAAAATAAACTCCTTTATTTTTAATCAAATTATTTAATCAAAATAAACTCCTTTATTTTAATTAATATGGAATCCAATTCCAAGTCAAAATAAACTACTTTATTTTAACTTTTAAAACTGTTATGGAAAAAACAAAATATATGGAATTCAATTCTTTATCAAAATAAACTCCTTTATTTTAATTAATATGAAATCTTATTTCATATCTAAATAAAATCCTTTATTTAAGGAAACATGGAATCCCTTTTCCTAATCACAAATAAACTTCCTTTATTTTTAGGAAACAATGAATTCAATTTCATCTCCAATAAGTTATCATGGAGTCCAATTCCAATTCTAATTAGTTAGCATGAAATTAAATTCTAGTTAAAATAAACATCTTTATTTTAATCCAATTCCAAATAAAAATAAACTACTTTATTGAAATTTAGAATTACTGAAAAACATGGAATTCAATTTTCAATATAAAATAAACCTTTTATTTTAATTAGAATTCAAATAAATAAATAAAATTTTATTTTATTTATTTTCTGGTACCGATATTGCGGCGCCAAGAATATACTGAGTTCAGGCGCTGCGGTGCCGGGTTACCTTGCGAAAGTTTGACCCGGCGCTGCAGCGCCCCAATTACTTTGTAATCAGACGCTACGGTGCCTAATCTGCAATCAATGCCCGGATCCGGCGCTGCGGCGACAGGCTCTAGAATCAATTTTTTTAGTTCGCGAATTATGCAGTTTTTATCTAAAAAAACATGATTCTATGCCAATAATTATGCCCAAAAAAATTATTCTAAACACATATCAAATCTGAACAATTAATAACTTGCATAAAGGTTTGGCTCATACGCTACTGTTAGGTTTGTAAGATTTATGAACGCGATCAAATTGCATTAAAATAACAAAAGCATGGTAGATTATGGTTTTAAAATTTTACAAACCATATACCTGAATCATCATTTATGCACAAATATTAATTAAACGAAATAGATGGAGATTAGATTCATACCTTCGTAGATACTAGCTTCCTCAAGTACGAGTTCAACTCCAATTCCTTTTCGCGTTCAACTTGAATCCACCGGGTTGATTCCTTCCTTTGATCAACGTTAGTCACCCAAGTGTTTGGCCTCTAAAGGTGATCCACCAAGAAAGATCAAGAATTCAAGAAGAATGGTGTTTAGCAAACACCTAGTTTTTATCTCTATAGAAAAGGTGTACTCTCTCAACTCTTAGAATGAAGTGTGTAACCTTGTTCCATAATAAGACTTTCTTATTTATAGATGTAGGCAACTAAACACTTTAGGATTAGGGTTTCATATTAATTAATTAAACCCTTTTAATTAATTATGCTTCTCAATCTTATTAAGAATAATTAGTTAAACTCTTTTAATTAATTATTCTCCTAATCTTATTAGGAATATATATGAAAGAGTATCTTATTAATTAATTCTCAAACTCCATTAGGAATTAAATAATAATAATAGCAATAATAATAATAAGACCCCTCTTATTAATTTATATTTAATATTTCTAAAATATTAAATAATAAATATTAAGCTATTTAATTTATTCTATCACCATAGATTAAATTAAATACACTTAACTTATTATTACGATTATGCCATTTGCTTCTTAAATAAATATTCTTCCTTTTATGGTGTGACCCTTTAGGTTCTCCATATTAAGCCGGTTGTGAATAAATGAATTAGAGCAATTCTAATCTTATTTAAATAAATAAATAAAACTATTTAATTCATTTATACAAATAATATTTATTCTACAATAAGGGTAAGCCCCCTTAGCGATCAACGACTTTTCAGATAATATAGATTTTAACATTAATCATAAAAGAACCTTCGAGTTAGTAGTTATCGTACAATTCAATCCTTCCACCATACAATGTCCCAATTAAATATAAGACATGGAATTACTATCAAGTCTTATTTTATTTAATTATATGTATTTCGATCATAAATGCACAACACCAAATAATGCAAATTAGAAACTCCTTTTTAATTTCATTCCACCTTCGCCAAGGATTCCTGGGTTGTCATTTATCGAATCACATAGAACATATTAATTTAAATTAATCAATCACTTTGGTTGCACATAATTAATTTACATTCATGCACTAATCAACAATTTATAACTTACATTACTATTAATCAAGTTATAAATTACATATTATATTTTATTAACATAATACATTACTGACCATTTAGCCTTTTAACATGCTTTATGAATTAACACATTAACTCCCAACATTTTACATTTTTTAAAAAAAAATTCTGCCCAACTTCCAGGACCCGCGCGGCCACGCGCAATTTGGCGTTGGAAGCGGCGCGGCCGCGCCGCGGCGCAGATCGGCCTAACAGTTTTCGTGAACTTTGCAGAGAAAAGCCAAATTGGCTTAATTCTCCACAACGAGTTCTTAATTCAGCCAATAATTTGCATATAAAACTTTACAGAAACAAAGTGCAAAGCTTTTAACATGTTTTGAACACACTGATACATCAATTAACAAGATTACACGCTTAATTTTTTCAAAAATTTAAAGAAAATATCAATGTCAGTGTTCTAAATGAAATTGAACACTGTGAATTTGTTTTGAAACTAATTCTCACAATTCCAATCCCAATCAACTAATTTCTAAACATAATAACATATTTCATAATTAATTTATACAAAAATCAACAATCAACATATATTTTGATTTCTATGAGAAACTTTATTTTTCCCAGACACTTCACTGTGACTTTTGAAAAACATAAATTCTCCATTTATATCATATATATTCATGAACTAAACAACTAATTAAGCATACCATCACATATAGACATGATATGAACACAATTACATATACATATATCCATCATGCTATACAACTTCCAAAACATGTTTTACAGACAATGAAAATATAAGGATCATAACTTTAAAACTGGTTTTTACAACAATTGTATTTTGAAAATCTTTCCATAGCATACAATTACATATGAATATCATATATACATGGTCATAATTATACAACTTCATGAAAACATAATTTGACAAGAAGAAATACAACACATAAGAATTGATTCTATGGTTAAGAGTATAATCTTACTAGCTTGAATTGAAAGAAGAGATGGAGATGATGATGTAGAGTTTTCCTCTTATATTCTCAAAGTTCTCTTCTTCTTCTCTGTATTCTTCTTCTCTGCTTCCTCTTTTCTTTCTTTGTTTTGTTTTGTAAAACTAATGTACTGATAAAATATACATATAATATATAATACAAGTAATATATAATATATGTAACTCCCATATAATAAGTATATACTAACTACTAATTATAACGTAAGTTACAAAATTCAAAAGCCAACTTGGCTTGTTTGGCTACAAGAAAAATTAGAAACTAGTTTTTCTTAACTCCAAACATGGTTTAGGTAATTTAGGTTTAGCTAGTGTAAGGGCCCTGTTTGGCAATAGTCCTTTAAAACAAAAGCAAGGGCCTTGTTTGGTAAAATCATTTAAAAACCATTTTAATACATACACTTTAATGTCACACTTTAATTATTTAAATATTAATCATCTAATTTAATCAATTAAAATCTAACATCAATTAATCACATAAAATTGCCACATAATTATAATTACTCGCTAATTATAATTCATGTAACACTTCATCACATAACTCATCTAATTTAATTCACTCAATTAAATTAGAACTATAATATAAAATTAATATACATCAATTAAATAAATATTAAACATTCATCTATTTAATATATAACACTTAATTAAATCACTCCATAAATCACATAATTTATTTATTTAACTCAATAAATAAATCACATAAAATATTTATTTAACTCAATAAATATTTAAAATTAAATATTAAAATCTCAATCGTTACAATCTTCCCTCCTTAAAAGGATTCTGTCCCCAGAATCACACATAAAAATTTTCGTCTATTACAGGAACTTTTTTAGTTTTAAGCTATCTAAGAATTTAGATCTCGTTAGCATGATCATATTTATGATTCTAAAAGCATTGCTTAAAACTATGGGTTTATCACATTTTCTTATAACAACATCATGCAGATAATTAAATGCCTTTAATTAAATAACTATTTTATTAATAAATGAATAAGATTGTTACAAAGTATATGTTTTATCATCAAACATGATTGGCTTGTGTGCATACTACTTTCAACTTGCTTCGGATTGGGACAATGAGGAGAGATATGTCCCTCATGTCCACAATTGTAGCATACGTTTTTCCCTTTCCTGCATACGCCTTAATGCTTCCTTTTACAGTTTGTACACTTTCCTATATTTTTAAAATTTCCTTGGTTATTATCAGAATTTCCTGGATCGATGTCGTTCATCTTTCTTTTCCCCTTTTTACTTGGAGCTTCACACAGTATGCTACATTTGGCTCCCATTTTATCAATTTGGATCTTCAGCTTATCTTGTTCTACTATTATTTCAATTAACGCCTTTTTTTAATTGACTATTTAATAGTCTTTCTATTTCCCATAATTTTTCCAGAGAAGGCACCTTATTCTTCAGATTCTGCACTTATGCCTGATCAGCTTCAACTTCTGTGTCTGAATCACTATCTGTCAGTACCACCATAACTGGTTCCGGTACTATATTTTCTAAAACGATTACCTCTTCAAGGTTGCTTTCAATATGAGCCTCTACTTCATCTATTGGCTTAGATATTGACTCGGGTGGAGTGATTTGCTCCTAGTTCATGATATAAGAGTATCCTATTCCTTTTTTGCCTGACACTTATAAACAAATTGTCTTGATTAGTACATAATACACGTTATATACACATAGCAAACAATAGTTTTATGTAAGTTACTTTTTATTTATTTTATGATGAATTTTCTTAATTCATCTTCTTTAAACTCTTTTTGAGTTATTCATTTTCAAACACTTCTATCCAGCCTAAAGTTATAGCCTAAGGTATCCCCACCTAAGGTTTTTAACCTAAAGTGGGAGCTGTCGTTTAGAACTCCAAAATTAAACCTTACTCATATTCTACTAACTCAAGAATTAGTATAGTAATAAGCAAGGATCAATCCAACAGAGAGTATATGTTTTATATTTATCCAAGTATTTTCTAATGAATTGGGGGGTTTTGGCTTGAAAAAGTTAAATTATCAAAATTTATTTTTAAAAGAAATATAAATGAGTAAAAAGCTTTAATTCTTCAGTTTAGTATCACCTTTTCACAATTATAGAATAACCAAGTTCTTTACAATATTTATCCTTCAATGAGATTAACAACCCTAGATAACCGCCATCATAAATTATCCGAAATTCTCCTTATGTGTAAATCTAATGCGACGATCGCCAACAATATATCCTAACTATCATATAACCTAGAACAATCAGTCTAGATTTAATACAATAGAAGGATGAAGAATAAGAATTAGATTGTTCCAATCAACAATTACGTAATCAGGAACTATTTAACTTGCCTTCTAAAAACCTTAATAATATTCAAAAGCTTGTCCACAATCAAATATCATAAATTGCTACTTATGTTCAGACATACATCGTTTGCTTAATATATATCTTAATCTAGCAGATGATATCAATTCACTAATTTAATAATGCAGAAACCAAATTAGTAAATTGAATAGCATACAAGAAGTTTATGTAGATAATCAGAATAAATCCCACACACGAAGGAATAAATAAAGTAAACTTGATCAAACCATTAATTATGAATAAGGTTCACCATTCCTTCAGAACTGAATTGAGAAATTAGTTCAACATGCATTGATTATCCAAAACTAGGGTTTAGATGAATGTAGAAGATTATATATGATGATATGAGATGCTCCATTTTATAATAGGTCTTACATGTCTTTATAAAGTCTAATACAATCCTTGAAATCTTAAAAACTCACAATCCAATTTGTATTAGAAGTATGCTTAAAACTAACCAAAAATAATAAAAATTACTGAGTCTGCCCATCAACTTCGTCGGGGCAAAGTTTTTTGCCTGCCAAATCCGCCGGGGAGGAAAATGGTAGAGAAGTTTGCGTTGGGGCGGCTCTTTTTGGCGCTGGGGTGACTTTTGGCAGAGAGGTCTGTGCCAGGGCGTAGTTTCTAGCCTATGAAACCTCGTCGGGGCACAAGTTGCTGTTTCTTGGTTCTTTTTCCTTTTTAATGCAAACAACTCTAATATGTCGCAATTTAGTGCTTAAGCTCCATTCTTACCTGAAATCCATTATCAAACCTATTATACTCGTGTTAACAACCAAACATGCAATAAACTACGCATAACGGAATCAAAATAAATGAATATTATGCACTCGTCAAATTCTCCCACACTTAGTTGTTATACATCCTTGTGTAAGCCGAACCTAAGGTTATGCTATCATTTACAAATTCTATTCAACCATAGTATCAAGGACTTCAAGTTACAATTCATGAATATCAATGCTTATTAACAGAAACCCGTTTAGCATCTCGTCAATCAATTTATGACTAATAATCTTGCCATCTCACCAATGAATTTCATCAAATCAAACCATATCCTCATAAGTATCTATCCCATAATCCACATACTTACCCAACTTAGTTATCATGGAGCAAAAACCATGCACACTAACTCATAACTCAAAATAAATTTTCCTGCTTTTTGGTTTTCTTTTCATAAAACCTTCTTTTTAGGCAAGATGACTATATTTTGATGCTTTCTCAGATTCTTCCTTTACTTAACATGTGTAATGTCTCTATTTTTTAGACTTTTCAGTATTACCCATATAGCAAACTTTCCACCAACGACTCCCAAACCAGATGGTCTTAGGGCACTGGGTGTAGAGACACCCCAAGGGCTTACTTATTCAAGTAACAAAGGCCACAAAAGTCGACTAATCAAGCTGCTTTTATCCATCAAACTTTTCGCCGTGAATATTGATGCTTCCTGAGGCTTGGATAACCAGTTAATTCGTATAATAGACATTGAAGCTGATTTTCACTATTTTTTCCATACATCAATTTCATCATAACTTTTTTTACTTATCATTCAATTTTTCTTTTCACAAGGTTCCTTCATTGATATAAGCAGTGAAAACAGTTCTAAAGCAAAAAATTAGTGCACACAGACAACTCCACATATAACTTAGTCAACTAAGCATACTTCACATATTCAAGTACTCATGTATCAACAAATTCAATTTGATTCAAGTACAATGATTAATGACTTAGTTTTCATCATTTATTGATCAACTAAATACCAACAGATCTTAAAATTAAGCATCAATTTTCAATCCTTGACTCTAACTTTTTCAACACTCAGGCGAATAGAATTATGGAACCAAGGAAAAATTTCAGCAGATTTTCAAATTCTAGCAAATTTTGCACTACTATACCTAAACAAACAAAAATGAAAACTAACCTAAAATTCCCTCCCCCACACTTAAACCTTTCAATGTCCCCACTGTAAGAAAATTATGCAAAGCAGAAAATACTACAACTTACAAATTAAAAAGAAAAGGGATAAAAAGATCAAATCTGAAGTCTTGGGTTGCCTCCCAAGCAGCTGCCCTTGTTTAACGTCGTTAGCTCGATTGCAATCCTCTCAATCATCCGAAAGCCGAATCCATCAACTTCACCATCTCAACCTCCTCAACCTGACTGCTATCCAAAAATGACTTTAACCTATGTCCGTTCACCTTGAACACATTCCATGTCTTTTGATTTTGTATATCTATAGCACCATGAGGAAACACATTACTAATAATAAATGGACCATCCCAACAGGAACGTAACTTACCTTGGAACAATTAAAATCGTGAATTATAAAGGAGAACTTTTTGCCCAACAGTGAAATTCTTTCTCAAAATTTGCTTGTCATGGAAAGCTTTTGTCTTAGCCTTATACAGTTTAGAACTCTCATATGATTCATTATTTAACTCCCGAGTTCTTGTAACTGCAACTTCCTATGGACTCCAGCTTGAACCAAGTTCATGTTACACTGTTTGATCGCCCAAAAAGCTTTATGCTCCAGATCCACAGGTAGGTGGCATAATTTTTTGAACAATAGCCTATAAGGCGACATACCAATAGGTGTTTTGTATGTCATCCTATACGCCCAAAGTACATCATCCAATCTAAGATTCTAGTTCTTCCTGTTCGGGTTGACTACTTTCTCCAAAATCGATTTAATCTCCCGGTTGGATACCTCAGCTTGGCCATTGCTTTGCAGATGATTAGGATGTAGAGACCCTATGTAGTACGTTGTATTTTTTGAACAAAGCCGCTAACAGCCTATTGCAGAAGTGAGTTTCGCGATCACTAATGATGGCTCGTGGTGCTCCAAACCTGACAAATATGTTAGTCTTAACGAAATCTGTAACAACTTTAGAATCATCAGTCCTAGTGGCTTTAGCTTCCACCCACTTGGAAACATTATCAACCGCCAATAAGATGTAAACATTACCAAAGGAAGCAGGGAAAGGTCCTATAAAATTGATATCCCAAACATCAAAGATTTCAACAATTAGAATAGGGTTTTGTGGCATTTAATGTCTATGTGATATATTTCTTGTTCTTTGACATTTTTCACAGGATTTGCAGAGTAGATATGAGTCTTTGAAAATTGAAGGCCAAAAGAAACCACTTTCTAAAACCTTATTTGCTGTTCTTTTAGGTCCAAAATGACCTCCACAAGCATAAGAGTGTTAGAAAGCTAGAATAGATTGGAACTCATTATCAGGTACACAACGTCTAACTATCTGATCAGCACAAAATTTCCACAAGTATGGGTCATCCCACATATACTGTTTTGCATCACTCCTAAGCTTTTCTTTCTGGGATTTGGAAAACTCACCCATTAAATATGCACTTACCAAATATTTCACAATGTCTGCATACCAGGGGGTTGTATTGCCAATGGAAAGTAGATGCTCATCTGGAAACATGTGTTGTAATGGTAGTGCTTCTTCCTCTTTACAAATTATGCTCAAGTTATCCGCTAAAAAGTTATCCGCACCTTTTTTATCTTTAATTTCTAAGTCAAATTCTTGCAGCAGCAAGATCCATCTTATGATTCGGGGTATGGACTCCTTCTTAGTAAGCAAGTATCTGAGAGTAGCATGCTCAGAATAAACTATCACTTTAGTACCAAGAAAATATAATATAAACTTATCTAAAGCAAATACAACAGATAAGAGTTCTTTTTTAGTTGTGGAATAGTTTATCTGAGCCGTATTCAATATTCTAGAAGTATAGTAGATGGCATGGACAACTTTGTCAATCCTTTGGCCCAAGATAGCGTTGACATCATAGTTACTTACATCACACATTATCTCAAATGGGAACTTCCAATTTGGTGGTTGAATGACTGAGGCTAACGTCAATAATTTCTTTAGGGTATCAAAAGCCTCCTTGTATCCATCATCAAATTAGAATTCCACATCTTTCTGGATCAACTTACATAGGGGCAATGCTATCTTGGAGAAATCCTTGATAAACCTTTGATAAAATCCTGTATGTCCAAGAAAAAAGCGTTTTTCCCGGACGCTGATGTGGTAAGACAATACAGATATAATATCAATTTTTTCTTTATCGAATTCTAAACCATTAGCTGACACAACATGACCAAGTACAATTCCTTGTTCTACCATAAAATGACATTTTTCCCAATTTAGCACAAGGTTAGTTTCCAAACATCTATCCAGAACACGAGTCAAATTATTTAGGCATGCATCCAAAGAATTACCTTGTACTGTGAAATCATCCATAAAGACCTCAATGCATTCTTCTAGAAGATCAAAATAAATACTCACTATGCATCTTTAAAAAGTACCCGGGGCATTGCAGAGTCCAACGGACATTCGCCGATAGAAAAAAGTACCATAGGGACATGTGAATGTGGTCTTTTCTTGGTCCTCAGGTGTAATCACAATCTGGTTATAACCTGAAAAACCATCTAGAAAGCAATAATAAGTATGCCTAGCTAAATATTCTAACATTTGATCAATAAAAGGTAGAGGAAAGTGATCTTTTCTAGTTACAGCATTTAACCTCTTGTAGTAAATACACACTTTCCAACTTGTTTGCATCCGTGTGGGCACTAAATCGTTATTATCATTCTTGACAACTGTGATTCAAAATTTCTTTGGAACTACCTGTATCGGACTTACCCATTGACTGTCGGAGATGGGGTAGATTATTCCTGTATTAAGCAATTTTATTACCTCTTTCTTTACTACCTCCATCATTAGTGGGTTCAATCATCTTTGTGCATCCTTCGTGGGCTTAGCTCTGTCATCCAGTAATATCCGACGCATGCACATTACAGGACTAATACCTTTTATGTCTGCTATAGTCCAACCAAAGACTGTGATATAGTCCCTAAGGACTCTCAGCAACTTCTCTTCCTGTACTTTGGTTAGATTACTAGCAATAATCACAGGTAATGTATCATTAGTCCCTAAATATACATATTTCAAGTGTACATGTAATTGTTTCAATTCTAGGGTTGGAGCTTGCACAGATGGTAATAATTTTTGAAGAGACATATGTAAATGAATTGAATGAACTACATACTTATCTGTGAATTTTGGCAATGAGTGTAATGCAGCCACAGTTTCCTTCAATTCCTGATTTTGCTCAGTTTCATATTCCCTATCCATGTCTAAACTGCTGGAAATAACAACCTCCAAGCTGTCCCTATGAATTTGTTTAAAAGTTTCCTGTACTAAAGAGTCACACACATCAATAGCAAAAACCAGACTTATTTCACTAGGGTACCTCATGGCATCATATTAAATTGGATCTTTTCACCATCAAACTCCATTGTCAAGGTCTCATTGTGCATATCAATCATAGTTCTCGCTGTCTTTAGAAATGGTCTCCCTAACAAGATGTGGGATGGGTTTTGTGATGTATCATCCTCTATATTCCCTATGTAAAAATCTGCAGGAAAGATTAGTTCGTTCACCTGCACCAAGACATCTTCAACTACCCCTCGAGGATAGGTGTTAGTACGATCTGCTAATTGAATAATCACACCAGTATTCTTCAAAGGACTTAAATTTAGAGACTTATAAATAGATAATGGCATCACATTGATTGAAGAACCTAAATCTAGCATAGCCTTTTCGAATCTAGTGTTTCCTATCTTACAAGGAATAGTGAACATGCCTGGGTCTTTACATTTAGGGGGCATTTTTCTTTGAAGAATAGCTGATACATTCTCCCCAACTGTGACTTTTTCATCATTTTTCAACTTTATTTTGTTAGTGCACAATTGTTTTAAAATATTCGCATACCGTGGCACTTGTTTAATTGCATCAAGTAGTGAAATATTCACTTCTACTTTCCTAAAAGTTTTCAGAATTTCTTTTTCCTGTTCATCTTTCTTTAAAGTTCTAGAATTTCTGGGGGAAAAGGGAAGAGGAATATTTTTAATTTGATAAGGAGGGTTAGGGTATACCTTGGGTTTTTCCGTTTCCTCCTTAGCTTGCTCTTTCTCAACTGTGGTTGTAGGTGTATCCATTTGCTTCCCACTCCGCAAGGTTATAGCACTGGCATTCTCCTTAGGATTCATAATAGTTTGCGATGGTAGCTTCCCTGAACCTTGAGAGTCCAATAGACCCACTGTAGTAGCTAATTGGCTCATTTGATTCTCCAAACTATGGATAGATGATCTCGTCTCTTGTTCAAATTGTTGTGTCTGTGTCATAAATGCTTTGAACATGTTTTCCAAGAATGTTCCATAATTTACTGGTGTTACTGGCTTGGGTTGGTGCTGTGGTTGAGTTGGCTAAAATTGATGTTTGTTTGGGTAGAACCCTTACGCCTACGGCCTAGCACCCCCATAACTCAAGTTGGGATGATCCCTCTATCCTGGATTGTAAGTATTAGAAAAAGGGTCATATTTTCAACTGCATTAGCTTGCTGTGCATTCTCTTCCTCTTGTAATGTCGGGCATGAATCTGTGGGATGCCCTGTCATTAAACATATTCTGCAAGCCTTTGCAACCGACAAGTTACCTGTTGCTAATTGTTTCACCACAGTAGTTAAGTCAAAAATCTGTTGCTCTAAATTACTTATACTTACCTCACTTACCCTTTGTACTAGATGATCATTCTGTGTCCCATATTGTTGTGCATTGGCATCCATGTTTGCAATCAAGTTCTTTGCAGCCTCCGGTGTTTTATCCACTAATGCTCCTTCACTAGAGGCGTCGATCATACTCCTATCCATCGGTACAAGTCCCTCATAAAAGTATTGGATAAGGTGTTGATCATCAATCTGGTGGGGTGGACAGCTGGAGCAAAGATTTTTGAATCTCTCCCAGTATTCATATAACGTTTCACCGCTGAATTGTCAGATTCTGCAAATTTCTTTCCTTGTGTTGGCTACCCTTGAAACAGGAAAGTACTTCTCCAAAAATAGTCTTTTCATATCATTCCACAATTGTATTGATCTCGAGGGGAGATAATACAACCAATCTTTTGCTAAATTCGCTAGTGAGAATGGGAAAGCTCTCAACTTTATCTGCTCCTTCGAAATCCCGTGTGGCTTCATGGTTGAGCAGACAACATGAAACTCCTTCAAGTTCTTGTAGGGATCCTCACCTGTAAGACCCAAAAAGTAAGAAAAAGGTGAATTAGTCTAGATTTTAATTCAAATGCAGCATTTAAAGCAGGATATTCAATGCATAGAGGTTGTTGAGTGAGATTAGGAGTAGACAACTCCTTTAAAGTCCTATTTTTATTTGGCACCACCATCTCCTCGTTTGATTCGCTGGAGGAATGGTCTGAAAGTAGTGTGAGCGCGATGTTGAGGCCTAGGGATAGAGCTTCGTCAGAATCTGCAAGTGTACTTTGGGATTGCTAAGCTTCCTTCCTGAGCCTTCGTGCACTTCTCTCTAT
Source organism: Panax stipuleanatus (assembly GCA_020205555.1). Taxonomy (NCBI): domain Eukaryota; kingdom Viridiplantae; phylum Streptophyta; class Magnoliopsida; order Apiales; family Araliaceae; genus Panax; species Panax stipuleanatus. The sequence continues at coordinate 37,438,154 of CM035125.1, forward strand.
TTCTGGATCAAATTTTAAATCATGAGAGTGAGAGGATTGAGGCATAAACAAAAATAAATATAAAATAAAATAATAAATAAATAAAAACCAATAACACTTCCCGACAACGGCGCCAAAATTTGGGAGCTATCGTTTAGCACTCCAAAGTTAAACCTTACTCCTATTCTACTAGCTCAAGAATTAGTATAGTAACAAGCAAGGATCGATCCCACAGAGAGTGTATGTTTTATATTTATCCAAGTATTTTCCAGTGAATTGGGGGTTTTGGTTTGAAAAAGTTAAATTATCAAAAGTGATTTTTAAAAGAAATATCAATGAGTAAAAAGCTTCAATTCTTCAGTTTAGTATCACCTTTTCACAATTATAGAATAACCAAGTTCTTTACAATATTTATCCTTAAATGACAATAACAACCCTAGATAACCGCGATCGCAAATTATTCGAAATTTTACTTATGTGTAAATCTAATGCAACGATCACCAACAATAGTTCCTAACTATCATATACCCTAGAACTATCAGTCTAGATTTAATACAATAGAAGCATAAAGAATGAGAATTAGATTGTTCCAAGCAACAATTATGCAATCAGAAATTATTTAACTTGCCTTCTGAAAACCTTAATAATATTCAAAATCTTGACCACAATCAAATATCATTAATTACTACTTATGATTAGACATACACCGTTTGCTTAATATATATCTTAATCTAGCAGATGATATCAATTCACTAATTTAATAATGCAGAAACCAAATTAGTAGATTGAATAGCATACAAGAAGTTTATGTAGATAATCAGAATAAATCCCACACACGAAGGAATAAATAAAGTAAACTTGATCAAACCATTAATTACGAATAAGTTTCAACATCCATTCAAAATTGAATTGAGAAATTAGTTCGGCATGCCTTGATTCTCCAAAACTAGGGTTTAGACGAATGTAGAAGATGATATATGATGATATGAGATGCTCCCTTTTATAATGGGTCTTACATGTCTTTATAAAGTCTAATACAATCCCTGAAATCCTAAAAATTTATAATCTAATTCGTATCAGAAGTCTGCTTAAATCTGGACAAAAATAAGAAAAGTTGTTGAGTCTGCCTGTCAACTTCACCGGGGCGAAGTTTTGTGCCTGCCAAATCCGCCAGGGCGAAAAATGGCAGAGAAGTATGCGCTGGGGCGGCTCTTTTTGGCACTGGGGCGACTTTTGGCTGAGAGGTCTGCGTCGGGGCGTACTTTCTGGCCTATGAAACCTCGCTGGGGCCCAGTTTCTGGCCTATGAAACCTCGTTGGGGTACAGGTTGCTGTTTCTTGGTTCTTCTTCCTTTTTCATGCAAACAACTCCAATACGTCGCGATTTAGTGCTTAAGCTCCATTCTGACCTAAAATCCATAAACAAACCTATTAAACTCGTGGTAACAACCAAACATGCAATAAACTACGCATAACGGAATCAAAATAAATGAATATTATGAATTTGTCAAAAAGCTCTGATACCAAGTTGTGACGTCTCCAAATCCGAGTACTTGTAACTCGTATTTGGTGCTTCACGATACCATTCATTCAAACTTCTTAATATATTAATTAATTAAAAATATTACATCAAAGTTTTCTATTCCCAGGTACGAAGACCTTTAAGTACTTCATTACATAATATATAATATATTATCACATTACAAAATTCTAGCTTTCACAAGTAACGCCCTCTAACTATTCATTCAGCTTCTTCTTACCCTTGTCCTTGCCAGAACCTTCTATTCGATCTCGCTTAGCTGAAAACATTTAATTTCAAAGCAAGAATGAGCATTTAATTGCTCAGCAAGTAATAATAGTTAATGAACATTGTATAAAAGGATTAAATATATTATGTGAATATACGTCTACAACGAATCAATAGTTGTGAAGTAACTAAAACAATTCTAAACAATATATCGAATCATTTATATTTTTGAAATGACGTAACGCCCTCTAACTATTCATTCAGCTTCTTCTTACCCTTGTCCTTACCAGAACCTTCTATTCGATCTCGCTTAGCTGAAAACATTTAATTTCAAAGCAAGAATGAGCATTTAATTGCTCAGCAAGTAATAATAGTTAATGAACATTGTATAAAAGGATTAAATGTATTATGTGAATATACGTCTACAACGAATCAATAGTTGTGAAGTAACTAAAACAATTCTAAACAATATATCGAATCATTTATATTTTTGAAACGACGTATTGACTATAGATGTTGAGCGGTCACTAGACCATGATCTTTTATTTTCAAGTTCGAAAAGGTTTGAACGAAAATTCATCTATAAACCGACATACTTACGGGCACGGTCGATGACCAGCCAGTTATGCCATGTATTGATCAATACTACATACAGGAACGACATTCGCGTTCATCATAATCGTCTTTGGCACATAAAAATTATTTTCCAATTTAGGGATGTTTATGCTCAGTCTGGAGTCTGAACCAAAGTAATTCAGTTGGACGACTTTATCATTCTCAATAATATTTAATGTAATATTTAAAACTATGTCTAGCCGGATCAAATAGCTTAGACTGCTTTTAAATCGTATATACATGCCAAGATTAATAGTATGCATCGAAACTTGCTATATCAAAGAATGTTGAATTTTAACGATACTTGCTTAAATATAATAATTTATACAAGTGAGGACATTTGCATAACCAAACTTAGAACAATTTTGATTATATATAAATCACATAAAAATTATTTTGAATAATTGTAATCAATAGACAAATCGAATGAAATTCGAGAACTTGCTTGAATATAAATAAGTTAGGAATACTTGCTCAAAGGAAAGATAGAGTTAAGAAACTTGCTTGTACAAAATTTAGAAAGTTATAAATAAGAATATACTTGCTTACAAAGATCTATTGCATAAAGTAATTGCAAATAAGATACTTGTCTTGTCTGTCGATTACTGCTACGCAATCTAATATAACTTATTTTGAAAGACCTATCTTTATTAAGAGTGATCTCTCAATTAGCATAATATATAGTTATTCATCGTACTACTATTCTCATAACATATTATCTAACATTTAGTCGCCTAAATATTAGATACCACATTAAATCCTTGATAATATTATTATCCCTTGATAATATTATTATCATATAATTATTGTCTTAAACTCTTATCTAATATTATTAATCTTTTAATAATATTTTATTCACTTCTTAATATTATTAACCATTTAATAATATTTTAATCCCTTATTAATATTATTAATCATTTAATAATATTTTAGTCACTTAATAATATTCCTTACATTTAATCAATTACTAATATTATTAATCAATTAATAATATTTTAATCAATCTTTAATAATATCTTAATCATTTACAAATACTATTAACCATTTAATAATAATTTAATCAATTAATAATATTATTAATTTTTTAATAATATTTTAATTTAACTTTAATCTAAAATTATTAATCATTTAATAATATTTTAATTTAACTTTAATCTAATATTATTAATTATTTAATAATATTTTAATCTAATATTATTAATCTTTTAATAATATTTTAATCATTTATTAAACTTATAAATAATTTATTTTAATTTTTTACCCTTTACTAATTTATTTATTTATCAACTATAAAATACCATAAATATAACATCTCATTAACAATGACCAAAATACCCTCTAAAAATCTTCACACATCATGTTTAGGGTCTTTATGATATAAAATTGCATTTTAACCATTTATGACATTACATAACCTATTTTATCATTTACATAAAAAATATCAAAACAACTCCAAAAATTTTCTTTTCTGGGATATATCAGTATATGTTACCCTCATGAACATATATATATTTTTAGAATTTTTGAATTTCATTTACTATTTTTAAAATGACTAAAATAGCCGGATCTTGTAACATTTTTCATAAATTGAGATTTTATCCAAAAATTACAAAAATTTCAGGGTTATCTCCTGTTATGATAACCTAACTCCAGTAAAACTTTTACAATTTTTGGAGTTACACACAAAAAGTTGCTCCCTTTCGCTTTTAAAATAGTTCTTTCTTGTAAAATCCATAACATTCATTGTACACATCCAAAAATCACCTTCTTTGGACTGAACCTTTTTAACTCATCATAATAAGATACCAAAAATTTTTAGAATTTTTAAAGCAAAGAAAATGGACAAAAATACCCCTGGAACAAACTGATCCAAAATAATTTTCTTTTCCTTTTTCTTTAAGCTGGACTGTTTTCACCCAAAACAAGCTACCATGGCTTGTAAAATCAATATTTTTGAGTTCTACCACTTGGGTTTAAAGGTTAACTCACATATCTAGCACCCCTCTTTGACGGATCACAAAGATAATGTATAGATTTCAAATGGTAGCCTTCAAAGTAGAGAAAACCATTTGAAAAATAGTTTTGCTTTCCTTTCATTTGATCAAACTTTTAACACCCAAAATGGTTAGATCCATACATGAAACACTATAAAACATGTAGATCTAAGGTTTTTAAGTTTAGAAACATAATTTGTTATTTCATCAAAAACAAATTAAATAAAAAGAATAAACTAGTTTATACTTTTTTCTTATGAAAATCTTTTCTTCTCCTACCAAAGTAGATTATGAACTTGTATGGTATGAAAAAAATTTCTTCCTTCTCCCTCCTTATGACCCACATATTCTCTATCTCTTTTTCTCTTTCTTTGCTTTTGTTTTCTCTCTCTTTTTAGAAGCTAACTTGGGGAAATAATTGAAAAGGTTTACTTGCAAAAAAAAATGTGGCTTAATATAATTAGTAGAAGTGTATAGATATAGCCCTTGTATATCTACACAATCTTCCAACAATCTCATCTTCAGCTCTCTCTTATCTCTTCTATCTTGCTTGTAATCTTAGTAAATAAGGTGTCTAAATAATATAGTGACACATAAGAGAGTTGTTCACCTACTTTGTAAGAAGAAGAAAAAAGCACATGTGCTATAAACTCCCTCACATGCCCAGGTACATCCCCTCCAAATTAGCCCAGTTTTGATTTATTTTATTTGCATAATTTTGCTTAATACAATGACCTAAAAGTCCCTTCCTGCATGGGCTAAAAATTAAGTCATTTAAATTATTGTTTGGGCTTTCTAATTTATTAATTTGGGCCATGTAAAATAGCATGGTCTAATACTTAAATTTTATTTTACCCTAATTATTTAATTAGGGTTTCTAATCCACTCATTTTGGATTTTAAATAGTTACTTACATAAATTTAATTATATAACTCAATTGGGTTTTCTTTAATTAGGTTAAAATAATTAATTAGTTGAGATATATAACATAAATCTCTTAGGGTTAGTTTACTAGTATAACATTTAAATACTAGCATTCCTCAATAACTATAACCCTTAGGTTATTTAATTCTCATTTCTAATATATAATATTAGGTTATAAAGCTTTCTTTTTAATTCACTATATATAATAAATAAATATATATATATATATATATACACATGATATTATGAGATGTATGTTGAGCATTATATTATGTGCTATGTGATGCATGAAAACTGTTATATTTGCTGAGCTGTCGGGCTCAATCTTGCAAAAATAACCCTTTTGCAGGTTAAGGATTGAAGGTAATGCTACGTGCTACTTGAATGATAAGGATCAAAAGTAATGCAAGAAGATTATTTATTTTAGCTGAAGTTATTATTTTTAAACCATGTTTAAAGTTCTGAAAAATGTACTTAATGGTTTATGATGTTTAGCAATTGTTGAGTTGTAAGTTTGAAGTATCCGTTATATAAGGATATCGAGTTGAGATGTAAAACTTTATATATTATCTCTGATAAAATGAGTCATACATTTATTATTATTCGAAAACGTGTAAATGATAAAGGTTGTGATTCAGGGAAGTAAGTGAAGAAATCTTAAAAGTATTAATTATTTCGCAAAATTTATTATTTTATTATTGAATAATGATGTAAAAATAAAAGGTGAATCTATTGTTAACGACCAAAGTCGGGAGTTGAATTATTCAAATTTTGGGGTCGTTACAGTTCTTCCAACTCGTACCGCTGAAAATGTTTATATTTTAAGCAAGTGTGAGCATTCAATTTCTCAACAAGTTCTAGCAGTTGAATAACAACAATTCAAGAATCAAATATTCTTTTAACACTTTAATAACCGAACAAAGGTTATGAAGCAGCTCGAATAACATGAAAAAATTCTAATTCCTATCATTTTAAAAAAAATCAATAACATTCACTTTGACATAACCTCAATTCTCATACTCTTTTCTTTACATATTGTCTAGCTAAAATCATTAGCACAAACTTAACATTACAGTTCATGAATAAATCGAACTCTTGCACATTGAACAATTCAATCACAGAACAGTTCATCTCACAGAAACACAAAAGTGTTGAAAATTTGGCACATGGCCTCACGCATACTAACATCTTGCACAAATCTAACAATTTGCATATAGGTAAAACTTCCTCAAGTACAACATTTGAGTAAGTTTAAGAAAATAGCATTCATTTCAAATAAGAATGAAGTTAGAAAAACTTGCCTTAAGCACAGCTTATAGCTTATGCTATACTTCTTCGCAATCCCTATATATCACATAAGGAATAGCATACACCAATTAGTCATATATTTGACTTTTACATTGGTTTAAACTTAACTTTTTATGGTTCTCGTCTTATAACTTAAGTTCATGTAACCAACTTTACATTCATTCCTTCGGTGTTATGAAATACGGAGATGTCATAAACCTTATAATCATTTTCTACGATGCTTTTACATCATCATCTTCTTCTTTCTTTCATAACTTATCCGAATCATTATAACAATAATGTTCGATAAGTTAATCATCGACCATTACGGCTTTCTGACAAATCAATGTCATACCTCATTGTCGACGCCGAGAGAATTTTGATCCCTCTTCCTATGTGTTTCTTACCCTTTATGTTTTCTATGTGGATTTATTTGATCTGAGGGTGAAATTTTAGAAAGATTCCGACATACAATGTCGACGATTTGAAAAGAATGATTTTATTGGTCCGAATTAGATAGAGCCGCCAGTTGGTATGAGTTAAAATGGTTGTACCAACTCAACCGAGTTTTAAAAAGGTTTTACAATATGGCCCAATTATTGGATTCTGTTTAATTTATCTTGGAAACCTAGATTCATAGAGTTCGGGGGCCTGGTTAAGCAGGGGGAAGGTGTTAGGCACCCCCCGACTTTCGTGAAATACGGTTACCGCGCTTTTCATTCCCTAATCATTGTCTATGTGTGTGTGTGCTGTAGTTAATTGGGCCTAAGTGCTTTATTTGAAAGTAGCGTTGTGCTTTGTTGGACCTATATACGAATGGTTTGATTTATTAAAAAGTCCATTTTTAGACAAGAATGTAAAAATTGATGTTTTGAAGAGCGGTTTTAAACCCTTTCGCTCGCATAGGAATTGAATCCCTTTGATACTTCCATTTTATTCCATATTCGGCTTTATTTTATTTTATTCTCGGGATACGAAGCATCCTCGACAAAATAATATATATATAAGTGTCGGGCTTCTTATGGGCATGAAAGCCATCATAGTAAGTCCGGACACCACACATAAGGTTTTCATTATTACGGGGACCTTAAATTCGGATAACCGTTTTAAGGTCCTATATTTACAATTACAAAATTTGCAAGCTAACTGTACAACTCAATTAGGTCCATCATTAGAATCGGATCTAGATCCATGAGTTGAATCGTAGATCCTGTAGCTCCTAGGCTCACAGAATATCAAATAAACAGCCTACATAATGAATATATTGTAATAAAAAGTAAAACTATACTAGACATCGCTAAACGAAAGATCCATCAGTCAAATCTCCGTACGCGAGTAGCTCATAGCTTCCAGTTTCCTCTAGATACAAATCTAGGGTCACGTGGATGCTAAATATTTACAAAAAAAACTAGAAAGAAAACTAGATATGTACAGATCTTAGCTATTCTAGCTTCCAAGTTCAAGTTTTACAACTTTTGAACCGATTAAAAGCTAGATCTGGCTAGATCCAATATAGATCTAGTCAATACAGCTCAAATATTAACTATTTACAAGAAATGAATGGTGAAAACTTCATATCTGGAAAATATAAGATACTAAATATATGTATATAGCATTTATATACGTATTAGAGTACGCGAAGGAGACAGATCTGGAGAAATCTTACAGTATATTGTGAGAACTGCTCTCGACAGACTTTTGGAGCCTCGATACTCATTTTCCACTAGTTAAAATTTGATATGTTGTAGTATATATGTGTATGAACGTTTACAAAGAAGTTTTACAAGAATCGGAGTGAGTTAGAGCCTCCGTTTGACCCCCTAGCCTCTATTTCTCTAGCCGCGACCCTTTCTTCTTCTCTCTCTTTTTCTATAAGATAAAGAGGGAGGGGGTATATATTGACCCCAATGGCCACAGGTCTACCTACGGTAGCTGCAGGTCTACCTGCGGCTGAACCTGGTGGGCGCTATCTCAAAGTACGTGCACTCCGACCAACATGTTGTTCGCTCAAACCATCATAACTTATAATTCGGGAATCCGATGGAGGCGTACTATACCTTTCCGAAAAGCTATTTTCGAGAGCTACACAATGACATGGGGCATGACCTTTTTTGAGTTCGGGAATATGGGTCTATAACCAGATCTTCAAGTCTTCACAGTCAGTCCGTTGAGCTGTCTGGCGCAGTTTTCACTTGGGATTGTTGTGATGGTTCTGTGTGACATTCTTTATAGTAATTTCATCTAATTTGATGTTGAGTTGGAAAAATTACTTTTTTGCCCTTTTGAGTTGGTTCGGGGCTTAACACGGTTGCATCCGTCTTTCTCGAAGTTGTCTCTAGGATTCGACTGCTGTTAACTTTTGTTTATCTTCAGGGCTGCCACTGAAGTTGATTCGATGATTCCCAAGGCTGACTCTGGGGAGATTGATTTGATGATTTCTTGGGGCTGTCTTCGAGGGTCTGGTTTGATGATTTCCCGGTGCTGTCTCTGCCTTCGGTGGTCTGGTTTCATAATTTAATCCTCCAAGGTTGTCTCTGAAGTGTGAAAAGATGATTTTGTCCTCCTGCAAGGTTAGTAACAGGAATGTAAAACTTTGAGTGTTACATATGCCACTCTTTATCATGTTTATGGGATGCAATGGAATGAACAGGATAAAGATTGCTAGACACTGGAAATATGATAAGTGCAAATGTAATGCAATGCATGGTATGACATGTCATGAATGCCATATGCCTCTGTGGGGTCAGCTGCCACAAATTGGATCAACGCCATTCTCTTTTTTCTGCTAAGGATGACTTTCATGGCTGATACCACTGTACCTTTTTGAATTTAATGTTGGGGTTATCGCCAACACTCTCTTTTCCAGATATGTTTTATGACTTCACCTTCGCTGGGGATATCTCTATGTTCACGAGTAACCTCAATAGGGATTCCTTATATTTCTGATGATAACTTGCACCAGTTTATATCATCATATCCTTCCTGATGCTACGATGGGGCTGTCACTAACAGTTTAAATTACTATCCAGTTGATGCCGACATTCCTGCCGGGGATAGGATCTTTGATGCCTACTCGAACGGTAGTTTACAAACGGTTTGACCATCATCGAACCTCCTCGATGACTACTCAAATGGTAGTTTACAACGATCGACTAAATTGATTTGATGCCTACTCGAATGGTAGTTTACAAAGTTAACCATCACCGAACATCCTCGATGCCTACTCAATCGGTAGTTTACAGCGGTTAGCTGAACTGATTTAATGCCTACTCGAATGATAGTTTACAAGGTTGACCATCACCGAACCTCCTCGATGCCTACTCAAATGGTAGTTTCCAACAGTCTATCGGAACTGATTTGATGCCTACTTGAACTGTAGTTTTCAAGGTTGACCATCATCGAACTTCCTCGATGCCTACTCGAATGCTAGTTTATAACGGTCTTTAATGCCTACTCGAGCGGTAGTTTGCAAGGTTGACCGTCATTGAACCTCCTCGATGCCTACTCGAACTATAGTTTATACAACGTTCTATCATCGCCAAAACTTCTTCTTGGATGTCTCCGCTGGAGATTTCTTGTATAACAGATTCCATCATCGGTCCTTCCCGATGAAGATAGTTTTACACAGTCGTTCTTGCCAGGTTTTTCAGATGTCATGCTAGGTTGATGCCAGTGACTTGTAATGTCAAATCCGCTGTTCTTGGCGGAAATAGCTTTTCAACAGTTTACACTATCGGCCCTTTCCCGATGTTATGCCGGGGTTGTCGCCAACTGGTGTGCAATATCAAGTACTCTGGTATTCGCTAAAGTAATTCTTAATGACTTAGACCATCGGACCCTTCTCGATGCTACGCTGGAGTTGTTGCCAACGGTTCACACTGTCAGGTACTCAGATCTTCGTCAAAGTAGTTTTTAACGATTTTCATCATCGGACCCTTCCCTGATGCTACGTTGGAGCTGTTACCAATGGTTTACAAAAAATTTCAGACTTCGAAGTTTGACACCCTGTTTCAGGGTTTCAGGCCCTTTCTGCTCAATCGCGTAGAACCTTTACTTATTTAACTTTTTTACCTTTGAGGACTCCGTTGTGAATCAAATTTGATAGAGCCGACGAAGGTGGGATCCACCCTAGGTTGCCATAGGTTTACCTACGGCTATCGCAGGTAGAGTCGCGGCAGACCGCAGGTGAATTTATACCCCCTTGGCCTTTTCAAAAATCATTTTTAACTTGAAAGAAATTGAAAATCCAAAATTTCTCTTTCAGATCTACTCAGTTTGGGTTTCTTTTCATGAAATCCGTCTTCGTACAAACGTTCTGCACAACTCTGGTAATGTTTACATCCTTTCTTTTCAAGTTTTGACCGTTAGAAAATCAGTTTTCATGTAGTATGAGTTTTAACGCAATGTATCAAATATGCATGCATAGATGACTTAATAAAAATGAACAAACCTAGTAAGTACGCGTATTTTACTATGTTGAACATTCCGGTGTAAAAAAATTTCATTTTTGGGACAGTCAATTTGCACCCTTTTTGACTGGTTTATTCATCCTATTTGAGGACAAATGAGCCTGGATTTTCAAATAAAAATGCACATGGTAATTTAGTTGCCATGATGAGTTTGATTTAGATGTTTTTCATATATATAAAATGCTCATGATTTTGGGTTAGTGTGCTACTGAATGGTCACCTAGTCATGCCTATGTACATGCGGATAGTCCGTTTTTTAAAGGAGACCCTGGCAAAAAAAATTCACGAGTTTGGGCATTTAATAGGCATGCAATTTTAACTCTACTGGGAAGTATGTTAAACTAATACATGTTTTCACATGGGCTATGCATGATGCAATGATTTGAATTTAATGGCTTTATTTTTGAAGCGTACCTCACCCTTTCTGAGGCGATTTGGAGATTTTGTTCAGGTTATGGACCCAGATAGACCAAGTAGTTCTCGTCGGGCTTCTTCAGGTGTTAGGAGGAGAAGGGCTTCTGATGTCCCATTGCCTCGTCCAGCCCGACAGCCTCACCGGTTGACCAAGTCAGTGATTCATCCCATTCAGGTTGATAGGATGGAGGTTATAGACGAGGATGAGGATGTTCTGATTAAGGATCCCGTCCCTCCTACTTCTACTCCTCTTAGGGAGCTTTCAGCTATTAGCGAGACGATTCTAGATTTGCTGGATGATTTGAGACGACATCCGTACATTTATCTTCACGCGAACGAGGTAATAACAGTTTTCATTTTTTTTCATTCCTCTTTTTCAACTTTTGGGGCAATGGTTTGATCTTGATTCTGAACTTGATGCAAGTTCCCGGCTTTACTCAGCCTAGAGGAAACTCGTTCAGCATTCACTTTTTATATCGAACCATTCATCCAAAGTACCAGGCCGTTGTCCACTCTTTTGCTTTGAGGCCTTCCTTTCCATTCCACCCCATCGCTGCCCATGGGGTTATCTAAGGGCTTTGTTTGAGAGTTGGTTTCACCACACTCAGTCACTCCATCTGCTAGACTGTGAGGTGATGATGTCACCGATGGATTGGCTGTTCATCGCTGGGATGGAGTTTACAGGGGAGCTGGTGCCTTTGATGGCGAATATTTCTCTGACTGTGGTTCGATCCCTCTTGAGAGTTTATGCTACGGCCCTCAAGGGTCGAGCTGTCTGTTCTGGCCCTTTGAGCATTGATGCTGTGAACGGGGTTTTGTCAGTGCCTCTACATGATGATCAAAGGGATAAAGATCGCATCCTTTGGCGATTGTTCTTGGTCATCATTAGGGGTTATTTCCTAGCGAAAGACTCCTTAACAGTTTCTTTTGCTTTAGTTAGCGCCACTCGGGATGTGGACCATATCAGAGAGTTTGATTGGGGCTCATTCACCTTTGCCTACTTCCTTAAAAGGATGCGCCTACTATCAAAGAGCTTGATTGAGGCCTGGCTAGGCTTTTACCCATTTCTGCTGGTGAGTAATTTTTCATTTATCTTTTAATTTCCCTCGTTCGGGTTGTCGATCTTTATCACTGAGGACATTTGATCTTTGCATTTCCAATTTTGGGCATATGAGAGGCTCCCTTGCTTACGCCCGGTTACTACTTTAAGTCTGGAGACCTATCCACGAGGACGGCGATGGCATTATTCCACCATTATAAAGGTCCCTGTGGTAGAGGGGTTTACTCATTCCCACTTGTAGTTGGAGTTTTTGACTGCGATTCCATCATATGGGTTCCTTACACCCCTGATCACCTGACAGTTGGTTTTGAGAACGGTTTTTTGACTGGGATGGAGTATATGTTATCCACTCGTCGAATCCCTTTCTTAATGGATGGAGGCTGGGAGCTCTATTTGGGAGAGCGTGCCATCAGGAGTACTGTAGGGGAGATTTTCATTTCGTATCTTCCTCCTGCTGGATGTCATTGGTCTTTATCTAAGCCGATCATAGAGATTCCCCATGCGGGTTTGGACGGCTTTACATTGTCAGAAGGCCTTTATACTCAGGAGGAATTTTATCTCTGATGGACTCCTCGCACCATTGGGGTCCAGACCCGTGCAACTCAGTTCTTGGCAGACATGGTTCCCGAGTCTGTGATGATGACAGACTGGATTTCGTGTGTCCGAGAGCCTTTTCATTTGGAGCACATTACTAGCTTGACCCAGCGGTTAGACCGGGTACATTTTTTCATCAGGCATTTGAGCAGAGATCCCTTAGAGGCATATTCTTTTCATCCGTCCAACTATGGTGCTGGCTCCTTAGGTGGCCTATATTTTGACAGCTTTACTAGATCAGATCCCCTGCCATACCGACCCGATATCCCTTCTGGCAGAGATACGGTGACTCAGGTGGAGTTGTAGCAGGTTGATCGGCTTGATGCAGATATCATAGATTTCTTTTAATAGGCTTGTTATCTTTTTTGATAGGCCTCTGTTAGATATTGGGCGGATGTGCCCCAGTTCCCTATACTTTTTATTAGATGATGACGTATTTAGGAATGTATGTAAAATGTTTTTTATTTATTGCATCATATTATCATTTATGATTGTCATTTATTATAATGCATGCATTATATGTCATGGATATACATGTATATTATTGAGTTTAGCATTGACCCCTAAATGGTCTCATGATACGGTTCTACAGATGTCTTCATCCACTGTGACCAGGATCGAGCATAGTCCTCCCACTTTGATAGCCTCGTCTTTCAGTTTGTGGTAAGATAGTTTGCCCCCACCTGGACCGCGTGGCAGTTGATCACCTGCTGGGACATTCCATGGCCGTCCTGACATTCTAGGTTCCAGTGGGATTCGTAGAGGGTATGTTATCATGCTGGATTCCTGAGAGACAGGTCTTCAGGTTCGAGACTTATGAGTTAACTCCTACGCTGGAGGAGTATGAGTGGATTACAAACCTTTCGTTGGACTGACCCTGTGCTAGGGTAGCTGTTGGAGAGTTGAGGCGGCCGTTTATGACCTTGACCGGTTTGAGGCGTACTATCGTCTTGGACGAGTTTACCTCAGGACATGTAGTATCCCTGGATTTCTTGATCGACCATTTCGAATCACTGGATAGCTATCTAATGCACTCAGGAGATTTTTTTATTATTGAGGATGAGTGGCGGGCTGCCCAGGTAGATGCTTTATTGATGTGCATTCTAGCTTATCTATACATGCCACTGCATATGGACCATCTGGATATTGGCCTGATCACAGTAGTTAGTGTTGTAGACACGCAAAATTTTGCATTCCTATTACTAACCATGTAGGATGGAAAAACCACCTTTTACCTTCCAAAGACAACCCTGGAAGTCCCAATCATCAAGTCAAACCCCGGCGACAACCCCGGGAGATCAAGTCAAACCCCGGTGATAACCCTGGGTGATCAGATCAAACCCCGGCGATAACCCCGGGAGATCAAGTTAAACCCCGGCGACAATCTCGGGAGAACAAGTCAAAACCCGACGACAACCTCGGGAGATCAAGTCAAACCCCGACAAGATCAAGTCAACCTTCAACCTTCTGAGACGACCCCGAAGCATCAAATTAATCCTCAAAGACAACTTTGAGAGACAATCAAAAGCCCCAACAACCCTAAAGATAACCCTCGAAAGGGTAAAATGGTCATTTGGCCAACTCAACATCAAATAAAGTCAAATCACTGTCATGAAGGTCATGCAGAACCATAAAGTCAATCCCGAGTGAAAACAGCACAAGACAGCTCAACGAATGGACTGCGAAGATTCAAAGATCTTATCATGGACCCATCTTCTAGGATTTGGAAAAGGTCAAATCCCATGTCATTGTGTACCTCTTGGAAAGGGCTTTCTGAAAAGGTATAGCACGCCTCCATCGGATTCCCGAATTTAAAGTTATGAAGGTTTGAGCAGACAGTGCATTGATCGGAGTGTACGTACTTCGAGACAGCTGGACCCACAGGTTCGGGCCCACTCGGGTCAGCAGCATGTAGACCTGCGGCTATTGCGAGTTGACTTGTGGCTGATTTGGTCTATAAATAGACCCCCCCCCCCCACCATCAGCCATTTTTAAAAAAAGTAGAAAAGAGAGGAAATCCCGCCCGTTTCAACTTTTAACCCTTCCATCAGTGTTTCAAATTCTAATATTGTTCTTTGTAAACACTTCTATATGTATATATACTAACATATCAAGTTTTAACCAGTGGAAACGGAGTTTTCAAGCTTCAAAAGCAATTTAAAGCCTCCCTCACTACACACTATGAGATTTCTTTTGATCTGAAGTTTTACTACTTTAATATATATATATATATATATATATATATATATTGTTCTTATTTTTTCCTGAATTATAAATCTGTGGCTTTTCTGGCTTTAATATATGTATATATAAGTATATATATATATACATATATATATATATATATATATATTAAAACAAAAAAAAGTCACGGATTCACAATCCAGGTATGACTGATCAATATAAATATACGTAAATATATATATATATATATATATATGTATAAGTAATATATATTAGTTTTTTTAATTTGATTAAATATCAATTTTAATTGTTCATTTGATGTAAATCTGTACTAATATAGAGTTTGTGGACTAGATTTATCTAAATCTAGCCATATCTAACTTTTAACAGTTTCAAAATTTGTAAAACTGGTACCGTTGAGCTAGAATGGCTAAGATTTATTTAAATCTAGTTTTCTTTCTAGTTTTGCAAATATTAAGCAACTACGCGACCCTAGATTTGTATCTAGAGGGAACAAAAAACTTGCCTACGCGCATGCAAGGATTTAACTGACGAATTCTTTGTTTTGCGACGTCTAGGTTTTAATTTGCATTCTAGTTTCATATAGATGTTGTGCAAGCTTTTAAATGATATTTTGTGAGCCTAGGAATCACGGGATCTATAATTAATTACATAGATCTAGATCTGATTCCCATGACAGACAAATTTGAACTATATATAGCTTGCAGGTCTTTTTGTAAATGTAAATAAGAGGGAACTTGAAACGGTTATCCGGATTTAAGGTCTCAACATAGTAAAGGCGTTGTTTGTGATGTTTGGGTCACTTCGATGGCTTTCATGCCCAAAAGGAGCCCAACACCTATGTATATATTATTTTGTTGAAGATGATTCGCATCTCAACAATAAAATCAAATCAAGCCGAATATGGAATAAAATGGAAGTATCAAAATGCTTCAATTCCTATGCGAGCGAAGTGGTTTGAAATCTCTTTTCAAAACATCACTTTCATATCTTGTCTAAAAATGGACTTTTTAAATAAATCAAACCATTCGTATATAGGTCCAACGAAGCATAGCACTACTTTCAAATAAAACACTTAGGCCCAATTAACTGCAACACACACACACACATAATGATTAGGGAATTAAAAAGATGCGGTAACCGTGTTTCATGGAAGTCAGGGGTGCCTAACACCTTCCCCCTACTTAATCAAGCACCCGAACTCTATGAATCTCGGTTTCCAAAGACCAATTAAACAGAGTCCAGTAATTTGGCCATATTATAAAATCTTTCAAAACTCGGTTGAGTTAGTACAGCCATTTAACTCATACCAACTGGAAACTCTTTCTAATTCGGACCAATAAAATCAATCTTTTCAAATCATCGACATTTTATGTCGGTCTTTTCATGAAAATCACCCTTCAGATCAATCAAATCAGAAATAGAAAACATAAAGGGTAGAAATACTTAGGAAAAGAAATCAAGATTTTTCCCGACGTCGACAGGTGGCGACTCAACTGAGGACAGTAGAGGGCATAAGCCGCATTTCAATTTTTTCAAAAAATCCCTTTTATCTGCATGCGTGTGGATGCTGTCTTTACATTGAGTGGATGTAAATAAATATTTTACTGCTTTATATTAGTGCTTTGCACAATGTCATCATTTCATACGGTGCGACGCGTTGTATATGAATGTATGTTGTGTGATTCCTCCACCAAGAGGCGAACCCGTCGGCGTTTGATTACTGGACTAAAAGGAGACTAATCCTGCGAGGCTCTCTAACGACCCCAAAATTCGTACAATTTGACTCTCAATCTTGGCCATTAACAATACATCGAACTTCTAACTTTACATCATTAATCGATATTAAACTTTAATAAAATTACGAAATAATTAAAACTTTTATATTTCTTTCTATATTTCCCTTAATCTCAACCTTTATCATTATATATCTTTGATTCAAATATATTACATGAATCGCTTCATCAAAGTTATTATATAAAACTTTACATCCCAATTCAATATCCTTTATACTTCGGATAACTCAAACTTTACAACTCAACATGAAATAAACGTCATAAACCCTTAAGTACACTTCCAGAACCTTAATCATGGTTTATAGGGATAACAACTTTGGCTAAAATATTTAATCTTCATGCATTAAATATTATCTATGTCATTCAAGTAGCACATAGCATTACCTTGAATCCTTAGCCTGTAAAAATGGTTATTTTACAAGAATGAGCTCAACAGCTCAGCAAATCTAACAGCTTTAATGCCGCACATAACACATTAGTTCATGCTCAATATATATCTCAATTTATAACAATTATAAGATTTCATGCTCAACATAAATATCAGTTCAATATAAATATAAGTTCCACATGCTCAACATTCCATATATCACATGTTGAGTTCCATAACTCAACTAAATATAGTCATAATTTAACTTTTCCAATTCATAGCGAGTAACATGTAATTCAACATCTCATATTGATACCATGAATACACGTAATAAAAAAATTGAATTCAAGTAGCCCATAGGAACTGGAGGACTTGTCTTGATCGTAGATTACCAATTACCAAAAAATAACTTATAGCTATTTGCACCTCACGTATCCTACACAATATATAATCATGCACATCATTTATTAGTCACATATCAATGCTTAGTAATAGTTTAAGTAACTCTACTTTACGATCTACTATCATCTTATTTAGGTTTGATACACAATGTTCAATTTATGTGGTTAAGTCCTATTAGGGCTCATCATCGCTTATTCGATTTATTTTACGTTAAACTTCCTTTTTACTTCACCTTACGTTCTCTTTCAATACACTTAACATTTATTTAAGTCTTAAATCTCGTCTTTACTTCACATTAGATGTATAATGTTTGTTAACATTAAGCATGTTAACCTTCGTTTCATATTTCTTTATACTTCTCTTTAATCGACACTTAACGTTTGTTTAAGCTGACATAATTGTCATTACATCATTGATTAATGATAAGCATCATTATATATCATAAAAATTATGTTTTATAACTTAGAACAACATCTATTATCGTCGACAGCACTATACTTGCGTGCGTACATGTCCTACGCCCTCCGATTGCCTCCGAATACACATCAGTCACAAATATGGCCATTTTGACCCCATTTAATCACTTCAAATCAAAAAACTTAAAGAATACAACTTGTAGGTCTACTCGTTATCTTTCCGAATCATCCTTAACTGCCTTAATCGAAGTTCGTATGAAGAAGTTATGCTTGTTTTACTATAGGAGGTCAAAACAGTTTTGCATTACAACTCTTAAACCACTCCGGACAGCATGTAGCACAGCTGGGGTGGGAGTTCTAGGCAAAAATCCCCGCTGGGGTAGGGTCCCCTACTGGTGGGTTCCCCGACTGGCGAACTGTGCAGAGAAATAAAGCCAATTTGGCTTATTTTTTCGCACCAAAGTCCGATTTTAACTAACATAATGCATATGAAACTTTATGAAAACAGAATCTTAAACTTCTAACATGATTTTAACATACATAAACACCACAACACATAATCAAAACACAAATTTTCATGATTTTGAAGAAAACACCATTGATAAGCTTTCTTGAAGAAAGTTAACATTGTGAGTTCGTTTTTAACCCAAATCACATGATTCAAAGCATGTTAATTTTGTTTCTTGATATAATATCATAATCTAAACTTAATTCTCATAATCATAGCATAATCACACACAATTTTTGATATTTAAGAAACTATTTTTCAAACTAGTTCACTGTAAATTGCTATGAACATGATTTCTTCATATTCACCATATTTACATGAATTGAACCACATAAAATATCATATAACTAATATATAATAGTTTATATACATAATCTAACACATATTGATCATCAATTTATAGTTTATCATGAAAACCTATTTACAGATAATAAAAACAATGAAGAACAACAATTGAAATTGGATTATACCCTTTTGCTTAGAAGAATATGATGATTCATATGATGATGATGATAATAGGCTTCTAGTTTTGATTTCTCAAAACTCCTTCCTCCTCTTTCTTTCTTTCTCTCTTCTTCTTCTCTCTTTTCTCTCTAGTTTACTCTGTTCTTTCTTTTTCTTTCTAACACAGACTAGTTTTGTTTTCTAACGTAGTATAACATAACTGAATATAGATATATTATACGTATTATTACATAACAATGTAATTGACAGATACATTATATCTCTACTTAATATATATTAGTTACTTGTTATCAAAAGCCACTAATGCTTGTTTGGTAAAACTCATTATTTGTTTAAAAATAGATTTTTAGTAGTTAAGGCCATATTTGGTAAAAAAATCTTTAAAACAAATTTAAAGGCCTTGTTTGGCAAAACTAATTTAAAACTCTTTTATTTTATTTTAATAACTCTTTTAATCACATAGCTTAAATATTACACTCTACTTAATTAAATCCTATCATTCTAATTTAATTAAATATAAGCTAACCTTCATTAATTAATTAAGATAGCCACATAACACTAAATTGTTATACAATTGTAATTTGCTTATTAATCATAATTCATGTAATAAATTAGTAAATCTTTTTAAACACTTAGCACATAATATTCATCTAATTTAATTATTCTCAATTAAATTAGAATTTTACTACACAATTACTTACACATCGATTGAATTAATCATATTGCACTTAATTAAATTAATCCAATACATGAATATAATTCTCTACATACCAAATCGCACATTTCGGAATATAACACATATACACATACTCGTACATCTTAAAATAAGAATTTTATTTATTAAATTCTCATTTATAAATTCTTGAAAATTCGGGTTGTCACGTCCTTCCCTCCTTATAAGGATTCCGTCCTCAGAATCAATGAATCCTCCCTTACTCGATTTTTACTAAATCTCTTTCATAATTTTATTGTTGAATAACTTCAACACATTACCTTAACAAAAGTTTTATATATATATCCTACTCCATTCATTTCTTCAACAAATTTTAGGTTTTATTTCATAACTTTTAATTAACTCAGTTATGTTTCAAATATTATATATTCTTTAACCCATTCATTTCCTTTCTAAGGATCATTACCAAATACTCTACTCGTCGAGTTCATATACTACATAATTCACTATCTTATCAGTACTCGGGTCATCATATTCACCATTCTTCTAAGAATTTCATCCTCAAAATTTTAATCTATCTTTATATATCAATCTATCAAAATAGACTTTACGTTAATCTCTATTCACTCAATTGTATAACCAAATTCTTTCTCTAAAAAGATCTTTCATCATCATAAGTTGCGTTCTACAACTACTTCTTTCTAAGGAATATCCTTCTTGCAACATTCACCTTCAGAATAATAAGAATCTTCCACAATTGCTCAATAATTGGGAAGCGATATAAATAACTCAGGAATTTAAAAGATTCCAAATCATGCTGAGGGGTCACAAGACCTTGAACTCATCTCTAGGTTTAATAGTGTTTCACCCCCGGTACTTCACATTATAAATCGCTCTAACAAAATGTTTAAAAATCACACAGACTGTAAACATCCTACATCGGTGCTCTAGGTGATCAGACTATCGCACCACTTTGTCGTGCACAAACGTAGTACATCGTAACGACGATATGCGTTACACTCGAAACTATTGTCTCCGATAACATTTTCCCTTTATAGGGTTGTTCACCTCAACTTTCAACATCTGAATCCGCACTAGAGCAACCTGGTTTGGCACACTTTGTCAAGAACGCTCGAATTTCATAAACATTTTTTAATATTTGTCTAGCTGAATCAAGTAGCATAGACTTCTAGCAATAATTCGGACATCAATTGAAATACATATATATATATATATATATATATATATATATATTTAACCAACTCAATAATTTTTTTTTAAGGAAACTAAAAATAAATAAATCTTTTTATAATATCATGATACCGTACCATAGTAATGGTACGTTGAGCATTTCGTCATTACATGGCGTCGTCATACTACATCATACCATAGTGGGCTGACGATCCTACGATCACATCCAACACTAGGTTTAACAGCATTGATGACTTTCTTGATTATTATTCCTACATCATATCAAATGATGCATAAAATATATAAAATACATTTTAAAAATTTTAAATCATTTTTGTCTAGCTGAAGCAATTAGCATAGACATATGAATAATAGAACTATTTTAAAAAAAATCCATTGGTTCAATTATTTGATCCAATGTTTTTGAAGAAGACAGAAGTGCAACATCAGCACGAAGTCAATAATTTTGAAAATCTAGCAAAGCTAGGAGATTTAGAATATCAAAATTTTCTCCATCAATATAATTCTTTACTCCACCGTTTCATTACTTAATCATTTTATCAATCTTCAGCACCATCAATGCTTTCTACACCATAACCTTTTTATACCCAGTATAGTTCATCAAACTTACCACACTTTGGAAGTTCAGGAACTTGCCACAATAATATGAGTTTAAGAACTTGTCCTAGCAATACGTAGTCCAAGAACCTATCAAGGACTGTCCATATGCTTAGGGGTTCAAAAACATACATATGATTATGAGTCACGAACTCACCATAAGCATGCGTTTTAAGAACTTGTACCTAATCTTAATATCACATAATCTAATCTTAATTGTTTCTAACTGTCAATTATAAATATGAGAAAAGAATCACCTTCTCGCCATATATATATCGATAGCGCGACACCAACATTCCAATGATTATACATGCGATAATCCAAGTGTAAGCACAAAACCCCTGCCCATACAAAGGTTTGTACAACTCAGCCACCACATAAGTCCTCAGTTGAAACCCCACTTAACTCTATCTTGCTCATAACTTTCTCTTTGGTCGATATAATTTCTGTATCTCATCATTTATAACTCCTCGTGAGTTTATCTCGTACTATATTATAGTACATTTCTCGTTATAGCATCAAACTATAACTATTCAATCATTACAGACCATCTGTCTTATGCAACTTTAAAAGATCAGGTCGTGATTTTATTCTATAATCATCTCCCTTATGATCCTTATCTCATGATCGTTTTATTTTACAATCTTCTTATCTTTCCCATTCATCATGTCATATTATGATTTCATTTATACTTTTAATCTTATAGACTTTGTCTATTCATCATTATTCGTCATCTTGATTATTGGAGTTAGGTAACTCCTGATACTTATCTTTATATCGCTCCAAGATTTTTCTTTGAATCTTTTTGTTTATTTATCAATTCTTCCTTTAAAAATTTCTAATTTCATTCATATTGCTCAATATTTTATTCGAGTTTTACTCCTCGCCATTCTCATTGCTTCTTATAACATTTCTAGGACTTAACTCATCCTATACATCTATGTATGTGAAAAGAATCGCCTTTTTATCATACGTATCCGTAAATCCATAATCGGTACGCATCGAGTCTCTAACAGTGTTCAATATAGTAAGCTGAGTGGTTTCCCACAAACAACCAACAAACTAGTTTCCCGTCTCGTCTACACTGTCTCACACAGTGAGTTAGATCGATTGCTAGTTCGTATTAACCGACGCTCTCTGACAGAATCGTTTAGCCCATATACTATACATTAACCATTAAATAGTATGACTGTACCGCTACTTAAACTTAACTTCTTATAACCTAAGGTCATAGCCTAAGGTACTCTTACCTAAGGTGTATAACCTATCAGCTTTGATACCAACTGTAACGACCCCAAAATTCGTACAATTCGACTCTCAATCTTGGCCGTTAACAATACATTGAACTTCTAACTTTACATAATTAATCGATATTAAACTTTAATAAATTTGCGGAATAATTAAAACTGTTATATTTCTTTCTATATTTCCCTGAATCTCAACCTTTATCAATACATATCTTTGATTCAAATATATTACATGAATCGCTTCATCAAAGTTATTATATAAAACTTTACATCCCAATTCAATATCCTTTATACTTCGGATAACTCAAACTTTACAACTCAACATAAAATAAACGATATAAACCCTTAAGTACACTTCCAGAACCTTAAACATGGTTTATAGGAATAAAAACTTTGGCTAAAATATTTAATCTTCATGCATTAAATCTGATCCATGTCATTCAAGTAGCACATAGCATTACCTTGAATCCTTAGCCTGCAAAAATGGTTATTTTGCAAGAATGAGCTCGACAGCTCAGCAAATCTAATAGCTTTCATGCCGCACATAACACATAAGTTCATGCTCAATATATATCTCAATTTATAACAATTATAAGATTTCATGCTCAGCATAAATATCAGTTCAATAAAAATATAAGTTCCACATACTCGACATTTCATATATCATATGTTGAGTTCTATAACTCAACCAAATATAGTCATAATTTGACTTTTCCAATTCATAGTGAGTAACATGTAATTCAAAATCTCATATTGATACCATGAATACACGTAATAAAAAAATTGAATTCAAGTAGCACATAGGAACTGGAGGACTTGCCTTGATCGTAGATTACCAATTACCTAAAAAAAGCTTATAGCTATTTACACCTCACATATCCTACACAATATATAATCATGCACATCATTTATTAGTCACATAGCAATGCTTAGTAATAGATTAAGTAACTCTACTTTACGATCTACTATCATCTTATTTAGGTTTGATACAAAATGTTCAATTTATGTGGTTAAGTCCTGTTAGGGCTCCTCATCGCATATTCGTTTTATTTTAGGTTAAACTTACTTTTTACTTCTCCTTACGTTCTCTTTAAATACACTTAACATTTATTTAAGTCTTAAGCCTCGTCTTTACATCACATTAGGTGTATAATGTTTGTTAACATTAAGCACGTTAACCTTCGTTTCATATTTCTTTATACTTCTCTTTAATCGACACTTAACGTTTGTTCAAGCTGACATAATTGTCATTACATCATTGATTAATGATAAGCATCATTATATATCATAATAATCATGTTTTATAACTTAGAACAACATCTATTATTGTCGACAGCACTATACTTGCGTATGTGCATGTTCGACGCCCTCCGATTGCCTTAGAATACACATCAGTCACAAAGATGGCTATTTTTACCCATTCTAGTGACTTCAAATCGAAAAACTTAAAAAACAAAAGTTGTAGGTCTACTCGTTATCTTTCCGAATCATCCTGAACTGCCTTAATCGAAGTTCGTATGAAGAAGTTATGCTTGTTTTACTACAGGAGGTCAAAATAATTTTGCATTACAACTCTTAAACCACTCCAGACAGCATTTAGCCCCTCTGGGGCGGGAGTTCTAGGCAAAATTCCCCGCTGGGGCGGGGCCCCCTGCTGGTGGGTTCCCCGGCTAGCGAACTGTGCATAGAAATTATGACGCCCCCAAATCCGGGACCGCCACTTGGTCTCTCAAATTCGGTTCGTCACGTGCTCATGGTAATACATCACAATAATAGTACGACTAAATGTCGGATAACACAGCGGAATTATACACAACTAATACCGAATAAATTACATTTAAATAATATAATTATTCACGTCCCAAGGTCTCGTAACTTAAACAGTGATTACATAGCTTAGACATATCTTAAGCATAAATAACCTTAATTAGTACATAATATCATAAGTTCTTTATTACAATCATAAGTCCTACATAATTTAAGCTACTCAGTAGCCTTTCCCTTGCCCTTATCTGTGCCCGAAGGTCTGCACTGCTCTGCCTTAACTGAAATGTTTTTAGGAAAAGCAAGAATGAGCACAAATTGCCCAGCAAGTAATATACAATAAGGGTAAGTGATATAATTCTCAATTCTCGAAAGGGTATAACAAGGTTTGATAGTTCAAGGATAACAAAAATATCAACAATTTTCAATAACAGTCGCTAAGGACAGAATAATATCTATGTGATTCAATAATAAATCAATTCAAGATTTCGAGATAACTGAATACTGAGTAGTCACTAAGGACTATGAACTTCCATAGGAATTGACAGTAATAAACTGAAAATCCAACAAAAATAGGTACAATAGGTGATCAGCCTAAAGTACCATCGTTATGCATAACAATCAATCATACTCAAGTGCGCGTGTCGGTTCTCCGACAGTTATATTTTGTTCTTCTCAGTCAAATACAAGATCCCTCACCAATCAGTTGATTTGGGTCGCTTTTTAATAATATAAGTCTAGCCGAATCAAATGGCATAGACACTTTCACAATATTCAAGAACAATACTAAGTTCAACATGAATAATAGCTTTAATGAAATAAGAGTTCAAGTATGCTAATTCAATTCAAATGATTAAGTAGGAAACTAGTTCGTAATATACAAGGATAGAATACTTACGTCCAAAGAAATAAGGTTTAGATACTTGCTTACGATATCCGTTGAATAAAGTAATGCAAGGGTTTAGGATACTTGCCTTAAGCGTAGTTTATCCTCGTTAAGTAAATCAACACTTTCGAATCCCTATCGTAATATAGTTACGTATATATATGATATTCATTAGTCATATAATTTAACTTCACACATTTTATCTCCGAATATACGATCAACACATAAGCTAAGTTTTAACCTAGCTATACACTTATATAGAATATAATTTCTATCCTTAACGTTCCTCCTTTAGAGTTTAAACACATTCTCATATCATATAAGATCGCAACAATTAGCAAACATGCTCTCATATTATTAATATCACATAAAACTACAAGCAATACTAAAATATATTTCATTTTAGCCAGTTATGGCATTCTCATAAGTTAACCGTCAAAATCGGGTTCAAGTAACACATAACATATGATATCACAAAGTATGTATACATATTAAAGGATACTTTCATGCTTGTTCAACCTTTCTAATTCCAATCATATATGATTTAGTTTTAATTCACGATCCCTAACGACTTAGGGTTATACAATGCCATGAATTTACATAAGTTGTCATGCTTATCATTTAGATATATAAAGTAGTCATATATTTTATTGATACGCATGTTCATATGTTTCTACGTCATGGATGTGTGATTCTAGCACTGTTACTAGTTCGTGACTTAATCGAACTCATGCTTGATTAACTTGCATTACATCTAACAAGTACGTACATGTATGATGCCTTCAAAGCACATTCAATCATGTTGAAAATATCAGAATGTAGAGTCCTAATATAACATGTCAAAGTCCACATTTAAAGCTTATGTTGTTGTTAGTAACGTTCACTAACAAGTTCAACATGCTCACGCCTCATTACGAATTATATAAACACAAGTTAATGGGTTGTTCGTGCATTTCTAAACCATACTACTACGCTCGCAAAATCAGAATATTAGCATGGCATAGCATGTCAAGGTTTGTGTTCAAAACATACATTTTTGTTAGGAATGTGCACTAGTAGGGTCCACATGTTCACATTTCATTATAGAACCTATATATGCGAGTTAACATGCTTCTCATACATCTTTGTATCATACTAATATGCTTGTAAGGTCAGAATACCGACATAGGTCATATATGTTTAAAGTTCAATTATAAACCTTATGTTCACTTCGAAAACTTTAAGTGCATTTCCAAACTACATGTCGTTTTGTTAACCATGCATGTTACTATACTAAAACATGCTTACATTGCCTCATTATGTTTATATATATATGTTACACAAGCTAGCATGCTTTATCTAAGTCATTTTAGCAAGTAGCACATAACAGATTTTTAAGCAGAAGTAGAATCTGCAGCAGGTTGCTGGCGCAGCTGCGCAGTACAAAACTGGCGCAACTGCGCCGGCTTGCAGCCAGCGGCAGACTGTTCCAGCCTCGGTAGATTTCCAGGCCAATTCCCAAATTTCACCACATTTTCATTCCTACTCAACTACATTTCAGTTTAAACATGCTTATAAGGCTATATAGCAACTAAGAAACATGTCCAAATCAACTTTAGCATAAATGGCAACTAAAATCAACAATTGAAATTTTTTGACAGAAAACCAAATGATGAACCAAGAACGAAGGATTTATACCTCTGTAATGCAATCTCAACTTCTCAGAATACTACACTAATATATATATATATATATATATATATATATATATATTAGCTCTCAACTTATCAAACTTAAGCAAAATCTCAGCAAGATGAAATGTGAAGAGAATGGGCTTAATTTATAGAAAATCTATTATACAGACAATGTTATCTCCCTATGAATCAAACTAATGAACTGAAGATTTGTATGTTGGTTAAGGAAGAGTAGGTAATTAGTTGGTGAGTTACACTATTTTGCCCACTCCCTTGTTCATCATTTGCTAGAGAACTATGGAGGTTTGCTGAGTTTGATGTTATAGGGGAGTAGGATAGCTTGAGTATATCACGGGAAAGAGATAGTGACTCTCCCAGCAAAACAAACTCAGCCTTCTAGCAACATGCATATATACATACTTAGGCTATATACACATACATATATCATACACTTAGGTATATATGTATACTTAGGTAGTAAATTCATTTAGAGTTATAATGTAGTTTTCAATAAGGAAATAATGTTACAATGTAGTGAATGTAATTTGCACATATATAATCTATGTACATATTATTACACTGGTATAATTTAATCGGATACTATCACATTTATTATTAAATTCTACAATCAACAATTGATTACAATATATCCCTAACATATTATTTTAATGTATACTTATACACAATTGTCACCTAAGCATTATCATGTAGCTTTCTCAATTCAATGTCTTTACTATATAGTTTATGTATAATTGTATAGCCATATTGCACTACTTCATACAACATATAGGTAGCTACCATACCTTATACATTTAATTCGCATGCTTGCACGTAACAATTAATACAACCTCATTTTATTAATAACTTACTTATTTGTTTTATTATTCATAATGTCAAATAAATAAATTATTCATCTTATTGATTAATTAACAATAATATTAATTAATCCATTCCTCGTCGATTAATAATAACACCTAATTAATAATCATAGGATTAATTATCACATTAACAAATATAATTCCCATCATATTTATAAACAAGTGGTTTATTATTATTATATTTCTTGCAATAATAATAATCACATATTATTAATCAATCACAGTTAATGTTCCACAACAATTAATTAATATTCTATGATAACAATTAATTAATATTCTACAATTAACAATTAATATAGATTAATTGTTCGCTTAATTTAATATAATCATTCTTATATTACGTCACTGTGCCACACAAGGCTATCAACGAGTTTATCGCAAACTCCATAAGTTTCTCAATTGTTATAATTATTCAATTTAATAGAATTGAATTAATCCATCTCATGACACAAAATTATTTATATTCAAATAAATTCTCATTCCCATTAATATATTTATTTAATAATATTAAGAAATTCTCGGGTATTACAGAAATAAGCCAATTTGGCTTATTTCTTCGCACCAAAGTCCGATTTTAACTAACATAATGCATATGAAACTTTATGAAAATAAAATTTTAAACTTCTAACATGATTTTAACATACATAAACACCACAACACATAATCAAAACACAAATTTTCATGATTTTGAATAAAAACACCATTGATAAGCTTTCTTGAAGAAAGTTAACACTGTGAGTTCGTTTTTAACCCAAATCACATTATTCAAGGCATGTTAATTTTGTTTCTTGATATATTATCATAATCTAAACTTAATTCTCATAATCATAGCATAATCACACACAATTTTTGATATTTAAGAAAATATTTTTCAAACTAGTTCACTGTAAATTGCTATGAACATGATTTCTTCATATTCACTATATTTACATGAATTGAACCACATAAACTATCATATAACTCATATATAATAGTTTATATACATAATCTAACACATATTGATCATCAATTTATAGTTTATCATGAAAACCTATTTACAGAGAATAAAAACAATGAAGAACAACAATTAAAATTGGAATATACCCTTTTGCTTAGAAGAAGGTGATAATTCATATGATGATGATGATGACGATGATGATGATGATGATGATGATGATGATAGGCTTCTAGTTTTGATTTCTCAAAACTCCTTCCTCCACTTTCTTTCTTTCTCTCTTCTTCTTCTCTCTTTTCTCTCTAGTTTACTCTGTTCTTTCTTTTTCTTTCTAACACAGACTAGTTTTGTTTTCTAATGTAGTATAACATAACTGACTATAGATATATTATACTTATTATTACATAACAATGTAACTGACATATACATTATATCTCTACTTAATATATATCAGTTACTTGTTTTTGAAAATCAAAAGCCACTAGGGCTTGTTTGGCAAAACTCGTTATTTGTTTAAAAATAGATTTTTAGTAGTTAAGGCCATGTTTGGCAAAAACTCTTTAAAACAGATTTAAAGGCCTTGTTTGGAAAAAACTAATTTAAAACTCTTTTATTTTATTTAAATAACTCTTTTAATCACATAGCTTAAATGTTACACTCTATTTAATTAAATCCTATCATTCTAATTTGATTAAATACAAGCTAACATTCATAAATTAAGTAAAATAGCCATATAACACTAAATTGTTACAGAATTATAATTTACTTATTAATCATAATTCATGTAACAAATTAGTAAATCTTTATAAACACTTAGCACATAATCTTCATCTAATTTAATTATTCTCAATTTAATTAGAATTTTAGTACACAATTACTTGCACATCGATTTAATTAATCATTTTGCACTTAATTAAATTAGTCCAATACATGAATATAATTCTCTTCATACCAAATCGCACATTTTGAAATATAACACATACATATACTCGTACATCTTAAAATAAGAATTTTATTTATTAAATTCTCATTTATAAATTCTTGAAAATCCTGGTTGTCACATGCTCAGGAGAGGCGCCACTCAGATCCGCTTCAATTGAAAGATCGGATTAACTTTCCATCTAGTAAATTGCGATTATCTGGGGACCTTCGTGCCGAAAAG
This sequence comes from Panax stipuleanatus, assembly GCA_020205555.1. Classification (NCBI taxonomy): domain Eukaryota; kingdom Viridiplantae; phylum Streptophyta; class Magnoliopsida; order Apiales; family Araliaceae; genus Panax; species Panax stipuleanatus. The sequence continues at coordinate 37,468,421 of CM035125.1, forward strand.
CCACGAGCATAGCCTATGATAAGTCAGCCTCTGATAAACCAAACGCGAAGGGAAGTCTCTGTATACCTTTCCCATTTAAATTCTATGTAAATTCAATGTAAATTTCAATTCCATGTAATTATCAAATAAATGTAAATATACATTCCATTCCCTGTCAATTTTATTTTTGCACAGATATTAAATTCTGTCATACTATCCTGTCAGCAAAACAACTAATAGTTGTTTTACAAGAAAAGATTAAAAAACCTCAAAAAATAACATATTGCATAGCATGCATCCTGTTAATATATATCAAAATTAGCATACCTACTTTTATTGTAAGCAAAATTGGTCCCACTACTCGATCTAAATCTATGAAGGCTCAGAGCCTACCTACTAACATGGAAGAAGGCACCTAACAGGGGACCAGTTTCGTGTCTAGAGAAGAGTTTGAGGGACTCAGAAATTAGATAGCAGAGTTAGCTATTTTCCTGAAAGAGCAGAGCAAAAGTGCTCAGGGTCAACAAATACCCACTCAAGCAGAAATCTCCACACAAGGAGGAAGCCAGAATATTGACAAGAAAGAAAAGGAAGCTCAGATACCTGAACCACAAATTAATGAAAAATCCAACAAAACCCCTAAAATTACCAATCTCAAAGAAGATCAAGAAACTGGTGACATTAGAAAGAAAGTCCAGCAAATGGAAGAAACCATCCAGTCAATTAAAGAGATTAGAGTCTAGAGAGTGTAAATTACTCAGATCTCTGCATCTTTCCAGGGGCCCGTTATCCAGACAAGTTTCAAATTCCTGATTTTGAAAAATATAACGGATTAGGAGATCCTTACACTCATTTGAAAGTGTTCATTGGAGAACTCGGATCCTATGCCGAAGATGAGAAACTAAGGATGCAGCTGTTTTATAAATGTTTTACCATAGAAGCCAGAGCATGGTATGCCCGACTGGATAATTCCAAAATCCACAGTTGGGAGGAGCTAGCACATGCCTTCCTAAATCAATACAGTTTCCAATCACAAATGGCTCTAGATAGGTATCAAATTACCAAGGTTAAGAAGCAAAGTAGTGAATCTTTCCATAAATATGCCCAACGGTGGAGACGTCTAGCTGCTCAAGTCATTCCATCAATGACAGAAACAGAAATGGTCATGACATTCATTGTTATACATGAAGCTCCATTTTACTAGAGGGTCCTAGCAAGTATAGGAAAACCATTCTCAGAAATAATTAAACACAGAGAAATGGTTGAAATAGGATTGAAGTCTGAAAAGATCAAAGACCTTACTACTTTGGAAGCCGTGGCCGAGCATATTCAAGCTGGAAGCTATGGGAATAATCCTCGGAGAGTTCATAAAAAGAAGGAGGAGGATGTGTCCTTGATACTTCAAGGACAAAGTCAAAGAGGCAATCAAATCTTGCCCATTTAGTGGAGAAATTATTCTTTTTTCCAAACTTCTGCACAATCTTCAAATCCTTTGTTTTAAAAAATCGGAGAAGTTAAACGTCGAAGAACATTCACACCTTTAGAGGACTCACTGGAAAATATGCTAAAACTTCTAACAATACAAAAGAAGATTGTCCAGCTCCTTCCTCCAACTAATCTAAGTGGACGGAATTTTGAACCAAGTAAGAAATGTGCTTATCATTCTGGAGCTCCGGGCCACGACACCCAAGATTATTGGTCTCTCAAGCATAAAATCCAGGACCTAATAAACAGTGGGCAGTTTCTGATAGAACAAGAAATAAAATCTATCAAGGAACAAGTTAGTTAACTGGCAGAACTGGTAGTGTATCAACATCAGATAACGCGATAATTGATAAATCAGACCAATCAGCGACAAACAAATATTCCTATGCCTGAAATTAGTCCCATTGCCAAGAAGCATCATTACCGGTTCCATAATCATGAACCCTGGGAAGACAAAGTTGCTAGGGAAGAAAAGTTCTGAGCTAATAGAGAGTTCACATATTAAAAGAAATTTCACTCATTTGAATCAACCTAAGAAAGAAGTTCTCCAAATGTTGATCAACAAGGGGAAAGTAACAGAACTGTTACCCCTAGTAGACCCTTGATCTAGGAAGTTCAATCCAGATAGGATCTATCAATACCATTCCAACACTCCTAGGCATGATACAGAAGATTATTGGGGACTTCGTCACTTAATTCAAAATCTGATTGAAAGCGATGAACTGCTGAAAGTATGCCAAGATTATTGTTATCCTTCTGAGGAAGCAATCTTTTCTCCCATGGCATGGAATCTGAAAGAAATAGTAGCTATCATTTCCTGTGGGAAGGATCTAGCCATAATGCCCTTGATAATTCGAGGAAATGGGGGCCAAGAGGGAAGGAATCCTGTGAAAGCGGTTGCGTCTGAAGCTCTAATATTGCCATTCAGACCACAATATCCTGTAGTCAGTTTGAAGAGAGTCCTATGGAACTATGGGAAAGTTGAGGGATTAGCATCAAACCACATTAATATTATATCAAAGGAAAACCCGATGTACCTACCTTAGTGAGTTATAAAGTCAGTCATCAAATCCAAGGGAAGAGTGTCTGGGGAGAAAATTAAAGAATTCCTCAGCAAGATGGGGCATAATAAAGTCAAAGTGGTACAAAGTTTAAAAGAGGCACCCTGACATATATCCATTCTGGATGTGGTATTATCTTCTAAAGATCATCGCAAGATCTTAGTGAAAGTACTGGAAGAAGCACATCTGCCGAAGATGGTAGATACAGAAAAGTTTTGTCACTTGATAGAGCACATTTTCAACAGCAATGTGATATCTTTCACTGACGATGACATACCAGCAGAAGGGACGGGTCATTGCATATAGCAGTGATGTCCTCATGATATGTGGGTTGGAGGTGTGTTTATAGATGGAAGATCATCCATGAACATCTGTCCCTATAGCACATTGGAAAGAATGAAGATTAATCCAAATCAAATCCAGACTAGTCATGTAGTTATAAGGGTCTTTGATAGATCTCAGCAAAAGGCTGTAGGAGAAATCAAACTTCCATTGGAGATTGGTCCCCACACATTCTACGTATCCTTCCAAGTACTAAACATTACCACATGATATAATTTACTGTTGCAAAGACCATGGATCCATATGGCAAGAGCAGTTCCATCCACCCTTCATCAACAAGTCAAGTACATCATTAATGGTAATCTAATAATTGTCGACGCCGAACCAGAATATCATGTCCATATACAAAGCGATATGCCTGTGATTAGTCTAGATGAGGGGATTGAGCCTGTCAATTTTCAAGCCCTTAAAGTAAGCAACACTCAATACCTACCTATTGGAGGCCCAGCCTTAAAGCTAAGAGTTTTCACTGAAGTAATGTCGGTTGGTCAAGAAATGATATCCTTGGGTTTCTGGCCTGGAAAAGGGTTAGGGAAGAGTCAGCAAGGAATTAGAAGTCCAGTTCAAATCCCTAGCTAGACAGGGAAGGCTGGATTAAGCTATTTGATAAGTAGGTTTTATACCTACTTATTGTCTACCAACTTGCTAGGATTATAGCTTAATCTTAGGTATTTTAGTGTCTTTTAATGCGTTTTATCTTTCTATTATGCATTTTAGGCAGGAAAACTCTTTTGGGAAAGAATTGGCAAGAAATGGCATGGAATAACAGGGTTTTGGCATGAAGAACAAGGCAAGGTGGGATTGGACTTGGCATGAGAACTGACATAAGGCATGTGCAAAGGGCCTCAAAGCAGCATAGTGAAGGAGAAAGAAGCAGCAGGAAAGCAGTAAGATAGCAGTATAACACCAGAAGAAGCCAGCAAAAATTGCAAACCCGCGTGGCCGCGCCAGTATAACGAAAGGGAGCCACGCGCCTGTGCCAATTAGCAGAGCAGAGAGATTTCTAGGGAAGCACGTGGTCGTGCCCCAAATATACTACAGGGCCGCGCGGCCGCGCTGGTCATGATTAATTGACTTTTTATTTTGTATTTTGGCTGTGTATTTTATATAAGGGTGTGTTGTGTAATGAAAAGAGGACTTATCACTTAACATTTATTACAAGTTATTCCTATTTTCTAGGGTTAGAGAGCTTAGGAGGGTTTGAAGCTTCACTTATCCTCCCCTTCTAGTCCTAAGTAGATTTTTTTTTAGGATTTCTATTGGAGATTGATTGTGGTTTGGACTTGAGCTTGCTAGCATTTTATTGAAAGGAGAACCACAAGATTTGCATTCTCTATTTCTCTTAATCTCTTACTTTCATATTTGTTTTTCATGCTTTGCTCAAATCCCATAATGGTTCGTGGTTCAGAGATGAACTAACTACCATTATGGGATTCTAATGAATCTTATTACTTAGTCTAGGTTTTTATGCCTCTTTGAGATGTATGATTGAATATGTATGGTTTGCCTAGCATGGTTGTATTGAATATATAGATGCTTGATCACCATCTACTGTAATAGTTTATATGGAATTGAAAGAGGAAGTGTAAACTTAGATTTTGCTATGCTAGCATATGTTCGTGAAATTTACATGTGATGAATTTCATGATTCGTTATCCAGATAGAAATATACCGGCTTACCTTATGTAGCCAATAGGGAGCTTGCACTAAATCGATTCTGCTTGTAAATGGCATAGACATATAGTGATTTAGGTATTGTCGATGTTCATGTGATTTCTATCTCTTTTGTGGATATTATGTGATATGGACTTGGTTTATTGAAAAATAACCTTTTCTCACATTTGTGCTCCCGGCTAGCATTGCTAAGTAATCAATCATACTTGACATGAGGTGTGTAATCTAGACGATGTAATAAGTGAAGTTAGGATCCCATATTTCTCTAATTTGAACCCCTCGTCTCTTAATTAGTTTAGTTTATGTTAAAATCAGTCTAGTTATTAAAGCACACTGTGATACTCGTTTGACCAGAAGAAAATAACTATAGGATTGTTGCATGATAATTTAAATCTAATTCCTTTTCTCCATGGGAACGATCTCGATTTATCACTTATTACTTGTCGACTGTGTATGCTTGCACGAGTCTGTGCCCGTTTTGTTGATACCGAAATGGTGCAACAAGTTTTTGGCGCCGCTGTCGGGGATTAGTTTTTAGTTTTATTACTATTGACATCAATTTTTGTTAGATTTGTCTGACTTGAACAATTCACTTCTTATCTCATTTCTAACTTATTTTTATTTGTGTTTCAGGTACTTGTGTTTAGTATAGGCACACTCGAGCAACCAATCTTGCGTTGGTACCTCTACAAGATAACATTAATGGCAGAGCTTGGAGAGCGAACACAAGAAATACTATCCCACAAGGAGAACCTGAACAACCAGAGAAAATGGCTGCCGAAGAACAGAGAGCCGAGAATAAAGCCTTGAAGGACTATTCAATACCTAAGATCACTAATCTGCAGTCCAGCATAGTCAGGCCTGCGATAGCTACAAACACTTTTGAGATCAAACTAGGGACACTTCAAATGGTTCAGAATACAGTCCAGTTTGGGGGTGCAGCTATAGAAGATTCAAATGAGCATATCCTTAGCTTTATTGAGATATGTGACACATTCAAATTCAACAATGTGTCTGATGATGTTGTGAAGCTTCGCCTATTTCTCTTCACCTTGAGGGATAAAGCAAAGAGTTGGATGCATTCATTACCTTTAGCTTTAATCACTACATGGGAGGACTTAGCACAGAAGTCCCTCACCAAATTCTTTCCCATGGCCAAGACAACTCAGATGAGGAGCACCCTGTCTCGGTTTGCACAACAGCATAGGAGAATCTTTATATGAGGCATGGGAACGATATAAGGAGATGCTCAAGAAATGTCCGCATCACAGAATGCCGGACTAGATGGTAATCAGTTCATTTTATAATGGTTTGGGATGGCAGTTGAGGCCAATCATTGATGCTGCATCGGGAGGAGCTCTGTGGGCCAAGGACTATCCGACAACCTATGACCTAATTGAGACTATGGCAGCCAATGAATATCAGAATTCGACATCCAGAATGCCACAACCAAAAATGGCGAGAGTCTTGGATGTGGATGTCGTCACAACCCTTTCAGCTCAGATGGCAGCAATGTTAAAGAAGATAGACTCTATGGCTGAAAATAGAGTTCAACAAGTTGCTTTTGTATGCGAGTTGTGTGCCGGAGCACACCCGACAGATTAATGTGCCATCACTACAGAGTCGGTGCAGTTCGTCAGCAACTATCTGAAGCCTCAGAATCAGTTTCCAAACTCCTACCATCCAAACAATCGAAACCATCCTAATTTTATTTGGAGCAACAATCAAAATGCTCAACAGCCGCAACCATCTCAACAACCTCAATAACAAACTCAATACCAACCTCCTCCACAACAACAACCATACCAAAGTGCGCAACAGTCCCAATATCAACCCTACCAACCAAAATCTCAGCCACAACACTCTCAGCAGCAGTATACCCCGAGACAGCCACATCCACCCGCATTTCATCAATCCCAACATCAACACAATCCAGCTCCTAGTCAACAATTAGAGGAGAGAGCTGAGATAGAAGAACTCAAGTTGATGGTTAAGAGTCAAGCGGTGTCTTTCAAGACATTGGAGACTCAAATTGGCAAAATTGCCAATGCAGTCCTTAATAGACCGCAAGGAACTCTTCCAAGCAGTACGGAAGCAAATCCGAGGAGAAGAGATGGCAAGCAGCAATGCCAAGCCATCACACTAAGGTCTAGGAAGCAGACTTCTAATCTGGAGGCAAGCGCGGCCGCGCCCCAGGAAGAGCAAAATCTAGCGCACCTGCGCCCTTGTGCAGAAAATGCTGAGGTTGTTTTGGAAGATAGAAAAGATGGGGGACATGTAATTGAGCCAGAAAAGGAGGTATCTACAGAGAAAACCCATGTACCACCCCAAAGAATCTACCCTCCTGCACCATATCCATAGAGGATTCAGAAGCAGAAATTGGATAAGCAGTTCGCCAAGTTTTTGGAGGTATTCAAGAAACTGCAAATTAATATTCCCTTTGCCGAAGCTTTGGAACAAATGCCGAGTTACGCAAAGTTTATGAAGGGGATACTATCAAGGAAAAAGAAGCTAAAGGACTATAAAATAGTGGCCTTGACAGAGGAATGCAGTACCATCTTATATAGAAAGTTACCTCCAAAGCTCAAGGATCTAGGGAGATTTACAATACCATGCTCTATCGGGGAGTTTTCCATCAACAAGTGCCTATGTGACTTGGGGGCAAGCATAAACTTGATGCTTCTATCGGTTTTCACTCAGTTGGGATTGCCGGCTCCTAAGCCGACAAGTATTTCATTGCAACTAGCCGATAGATCCATCACCTACCCCAAAGGCATTGTAGAAGACATGTTAGTAAAGGTGGACAAATTTATATTCCCTGTAGACTTTATAATTTTGGACTTCGAGGAAGACAAGAACATACCAATCATCCTAGGGAGACTGTTTCTAGCCACCGAACGAACGCTCATAGATGTACAAAAGGGAGAATTAATTATGAGGGTTCAGGACCAAGAGGTCACATTCAATGTCTTCAAGGCTATAAAGTTTCCCATGGATGAGGAAGAATGTTTCAGAATTGATACTGTCAACCGAATACTGCAGGAGGAGACTGAACACTTGCTGAGTATAGATCCATTGGAGAGTGCTCTTCTGGGAGAATCTGACATGGAAGACATAGATGTGGTGGAGTGCATACAAATTTTGAATAAGGTGCCTCAGATGCAAAAGTTTAAGATCCCCATCGAACCACTAGGACACACTGGGGAGTCATCAGTGCGACTAAAGCCTTCTCTAGAGGTGGCTCCTACACTTGACCTGAAACCTCTTCCGGATCATTTGAGATATGCATATCTGGGAGAATCTTCTACGTTGCCGATTATTATTGCCTATGCTCTGTCATCCGATCAGGAGAGCAAATTGTTGTGGGTCCTTAGAGAGTTTCAATAAGCTATTGGTTGGACCATAGCTAACATCAAGGGGATCAGCCCTTCCTACTGCATGCACAAGATACTCTTGGAGGATGACAGCAAGCCATGATAGAGCAACAATGGAGATTTAATTCGATTATAAAAAAGGTTATCAAAAAGAAGATCCTCAAGTGGTTAGATGCTGGAATAATTAATCCGATCTCAGATAGCTCTTGGGTGAGCCCGGTGCAGTGCGTCCCGAAGAAGGGAGGCATGACAGTCGTGACAAATGAGAAGAATGAGCTTATTCCTACCAGGACAGTCACGGGATGGCGAGTCTGCATGGACTATCGCAGACTGAACAAAGCTACAAGGAAAGACCATTTCCCTCTCCCGTTTATTGATCAGATGCTGGATAGTCTAGCAAGACACGACTACTATTGCCTCTTGGACGGTTATTCAGGGTATAACCAGATTGTTATAGCCCCCGAGGACTAAGAGAAGACTACCTTCACGTGCCTTTATGGTACATTTGCATTTAGAAGGATGTCTTTCAGGCTATGCAATGCGCCAACCACTTTCCAAAGATGTATGATGGCAATATTCTCTGATATGGTCGAACACAATGTAAAAGTTTTTATGGACGATTTCTCTGTCTTTGGAGACTCTTTTGACATCTGTTTGGAGAATTTGGTATTGGTGTTAAAGAGATGTGTGGAGACCAACTTAGTACTCAAATGGGAAAAGTGTCATTTTATGGTAAAGGAAGGTATTATTTTGGGCCACAAAGTTTCTGAGAAAATTCTAGAGGTGGACAAGGCTAAATTGGAGACCACTGAAAGTTTACCGCCACCATCCTCAGTAAATGGGGGGTCCATAGTTTCCTTGGGCACGCAGGATTTTATCATCAGCTTTATAAAAGACTTCTCAAAGATCACTAAGCCTCTATGCAGTTTGTTTGAGAAGGACGTCACATTCAGATTCGACGAGGAATGCCTAGTGGCCTTTGAGGGTTTGAAAAAGAAATTGACTATGGCACCCATCATTACAGCTCCTGATTGGTCTCTTCCATTTGAATTGATGTGCGATGCAAGTGACTTCGCCGTGGGGGTGGTATTGGGACAACGCAGGGATAAGGTCTTTCATGTGATATATTATACAAGCAAAACCCTGATAGACGCCCAGTTAAACTACACCACCACTGAGAAGGAGCTTCTTGCAGTGGTATATGCTTTTGACAAATTCAGGTCATATTTGATTGGCACAAGGGTAATTGTATACACAGATCATGCTGCGATCAGATACCTGATTAGTAAGAAAAATGTTAAGCCTCGTTTTATTTGGTGGATACTCCTTCTTCAAGAATTTGACTTAGAAATTAAAGACAGAAAACGAATCGAAAACCAAGTGGCTGACCACTTATCTCGACTGGAGAACCCGGGGATGGACATAAATGACCAAGTAATGATTAATGAGTCCTTCCCGGACGAGCAGTTATTCGTGGTGCAAGGCGAGATGCCCTGGCTTGCGAACTTTGCGAACTTCCTAGTGAGAAAAATTATCCCGTCTGACTTCAATAGAGCCCAAAAGAAGAAGTTTCTACACGATGCTAGATGGTAAGTTGGGATGAACTGTACTTATTTAGGCAGTGCGCTGATAGGATGATCAGGCGGTGCATCCTAGAGAGCGAGATGGAAAGCATATTGCGAGATTGCCACTCATCCGTTTATGGAGGACACTATGGGGGCGAGAGGACAGTCGCCAAAGTACTTTAGGCCAGTTTTTATTGGCTAACATTATTTAAAGATGCTCATAATTTTGTCCAGACATATGACCGTTGTCAGCGCGTGGGCAACATATCCAAGAGAAATGAGATGCCTCTGAATATGATCCTCGAGGTCGAGATCTTTGACGTCTGGGGAATAGACTTCGTGGGGCCCTTTGTCTCATCTTGTGGAAATTTATATATCTTGCTGGTGGTAGATTATGTGTCCAAATGGGTAGAGGTAGCAACCTTACCAACCAATGATGCTAAGGTGGTCTTACGTTTTCTTTAGAAAAGCATATTCACACGCTTCGGGACACCTAGAGCCATCATTAGTGACGAAGGAACACACTTCTGCAATCATCAGTTTTCTACAGTTTTGGCCAAATATGGGGTGAATCATCATATTGCATCTGCATACCATCCCCAAACTAATGGCCAGGCTGAGGTATCTAGTCGTGAGGTAAAGCGGATATTAAAAAAGATTGTGAATCCCACGAGAAAGGACTGGTCACTAAAGTTGGACGATGCGGTGTGGGCCTATAGGACTGCTTACAAGACACCACTCGGTATGTCGCCATATCAGCTGGTGTACGGGAAGGCCTATCACCTCCCCATGGAGCTTGAACACAACGCCTACTGGGCCATCAAGAAGCTGAATTTTGATTTGAAGGCTGCGAGGGAGAAAAGGCTTCTCCAACTTAATGAGCTTGACGAGTTCAGATTGCAAGCCTATGAGAATTCTAAGCTATATAAGGAGAAGGTCAAAAGGTGGCATGACAGGAAATTCTTAGAAAGAACATTTAAGTAAGGGCAAGCAGTGTTACTATATAATTCTCGTCTCAGACTATTCCCTAGAAAGCTCAAATCTCGATGGTTGGGCCCCTTCACAGTGAAAACTGTGTTTCCCCATGGAGCAGTGGAGATTTATGATCAATACCCAGACAAGCCCTTCAAAGTGAATGGACAAAGATTAAAGCACTATTATGGCAGCGAGGTAAATCGAGAGAAGGTTGCCTCGATTCTTTCCACCACTTGACCGATTCAAACAGAGTCTAGCTTATGGACTGTAAACAAGCGCTAGATGGGAGGCACCCCATCATCTCTCTTCTCTATCTCATATAATTCTTGAATCATATGTCTATTTCTCCCTCTTGTTTAATTCTGCTTGCATGACTCTACATTTCCTTCCCCCTTCTTTAATTCTAAGCATTTTGAAAAAGTTAACTATTTTTGAACAGTTTTGATGTTAGAAGCTCATTGCCTATATTTTTGGACTTAGGCATAATTGCTTAAATTATTGGGAACGAAAAGCTCATTGCCTACATTTTTGAACATAGGCATTATTGCATATTTTTTTTTGGGATTAGAAGCTTACTGAACATATTTTTGAAGTATTGGCATGTTGCATATAAGCTCATATAGCAATTTTTTTGGGAAATCACATAGATACGACTTACTTACATAGCATTGCTAAGGATTTAATGTTACATACATCTCCCATAGGCAAATTGTGATTATGGCAAATTATTTTTGATTGCTATGTGTGCAGGAAAGAAAAGTATTTTAAGTTGCTGCTTAATCCTTCATATCAGTGCTGCTAGAAAAAGAAAAATTTTGGCTGGGCTCAGGGCAGCGCGGCTTCGCTAACCTCAAGGAACTCATAGGCACGCCCGCACCAATATCCAGAACTTCCAGAGAGTGTCCCTGACCCGCGCGGCCGGGCCCCATATAGAGTACCCAGCCGCGCGGCCGCGCCCGACCCCAGAAAAATGCCATTTTGGAAATTTTAAAAGGCAGACCAAACCCTTATTTCCTATTCATTTCTTTTTAACCGGTTGATTCACTCACTCATGAGCTCCCTCTCCTCTATTAACCGACCCTAATCAATCCCCACCCCTCCTCACATCTCTCCCCATGATCCCCAACAGCAATCACTTCTATCCCTTAATATCTATACAGCCTAACTCTACCCTTCACTCACACCATCTTTCCATTCCAGATTTCTCACAGAGGGATTACAGGTTCACAATTCCAGGTTGTGGAGATTTAATTACATCATTGAGTGTTTGCACTGCAGAGTATCAGAGAAGCAAGTTTGGGGGTGTCGGTCGAATTCAGAAATAAGGGTTTGCTTCACAGTTGGCAGAGATTCAAGTTTGGGGGTTTGTCTTCTTCATCCATCATCTAAGGCTTGCATATTAAATTTTTTAGAAATTCTCAATGGGGCCAAAATGTGCACGATCTGCCACTCCTGCATCGCCCGCTCGCAGTGACCAGGGTGACGACATCACAGTGGATTTGACTAAGTTTATCAGTATTGAGGCCCAAGTGGAGTACTATCGGATCGCGACCAAAACAGTATTGAAATAGAGGGGTTTAAAGCCAGCAAAGGAGGACGGCCAGTTACTTGCTATGATCCGCGAGATGGGATGGCAACGGGTTTGTGTAACACCGCCGCCTGTACCATTGGCTATCATTCGTGAGATTTATGCCAATGCCAAGGAAACGCAGAGTGGCTTGTCATTTTTTCGGGGTAAAACCATCGATTATTGCCCAGCGGCGATCTGAGAAGTGTTAAGTTTGCCTCCGCCCCTGGCTGATCAAGTGAATTAGGTCGAAGAGGACCGGTTTGAAACTGATTTGGACCAATTAATCATCGATTTGTGTGCACCAGGCAAGAAGTGGAAATATAGGGCAGGCACCAATGAGCATACCAATTTCCCAGCCTCCGGTCTGAGCAAATACGCCAAGGCATGGAACCTGTTTTTATGTGCCAATCTTATGTCATCCTCTCACTAGCACAAGATTACAGCCAAGAGGGCTATCATACTGTGGGGGATCATCACGGGGAAATATATCAACGTCGGGCATTTGATAAATTAGAATATGTTACGCTTTATGAGAGGCAGTACCACCGGGTTGCTTCCACACGCATCTGTGGTGTCTTATCTTTGTTCAGAGGCAGGCCTCGAATGGGATGATGAACAGGTCCAGATGCCGAACAGAGACGTCACTCATGCCACTATCAAGAAGTTTAAAGATTGGCCTGGCAGTACAGCATACCCCCGAGGAAGAGGGTCTTACCACCTCCTCCAGTAGTTCCTCCACCGCAGCCACAGCCATCAAAGGCCGCTGCTCCTCCTCCAGCAGGTGACATACATCAGGATCGCAGGATTAGGCGATTGGAGAGGAGGATGGATGCATTGCACAGTAACTTTGCAGCGTTTGTCTAAGGTTTATCGCATTCCTTAGCCGAGGCCTTTGCGCAGCAGGGGACACTAGTGGAGTGGCCTGTCTTCGGTTCTGCCATGCCATACCCACCGCCAGATTCACCACCCGAGGAGGGTGGCCATGCCAATGAATAGGAGAGTTTTCTTGACCCTTTACCTTCAATGCGGACATTGAATATTTTAAGTGTGGGGGTATTGGGTGTAGTTTATAGTTTATTGCATTTAGTTTCATATAGTATTGCATGTTAGGTTGTATATAGTAGTTGCATTCTAGTATGTGTTAGTTAAATTTTGCATAAAAAAAATTCAGTTTTATTTCATTCTGCTTATTTAGTTTGTGTTTAATTGCATTGCATAGCATAGTCCCATTTGTTTAGCCTGTTGAATATCAGTCTAGCCAATGATGAAATTGAGATATGATAGATTTTTGCACTCAGTGGTTAGTTTAAGCTCAGTTATATTTTTATACATGATGTAATCTATACATATTTCTTTGATGTTACCGAATATCACAGATTGTCTTTATTTGGTTGTTGGCTAGATTAGCGCATGTTTGTCTTCTGAGGTGGAAATTTTTTTTTTTAATTGCTAGAATTGTGTAATAAATTAATAATGACCTTAAGGACACAGAGATGCAAGTTTTAGGGGAATTTTGGGTATGCATGTTAATAAAAAGAAAAAGAAAAAGAAAAAGCAAAAGAAAAGAAAATAAGCTGTGAAAAAGAAAAAAATAGAATAAACACCTTGGCTAGCTAAGTCTTGTGGCCTTTGATACTCGAGCAAGTAATCCCGAGGGGATTGTCTTTACATCCAGCGCCCTAAGGCCTTTATGGTTTGGGAGTCGTTGGTCGAAAGCTCGATAAATGGGTATCATTCAAAAGCCTAAGAGGGCTTAGCATTGCACAGTCGGGTGTAACCACGGGAAAGTGCGAACATCGCCCTCGTGCGTGAATAAAAGCATAATAAGCCCTTGTTGCACCTTAGCTTGTATCTATGTGTTGGTTTGGTTATTATTTTGTATATATGAAAAATTCTTGATTTAAAACCCCAGTTTTCCTTCCTTAGAAGTATAACATGTGGAATTTTTGCCTCGTTCAAGCTTATTTGTGACATAGCACGCACACACACCTGCATCCTAGCAACATGTTGTGATTCATGGATTGTATGTCTTTATAATTGTAGCTTGAGTTGTCACTCTGTTCATAGTCTTGTTAATTCTCTCAGGCGCTTCTTATTGGAATTCATAGTATGGCTGATCTATGGGATTTATTTTCATGTAGTTTAATTGCATATCATGTATTTTGCATTTGTGTCTGTTGCTTGAGGGCAAGCAATAATTCAAGTTTAGGGGTATTTGATAAGTAGGTTTTATACCTACTTATTTGTCTACCAACTTGCTAGGATTATAGCTTAATCTCAGGTATTTTAGTGTCTTTTAATGCGTTTTATCTTTCTGTTCTGCATTTTAGGCAGGAAAACTCTTTTGGGGAAGAATTGGCAAGAAATGGCATAGAATAGCAGGGTTTTCGCATGAAGATGGCAACAAGGCAAGGTGGGATTGGACTTGGCATGAGAACTGACATAAGGCATGTGCAAAGGGCCTCAAAGCAGCATAGTAAAGGATAAAGAAGCAGAAGGAAAGCAGTAAGATAGCAGTATAACACCAGAAGAAGCCAGCAGAAATTGCAGGCCCGCGCGGCCGTGCCAATATAACGAAGGGGAGCCGCACGCCCGCGCCAATTAACAAAGTAGAGAGAGATTTTTGGGGAAGCATGGGGCTGCGCCCCAAATGTACTACAGGGCCGCGCCAGGTCATTATTAATTGACTTTTTATTTTGCATTTCGACTGTGTGTGTTTATATAAGGGTGTGTTGTGTAATGAAAGGAGGACTTATCACTTAATATTTATTACAAGTTTTTCCTATTTTTTAGGGTTAGAGAGCTTAGGAGGGTTTGAAGCTTCACTTCTCCTCCCCTTCTAGTTCTAAGTAGATTTTATTTTAGGATTTCTATTGGAGATTGATTGTGGTCTGGACTTGAGCTTGCTAGCATTTTATTGAAAGGAGAACCACAAGATTTGCATTCTCTATTTCTCTTAATCTCTTACTTTCATATTTGCTTTTCATGCTTTGCTCAAATCCTATAATGGTTTGTGGTTCAGAGATGAACTAACTACCATTATGGGATTCTAATGAATCTTATTGCTTAGTCTAGGTTTTTATGCCTCTTTGAGATGTATGATTGAATATGTATGGTTTGTCTAGCATGGTTGTATTGAATATATAGATGCTTGATCACCATCTACTATAATAGTTTATATGGAATTGAAAGAGGAAGTGTAAACTTAGATTTTGCCATGCTAGCACATATTCGTGAAATTTGCATGTGATGAATTTCATGATTCATTATCCGGATAGAAATATACCGGCTTACCTTATGTAGCCAATAGGGAGCTTGCACTTAAATCGATTCTGCTTGTAAATCGCATAGACATATAGTGATTTAGGTATTGTCGATGTTCATGTGATTTCTATCTCTTTTGTGGATATTATGTTATATGGACTTGATTTATTGAAAAATAACATTTTCTCATATTCGTGCTCTTGGCTAGCATTGCTAAGTAATCAATCATACTTGACATGAGGTGTGTAATCTAGACGATGCAATAAGTGAAGTTAGGATCCCATATTTCTCCAATTTGAACCCCTCGTCTATTAATTAGTTTAGTTTATGTTAAAATCAGTCTAGTTATTAAAGCACACTGTGATACTCGTTTGAGCAGACGAAAAATAACTATAGGATTGTTGCATGATAGTTTAAATTTAATTCCTTTTCTCCGTGGGAACGATCTCGATTTATCACTTTATTACTTGTCGACCGTGTATGCTTGATACCGAAACGGCGCAACACTATTCCTCTGGATCAAACCACCGGAACCCGCACAAGCATCCACCGATTCCCTCCTCTACCATTCTGCTACCAAACCTTATTGATGCAGGATTTATGAAGCCTATGAGCAAAATTCCTGTTGCGGTCGCCGGTATGCTAATTCCTAAGTCTAAACCGATCATTAAAAAAGAAGTCCCGAAGCCTGATGAGGAAAGAAAAGAAGGGAAGGAAAGGTTCCTACGGGGAGGACAAAACCCATATTCAAAGATGTTTTTTTGGTGCATATTGATATCCCAAATGATGATACTGCCGAAGATCAACTCACTATCCCTTGCATGGACAGAGCTGAAGGGAATGTCTCAAACAAGAATGTCGACCTTGATGAAAATGTTGTCTTAGTCATCATTAAAGAGGAGATGGACATCATCAACCTCTTCATCCTCCCAATCAATGAGGACTTGATTCTATACATTTAGAGCAGCGCTCCGTGCATTAATAGAAAAGAGTAAAAAGGCAGAAAGTCCATCTGCCCTGAAGTGTGGTTTTATTTACTACTTATTTTTGTTGCGCAGCGCTAGCAGTTACTTTTTGTCGTGCTTTTGCTAATGCTTTGTATGATCAAATAGTTTTATATATTAAGTGAAAGCATTTTGTTTTCAGGATCTCTAGAGTTGGATTTGTTTGGCATTGCTGATGAGTTGCCAAATTTTCACAGTGACTACGACTTTGATGTAGAACGGGACTTTGATTTGATGGGGATTGATCAAGAGGAGATATATGACTATGAAGTTCCTGAGGAGATCAAAGAATGGGTCAAAGACAAAACCCAAACCAAACATCGATCAAACCATCACTTTCAATATCGGAACCTTAAAAAACCCTAAAGAAATCCAGATAGGCATGGAGCTTACCCCAAACCAAAGAAAAGACCTGATTGGCCTCCTAACTAAGTTCCAGGATGTGTTTTCATGGTCACGTGAGGACATGATTGGTTTGTCTACTAATATTGTCATTCATTGACTGCCTATTAAAGAGGGATTCAGGCCAGTCAAGCAGAAGCTCAGGCGACTGAAACCTGAGTGGAGTCTGAAAGTCAAAGAAGAAATTATCAAATAATTCAAAGCCGGCATCATCATGGTGTCAACCTACCCTAAGTGGCTATCCAATATAGTTCATGTGCCTAAGCCCGGAGGGAAGGTACGAGTATGTGTGGATTACCGGGATTTGAACAAAGCTTGTCTCAAGGACAACTTCCCAGTTCCTTTTATCCACATACTAATAGACAACACGGCGAATATGGTATGTATTCTTTTGTATACTATTTTGCCGGGTATCATCAAATCATGGTTGTTGAATAGGACAGGGAGAAAACAGCCTTCATTACTCCCTGGGGAACCTTTTGTTATAGACGATTATCTTTCAGCCTTATCAATGTCGGTGCCACCTATCAGCGAGCCATGATGGCCCTTTTTTATGACATGATGCACAAAGAAATAGAGATCTATGTGGATGATATCATCGTCAAATCCCGGAAGGAAGACGACCACATCAGCCATCTCTAAAACCTTTTCAACCGGTTGCGCAAATATGACTTAAAGTTGAATCCGGCCAAATGTCCCTTCGGTGTCAAATCAGGTAAGTTGTTGGGATTTTTAGTGAGAAATAGAGGCATTGAACTAGATCCTGCCAAAATTAAAGCAATCACCGAGATGCCCGTGCCCTGAACAGAAAAGGAAATACGGCGATTCCTAGGGGGAATCAATTTCATAAGTAGATTCATCTCTCAACTCATGGAAACGTGTGAACCCATCTTTAAGCTGTTAAGGAAATATTCCTCCGTGAAGTGGAGTGAAGATTGTCAAAAAGCCTTCCTTTCCATTAAGAAGAAGTTGATCGAAGCCCTTGACTTGGTACCCCCAAGAGACGAGGTTCCCCTATTTATGTACCTGTCAGTTAATGCTAATGTTATGGGTTGCATGATGGGGCAGAAGGATAATAGAAGCAAGGAAAAGCTATCTATTACCTCAGCAAAATATTCAGTAGCGGTGAGCAAAAGTACACTTTGATTGAAAATACCTGTTGTGCATTAGCATGGGCCGCCATGAGGTTACAACATTATCTTCATGGGCACACAATCTATCTCATATCCCGTATGGATCCACTGCAGTACGTATTCAACAAACCCATGTTGAATTATGGATTGTCCAAATGGCAGTTGATCCTTCAACGGTTCGAAATCATCTACATGACTCAAAAGTCTATCGAAGGTCAAGGAATTGCATATCAATTGGCTAAAGCACCACCAGGGAATTTCGAACCCTTGGAAACTTATTTCCCGGATGATGGGATAATGACGATTCAACAACTTTCTCGAGAAAATACAGTCCAATGTTGGAAATTATACTTTGATAGAGCCGTAAACATGGAAGATGCCGAAGCAAGGGCAGTTCTTATATCTCTTATAGAAGAACAGTATCATATGGCCATCAAGCTATAGTTTGTCAACACTAATAACAGCTGAGTATGAAGGTTGTATAATGGGATTGAAACTAGCCCGATCCATGGGTATCAAACGGTTACTGGTCTTTGGGTATTTCGAGTTGGTTATCAAATAAACCACCGGGGCATATCATACCAAAGAATTGCATTTGCTGCCTATCATCAGCAAGTAATCAAGATAGCCATGGAGTTTGAAGAAATAACCTTCATCCATTTCCCTCGAAGTAGAAATGACCTTGTTGATGCATTGGCAACATTGGCTTCCTTGATCCACATATCTGATAAGATGGGAATTCCTAACATCAAATTTGCAAGCCAAAAGGCCCCGAAATATGGGAATTACATTAGAGAAGTATCAGATGAAATACCTCCTATCAAACAGCCTTGGTACCAGGATATAAAATAATATATGCGAGATAGACCTATACCCGTCGGTGCAAGTCAAGCTGAAAAGAAGCGAATTCATAAGATGGCTATGAAGTTCTATTTGAGCGGAGATGCACTTTATAAAAGGGATGTTAGAATAGGCCTTTTAAGATGCCTGGATAAAGATTAAGCCCAAAGACTCCTAGATGAAGTCTATGGTGGAGTGTGTGGTCCACACATGAGCAGTCCTTTACTTGCCAGAAAGATATTGAGAACAGGGCATTACTGGATCTCTCTCAAAGCTGACTTTGATGATCATGTCAAAAGATGTTATCAATGCCAAGTCCATGGAAACGTTATCCACACGCCTTCGAACGAATTGCACTGCATGAGTTTGCTGTGGCCCTTTTCTATGTGGGGAATGGATGTGATTGGGCCAATAGAGCCTAAAGCCAGCAACGGTCATTGATTCATCTTCACCATAATTATTTACTTCATCAAATGGGTAGAGGCTGCCTCCTTTCCCAAAGTCACCAAAGAGGTAATCATTTGTTTCATCCAAAATAATATTATCTGTCGATATGGACAACCGAAGGTGATTGTGTCAGACAATGCCAAGAATCTAAACAACCAGATGATGAAAGAATTATGCAACAAGTTTCAGATCAAGCATCTTAATTCTGTCATCTATCGTCCCAAGATGAATGGTACTGTCGAAGCAGCCAACAAGAATATCAAGAAAATCATGCAAAAAATGTCCGCTAATCAGAAGGGATGGCATGACTTATTGCCTCTGACTCTGCTAGCCTATAGAACGTCAATGCGGACTTCTACTGGGGCTACCCTCTACTCATTAGTTTATGGCATGGAAGCAGTACTCCCCATCAAAGTAGAAATGGAGTCATTGATGGTGTTGATAGATGCTCAGATAGAAGAAGACCAGTAGTTGCAAGAGCGGTACCACCAGTTATCTCTGATAGATGAGAAAAGGGCTACAACCATCTTTCATGGGCAATTATATCAGCAAATGATTGCTCGGTCATACAATAATAAAGTCCGGCTCCGGCAATTCAGAGATAATGACTTGGTATTGAAGAAAGTCCTTGCCAATCAAGATGAAGCTAATAGAAAGTTTGTCTCGAATTGGGAAGGCCCATTCATTGTCAAAGAAGTGTTGACAGGAGGAGCCATCAGATTACAAGAAATGGATGGGGAAGAATTCCCTCAACTTATCAATTCAGACACCGTGAAGAGGTACTATGTCTGAGTCACCTGCAAATAGCCATTCGGGTCCTGTAAAAAAAATTAAATAACCACAACAATCAATCAAATCAGGTCTTTAGTGCGAAGGCCTGAACTACGAATGACCTGATATCCCTCAACCACAGAAGTACGTAGGCAACCATCTATGGTACTGTTAAACCAACACAAAAACCCAAAAAATTACTCAAACCAAAAAAAAACCCAAAAAACAGAAAATCCGTCTATCAAACCGTTCAGGCTAGGCTTGAAATACAAATGACCTGATCTCTGATGAGTGGGGTTTATACCTGCGAATCGATATTCGTTATATCTTGATTCTTGTTGTTTTTAAGTAATTTTCCTATCATTTTTACTGGTTTATAATATCATGTGCAGGAATTAAAATGAATGCAAAAGGAGTTTAAAGTGACAATTAATTCAATTCATTCTCAAATAATGTGCCAAAACAATTCAAATCAATTCGGTGGAGTACATGCGAAAGTGGCGAAAAAGGACGGATCCTAGCAATTAAGGGATGTTATTATTATAGGCGTGAGAGGTTAATATTCATATCATTAGGGTCTATTTATTCAACAACAAAGAGTCCATGCACAAGGTTTTCATGCATTCCTAATTGCTAAAAGGAGCAGCCCACGTTTCGCCCATTCACGAAGTTAGCAAGCCACATACAAAATATAAGACATGGAGTGAGACAGACATGCAAAGGAATGAGCCGGCTGCACAGTGCACTATTCCGCTGGGGCGGGGCTTTAAAGTGAAGACTCCCCGCTGGGGCGGGGAGGCGGCAGAAAATATGTTGAGTCCTTCTCATATTCGGATTATGTGCAACAAGGAGCATGCAGCTGGATGTTATCCTTCTCTTATTGGGATTGTGACGCAAGAAGAGGGCATGTGGGCTAGCAATTGGAGAAATAAGGTGGGCCACGTATATATATTATGGATGGAGAGACTTAACCTGTTAAGGAATGGACTTAAAGCAGCTGAAGATCTCTTTTTCCACTTCAACTAGGACACGGATTGGCTGCTAGTGGAAGGAGAGTTAGTGGGCTATGCAAGATAATTGGATGAGACAGTGGGCTGTAATGTATAGGAGATAAAAAGACTTAAACTTGATACAAGCAGGGAGGATACATAATATATATTATATATTATTTAATTAGTTTAGTGGACGGGGAGCAGCTTGGAAGCTTATATATATAGATTAGAGAGGTTAGTTTTAGGGAGGGTCTTTATTAATTTTTCAATTATTCTATTATATTATTTTTAGTTTTCAATTAAATAAAAAACCCTAGTTAAAAGGGGATTTGGAGATTGAAGAACTAGGAGGCCATTGAAGATCCAGATCAAAAGCAAGAAGGAAGACGAATTTGCCGGCAACAGATTCAATTCTTTTCCATAATCTTATTCTTATCTTTTAATGTTTATTCAATTGTGGATTCTTAGTTTTAATTCAATGAACTAATTCTTTGTTTGAGATTGCAATGGATCTTACTGTGTAATTTATTTTAATATGCTTCGCTATCAATTATTATGTTCTATCGTGAGGATTATCTATTGTGATTTGGACTTAATTGTTTAATTGATTGGCCATCAATTACCGTGATAATCTATATAAAATCAATTGAGGAGTATAGATTTAGATCTGAACATGACAGCATGTGTTTGTGATTTCTGCATAGATGGAAATCGTGATTCGTGTTTAGGGTAGAAGTATGTCTTTACGCCATATGTAATCTTATAGAGAACTTGTGATTAAATCATTTTTAATTATAATTCGCATAGAAATATAGTGGATTAGTTAATTAGGGTGTCTTGCTTAATTCTATCATTTATGAAATTGAGTGAGTATGGTATGATGTATCGAGAGGTGGTTATATTTGCTTTCGTGTTCTTAATTAACAATTCAGAATAGAAAGAATAATTAATGAGAAGTATATTAACTTAAATAAAGCAATAAGTGAAATTGTGATATTAAATCTCCGTAATCTTAATTAACTAGTGGTGAATAATAGTAGTTTAATTATATATATTGATAAATCATTCGTTTGAATAAGATTGAGTTGGTTACGGGTGAGTACTTGGTGATTCTTATTAAATAATTTCTCGTGGGAACGATACTTTACTTTCACTTTATTACTTGTTGACCACGTATACTTGCGTGTTGTGCCTAACTAGATTTTACCCAACAAGTTTTCGGCGCCGTTGCCGGGAAATTAATTTAATAATTATTTACCAATATTTAATTTCAATCAAATTAGTCTTAATTTAAATATTTGTTTATTTATTTAATTTTCTTCCTATTTTACTCTTTTTTTCAGGTACCATGGATGACTTTGCGTACCAATGGCCATACACGAACATGACTCAACCAAGGAAAACAGGGATTGATGGACTTAATACATCTTCTGCAATATTAGCACAGATTGAAGAGCTTTCGAAGACGTTAGAGGTTATCACAGCCCAGCGGAGTCGAAGTATGGCAGTTACGTGTGATTATTGTGCTAGCAATCATTCGAGTCATCAATGCACCAGTCAGTGTTGAATCGATACAATATAGTGGTGATTATCTCAACAACTATGCTGAGCCTAACTATCACTAAGATTGTGGGTATCACCCGGATTCTTCATGGAGCTACATTTATGATGACCAATATTACGCTCCAAATCCATCATACACACCGAAATTTTCATGTCCACCTCCATTGCCACAAGAAGAAAAGCCAAATTCGTTGGATGTAATATTGAAGGGCATAGCAAACCTAGAGGAGATGAGGATTAGCCAAGAGCTGTCAACCCAAAATCTTAATAATCAGATGGAATAACTCGTCACTACCTCAACCAATGGTCCCCAATATATGGCTTTCGAGACTGAAACAGAAAATTCAAGGCTGGGGGAATTATTGTCCAAGTTCATAGCAAATGAGGAGAAGATGAGTAATCAAGTGAGGTTAATTCAAAATCTTGCGGATCAGATAGAGCAAATGACCAAAGCCGTAAGCAACCTTCCTCCAAACACATGGCTTTATGACATGGATGATGAAACTGACAGAGAACCCGAACCAAATTTGCGACTGGATGAGCCACAAGATATCGAAAGTGTGGAGACAATTGAGGATAATAAAATAGAGGTCGACGAAGATCTAAATAGGTCTCCACCAAAGATCAAAGAGTCGGTCAGATTTGCAAAGCCATGCCCGCTTGGTAGTCATGTCGTCGGTGAAGCTCTTGATGACATAAGAGCAAGTACAATTTTGAATCCATGGTGGGACGAGAAAGAGAAGATAGATGAAGAGCCCATTGTGTGTGACAAGCTTCCATGCCCCAAAGTGATCACATACACAATGGAGAAACCACCTAGCTGTGGGACCTTCTTCATGGAGATCATACCGAATAAGAGCATGCTAGGTGACTTTGATGCACTAGACATCGCTTGTGGGAACCTCCCAAAGGATTATTTGCTATTGATGGATGGAGGGTTCCTCAACTTCCGAAGAGGAATTGGATAGCGTTGACCAGACAAAGTCCGGCTGAAGGACTATAAATCAAGCGCTTATTGGGAGGCAACCCAAGTTTAATTTTTATTTTTAGTTTTTTTTAGGATTTTCATTTTTTTTAGGATTTAATAAGCTTTTTTATTTTGTCTCACAGGTTAATCAAGTCCAACTCAAGTGTGGTGCCCGATTCATTCTAATGTGCCTAGCCTATTCTTCAGACTTAGCATACAAGGAGGAAAATTGCTATATTTTCAGGGAATGCCTCTCTTTTAATTTTTCCTATCTTAGTCATTGAGGACAATGTCTGTTTTAAGTTTGGGGGTATTTATCATGTTTAGCATTCACTTTGGCAATATTTTGATGTAATTTGATTGTGGCCTATGATAAGAGGGTGGTTAATTTTTAACTCTTGGAGAATTGATGAACATGTTTAGTCTATATTTTAACTGATTAGTTGGTTTCACATTACTTGCGAAGTTTTTGAAATTTTTTACACATATCCATTTGTTTAGCTAGTTGGGGTTGAAATTTTTTTTGACTAAATACTTATGAAAGATATCATTGCAACTTGAAAAATCTTATTTGAGTATCATTCAAACTGAAAATTAGGCACTCACATAAGTTTGGGGGGAAATCTTGGGATATTTTTGAAAAAGAAAAATTGGAACCTTCCCGAGTTGAATAATTGAGCATGTGGTGGGTCGAGATGGAGCGTAAAATGCACTCCCCATAAACACAGGCATGAGATGGAGCGTAAAACGCACTCGTTCAATGGAAAGTGAGATAGAGCGTAAAACGCACTCACTAAAAAGAGAAAAAAAAGCGTTGGAGTACTTGAAAAGGGTTCATATGTGATTAAATGTTTAAATATCCGGATGATCATCAAGAAAAAATTTGTGCTTTGTCTGTCGTAGCGGAGATTGATGTGATAATAAGTTTTGAGAGTTATTTTCGAAAATCTTTTATGAGTATTGGTTGATCTTATCTAAATCATGACTAGTTTGAACAGTTGGATGCACACACACACTTAAAGGATAATGAGTAGATGCGAAGCTAATGAAAGTTGTTGAGATTTGTAGACATGGTATTGTTTGGAAATTTTATGTGGGTTATCATTTGTTGTAACATTTGAGGCCAGTGTCAAATTCATATTAATTCATTACTTGAGTGGATCATTGCAAGAGAATGAATCTATCTAATTTGTGTTTTTGCTTAAGGATAAGCAAAGTCTTTAGTTTGGGGGTATTTGATGAGTGGGTTTTATACCTGCGAATCGGTATTCGTTATAGCTTGATTCTTGTTGTTTTTAAGTAATTTTCCTATCATTTTTACTAGTTTATAATATCATGTGCAGGAATTGGAATGAATGCATAAGGAGTCTAAAGTGACAATTAATTCAATTCATTCTCAAATAATATGGGCCACAAACAATTCAAATCAATTCGGTGGAGTACATGCGAAAGTGGCAAAAAAGGATGAATCCTAGCAATTAAGGGATGTTATTATTATGGGCGTGAGAGGTAAATATTCATATCATTAGGGTCCATTTATTCAACAACAAAGAGTCCATGCAAAAGGTTTTCATGCATTCCTAAATGCTAAAAGAAGCAGCCCACATTTCGTCCATTAACGAAGTTAGCAAGCCACATGCAAAATACAAGACATGGAGTGAGACAGACATGCAAAGGAATGAGCTGGCTGGACAGTGCACTATTCCGTTGGGGCGGGGCTTTAAAGTGAAGACTCCCCGCTGGGGCGGGGAGGCGGCAGGAAATATGTTGAGTCCTTCTCATATTCGGATCATGTGCAACAAGGAGCATGCAGCTGGATGTTATCCTTCTCTTATTGGGATTGTGACGCAAGAAGAGGGCATGTGGGCTAGCAATTGGAGAAATAAGGTGGGCCACGTATATATATTATGGATGGAGAGACTTAACCTGTTAAGGAATGGACTTAAAGCAGCTGAAGATCTCTTTTTCCACTTCAACTAGGACACGGATTGGCTGCTAGTGGAAGGAGAGTTAGTGGGCTATGCAAGATAATTGGATGAGATAGTGGGCTGCAATGTATAGGAGATAAAAAGACTTAAACTTGATACAAGCAGGGAGGATATATAATATATATTATATATTATTTAATTAGTTTAGTGGACGGGGAACAACTTGGAAGCTTATATATATAGATTAGATAGTTTAGTTTTAGGGAGGAGCTTTATTAATTAATCAATTATTCTATTAGATTATTTTTAGTTTTCAATTAAATAAAAAACTCTAGTTGAAAGGAGATTTGGAGATTGAAGCACTTTGAGGCCATTGGAGATCCAGATCTAGAGCAAGAAGGAAGACGAATTTGCCGGCAACAAATTCAATTCTTTTCCTTAATCTTATTCTTATCTTTTAATGTTTATTCAATTATGGATTCTTAGTTTTAATTCAATGAACTAATTCTTTGTTTGAGATTGCAATGGATCTTACAATGTAATTTATTTTAATATGCTTCGCTATCAATTATTATGTTATATCGTGAGGATTGTCTATTGTGATTTGGACTTAATTGTTTAATTGATTGCTCATCAATTACCGTGATAATCTATATGAAATCGATTCAGGAGTATTGATTTAGATCTGATCATGATAGCATGTGTTTGTGATTTCTGCAAAGATGAAAATCGTGATTCGTGTTTAGGGTAGAAGTATGCCTTTACGCCATATGTAATCTTATAGAGAACTTGTGATTAAATCATTTTTAATTGTAATTCGCATAGAAATATAGTGGATTAGTTAATTAGGGTGTCTTGCTTAATTCTATCATATGTGAATTTGAGTGAGTATTGTATGATGTATCGAGAGGTGGTTATATTTGCTTTCGTGTTCTTGATTAACAATTCAAAATAGAGAGAATAATTAATGAGAAGTATGTTAATTTAAATGAAGCAATAAGTGAAATTGTGATCTTAAATCTCCGTAATCTTAATTAACTAGTGGTAAATAATAGTAGTTTAATTATATATATTGATAAATCATTCGTTTGAATAAGATTGAGTTGGTTACGGGTGAGTACTTAGTTATTCTTAATAAATAATTTCTCGTGGGAACGATACTTTACTTTCACTTTATTACTTGTTGACTACGTATACTTGCGTGTTGCGCGTAACTAGATTTTATCCAACAATCTCCCTCAACCACGGGAGTACGTAGGCAGTCATTTATGGTGCGGTCTAACCTTCAAGGAAAAAATAACACTTTTTGAAAACTAGTCCCAAAACAGCAAACCTTATATAAAACCCAAATTCTATCAAACCTCCCTAATCAACCGACCCTTCTGAGATACTCTCTGGCATCTCAATGTCAATCCATCAAGAAAAAGTTCATGATACATCAAGACAGCAAGTCATGAAAAAAGTGGTAATCATTCAGCAATGACAAAACATATCCAAAAGGTAAGTGAATCAAAATATATTTCTTTGCATATAATACTGTTTAATATATACAATGTATCTTGTACATGACAAAAATGGCTGACCTAGTCTATGCAGAAAAATGAAAGCTAGTCTATCAACCCGCAGATAAACGGGATAGCAAGTCCAACATGTCATCTGATGAGTGAGTTTAATACTCAACAATCAGTAGTCTTAATAGCTTGAGTCTTAAGATTTTCAGGTGATTTAGCTATCATTTTACCTTGGGTTTATATTATTATGTGCAGGAATTGAAATAGAGGCAAAAGGAGCATTAAAGGCCAATTTTCAGTATTTATAACAAGGACCCCCGCTGGGGCAGGGGATTAACAAGGGAATTACCCGCCAGGGCGGGAGGATGGCAGTGTGGACAGTACATACCCCCTCTGGGGCGGGACTTTGCTTCAGGAAACTCCCCGCTGGGGCGGGGAGGCGCCCAGTCGAATTCCTTTTCCTACACGGACTTTGGGATATCAATTGGAGAGATAAGGTGCCGGCTGCTGATTCATATGATATATAAGGAGACTTTCCACTCACAAGTACAGCTGGCTTGTTCTGAATTAAAATAGGATTTGGTGCAAGACTGGAAGCTAATATATTAGGAGAGGGACTCACGAAATCATGCAAGTGGGCCAGCTGCTGATGTACTTGTCATTTTCTGATTTGGATCGTGGGCTATCAATTCAAGGCTTGCAATTCTTGTGAGATAAAAAGGGGAGCAGCTGCGCATATATATATATATATATGATAGTAATAGGACTTAATTAAAAAAAACAACATTGTCATATTTCACGTATGACTCGGATTGGGATGCTAGGTGGGCCGCGGATATATTGCAAGTGAAGATGACGCAAGCAGCTTGGAGAATTCCATTTCCCATATGGATTGGAATGCAAATTATATTAAAGAGTGGGCTGACTTGATTATAAAGGACACGGAGCTGCTGCTGCTGGCCATCTACTCTTTCGAATTGGACTCGGCATAAGTGGGCTGGCATGCTTTTCTTTTCCAATGGGATATTAGTAGCAGGAGGAGGTATCTTTAGATTAGGAGATTATATATATTAGATAATATAGTAATATTCAAGGAGATTATAAATGGGACTTAACCTGTTAAGGAAAAGGCACGGTGGAGCAGCTTATATAATATATTAGGATAGTAGCTTTAGTATTATTAATTAATTTAGATTAGTTTAATTTTAGTTTTAAAACAATAAAAAAATAAGAAAACCCTAGTTGAAAAGGGATTTGATGATTGAAGTACTTGGAAACCATTGGAGATCCAGATCAAGAGCGAGACGGAGGACGAATTTGCCGGCAACAGATTCAATTCTTTTCCTTAATCTTTTTCTTATCTTTTAATGTATATTCAAGTGTGGATTCTTAGTTTTAATTCAATGAACTAATTCTTTGTTTAAAATTGCAATGGATCATATTGTGTAATTTATTTTAATATGCTTCTCTATCAATTATATTGATTTATTGTTTAGATTGTTTATTATGATTTGGATTAACTGTTTAATTGCCTAGCTAACAATTACCGTGATAATCTATATGAATTCTGAAGATGACATATGGGTTTAGATCTGATTATAATAGCATATGTTTGTGATTTCTGCGTAGATAGAATTCCTGATTCGTGTTTAGGGTAGAAGTATGCATTTACGCCATATGTAATCTTATAGAGAACGTGTGATTAAATCCTTTTTAATTATAATTCACATAGAAATATAGTGGATTAGTTAATTAGGGTGTCTTGCTTAATTCTATTATCTGTGAATTTGAGTGAGTATGGTATGATGCATCGAGAGGTGGTTATATTTGCTTTCGTGTTCTTGATTAACAATTCAGAATAAGAAGAATAATTGATGAGAAGTATGTTAACTTAGATGAAGCAATAAGTGAAGTTGTGATCTTAAATCTCCGTAATCTTAATTTAACTAGTAGAATTTAATAGTAGTTTAATTATATAATTTGAAATTCATTCGTTTAAATAAGATTGAGTTGGTTCGGGTTAGTACTTGGTGATTCTTATTAAATAATTCTTCGTGGGAACGATACTTTACTTTCACTTTATTACTTGTTGACCACGTATACTTGCTTGTTGTGCGTAATTAGAAAATACCCAACAGCATCCCTCTCAGAAGATGGAGGTGCATCTGTGAGCTCCTGCCCTAAGGTCGCCATGCGAGCTAGAAGATCCACATCCATCTGCATAGTGCTACCATGATCATCTATCAATGTACTCATATCTGCAACAATGCTATATGTGTAGGATCTAAGTGCAGTACTATCAGCGATGTAAGCATCCCGAGTAGCTCGAGCCTAGACATGGCAAATGAGACGAGCTAGAAGCGGGTCGGTCCAAATTTGGGCCGAGGCAAAATGGCCCAGCTTTTCTTGGGCTAGAATTGTGAGGCGCGTGGCCCGAGTTGGGCCGGTCCGGGCCAGCCCGCAGGCTTCTTCCTTATTTTTTTTTTGCAAAGTCATGCTACACAATTTGTCAATTTAACTCAAAAAGAATATATATATTTTTATACATATACAAATACATAAATGCACAATCAATCTCAATAATACAAATGAACATTTAACTTTAATAAATTGTGTTATCTTCGTTTCAAAATATAAAATCATTTATTTTGTAAAATATCCCAAAACATAAGATTAGTTACCTTGTTAGTTGTTACATATACAAAAATAAGTGATCCTATATTTGAAATGAAATAAGTACTTTTTAATTCCTTTTTTTTCTCAGCAAAATATAATTGTATACTACTCCGTCTTACATTGTAATATATATATATATATATATATATATACACACACACATATACAAGATGTCAGCTTGGCAACAAATAAGCATAAAAATGAATACGAAAACACTCAAAGTAGTGGTCAAAGCTTTTGCCAATAAAGCATAATACAATATATATCTTGCTTAAACTCTGGATACAAAAATTTAAATTAAATTTGGAATGAAATAAATTTTGTAATTTTTGTTATATACTATACAATTTTAATTTGGTATAAGTTATGATGAAGCCTGAACGGAAAGGGAAAAAAATATTTTGAAAATTGCATTTAAAACAAGCAGCTGTTGTAGCTCAGTTGGTTTGAACTATTATTTAATAACTTGGAGGTCTTGCGTTCAACCCTCACAAGTAGCATTATTTTTGTTTTTTTTTAAAATTACTCACGGGCAGGCCGGGCCATCCCGGGCCGGGCCAAAAACGGGTTAGGCCAAAATGGTCCAGCTTTACGTGGGCTACAATAATAAAGCCCATAGCCCATTTGCGAACGGGCCGGGCTGGCCCTTGGACCTGGGCCTTTTTTGCTAGGTCTACTCGAGCCTCATCCCGCTCAACCAAAGTTGTATCCCGAGCAGCTCGAGCATCATCCCTCTCAACAAAAGTTGCGTCACGAGTAGCTCGAGAATCATCCCTCTCAACAAAAGCAGCATCTCGGCCAGAAAGGGCTGTCAACATCAGCACTCTATCCTGATCCCTCTCAAAGTTCATTCGAGCTAAAGACTCTACAAAAGATGGATCCACGGCAGTAGAAGTGCTAGGGGTCACTGACCAAAGCTGCTGTCATACCAGCATATAACTCATCCTCAGTAGGAGAATCTGGGTCCTCCATAGACTCCTCCTCATCAGAATCAATACTCAGCTCTAAGTGAACAACTATAGCCGATGCACTGTCTGCCTCCAGCCATGCAGAGTACTCTAAAGAACGACCCGGATGACTAATCAAAAAATCATCCACCTTGCGACAAGTCCAATAATCATAAATCCTAGTCAAGTCATCGACTAACAGAGACGAAGCTGATAGTCGTTGATCCAAAAGCCCCATCAAAGTGGTGAATATCCTGAAACTGATTAAACTGTCCCATAACAGCCAGTGGATGATATGTGGTCACCCCTCTCAAACCAGCCAGGGGTAGATAATCCATGCCAACTGCATGAGTAATAAAGCTATAAGGAGAGCTGAGTCTTGAATAGGACAAAATCGCAAATGGATCCTCGATTGTCGTCAAAAAAGCCAACTAAAATGCCGCATCTGTACACTCAGACGACTGAAAAGAATAAGACATGGCTATCTTGTGACGCCCCCAAATTCAGACCGTCACTAATCTCGAATTCGGTTGTCACGTACTAATTCTAATAATAACTAAAATCTCAAACAATGGAATAACAAAATAATTTACATTGATATAACATAAATATTCTCGTTCCAAGTCTTGAAACTATTACTAATACACTTCATAACTTAAACCAAACATTTCTTAATACATAACATTTAAATAAGTCTTAATATAATATAATGGAAACATCCTAATATAGAAAAGCACAGCTACTCCATAGCCCTTCGCACTTGTCCTGTCCTGGGGTTCCACCTTGCCCTGCCCTAACTGAAATATTTATGGGAAGCAAGAGTGAGCAACAAATTTGCTCAGCAAGTAATATGCCAATAAGTGTGAACAGGAATATATATGGTTCTAAATCTTCAAGGGTAAAGGTAATTAATCGCTCAGAAATTCAAATAAGAATGTTGTGAACAAAATAAATAGCAATGACTTCCAAATCTATTCCGTGAAGTTGAATAAGGACCACTACGGGTCGAGAAGTTATTAAATGTTTCAAAAGTTTCAACAATTTCAAGTGAATGAATAGATATCACTGAGTGTCGCTATGGACCAAAGATTAATAAAAGAATCCAACGAGTTCAAAGTTTCAAGTTAATAAATACTGGATATTGAGTAGTCGCTAAGAACCACGAACTTCTACTAGAATCACCAAAAATATTTCTAGTAACCCAACCAAGTACAATTAGGGGATCAGCCTGTCGTACCTGGAGTTATGCATAACCTGTCACACCACTGTCGGCACCCCGACTATATAGTTCCCCTTTTTACAAGGGTTGTTCAACTCAGTCAATTTATAAGAGTCCGCGCCAAGACAATTGGTGTGGATTGCTTTCTAATTCATGATATTGGTCTAGCCGAATTAAATGGCGTAGACAATTTCAACAATGTATATAAGAACAATTTATGAGTTTAATACTCGCAACAATAATTCGAAAGAATATAATCGTGATTTAAATCAAACTATGAAACATAAGTTTGTAAGGCAAGAATTATTCTAGCACCTATTTACTCGTACGACCAAAGTTAGTACAAGCTCGAATATGTGTTCAATAAAGAGTATGAATCAAATACTTGCTCAATAAAAGAGTAGTCAGATACTTGCAATTAATATACAAGAACGATTTCAAGGAAACTTGCACAATGAAAGAGTATAAGTTAGGGAACTTGCTTACGACGTTCCTCGAATAAAGTAATGCAAGGGTCTAGGATACTTGCACAATAAAAGTAAGGTTCGGATACTTACACTATAAATGAGTGTAAGTCAGGAAACTTGCACTACAAATGAGTGTAAGTCAGGAAACTTGCCTTATGCGTAGTTTATCCTCGCTAAATAAATCAACACTTTCGAATCCCTATCGTAATATATATATATATTTATATGTATAGAATATTCATTAGTCATATAGTATAACATCATATCTTATCTTGGATATACAATCAACACACAAGCTAAGTCTTAGCCTAGCTACACAGTTATATCATATATTTAATTCATAAGTCTCAACTAATATACTTTTATCCTTAATGTTCCTCGTTTTGAGTTTAAACATATTCTCACATTATTAATATCACATAAGACCACAATCAATACTAAATATAGGTTATTTTAGTAAGTTATGGTATTTCAATAAGTTAACTGTCAAAAATCGGATTCAAGTATCAACATATGATATCACATAGTATGTATGTATATTAAAGGATACTTTCATGCTCGTTCAACCTTTTCACGTTCGATTTACATGATATAGTTCTAATTCATGGTTCCTAACGACCTAGGGTCATACAACACCATGAATTCTCATAAGTTATCATGCTTGTCATTTAAACCTATACGATAGTCATATAACCCAAGCTAGGTATGCTCACGAGTATTCACATCACATATATATAACTAGCACCGTTATTGGTTTGAAAACTTAATCAACCTCATACTCGATTAACTCGCATTATTTTTAATAAGTATGTGTACATACATGATATATTAGCAATGTTATTACACTATGATCATGCAACTTAGTTTGCAAAAAGTCAGAACTTTACTTTTGAAATCGTTACGACTTAATCATGTATGCTAGCGTAAACTCAACACCTTATATTCACATTGCATAGGTAGTTAATTCAAATTTACATGCTCACAAGGTTAGAACATCTCTCATATGGTATTCATAGATATTAGTTTCAAATCTATCAGGTTTCCTTTGAAAAACCATTTAGTTTAAAGTTAAACAATTGGACACGAGCAAGGAAACTATGTATTACTAATCATGCTAGCTTATGGTCCTAATTAGTCATATAAGCATATTATCATGCTCATATGATCAAAATATGAATATCATACTTATATGTCAAAGTCCATTCTCAACGTATACTTTCCTTTAGTTAAATATTCATTATTCAGGTCCACATGCTCAAGTTATAATATGACACCTATATACACAAGGTAATACATTTTTCATGCATCTCTACATTATACTAACATGCTCGCAAAAATCAGATTACATATATGATACCTACATGCCAATGTTCACCTTTGAAACTTAAATTTTCTTTTAGAAATGTCCGCTAGTGAGGCCCGTATGTTCATGTTACATTATGAAACATATATACACAATTTAGCACGCTTTTCATACATTTCTAGGTCACAATAATGTGTCAAAAGTCAGAACCTCAACATCATACACACATGTCAAATTTACTTTTAAAATCTCTAAGTTCCTTTTCAAATTTTAAGTTCACTTAGCAAGGGATTTTAGTGAAGTTAAAACAACCCACGCTATCTCAACAAACACATATACCCATGCTGTCATATTCCTCATGCTGGCCTAAGTAGTGTATCTAAGTTAACAATGACCATATTGCAAACTAAAGCAGGAACTGTCTCTAGAGGCCTGCGCAGGGCCTTGGCCAACAAAACGCAAGTCTGGTACTGGCGCAGCTGCGTAGCACCCCAGTATAACCAGGGCACAGCTGCGCCGTTGCCTAGATCAAGTTGATTGCTTCTGCTTCGGCAGAAGATAAGCCAAATCCCAATTCTTTCTACGAATTAACTATCAATTCAACTATATTACCTTACTAACACATATATGAGCTTCTATCAACTAAGTAATCATTTCCCAACTCCATTATCATTTAACTTTGTATAATTAAGAAATTTGGAATTCAATAGAAATTCTTTTGACAGAGAATAAAATGAAGAACAAGGAAGAAATTTTATACCTCTATAATTAGTTAGATAGGAACTTGCTGCTAAATTGCTTTCCTTAATTCTCAAAATCCTCACCAACTAAGTAAACTCACTCTATATTTTATACTTAACAGGTTCTCAGCAATTGAAATGAAGAAGGAGAGATGCCTTATTTATAGAGAAATGGTTACACAGTCCATGCCTTTGATCATCAAATCAAACTAACGGGAAGAGCAAGCACACATTGGTTAATGGAGATAGGTTGGTAGAGTGGTTGGGATTTACTGTTAAGGCCACTCCCCCTTTGATCATTGGCTATGTTTGCTGAGTTTGATAACAAGGAATAGGCTAGGCTTAGAGTTTATTCACGTGATGAGAGAATGATCACTCATTATGGGACAACCTTCTAATACCCAGCATTTGTAAGTTGTAACAAATTAATGCCAACACTTAGGTTATAAATTTAATTAAAGTGTATACATGGACTCTAATTGATATAATAATATTACAAAATGGCAAGTTGGGGGTATATATATATATTCACATCATATAATCCATGTATAGTTATAATACCGAATATAATTTATCAGGTATTCTCACATTACATCATCTTCTTTATTAAAACAAATGTTTAATAATTAATAAAGATAACATAAGATAGTTAAGTATTATTAAATTATCTACCACATACTCATGATGTCTCACCTTAATGTATATTCACATTGTTACATAAGCATTTCATGTAACTCTCATAATTCATAACATATGGTTTCAATAAATATAATTCTTATTATATGATTTTTATATAATATAGTCACACCGCATTTTAAACTTTATATATTATATAGTTAACTACTATACGCTATACATTTAATTCGCATGCTTGAACATAACAATCAATATTAATAATTTACTTATTTGTCAAATAAATAAATTAGTCATCTCATCGATTAATTAACGATAATATTAATTAATCCATTCCTCATTGATTATTAATTTTCATAATAATGAACTAACATTTACATGATTAATTATCACGTTAAATAAATATAAATCTTATTATATTTATAAACACGTTGCTTATTATTATCATGTCTCTTGCAATAATAATAATCATATATCATTAACTAATCATCATTAATATTCTATAACAATTAATTAATATTCTATAATAACAATTAACAATCAATATAGATTAATTGTTCGCATAGTAATTCTTTATCAATTATTATTATGCGAGAAATGATCACATTCCTTAATAGTTTAATAGATACGAATCTTATAAATCATTTTCTTATTATTATACTATTACTTGCAATAATAATAAATCAACAAACTATTATTATATTTCTCATAATAACAATTAACAAATAATATATATTAATTCTTCACTTAATAATTCATTTACTCTTTAACCGATTATTATTCATAATAACACTTAACAACGTTATTGTATGATTAACTATCACATGTATTGCACACAACAATTAATTGAATAAATATAACTCTTATAATATTCATCAATTATTTACTTATAATTGTTTTGTTACTCACAATAACATATTATTAATAAATACTCATTAATAGACTATCACATATAACAACAATTAATTAACAATGTAATATTAATTTATTCTTCACTTATTGATTTTCCTCTTGAATTAATTAAATCATCATCATTTCCATTCTTGGATATGTTTAAGTTCAAGAGATAAGGTTACCTCGTACGCCACTTTTCCTACTCTCTTCAATACTTCAAAAGGTTTCACGAACCTCAGACTCAATTCTTCTTTCTTACCTAATCTTGTCTTCCCCTCACAAGGAAACATTTAAGAAATTCGAAACTACCGTCTTCCAAAATCTTGATTATGACGATGGCAATCTGCGTATTTCCCATGTTGATCTTGAGCTGCTACTAATCTGGCTCTTTTTGTCTTCACATCGTCTGCCATTCGTCGTACTAAATTCGGTCCCAATTGAAGTCGTCGTTCTCTGACCTCATCCCAGTGTAGCGGTGTTCTGCATTTTCTTCCATGGAGAGTTTCGTACGATGGCATGCTGATATTCGTATAATAATTATTACTATAAGCGAATTCTACTAAGGGTAAGTGATATTCCAAGTTACCTTTGAAATCCATTACGCAAGCTCTTCCAAAACTTTGAAGTGGAGCGCGGGTTTCGATCAAAAATTATTAACACCGTCATTTCGTATTGCAAAACGATTTTCTTAACGTATAATTTTGCTAACTGATTTAAATTGAATCGAATATCTATCGGTAGGGAGTGCGTTGTCCTTCCAATCGGTCGACATATTCTATAACTTCTCCTCTCATATTGACCACCAATAGTGTCTTCGAAGATCCTGGTACGTTTTCGTGCTTCCTGAGTGAACGAAATATGCCCAATTATCTGCCTCATGAAAACTCATATCTTGCAATTTAGTTACAGTTGATTCTCACGCTCGATCTATAATTCTCAAGATACAATTATTATTTCTTCTAAACTTTTCCTCTTTATCTTCTCGCACTTTTTGTCTTTATCTTGTTGTCCATTCACTCTATTCAACAACGCTAGACAAACCTCCGTTATAAACTTTCCTTTGGACTCTCTGGGTCCCTTCACTTCTATTTCCAATCTCTTCATCTTCCTAATTAGTTCCTCTCGAGTTATCAACTTGAATAATTTCTCCATTCCCCTTTCCTACTTAGCATATCGGCTACTACGTTTACCTCTTCCAAGTGATAGAGAATTTCGCAATGGTAGTCTTCGTCTGCTCCCAATTACTTACCGCCTTCAACTCTGACGGATTTAACGTGCCCTAAAACTAACCTTCTCCTTGACTCACAGCACTGGTGCTCCCTAAGGGAAAACACACTCGACTGAATATATCCTTTATCTAACATTTCTCACAATTGTATTAATAATTCTTCATTTCTACCGGCGCCACAAGATAGGTGCTTTCGAAATCAGTGCAGTCTCTAGTACTAAATCTATTACGACTTGTTTTTCTTTGTCTGGCGGAAGGCCGGGCAGATCGTCTGGGAATATATTTTGAAATTATGGTTCTATTAATACATTATTTATTTCAACTGATACATTCTTTAGTTCTACTCTCGCTCTCTTAGTATCTACAATATGGTGAAACAATCTACACAAACTTTTCTTAACAATATATTGGCTTGCATCATCGTAAGGCAAAACAATTGCATAAGCGATGAGCTACCATAAAACACTTCCTTGGATCGGTTTGGATTCTGAAGGTTCACATTTTTCTTCTAACAGTCAATTATCGTAGTATGGTTATGTAATCAGTCCATTTTTTTAGTGTCCCATCACACCTTCCAAATTTTATCGGAATTCAGTCTATGCTTAGTTTACATCCCCTAATTTAAGCGCAACAATTACGGTAAACGTTCTACGGGAATTAGTTCCTTATTCGCAACTTCTATGTTCAAAGGATCTCCTAATTGCTCTTGGGTAACTTAGTCCTCTCACAGTTCTTCAGATGCAAAAGGGAAATATAGCACTTGAATCAGATAATATATACGCATTTATATTATTGATTAAGACAGCACCTGACATCACAACTTGGAACGCCACTGCATCATGTATCATAACGTTAGTCGTACTTGGCATTGGTTCACTCGATTGAGCTAGTTCGATTATCGCTAGCTTCCCGCTATGGCTTCCTTTGTGCTGTCTTCTTCCTTCCTTCCTTTCTTTGGGCAGTTCTTAACCTGATGATCCGTTGACCTACAAGCGAAGCATCCTTCAATCTTCTTCGGGTTTGGGCAATTCGGAGAAATATGCCCTTCCTGGCCGCAGCTATAGCAAACGCGTCGTCCCTTCCGGCACTCTCCTTAATGACTCTTTCCACATTTCGGGCAAACCTTGTTCTTTTTCTTGAGTCCTTTTTGGTGACTTCTCATCAGATTGTTGTTGATGTTGTTGTTGTCCCGTCTTCCTTTGTTTGCTTCCTTCTACCAATTGCGTATTTGACATTTTTCAGATCCATACACAAAACTCTTTGGTTTTCTCCTTCCTAGGAAAGTTAGGAGAAATATGACCCTTCTCACCGCACTCATAACACACATGTTTTCCTTTCAAACACGCTCCCATGTGGTTCTTTCTACATTTCTTATAGGCTTCTACCTTCTTCTTCCGTGATTGTCCTTCATCTCTTACATACTTATTCTCATTCCATTTCCTCTTGAAATTCTTGCTGCTACCACTACTACTCTCTCCCATCCTACCTTCGTTCACTTTCTTTGAAATATTAACCACTCCTTCTTTAGTCAAATTAATATCTTTTCCTACCTCTAAAGTTTCCGTTTGTCTCTTCTTATAATCATTGATTCCTTCTTCAAAAGCATTTACTATCAGATCTACCAATTGTCGTAAGGGTTCTTGATTTAATTCCCTATCTCCATTCTTCGTCGATCGACGAGTCTCTCCTCCTTGGGGTATTGACATTTCTGTATAGAAATAAAACGGTATTATCATCTATTTGTTAAACATCTAATACTTCTTAAGATGTATAAGTTTTATTGCTATTCTCCCTTGTTATTATTTAACAAAATCTGGTTACTACACGCACGTTTAATAAAAACATGCCACATAAAAACATATCACATTGTATAGCAATCTGCTAGTCTCATTACATATCCCTCTCGGTATTACTAAAGTTGGGGTTAGAAAGATACTTTCTACATTATCCCTAAAATTGGGATCCACAACACTGTTCCATATCTATAAACATCTATTGTATCTTTCGTGACACTTATTCCAATAACTACCTACTACCTTTCCTCTCACTATGTCTGTAACTATTAATTACTAATTTGAAGGTCTAGAACTTCGCCTCCCACTATTGTATCTTATTTTTCATTTTAAGGTAACTCACACATGCCTAAATCCTGAAAGAAAACTTCTACCGTGGATTTCGTTTATATCCCGATTCCATCTCTTCCTAGGTTAAGGTTACTGTTGAAAAAGGCTTAACTTCAAGGGGTGTTGCAGACACCACATGTATATCACATGGTTCCTCCTCCATGACCCTACTAGGTTTACCTATCTCTGACATCCATAATCACAAAACCAATAACTTTATTATTATCTCCAAATAAAACATAATTTTATTGTATGGAATGAAAATATATTTCATAACACTACTAGCTTTCTAAGAAAACTCTACATGAGTTTTATCTCCTTCTACTCTCTAAATTCTTCTAAGATTATAGTCTAAGGACTCGCTCCTAAGATTTATAATCTAAGCTTTGATACCAACCTGTGACGCCCCCAATTTCAAACCGTCACTGATCTCGAATTCGGTTGTCACGTACTAATTCTAATAATAACTAAAATCTCAAACAATGCAATAACAGAATAATTTACATTGATATAACATAAATATTCTCGTTCCAAGTCTGGAAACTATTACTAATACACTTCATAACTTAAACTAAACATTTCTTAATACATAACATTTAAATAAGTCCTAATACAACATAATGGAAACATCCTAATATAGAAAAGCACAGCTACTCCATAGCCTTGCCTTCGCACTTGTCCTGTCCTGGGGTTTCACCTTGCCCTGCCCTAACTGAAATGTTTATGGGAAGCAAGAGTGAGCAACAAATTTGCCCAGCAAATAATATGCCAATAAGTGTGAACAGGAATATATATGGTTCTAAATCTTCAAGGGTAAAACGGTAATTAATCGCTCAAAAATTCAAATAAGAATGTTGTGAACAAAATAAATAGCAATGACTTCCAAATCTATTCCGTGAAGTTGAATAAGGACCACTACGGGTCGAGAAGTTATTAAATGTTTCAAAAGTTTCAACAATTTCAAGTGAATGAATAGATATCATTGAGTGTCGCTATGGACCAAAGATTAATAAAAGAATCCAACGAGTTCAAAGTTTCAAGTTAATAAATACTGGATACTGAGTGGTCGCTAAGAACCACGAACTTCTACTAGAATCACCAAAAATATTTTTAGTAACCCAACCAAGTACAATTAGGGGATCAGCCTGTCGTACCTGGAGTTATGCATAACCTGTCACATCACTGTCGGCACCCCGACTATATAGTTCCCCTTTTTACAAGGGTTGTTCAACTCAGTCAATTTATAAGAGTCCGCACCAAGACAATTGGTGTGGATTGCTTTCTAATTCATGATATTGGTCTAGTCGAATTAAATGGCGTAGACAATTTCAACAATGTATATAAGAACAATTTATGAGTTCAATACTAGCAATAATAATTCGAAGAATATAATCGTGATTTAAATCAAACTATGAAACATAAGTTTGTAAGGCAAGAATTATTCTAGCACCTATTTACTCGTACGACCAAAGTTAGTACAAGCTCGAATATGTGTTCAATAAAGAGTATGAATCAAATACTTTCTCAATAAAAGAGTAGTCAGATACTTGCAATTAATATACAAGAACGATTTTAAGGAAACTTGCACAATGAAAGAGTATAAGTTAGGGAACTTGCTTACGACGTTCCTCGAATAAAGTAATGCAAGGGTCTAGGATACTTGCACAATAAAAGTAAGGTTCGGATACTTGCACTACAAATGAGTGTAAGTCAGAAAACTTTCCTTATGCGTAGTTTATCCTCGTTAAATAAATCAACACTTTTGAATCCCTATCATAATATATATATTTATATGTATAGGATATTCATTAGTCATATAGTATAACATCATATCTTATCTTGGATATACAATCAACACACAAGCTAAGTCTTAGCCTAGCTACACAGTTATATCATATATTTAATTCACAAGTCTCAACTAATATACTTTTATCCTTAACGTTCCTCGTTTTGAGTTTAAACATATTCTCACATTATTAATATCACATAAGACCACAATCAATACTAAATATAGGTTATTTTAGTAAGTTATGGTATTTCAATAAGTTAACCGTCAAAAGTCGAATTCAAGTATCAACATATAATATCACATAGTATGTATGTATATTAAAAGATGCTTTCAAGCTCGTTCAACCTTTTCACGTTCGATTTACATGATATAGTTCTAATCCATTCCTCATTGATTATTAATTTTCATAATAATGAACTAACATTTACATGATTAATTATCACGTTAAATAAATATAAATCTTATTATATTTATAAATACGTTGCTTATTATTATC
Organism: Panax stipuleanatus; assembly: GCA_020205555.1. Lineage (NCBI taxonomy): Eukaryota > Viridiplantae > Streptophyta > Magnoliopsida > Apiales > Araliaceae > Panax > Panax stipuleanatus. Next base: position 37,509,783 of record CM035125.1, read on the forward strand.
ATGTCTATTGCAATAATAATAATCACATATCATTAACTAATCATCATTAATATTCTATAATAATTAATTAATATTCTATAATAACAATTAACAATCAATATAGATTAATTGTTCGCGTAGTAATTCTTTATCAATTATTATTATGCGAGAAATGATCACATTCTTAATAGTTTAATAGATACGAATCTTATAATACATTTTCTTATTATTATACTATTATTTGCAATAATAATAAATCAACAAACTATTATTATATTTTTCATAATAACAATTAACAATTAATATATATTAATTCTTCACTTAATAATTCATTTACTCTTTAACCGATTATTATTCATAATAACACTTAACAACGTTATTGTATGATTAACTATCACATGTATTGCACACAACAATTAATTGAATAAATATAACTCTTATAATATTCATCAATTATTTACTCATAAATGTTTTGTTACTCACAATAACATATTATTAATAAATACTCATTAATAGGTTATCACATATAACAACAGTTAATTAACAATGTAATATTAATTAATTCTTCACTTATTGATTTCCCTCTTGAATTAATTAAATCATCATCATTTCCATTCTCATGCCACACAAGGCATTCTACGAGTTCGTCGCAATTCTTCATATTTATAAATTCAATTTAATATAATCGAATTACTTATCTCATAACTCATAAATAATTATGTTCCAATACGTATTCGTTTTCTTATTATATCAAATAAAAGAAAAAAATTTAATTATTCATGAAATTCACGGTTCTTACATATCTCATGAGTAAAACAGTACCCATGATGTCTAAAAGTTTTGATATATCTCAAATGGGTCATGAACCACACGTATAATAATACGGCACTCCCCCTGAAGAACCCCACATGATGGGTATGACAAAATGTGGCGGACCTCAAGGTCTTCGCCAATATCATGGGCAAGATGGAACAACCCTCTCTAAGAGCACGAACCACTGTAATTAAGCCAATGTCCAAAAGGTCCGTGTATAGAGGCATATATAGTAAGCTGTGACGCACATCAATAGAATATCTACGTGGGCAATCTGCCACTCACATGTAGTGATAGTGAAGTCTCCTGAGTGTCGTACATAGCTATCCATCAAGCCAAATCGATCAATCAAGAAATCCAAGGACACCACATGCCCTGAAGTGATCTCATTCACGATGACTCTGCGCCGTAAGCCAGTCAGTGTCATAAACTGCCGCCTCATATCACCGGTGGCCATCCTAGAACAAGGCCGATCCAACTGCAAATCAGTAATGCACTCATACTCCTCTAACGTAGGAATCAGTTTGTGGATACCAAACCTGAAGACATGTCTCTCAGGTATCCAACAAGATAGCATGCCATTTACAAAGCCCAGTAGTACCTGGAACGCCAGGATGGCCCCTATCTATGGGAGGCAAACTATCATACCATGATCTCAAAGAGAAGGCTTTCAATGTGGGTGGCATGTGCTCAATTTGACTGATGGTGGATGAAGACATCTGTAGAACCGTATCATGAGACCATCTAGGGGTCAATGCTAAACTCACATATATGAATGCATATCCATGACATAATGTATGCATCATGATAAATGATAAATGATAATAAGATGCAATAGATAAGAAATATTATATATACATTGCTAAATACACTATCTAATAAAAGCATCATCTCTGTCCGCCACTAAAAAGAGAATATAAAAAGTATAGGAAAATGGGGCACATCCGCCCAATGACTAACAGAGGCCTATCAAAAGAGATAATTGGAAATGGGACACAACCGCCCAACAACTAACAGAGGCCTATCAAAAGATACAGCGAGAAACCTATCAAAAGAAATCTATGATATCTATATCACCCAGCCGATCAACTTGTTGCAAGTCCTCCTGAGTCACTGAATCTCTGCCAAAAGGGATGTCAGGTCGATAGAGAGGGTGATATGCGCCAGTAAAACTGTCAGAATATGGAACACCTAAGGGGCCAGCACCGGAACTGGATGGATCAAAAGAATCTGCCTCCGAAGGATCTCTGCCAAGGTGCCTGAAGAAAAAGTGTGTCAAGTCCAATCGTTGGGTCAAGCTGGTAATCTGCTCCATGTGGGTGGGCTCTCGAACGCATGCTATCCAGTCTGTCATCATCACAAACCCAAGAACTATGTCTGCCATGAACTGAGTGGCACGAGTCTGAGCCCCAATAGTGCGAGGAAACCACCAGTGGTAGAAAGCCTCCTGAGTGATAGGATCCTCTGATAATGTGAAGTCATCCAAGCCCATCATGGGAATGTCTACAACCTGCTGAGATAGGGACCAATGTCGTCTAGCAGGAGGAAAGAATGGAATACAAATCTCCCATGTGATACTCCTAATAGCACGCTCTCCCATGTAGAGCTCCCAGCCTCCATCAGTCAAGAGAGGCTTCCGACGAGTGGATAATACATACTCTACCCCGGTCAAAAATTCATCCTCAAAATTGACTGTCAGATGATTAGGGGTGTAAGGAACCCGTGTGATAATAGCGGCGGTCAATAACTCCACATGCAAGCGGGAATGAGTATACAACTCTGCCACAGGGACCTTTGTAAAGGTGGAATAATGCCATCGTCGTCCTCGCGGATAGGTCTCCAAACCTAGAGTAGTAGCCCTGCGTAGGCAAGGGAGCCTCTCATATGCCCAAAACTAAAAATATAAAGATCAAATGTCCTTAGTGATAAAGATTGGCAACCCAAACGAGGGAAATTGAAAGATGAAAAAGAGATTACTCACCAGCAAAAATGGGTAAAAGCCTAGCCAAGCATCCGTTACGCCCTCAGAGCGTAGGCGCATCCCACGAAGGAAATAGGCAAAGGTGAATAAGCCCCAGTCAAAATCCCTGATGCGTTCCACATCATGAGTGGCGCTAACCAAACCAAAAGAGATCGTCGAGGAGTTATCCACTATTAAACAACTCCTGATGATGACCAAGAATAGTCGTCGAAGAATGTAATCTTTAACCCTCTGATCATCAGGCAGAGGCTCAGTCAAAGCCCCACTCGTGGCATCCATACTCAAGGGCCCAGAGCAGACAGTTCGACCCTGAGGGCCATAGAAGGAACTCCCAAAAGGGATCGAACTGTAGCTGGTGAAATGACAACCGCCAAAGGCACCGGCTCCCCTGTAAACTCCAACACCGTGATAAAATGCCAGTCCATTGGGGTCATCATCACCTCACAGTCCAATAAATGGAGAGACTGAGTCTGGTGGAACCAACGCTCAGATAGAGCCCGCAGATAGCCCCAAGGGCAATGACGAGGAGGAATAGAGAAGAAGGACTCGAAACCCCAAGAGTGGATGATGGCCTGGTACTCCGGATGGAGGCTCTGGTACAATGAATGAATACTAAACTAGTTTCCCCTGGGATTAGTGAAGTCGGGAACCTGCATCAAATAGCAAATCAAGATTAAAACATTGTTCCAAAAATGAAAAAAGGAAGAATTTCCAGAATAAAAACTTATGTTACCTCATTTTCATGGAGATGGATCGAAGAATGGCGTCTCAAATCCTCCAAAAGATCTGGAATCATCACGATGATAGCTGGAAGCTCCCGATGCGGGGTAGTAGAAGAAGGAACGGGATCCACAATAGGGATATCCTCCTCCTCGTCCTCGGCATCCGGCCTATCAACCCGGATAGGAAGAATCAATGACTTAGTCAACCGGCGAGGTTGTTGGGCTGGACGAGCCTGAGGGACATCAGAAGTTCTCATCCTCACACCTGCAGAGACCCTGTGACAGCTGCTCGGTATATCTGAATCCATAAACTGAACAAAATCTCCAAAACACCTCAGAAAGGGTGAGGTAAGTTTTAAACTTAAAGCTTATTAAATGATGGTTTCATGCATAGTCTATGTCCTAAAGCATGCATTAGTTTAACATACATCCCAAGTAGAGTTAAAATGTTTTGGCTCATGAAAATTTTTTGCCAGTCTCTTTTGTAAAATGGACTATCCACATGCACGTAGGCATGACTAGGTGGCCATTCAGTAGCACACCAACCCAATAGCAAAGATGTAGATATTAAATATTAAAAGTAAGTCGCAATGGTAGCCAAATTACCATGTGCATTTTTTTTGAAAAACCCAAGCTCAATTGTCCTTAAATAGGATGAATAAACTAGCAAAAAAGGGCGCTAATTAACTGTCTCAGAAATTAGTTTTTTTAAATCAATACATTTAGCATGGTAAAATATAAGCATTTACCAAGTCTGATAATTTTTATCAAGTCATATGGGCATGCATATTCGCTATTTTATGTTTAAAGCATTCTATATGAAATCTAACTTTCTAACAGTCAAAACTTGAAAAGAAAGGATGTAAACATTACCAGGGTTGTGCAGAACGATTGTACGGTGATGGATTTTGCAAAAAACAACCCGAACTCAGTAGATCTAAAGAAGAATTTTTGGATTTTCTATAAAGTTCAACTTGAAAATGACTAGTGAAAGGAACGGGGGGACTAAGTAAAACAGCAGGGAGTCGCGACATTACCTGCAGCTGCCTCAGGTAGACCTGCGTACACCCAAGGTGGGCCCCACTATGACTCCCCTAAAATAGGTTCAATACCAACCCATTCTGAGTTGCCAAATACATGGTACATAATCCAAATACAATCTTTTATAACATACGGTCGTGCAAAATACGACCACACAATTGTGAGTTTCAATACAAATCGTATATAATACGAAATATAAACACTCAAATTCATTCCTTATTCATTATAATCATTGTCCCACTATTTTATAGAATAGTGAGGACTTCTACAGATCTAACTCTAATCATCACACTGTTCCCCGACTAGTCCCCGCGATACTCTCATTTTCTGAAGAGAACAACGGAAGAAAAGGGTGAGCTCAATTAGCCCAGTAAAGAATATTATGACTAAGATAATGAAAAACAAATTATCGTTAGCATTCAATAAATCAGATAAAATATTATGGACAACAAGTTTTAGATCAATATTCGCAGCGAAAATAACAATTCATTAGAAGAGTTAAGTAGAGAATGATGTCTACTATCTTCTTTGATTTAAAAGTCCATCATCAATATTTTATCCCTGTAACATCAATCAATATACATTTCGAATCAAATATTCATCTTTTGCACTACGGGCCAAAGATATTCATTTGTATCACCAGCTGGTTATGTTCATCTCAACACATGTCCATCTTTGCACTACGGGCCAAAGATATTCATCAGGTAATCATTCATCTTTGCACTACAGGCCAAAGATATTCATCAAGTAATCATTCATCTTTGCACTACAGGCCAAAGATATTCAGTTATATCACAATTTAGGACTGAGGATGATGAAAAACAATACGAATAACGAATCTAGTGAGATAAAGGACAAATATTAGAGAATTTATCCAGAGTTCAAGAATGAAGATCAAAACCTGGATCCAATCAAAGATAATTTGGAAGAAAAATATATATATTTTTTTACCGTAAATAGTACCCTATGAATAATAACTCATAAATAGTAACTTGTGAATAGTAACTCATGAATAGTAACTCAAAAAAAATTCACAAGAAAGTTCAGACCAATATTCCAGTGAAATGATATTAGATGAAGCGCAAAACTCAAGGAATTTCTGATCATTTCAAGAATTATAGAAGCAATACTTACCGTAGTAAGTTTAGAGTTAGGAATCTGAAATGAAACAATACACGAAACTGTAATTGAATTTTCACCCGTCAGGTGGTAGTCCGCTCAGACAGATTATTTTCATAATTTAATAATAACTGAATACGAAGGGTTATTCACCAGGCATGCGGTAGTCCGCGTAGACAGGTTATTCTCACAGAATAATAAAGAATGGAATAACAACAGAATTTCACCATGCATGCGGTAGTCCGCGTAGACAGGTTATTCCAACAGAATAATAAAGAATGGAATAACAACCCTTACGAGTATTGAAAGAAAACAACTCTCTTCATGAATATGAAAGAAATAATACTCCTTACCTTAATAAAAATTTGGAGACTGCACTAGTGTAATAGCAGAATACTCTTCTTGTTTCTCTCTTATTCTCTCTATACTTTCTCTCTCTATAGCTTTAGTGAATTGGTGAGAAATAATAAAGAAATGAGCTTCTATTTATAGGCTTGGCAGAGTAAGGGTAGAATAGTTTTTTCGTCATAATTTATGACATCATCGCTTACATCATCGATCTTATGACATCATTGCTTACCTCATCATTCTGATGACATCATTGCTTATCTCATCGTTCCGATGACACCATTGCTTACATTATAAGAATTCAAATTCAATTTATTCTCTTCTACCGCATTTTACTTTTATACCATGAATTTACTATAATAATGTTACCACTCAAATTATAAAAATCATACTATTATATAATCACATCATACTACTATAATGTAGTATTATAATAATATATTTGAATGAATTATTTTATCGGAAAAGATAAAATACCAACTTTCAACAAATATCACATGCTAAAAATTCCTCCGTTTAAATCCACATTGAATAAATATTTCCTTATCATATATATCAATAATTAATTATTCATAAATAATATTACAGAACTATAATATTGACAACCATGTCATTCCCAGGAAAGAGGGGGCTTTCCAATAAGAATTTTTTCTTATTGGCGCGCAATTATATAACCTAACCCCTTTCCTCAACAGAACTTTCTAGACATTGTCAATAATGCTATCTAATAATATTATTCAAATAATATAAATTATTGATTTGATAATTCAAAATACTGTGCAATGACAATTATTGAATCACTAATATAGAATATCAATATAGCAATTATTGGATCAATAATATAAAATATTGAACAGTAATTACTGTAACAATTATTGAATGAGTGACTTCTTACGTAAAAACCAATAATTTGAAATACTGTGCAATACCATGTCCTACTGTGCAACATCGCGTATTACTTTATTTTAACCACCGGGTATTTCAACAGTTTAACGGTAAAAGTTTTGTCGTTATTTTTATAAAAAGGTTACTTCTGTCGCTTTCTATATCCGACATTCATTATGTTGTGGGGTCCACCAATGACTGTGCCGTCGTACGAATATTCTCCGATAAAAAGAATATTCCTCGACCAAACGAATATTTCTCGACACAATGAATATTTTATAACCACTTGCTTACTTTGTAAAATTTGCACATACTACCCATAACTTACCACATTTATCAATTCAACACCTTACTATTTCAAAATAATATATAAAGAAAATTAAACCTTTATTCATAAAATTTGGGGTCTTAGAACCTCCCTTCCTTATGAAATTTCATCCTCGAAATTGACGTACGTACCAGATATGTCGAAAAGGTGAGGATACCTCGATTTCATTTTTAATTCTAGCTCCCAGGTCATTTCCTAGATTTTATGGTTTCTCCAAAAAACTTTGACTTGAGATATAACCTATGAGCGTAAGACAGTTTCCTTCTTATCCAAGATCTTGACAGGTATCTCCTCGTACGTTAAATTTTCGGCTATCTCATCTGGTTCTAACTCAATAATGTGGTTTGGGTCTTTCACATATTTACGAAGCATGGATATGTGAAAAACGTTATGAACATGAGACATGCTTGGAGGTAAGGCCAGTCTATAGGCTACATTTCCTACTCGGTCAAGGATTTCAAATGGACCAACAAATCGTAGATTGAGCTTTTCTCTCTTCCCGAATCTCGTAACTCCTTTCCATGGAGCAACACGTAATAATACATGATCTCCGACATTAAATTCTACATCTCTTCGATGAAGATCCGCATAACTCTTTTGTCGATCTTGTGCCGTTTGTATACGTTGCGAGATCATTTGAATCTTTTTCGTAGTCATACGTACTAACTCCGATCCCAACAATGTTGCTTCACCCACCTCATCCCAGTATACTGGAGAACGACACTTTCGTCCATACAACGCCTCGAATGGAGCCATGTCTATACTTGTTTGATAACTGTTATTGTAGGAGAATTCCACCAATGGTAAGTACTTATCCCAACTCCCTTTGAAGTCTAGAACACAGAGTATCAATAGATCTTCAAGAGTTTGGATAGTCCTTTCCGATTACCCGTCCGTTTGTGGATGATATACCGAACTGAATCGTAAATCCGTGCCCATAGCTTTCTGCAAACTAACCCAAAATCGTGAAGTAAATCTTGGGTCACGATCCGAAACTATGGATACTGGCATGCCATGCAATCTCACAATCTCATTTATGTACAAACGAGCAAAACGTTCAAGGGAATAAGTCTCTCGTATAGGCAAGAAATAAGCAGACTTAGTTAATCTATCGACAATAGCCCAAATCGCATCTATGCCTTGAGAAACCTTGGGAAGACCCGTAACGAAATCCATGGTAACGTGTTCCCACTTTCATTTTAGAATCTCAAGTGGCTGCAATGGACCTTTTGGCACTTGATGCTCCGCCTTGACAAGTTGACACGTCAAACACCTCGAGATAAACTCCGCGATCTCTCTCTTCATATTGTTCCACCAAAATGTATATCGAAGATCACGATACATTTTGGTACTTCCAAGATGGATTGCAAACTGTGTCTTGTGTGCCCCCATCATGATTCTATACTTCAAATCAGGGTCGTTAGGAACACAAAGTCTGGATTTGACTCGAAGTATTCCCTCTTCATCGATTCTTGCTTCGAGAATAGTATCTTCTTGCACCTTCTTCTTCATATTTGTCAACTCCGGATATGTAGATTGAGCAGCTTTAACTCTATCCATTAAAGCTGGTTCTACGCGTATATTTGACATCATTACGTGGTCCGGAGTTTTTAACTCTATCTTCATCCTTTGTACGTCATACAAAATGGGCATCGTGTTGACAATATCGTACTTGTGAGAACCCGAATTTTTAGATATTATTAAATAAGGATTTGATAAATAAAATTCTTAAAACATGAGATGGGTTTGAATAGGAATATATATATATGTGATATGAGATATGTAGTATTGTGTTACATAGGGTAATATGAACTATGTATTATGTGATTTTGTGTTAATAAAGAGGCAAATTATTGGGAGTGAGAAGATGGATAAGAATTATCTATCGATATTAAATAATTTATAGAATTATTTTATCATAGTAAGTTGGTAACATTAAATATCCTTAATGTATAATCACCATATTCTTGTGTATGTGTATTAATAACTAGTATGTTTATAATATAGGTTATTAATAGCATTTAAGCTATCCGTGAATGGGTTTGGATAATGAAGCATGAGTTAGTTAAGAGAATTAACTAATAAGAATAAATATTAGTTAATTTAAGTTGGGAGTTATATTAGGGAATAATATAATGTGAGTATTGAACCTTAATTAACTATGATGATATAGTACAGTGTTTAATTTGCTTGAGTAAAGAAATGGATTAATATGTGTGTTGAATATGTAATTATAGTTGATAATTTTTATATATATTAGTTAGAGTGGTAATATGTGAGAAAGTTTGACATGCGAATAGCAAATATATATATGCGTTATTAAAGAAAAATGGAAATCATTATATCTTTAAAGGAATATTTGAAGAAATTGTTTTGGGAACAATTTATAGAAACGAAAGAGAAATAAATAATATATATTTCTAATAAAAGATATTAAAATAATTTTTAATATTGAATTATTTTAATAAATGGAGAAAATATTATTTTTGAATAGTAATATTACCTTATATATTTTGTATAAGGTGTGATTATTAATATGGTAAATATATTAAAACATATTTTCTATATGTAAATAAATTGATGAAAACAATTTATTATAATAGAAAATAAACTTATTATCTATTTTCTATATATGTACATGTGCCGTACATATAATTATTTTTAATAGATATTATATTAATTATAATATCTTGAGACAATAAGTAAATTATTTTTTTAATAATGAATATCCTTATTTGGAGAAAACATAATATTTTATGTTATGGCTAAATACATAATTTCTAATGTATTTTCAAAAGTAGTTTAATTCATAAAAGAAAACTAAGTTATTTTAATAACTTGAGTTGTTATAGTACCATAAGTGTTATAAATAATATTTGAATATTCTATTCATAATATATTAATATGTGGACCTTAGACTTAATAGTTCTAATTATATTGAACATGTTATAAGTAGTAAGTGATGAGAATAATAATAAGCTTGAGATTAAGCTTGTGAGAAATGCCTTGTGTGGCACGATAATAGATTCGGTAATGAATTGATTAATTCGAGGATGGAAGAATTATTAATTAAACAATTAGTCTATATTAATTGTTATTATAATAATATGTTGATTTATTATTATAACTAGTGATAGTATAATAATAAGAAAATTGATTATAGATATAATCGGAATTGATTTAAGAGCAATGAGATATATTGTCTTATAATATTAATTATTGATATGGACAATATACTAGTATCAAGTAATTATTTGATAATATATTGATTAGCGAGTAAATGATTTATAAATATAATAAGATTTATATTTATTTATTGTGATAATTAATCATATAAATGATAATTAATTGTTATGGAGATTAATAATTACATTGATTTATGAGGGATGAATTAATTAATATTTTATTAATTAATTAACTGTCATTGAGTATAATAATATATAAACAAGTAGATTATTAATATGATTATAATTGCTTAACTAGTTGATATGTGCAAAGGATATGATTATTAAGAGTATAACATATAGTAGTTACGCATATATTATATAAATTGTAATGCAACATTAATGTGACTATATAATATATAAGAACTATAAATTATGATTGAATGAATTGTGTGAGTTAAGTAAATAATACATAGGTGACATTATGTGATGTGTGGTTACATTATATATGAACCTCACAAATATTATAATAAACAATTGTTACTTAGTGACTACTTTAGTAGTTTAATATAACTGAATTAATAGAGATGAGATTATAATACCCGATTAAATTTGATATGGTGAAATGTAGATTATATATGGATATGTACCCCAACTTACTACATTATAATGTTGTTTCCTCATTAGAAATACATTGTGACTCTGATTTAATATATGAGTATACATAGTAGGGATATATATGATAACATAAGTGTTGTATATAACTCATGTTACCCAATTACTGAGTTTTATCAAGCCTTGTCCCAATATGATGGTCACTTTTATCCCTCACGTGTTCAAGCAAAAGGCTAAGCCTACTATTGCTCTCAAACTCAGCAACTCTAGCTTCATAGCAAATCATCACAAGGGGAGTGGGCTAAATAGTGGAGTTCAACAACTAATCAACAACTCTCTCTTAACCTTCATGTTTTTGCTCATACCAATGGATTGAAATTGAGTAGAATAACATTGTCTGGGTTTTTAATTTTCTATAAATAAGACTCTCTCCTTCACATATTGAATTTGCTGAGAATTCTGAGTAAGGGAGAATGGGGAGTGAATATATATAGCAGTGGTGAGAATACAAAGAATTAAGAGAGTTATCAGTGTAGGAGAGAATTGTTAAAGCAGCAAGCTCAACCTACATTGCAAAGGTAATATACCTGTTGTTCTTCATTTTGTTTTATGTCAAAACTCTAATTCTTGGATTAAGCTTAAATGTTGTGATAAGTTGATTGGATTATGTTTGTTAACTATTATCTGAGTTAGTAGTATGTTTAAACTACAATGTGGTATGATTGTTAGAATAAATTTCGTAGGAAATTTCTGAGATGGGTCTGTGAACTGCCGAGCAGAAAGCTGATCTGCCTCTGGCCGGAGCCCTGCGCAGCTGCGCCAGTTGTATACTAGCCAGCGGCGCAGCTGCGCCGGCACCCTGAACCAGTTTCCTGTTTTTTGCTAAAGGCTGTTATATGCTAGATTAATAACACTTCTTAGACAAATATGAGAACATGATTGACATGCCCATATGAGTACGTTAAGATAATGAAACCATGTTTTATTAAGATTTCATGCAAGAATGATAAAGTCATAGTTTTGAAAATAAACTTAAGGTTTTATAAACGAATTTTGGCGTATATAAGTCATGTTTATATTCTGACTTTTGAGACACATTAGTATGGTTTAAGAATGCATAAAAGGCATGTTGATTTGCGTACATATGTTTCATAGTATAGCACGAGCATGATGAACCTCACTAGTGAACATTTTTAACGAAAATGTAAGTTTTAAAAGTGAACTTTGACATGTAAAGGTCATATATGTATTCTGATTTTTGGGCATGTTTATATGGCCTTGAAAGGCATGTCGGACATATTAACTTACGGATATGGATTTCATAATGAAGCAGGAACATGTTGGACTTGTTAGTGAGCTTCACTAATGAAAATACAAGTCTTGAAACGTGAACGTTAACATGTTACCCTAATATTTGGATTTTGATATTTTTGGACATATGTGATAGCACTCTTGGACTCTCTCATGTATAGTACATGTATATATATACCATGACTACATATCATGAAATCAAGTTTAGCGTAAACGAAGCATGTTTTTTAAACTAATAATTGTGATAGTTACATATATGAAGTATGAATATTCATGAACATGCTCAGTATGAGTTATATGAATACTTTGTGTTTAAAGAACTAGCATGATAAACTTTGTGATGTTCATGACCTTGAGTGGCCTTATATTGTTGGAATGTTGACTTAGAACCTATATCGTGTAAATTGAATGTGAAAAGGTTGAACGAGCATGAAAGTATCTTTTAATATGTATAATGATATGTAGGACCATATGTTAATACTTTAATCCGACTTCGACGGTTAATAGAGTATATTTGCTTTGTTATGGCCTTATGTGTTAGTAATGATATATGAGAATGATTAGCTCAACAGATGAACTACACTAGCTATATGTAAATAGATTAGTGGTAGACGGGCATGTATATGTAGAGAATGGTAGTAAGTACGTATGGTTAAAGTATACTTATACGTACATAGATATTCTTATAATACGATAAGAAAGTGATCCGAAGGTTTTAAGAACCAAGTTAGACAACAATGTAACCTTTATTATTACATTGAGAATGTATGGATACATATAACTAATTAGTGTGATCTTTATGATTAATATAACTGTGTAGGATTACACGAAGTGCAGATATTCTTAAGCAGTTAAGTCGTAGTTGTTAAACTACGAATCAGGCAAGTCTTTCAGTTCCTATTTGATATATGAATTCAATAACTGTTAGTTGAATTATATTATGCTGTGATATTATGAACTTATATATGAACTGTATATGAGATATAAATGAGATTGAAAGTTGATCTTTGATGATATACTTGTTATGTGAAAGTAACATGCGTAGTAAATATAAATTGTTTATAAATGCATGAACTGAGTATGATGTTGTATGCTATATGATGCATGAAAACTGTTAGAATTGCCGAGCTGTCGAGCTCACTCTTGCAAATAACCACTTTTGCATGTTAAGGACTTACGATAAAGACTTCGTGCTTCTTGATTGATAAATATAAATAGTATCACAATGAAGAATACTGTTTAGATTATTACTCGAACCATGTTTAGGTTCTAGTAGTTATACTTGATATTTGTTTACGAGGTTTAATGCTTATCGTACTGTAAAGATGTATTAGATAATACATAGAGGATATTAAGTTAAGATGTATGCGATTATACAGAAATTTGAATAGAGTGAATCATGATATAGTTTGATTCAGGAAAATGTAATGGATTCAAGTTATGGAATCAATAAAAGATTTTGTTCAAGGAAGACTGAAAAAGTTTAAATTATTCCGCATTTTAGTAACATCGAATATGATGTAAAGACGAGATCTTGGATATAAATAGAATTTATATTCTAAATTGTAATAAACAAAGTTGTATTTTTTTACTAATGATTAAAAGATGTAATAGTTTGACGATAGTAGTATCGTGACTGCACCGGATCCGAGGAAAGAGAGGAACCCGGATTTGGGGGCGTCACAGGTTGGTATCAAAGCTATAGGTTATAAACCTTAGGTAAGTGTACCTTAGACTATAACCTGAGAGAGGAAAAGATAAAGATTAAAATATATCTAAATGAAGATTCAAAGAAGAATCTTGAAATATCTAGAGAATGAAAATCAGGAGTTTCCTAACTCCGGTAATGAAAATGTTAAGACGATGTCTATAAGATGTATATGACAAAGATAATGAGAATAAACTCAGATGGAGTTTGGTTGATAATAGGGAAAGAACCCTAATGTAAACCGATGATCACGACATGATCAGTTTGAACTGTGAGATGATAAATAGTCTGTAACGACTAAGTATGTATAGCTTGATGCTATGAGAGAATGTACAATAAAAAGTACGAGATGAATTCATGAGGAGTTGTATGTGGTGAAACGTAGAAAGCTCGTAACGAGCAAGTTATAGAGTAAGATAGAGTTAAGTATTGGACTTCCATTGAGGACTCATATGATGGCTTAGTTGTACAAACTTTTGTATGGGCAGAGGTTTTGTGCTTGCACTGAGTGCATCACATTGATAATCGTTGGAATATTAGTGTCGCGGTATCATTATACATATGGCGGAAATGTGATTCTTTTCTCATATTTATTTTGATAGATAGTGATTTTTAAGATGTAATTAGATAATATTAAGATTAGGTGCGAGTTCTTAAGACTCATGCCTATGACAAGTTCGTGACTCATAATCGTATGGTGGGACCCCTCAGCGAATGGACAATTTTGGTCTGACTAGGATAAGTTCCTCAACCCATATGATTGTGGTAAGTTCTTGAGCTTCCATGGTGTGGTAAGTTGGTGAACTGTACTGAGAATAGATATATTATATAAGAGTTTTGGAATAGTGAGCATTGATGGTGGTAAGAGATTGAAGTGATGGAGAAATTGGATTTTCCTAAATCTTCTAGATATGCTAGATTTTCAAAATTTATTGACTTCGTTCTAGTGTTTGCACTTCGGATTTCTCGAGAAAAACATTGGGTCAGATGACTGAACCAATGAGTTTTTTTTTATAAAAAAAACGACACCGTTATTCAAATGTCTAAGCTATTTGTTTCGGCCAAGACAAAAATGATTTGAAAATCTTTCAAAATGTATTTTGACCATGTGCATCATTTGATATGATGTAGAATGGTAAACGATGGAGTCATCAATGCAATCGAACCTAGTGTTGGTTGTGATCGAAAGATCGTCAGCCCACTATGGTATGATGTAATATGACAAAGTCATAAAATGGCGGAATCCTCAATGTACTACTAATCTGGTATGGTATCATGACGTCATAAAAGAATTTTTGGTTTTCTGGTAAATTATGAAGAAGGTCAATTAAGTTAGCTAAATTATTTCGATTGATGTCCAAATTATTGATGAGTGTCTAAGCTATTTGATTCGGCTAGGCGACTATTGAAAAGAGATTATAGAATTCAAGCATTCTGGTGTATTTATGTCATGCCAGATTGCTCTGGTGCGGATTTTGATGTTGAAAAGCTGAGCTGAACAACCCTATAAGGGAACATATTTTCAGGGATAATGGTTCCGAGCGTAACGCATATAGTCGTTACAAAACACTACGTTGCGGCCCAACGTAGTGGTACAATAGGCTGGCCACCTAGAGTACGCGTGGAGGGTGTTTTCAGTCTTTGTGATTGATAAACACTCTGGTTTGCGGTGTGAAGAATTGTGTTGAAGCATTAGTAAACCTGGAGAAAAGTTCACGGTCTTGTGACCCCTCAGCATAATTTGAAATCTGAGTTATTCATACTACTTCCCGATTATTGAAAAATCGTGGAAGATTCTTATTCTTCTAAAGGATGAATGTAGTAAGTAGAATGTTCCTTAGAAAGGAGAAAATGGTAGAATGCGATTAAGAATGTTATAATAATAAAAACATCCAAAAAGAGAATGAATAAAAGTATTCAAGAGAATATGTAATATTCGGAATGGCACCGAGTAGAGGAGGTTTCGGTGATTCCGAGGACGGAATCCTTATAAGGGGGAGAGGATGTGAGAACCCGAATTTTCAAATATTATTAAATAAGGATTTGATAAATAAAATTCTTAAGGCATGAGATGGGTTCGAATAGGAATATATATATATATATATATATATATATATATGTGATATGAGGTATGTAGTATTGTGTTACATAGGATAATATGAACTATGTATTATGTGATTTTGTGTTAATAAAGAGGCAAATTATTGGGAGTGAGAAGACGGATAAGAATTATCTATCGATATTAAATAATTTATAGAATTATTTTATCATAGTAAGTTGGTAACATTAAATATCCTTAATTTATAATCACCATATTCTTGTGTATGTGTATTAATAACTAGTATGTTTATAATATAGGTTATTAATAGCACTTAAGCTATCCGTGAATGGGTTTGGATAATGAAGCATGAGTTAGTTAAGGGAATTAACTAATAAGAATAAATATTAGTTAATTTAAGTTGGGAGTTATATTAGGGAATAATATAATGTGAGTATTGAACCTTAATTAACTATGATGATATAGTACAGTGTTTAATTTGCTTGAGTAAAGAAATGGATTAATATGTGTGTTGAATATGTAATTATAATTGATACTTTTTATATATATTACTTAGAGTAGTAATATGTGAGAAAGTTTGACGTGCGAATAGCAAATATATATACGTTATTAAAGAGAAATGGAAATCATTATATCTTTAAAGGAATATTTGAAGAAATTATTTTGGGAACAATTTATAGAAAGGAAAGAGAAATAAATATTATATATTTCTAATAAAAGATATTAAAATAATTTTTAATATTGAATTATTTTAATAAATAGAGGAAATCTTATTTTTGAATAGTAATATTATCTTATATATTTTGTATAAGGTGTGATTGATTAATATGGTAAATATATTAAAACATATTTGCTATATGTAAATAAATTGATGAAAATAATTTATTATCATAAAAAATAAACATATTATCTAATTTTTATATATGTACATGTGCCGTACATATAATTATTATTAATAGATATTATATTAATTATAATATCTTGAGACAATAAGTAAATTATTTTTTTAATAATGAATATCCTTATTTGGAGAAAATATAATATTTTATGTTATGGCTAAATACATAATTTCTAATGTATTTTTAAAAGTGGTTTAATTTATAAAAAAAAAACTAAGTTATTTTAATAACTTGAGTTGCTATAGTACCGTAAGTATTATAAATAATATTTGAATATTCTATTCATAATATATTTATATGTGGACCTTAGACTTAATAGTTCTAATTATATTGAACATGTTATAAGTAGTAAGTGATGGGAATAATAATAAGCTTGAGATTAAGCTTGTGAGAAATGCCTTGTGTGGCATGATAATAGATTCGGTAATGAATTGATTAATTCGAGGATGGAAGAATTATTAATTAAACAATTAGTCTATATTAATTGTTATTATAATAATATATTGATTTATTATTATAACTAGTGATAGTATAATAATAAGGAAATTGATTATAGATATAATCGGAATTGTATTGATGAGGAATGAGATATATTGTCTTATAATATTAATTATTGATATGGACAATATACTAGTATCAAGTAATTATTTGATAATATGTTGATTAACGAGTAAATGATTTATAAATATAATAAGATTTATATTTATTTATTGTGATAATTAATCATATAAATGATAATTAATTGTTATGGAGATTAATAATTACATTGATTTATGAGGGATGAATTAATTAATATTTTATTAATTAATTAACTGTCATTGAGTATAATAATATATAAACAAGTAGATTATTAATATGATTATAATTGCTCAACTAGTTGATATGTGCAAAGTATATGATTATTAAGAGTATAACATATAGTAGTTACGCACATGTTATATAAATTGTAATGCAACATTAATGTGACTATATAATATATAAGAACTATATATTATGATTGAATGAATTGTGTGAGTTAAGTAAATAATACATAGGTGACATTATGTGATGTGTGGTTACATTATATATGAACCTCACAAATATTATAATAAACAATTGTTACATAGTGATTACTTCAGTAGTTTAATATAACTGAAATAATAGATTTGAGATTATAATACCCGATTAAATTCGATATGGTGAAATGTACATGGATTATATATGGATATGTACCCCAACTTACTACATTATAATGTTGTTTCCTCATTAGAAATACATTTTGACTCTGATTTAATACCTGAGTATACATGGTAGGGATATATATGATAACATAAGTGTTGTATATAACTCATGTTACCCAATTACTGAGTTTTATCAAGCCTTGTCCCAATATGATGGACACTTTTCTCCCTCACATGTTCAAGCAAAAGGCTAAGCTTATTATTGCTCTCAAACTCAGCAACTCTAGCTTTATAGCAAATCATCACAAGAGGAGTGGGCTAAATAGTGGAGTTCAACAACTAATCAATAACTCTCTCTTAACCTTCATGTTTTTGCTCATACCAATGGATTGAAATTGAGTAGAATAGCATTGTCTGGGTTTTTAATTTTCTATAAATAAGACTCTCTCCTTCACATATTGAATTTGCTGAGAATTCTGAGTAAGGGAGAATGAGGAATGAATATATATATCAGTGGTGAGAATACAAAGAATTAAGAGAGTTATTAGTGCAGGAGAGAATTGTTATAGCAGCAAGCTCAACCTACATTGCAGAGGTAATATACCTCTTGTTCTTCATTTTGTTTTCTGTCAAAACTCTAATTCTTGGATTAAGCTTAAATGTTGTGATAAGTTGATTGGATTATGTTTGTTAACTATTATCTGAGTTAGTAGTATGTATAAACTACAATTTGGTATGATTGTTAGAATGAATTTCGTAGGAAATTTCTGAGATGGATCTGTGAACTGCCGAGCAGAAAGCTGCTCTGCCTCTGGCCGGAGCCCTGCGCAGCTGCGCCAATTGTATACTGGCCAGCGGCGCAGCTGCGCCGGCACCCTGAACCAGTTTCCTGTTTTCTGCTAAAGGCTGTTATGTGCTAGATTAATAACATTACTTAGACAAACATGGGAACATGATTGACATGCCTATGTGAGTACGTTAAGATAGTGAAACCATGTTTTATTAAGATTTCATGCAAGAATGATAAAGTCATAGTTTTGAAAATAAACTTAAGGTTTTATAAACGAATTTTGGAGTATATAAGTCATGTTTATATTCTGACTTTTGAGACACATTAGTATGGTTTAAGAATGCATGAAAGGCATGTTAATTTGCGTACATATGTTTCATAGTATAGCACGAGCATGATGAACCTCACTAGTGAACATTTTTAACGAAAATGTAAGTTTTAAAAGTGAACTTTGACATGTAAAGGTCATATAGGTATTTTGATTTTTGGGCATGTTTATATGGCCTTGAAAGGCATGTCGGACATATTAACTTACGGATATGGATTTCATAATGAAGCACGAACATGTTGGACTTGTTAGTGAGCTTCACTAATGAAAATACAAGTCTTGAAACGTGAACGTTAACATGTTACCCTAAGATTTGGATTTTGATGTTTATGGACATATGTGATAGCACTCTTGGACTCTCTCATGTATCATACATGTATATATATACCATGACTACATATCATAAAACTAAGTTTAGCGTAAACGAAGCATGTTTTCTAACTAATAATTGTGATAGTTACATGTATGAAGTATGAATATTCATCAACATGCTCACTATGAGTTATATGAATACTTTATGTCTTTAAAGAACTAGCATGATAAACTTTGTGATGTTCATGACCTTGAGTGGCCTTAAATTATTGGAATGTTGACTTAGAACCTATATCGTGTAAATTGAACGTGAAAAGGTTGAACGAGCATGAAAATATCCTTTAATATGTATACATGCTATGTAGGACCATATGTTAATACTTGAATCCGACTTCGACGGTTAATAGAGTATATTTGCTTTGTTATGGCCTTATGTGTTAGTAATGATATATGAGAATGATTAGCTCAAGAGATGGACTACACTAGCTATATGTAAATAGATTAGTGGTAGACGGGCATGTGTATGTAGAGAATGGTAGTAAGTATGTATGGTTAAAGTATACTTATACGTACATAGATATTCTAATAATACGATAAGAAAGTGAGACGAAAGTTCTAAGAACCAAGTTAGACAACAATGTAACCTTTATTATTATATTGAGAATGTGTGGATACATATAACTAATGAGTGTGATCTCTATGGTTAATATAACTGTGTAGGATTACATGAAGTGCAGATATTCTTAAGCAGTTAAGTCGTAGTTGTTAAACTATGAATCAGGCAAGTCTTTTAGTTCCTATTTGATATATGAATTCAATAACTGTTAGTTGAATTATATTATGCTGTGATAATGTGTACTTATATATGAACTGTATATGAGATATAAATGAGATTAAAAGTTGATCTTTGATGATATACTTGTTATGTGAAAGTAACATGCGTAGTAAATATAAATTGTTTATAAATGCATGAACTGAGTATGATGTTGTATGCTATGTGATGCATGAAGACTGTTAGAATTGCTGAGCTATCAAGCTCACTCTTGCAAATAACCATTTTTGCAGGTTAAGGACTTACGATAAAGACTTCGTGCTTCTTGATTGATAAAGATAGATAGTATCGCAATGAAGAATACTGTTTAGATTATTACTCGAACCATGTTTAGGTTCTAGTAGTTATACTTGATATTTGTTTACGAGGTTTAATGCTTGTCATACTGTAAAGATGTATTAGATAATACATAATGGATATTAAGTTAAGATGTATGCGATTATACAGAAATTTGAATAGAGTGAATCATGATATAGTTTGATTCAGGAAAATGTAATGGATTCAAGTTATGGAATCAATAAAAGATTTTGTTCAAGGAAGACTGAAAAAGTTTAAATTATTCCGCATTTTAGTAACATCGAATATGATGTAAAGACGAGATCTTGGATATAAATAGAATTTATATTCTAAATTGTAATAAACAAAGTTGTATTTTTTTACTAATGATTAAAAGATGTAATAGTTTGACGATAGTAGTATCGTGCCTGCACCGAATCCGAGGAAAGAGAGGAACCCGAATTTGGGGGCGTCACAGTACTTGTACCCGTATACGATCTTCTACTCAACACGTCAGCTACCACGTTCGCTTTTTCCAAGATGGTATTGGATGGTATGATCGTAATCTTTCAACAGCTCCAACCAACGTCGTTTTCGCATATTGAGTTCATTCTAAATAAAGAAATATTTTAGACTTTTGGAGTATATTAGTATGTTATCAATAATGACAACCACGAAATGATCCAAATATTTGATACCAACTATGACCCTCATGGTGCTTCAACCATAGCACCTCGTAATTGGTCAAACAGGTCATCAATACGAGGTAACAGATACTTATTCTTGATGGTGACATGGTTCAACTCCCGATAGTTAATACAACGTCGTATACTATCGTCTTTCTTCTTTACGAATAAAACAGGAGCACCCCAAGGAGACGTACTAGGACGTATAAAACCGATGTCTAACAACTCCTGTAGTTGGACCTTTAACTCCTGAAGTACAATAGGAGCCATTCGATATGGGGTTTTAGAAATGGGTTTTGTACCGGGTTCAAGGTCAATAAAGAATTCAACTTCACGTTTCGGGGGTAGACCAGGAAGTTCTTCGGGAAATACATCAGGAAACTCATTAACAACAGAAATATCATTCAAACCAGACGTATTCTGGTTTAGATCAGTGACATGGGCTAAGAAAGCTTGACATCCATTTTTTAATAAACCAATAGCTTTATGACTTGAAATAATATTGATTGATTTTAGTGGTTTGGTTGTTTGAATTCGCACAATAGGTTGGTTAGGAATATAAAAACTAACAACCTTACAAAAATAATCAATTTTAGCATGATAAGTGGTCAACCAATCAATTCCAAAAATCACATCAAATGCAAGTATTTTCAAAGATATAAGATCAACAGGTAGGGTGAGGGTACCAATTTGAATCGAGCAAGATTTGTAAACTGTAGATGTAACGAAGGTTTCTCCCAATGGAGTTTCAATAGATAAGTCAAAGTCTAATTTCTCAAGAGTCAAGTTCAAACGTTGAGCATAAGTAGGTGAAATAAAAGAATGGGTAGCACCGGCATCTAATAAGGTATAGACTTCGCAAGAGTTTATGACTAGCTTACCCGTAATCACCTCGTTCGGGTTCCTCGCATTTTGGGCAGTCACGACAAACGCTCTTCCAGGAACCACCGACTTTGGCTTGTCTGGGACAGTCTTTAGTGTCACTATCCCAGCTAGTCTTGGCTTTGCTATAAAGTTCATTCCACCCTCAACTGCTTCGTCACACTCTTGATCCATGATTTGAATCATTACTCTTCGATCCATATCGAATTGGGGTTGACCGCTATGCACAGGGTAATTCCAAACTCGATGTTGGATTCTCCCAATTGCTGTCCAAAAAGTAAAATCCATGTCGTCTATTTTGGCCTTCTTGGATCGGACATCTTTTTCTAAAATATCAATGCGTCGTGAGGCTTTTACCCATGCATCTTCAATTCTCACTCCTTCAGTTCCTTCTTCTTTCAGCTGATCGTTGACATTTGCATTTTTAGATTCTAGCTCTAATATCATATGTTCTGCCAGAGAGAGCTTATGTTCAAGCCTCGCATATCGAGTAGCAAAATCTTGAATTTCTGTATCCCTTTCTTGAATTGTTGTATCCCTTTGTTCCATGGCTGCCTGTCGTTCTTCACCCTGTTCTTCTAACTCATGAATACGATTTTGCAGTTCTACATTTCGATCATAAAATTCTCCTAATAAATCTTCCTCAGGTTCCTCTTCTTCCTCACTCTAAGATGCAACCTCTGCGATTAGCTCGGGTGCAACTATTAATTCTTCACTCACCACATGGATATCTCTAATTTCTTCTTCGCCTGACATCCCATCATTCATCGTTTCTTCGGTAGTGTTGTTTACAGGAGGAATATTGCCTTCCTGTTGCATGTTCTCCTGGTTTGTGATTAAAGGTGTCTCAACGGTCTCATTCACTCTATTGTTAACATTTCCAGCTGCCATTCTCAAATATTGCCATAAAACAAGGGTTAATTAAACAAATTGTCATATCACATATCAACCCTATGTTCCGACCGACCAATTAAATATCAAATAAGCTTAGGTAGGACACACTAGCGAAGAATTTACTCTTCTCTCCCCTCCTAGTTCTATTCCCAGATCTCCGCTAGAGATCATATCCCTAAGATCTGATACCAACTGTGACGCCCCCAAAATAGGTTCAATACCAACCCATTCTAAGTCGCCAAATACATGGTACAGAATCCAAATACAATCTTTAATAACATACGGTCGTGCAAAATACGACCACACAACTGTGAGTTTCAATATAAATCGTATATAATACGAAATATAAACACTCAAATTAATTCCTTATTCATTACAATCATTGTCCCACTATTTTATAGAATAGTGAGGACTTCTACAGATCTAACTCTGATCATCACACTGTTCCCCGACTAGTCCCCATAATACTCTCATTTCCTGAAGAGAACAATGGAAGAAAAGGATGAGCTCAACTAGCCTAGTAAAGAATATTATGACTAAGATAATGAAAAATAAATTATCATTAGCCTTCAATAAATCAGATAAAATATTATGGACAACAAGTTTTAGATCAATATTCGTAGCGAAAATAACAATTTATTAGAAGAGTTAAGTAGAGAATGAAGTCTACTTCTTATATGATTTAAAAGTTCATCATCAATATTTTATCCATGTAACATCAATCAATATACATCTCTAATCAAATATTCATCTTTTGCACTACGGGCCAAAGATATTCATTTGTATCACCAGTTGGTCATGTTCATCTCAACACCTGTCCATCTTTGCACTACGGGCTAAAGATATTCATCAGGTAATCATTCATCTTTGCACTACAGACCAAAGATATTCATCAAGTAATCATTCATCTTTGCACTACAGGCCAAAGATATTCAGTTATATCACCATTTAGGACTGAGGACGATGAAAAACAATACGAATAACCAATCTAGTGAGATAAAGGACAAATATTAGAGAATTTATCCAAAGTTCAAGAATGAAGATCAAAACCTGGATAAAATCAAAGATGATTTGGAAGCGTTTTTTTTTACCGTGAATAGTACCTCATGAATAGTAACTCGAAAAAAATTCACAAGAAAGTTTAGACCAATATTCCAGTGAAATGATATTAGATGAAGTGCAAAACTCAAGGAATTTCTGATCATTTCAGGAATTATAGAAGCAATACTTACCGTAGTAAGTTTAGAGTTAGGAATCTGAAATAAAACAATACACGAAACTACAATTGGATTTTCACCCGTCAGGCGGTAGTCCGCTTAGACAGATTATTTCCACAATTGAATAACAACTGAATACGAAGGGTTATTCACCAGGCATGCGGTAGTCTGCGTAGACAAATTATTTCCACAGAATAATAAAGAATAAAATAACAACAGAATTTCACCATGCATGCGATAGTCCGCGTAGACAGGTTATTCCAACAGAGTAATAAAAAATTGAATAACAATCCTTACGAGTATTGAAAGAAAACAACTCTCTTCATGAATACGAAAGAAATAATACCACTTACCTTAATAAAAATTTGGAGACTGCACTAGTATAATAGCAGAATACTCTTCTTCTTTCTCTCTTATTCTCTCTATACTTTCTCTCTCTATAGCTTTAGTGAATTGGTGAGAAATAATGAAGAAATGAGCTTCTATTTATAGGCTTGGCAGAGTAAGGGTAGAATAGTTTTTTTGTCATAATTTATGACATCATCGCTTACATCATCGATCTTATGACATCATTGCTTACCTCATCGTTTCGATGACATCATTGCTTACCTCATCGTTCCGATGACATCATTGCTTACATTATAAGAATTCAAATTCAATTTGTTCTCTTCTACCGCATTTTACTTTTATACCATGAATTTACTATAATAATGTTACCACTCAAATTATAAAAATCATACTATTATATAATCACATTATACTACTATAATGTAATATTATAATAATATATTTGAATGAATTATTTTATCGAAAAAGATAAAATACCAACTTTCAACAAATATCACATGCTAAAAATTCCTCCGTTTAAATCCACATTGAATAAATATTTTCTTATCATATATATCAACAATTAATTATTCACAAATAATATTACAGATCTACAATATTGACAACCAAGTCGTGGCCAGGAAAGAGGGGGCTTTCCGATAATGATTTCTCCTCATTGGCGCGCAATTATATAACCTAACCCCTTTCCTCGACAGAACTTTCTAGACATTGTCAATAATGCTATCTAATAATATTATTCAAATAATATAAATTATTGATTTGATAATTTGAAATACTATGCAATGACAATTATTGAATCACTAATATAAAATATCAATGTAGCAATTATTGGATCAATAATATAAAATATTGAACAATAATTACTGTAACAATTATTGAATGAGTGACTTTTTACGTAAGAACCAATAATTTAAAATACTGTGCAATACCATGTTCTACTGTGCAACACCGCGTATTACTGTATTTTAACCACCGGGTATTTCAACAGTTTAACGGTAAAAGTATTGTCTTTATTTTTATAAAAAGGTTACTTCTGTCGCTTTCTATATCCGACATTCATTTCGTTGTGGGGTCCACCAATGACTGTGCCGTCGTACGAATATTCTCCGACAAAAAGAATATTCCTCGACCAAACGAATATTCCCCGACACAACGAATATTTTATAACCACTTACTTACTTTGTAAAATTTGCACATACTACCCATAACTTACCACATTTATCAATTCAACACCTTACTATTTTAAATTAATATATAAAGAAAATTAAACCTTTATTCATAAAATTTGGGGTCTTACACCCACCCCCTCCGGGTCGATCTAATTAAAGTTAAAGCGGAGTTCCCGTAAGCTGAAAAGTCAAATCAGGGAGAAAGGTGCTACGCAATTGAATAGAAAAGGCCTGAAACCCTGAATTCGGGTACCAAACTTCTGATGAAAGAAGATCTTTATGAAAGCCTTTGGTATGAGCCCTAATGTGGTATTTGGAAAGCCAATGATGGAAATTATTGAAAACAACCTCTAGTAAAGCATCGGGAAGGTTCGGTGTCATAAATCGTTGGTTTTGAATGCGTCAAAATATCCAGATTTGTTCAAAGGTTAACTTATCAGAAAGATACCCCCGGCAGAGATATCAGGCACGCCTGATATTGCAAACCGTTGGCGACAACTCTAGCGTAGCATCGGGAAAGATCTGGTGATGAAAGTCGTTGAGAACTGCTCCAACGAAGGTCAGAGTATCTGATATTGCAAACCATTGGCGACGACTCCAGTATAGCATCGGGAAAGATCTGATGGTGAAAACCGTGGAAAACTCTCTTCCTCGGGGAGGACCGATGATGGAATCTGTTATATAAATCCCTAGCCGAGGCACCACGAAGGTTCGGTGATTTCCAAACCCTTGTAAACTGCTATTTGAGTGGACATTGGGGGAATGTTTTGGAAATTACCATTGTAAGCTCTATCCCCAACAACAACATTGGCGTCAACCGAATAAAGACC
This sequence comes from Panax stipuleanatus, assembly GCA_020205555.1. NCBI lineage: Eukaryota > Viridiplantae > Streptophyta > Magnoliopsida > Apiales > Araliaceae > Panax > Panax stipuleanatus. Next base: position 37,536,479 of record CM035125.1, read on the forward strand.
CAAATCGATGGTGACAGCCCCAGTAGAGCGTCAGGAAGAATCCGATGATGTAAACCAGTGTAAACTATTGTCAGGATAGGCATCAGGAAACCCCAATGAGGTCACTCGTCAAAAGAGGAGAATCCCCATTAGAGGAAAAGTCAGAAAGCATATCTGAAGACAAAGAACGTTGGTGACAACCCCAACGTCGAATTCAAAAAGGTCTAGTGGAGTCAGCCATACAAAAATCTCCCTAATAGGGATCTTGAAAGCATATCTACAAACATTACATAGAATCAGTCTTAGTAGCACTGACGAACATTTTAAACCATTGGCTTCAACCCAATGTATCATCAAGAAAGATCCGGTGATGAAAGCTTTGCAAACTACCGTTCGAGTAGGCATCGAGAAAGTTTGGTGATGAAAGCCTGTGAAAACTACCATTCGAGTAGACATCATGATAGTTTAGTGGAGACCATCATTGACAACTTCATCCCCAGTAGAAATAGCGGAAGTAGTCAGTGATAGAGTACCGTTAGAAGTAACTCCAAACAAAAAAGTTTAGAGTCCATAACATCATATCATATTGCATTGCATGACATCATTTGCATGTCTCATATTTCTAGTGTCTAGCAATCTTTATCCTGTTCATTTAATTATATTTCATAAACATGATAAAGAGGGGCATCTAAAGACACTCGAAATTTTGCATTCCTGTTACTAACCATGCAAGAGGGTAAAACCGTCTTTTACCTTCCAAAGACAACCCTGGAAGTCCCAATCATCAAGTCAAATCCCGAAGACAATCCCGGGAGATCAAGTCAAACCTCGACGACAACCTTGGGAGATCAAGCCAAACCCCGGCAACAACCCCGGGAGATCAATTCAAACCCCGGCGACAATCCCGGGAGATCAAGTCAAACCCTGACGACAACCACGGGAGTGAAAGTAGTACGCATACAAGCCAATCATGTATGATGATAAAACAAATACTTTGGAGACGAGCTTATTTATTTATTAATAAAAGTATTAATTTATTAAAGACATTTAATTATCTACATGATGTTATTTTTATAATATGTAAATAACATATAGTTTTAAGCAATGCTTTTAGAATCATGATGTTGATCATGCTAATGAGATCTAAATTCTTAAAAGCTTTAAAATAAATAGTTCTCAATCGTGCGATAACTAAAAAGGGGATTAGTAAATTCGGATAGATTGATAGATATGTTGCTTGCTCATTGGATGAGGATGATTGATCTCTTGATTATTTGTGTTGAGACACTAAAGCAAGTATGTAGGTGCTTACTGGAGAATAAGTTCACTGAACGTGACTCGCTATGGAATACCTAATGGAGTTTTACTTCCCTGTCAATAGGAATTCCTAATGTGATAGTAGTACAAGTGATCCTTGGACTTGTGATCATCATAGTATCTTGTGTGTAATGAATTATACATTGACTTATTCCTTAAGATCCTTGGGATATATCAAAGGGTATGCTTGGGTGTAATAAGTTACATATGGAGATAATGAATGGTCAAGAAAGAATCTACCACTTCTAGTAAAAGAAGAGATAAGCCCTATATGATTCGTTAAATGACAACCTAGTAGTGCTTGGCCAATGCAGAATGAAATTAGAAAGGAGTTTCTAATTTGCATTGTTTGGAGTTGTGCATTTTCCAATCGAAATACATATAATTAAATAAAATAAGGCTTGACAATAATTTCATGTCTTATATTTAATTGGGACATTGTATGGTTGAAGGATTGAATTGTACGATAACTATTTATTCACAGGTTCTTTTATGATTAATGTTGAAATCTATATTATCTGAAAAGTCGTTGATCGCTAGGGAGGCTTATCCCTATTGTAGAATAAATATTATTTATTTAAATAAATTATTAGTTTAATTTATTTATTTAAATAATATTATAATTTTTCTAATTGATTTATTCAAAACCGATTTAATATGGAGAACCTAAAAGGTCATACCATAAAAGGAAGAATAATTATTTAAGAATGTAATGACATAATCATAATAATGCATTAAGTGTAATTAATTTAATCTATGGTGATAGAATAAATAAAATAGCTTAATGTTTATTATTTAATATTTTAAAAATATTAAATATAAATTAATAAGAGGAGTCTTATTAATATTATTATAATTATTATAATTTTAATTTCTAAAGAAGTTTAGGAATTAATTTAATATTAGTACTCTCATTTGTTCCTAATAAGATTAAGAGGCAAATTAATTAAAGGAGTTTAATTAATTAATCCCAATACAATTGGGAAGCCTAATTAATTAAAGGAGTTTAATTAATTAAATGAAAACCTATTTTTAATAGGATTAGAAGGGTTGACCAATATCTATATAAGATAAATCTTATGTTATATATTAGTTGATGCAATTCCAATTGTTGGAGAGTACTTCTTTTCTATAGAGGATAGAAAATTAGGGTTTAGTCAATCACCCTCCTTCTTGATAATTCCACTTTCTTAGTGGATCACCTCTAGAGGCCAAACACTTGGGTGGCTAACGTTGATCAAAGGAAGGAATCTTACCCGGAAATTCAAGGATATCATGAAGAACAAGAAGTTGAACTCATTCTTGTGGAAGCTTCGTTCTACAAGGGTATGATTCCAAAACTTCTTATTTATCATTTTAAATTAATAATTTGCATAAAGGATGATCCGTGTAATAGTTTTGTAAAAAAATTTTAAACTCTGATATACCACGCTTCCACTAATTTTTGCAATTTGATTGCACCACAATTTCGTACAAACCCAACAGTGGCATCAGAGCCAAACCTTTATGCAATTATTAATTATTTTGATTATATATATATATATATATATATATATATATATGGGTATGTATTTAGAATAATTTATTGGGCATAATTAAATGTATAAAATTATTATTTTTGAAAAAAAGGGGCCAATTCCAAACTGGAAAAAAAAATTCGCAAAAAGTTTTTTTTTCCTTTACTTGTAATAAAGCAACAAGGTGATCACGTTTCTTTTTCAAAAAGGATATCTGCAGTACGGTTTATATATATATAGTTAAAGGTTCTTTGGTTTATATATATATATATAATACTCTTAATAATTTTATAATTAAAATAAATAGTTTATTTTAATCTTGAAATTAGATTTCATGCAATTTAAAATTGCCCATTAAATGATACTCATATATATATATATGGAATGTTTTAATTCATAAGATGAATATTTATTTATTGATGCATATGATGATATGCATGATAATAAATGGGATTGATTATGAGACTATTGACCAATGTGATTGAATTTTATTTTAGTTGAATGCTTGAATAAATAGGTTTTATTAAATAGGGTCTGCGTACCTCGTATTCTCTAATTTTTCTTGATGTAAAATTTTTTCTCCCGCCTATGTACTTTCCCTTGACTGTTGATCAAGGTTTCTATTTAAATTAAATAGTTTATGTAATAGGACTAGTTAGAATTATTTTGAAGAAATTGGAGACCAAGGAGCAAGTAGCGCGTGAAGACCCGTTTGTATGGAGCCCGGGTTTAAATATAATAGTTACATTTAAATTTAAATTCTTGCACTCCTAGGTTTGACCTTTTGGTTCACTTGGTGGCTCTAGTGAACCAAACTAGAATAAAAGTCCATAATCAATCCGGGTAGAATATAGTATTCTACATGTGCATGCTAAGTATTATATATATATATATATATATATATATATATTATATTTTATGCAAATATGCTTCGCATGTTTTAATAAAATGACGCGTATTTTATATATATGTGCATGCGCGCTAAACAAGATGAGACAAATAATAACAAACCTCTAAAAGAAATCATATTAAGTCTAAAGCGTTCAATGATATTTGGAATATCGAACGTCGCCTTCTAGGATGATAAATTAATAGAGTATTAAATATTTAATATGAGTTTGTTGTGCACACACAAGGCAAGTATTAAATATTTAAGATATTAATTTAATCACATTTGATACTTATAAAGTTAATTGAACAATATTGTTTTGTTGTGCACACACAAGGACAATTTTTTTTTAATATATGGAGTGCTAGGTTGGACTTAACTTAAATTATTTTAGTTCGGATGTGCACACACTTGACCATTATGATCAAAGAGGCAGAATACAAGGAGTTACACGTCGATGTAATTGACAAGAGTTGTCTACCTATTTATTTATATATCGTTTATTGTGCACACACAAGGCTATATACATTTGAAATGGGATCCTTATTCTCACTAACAAATCTTTAATTAAATGTTGCCAAACTATATAAGTGAGGGTAATATAGTTTGAAGAAAATAGTGGGAGATACCAATCTAAAATAAGACCTAATTTATTTTGGTATATAAAATTAATTAAATGAATGTTTGCTAAAATATTATCTTTTCACATACAGAAATTTAAAAAATATCGAAATCACTAATTTCACTGCGTAGAATACTTGATGTTAACAAACTGACCGGACAGAATTACACGGACTGGTTAAGGAATCTGAGAATAGTTCTCACTGCTGAAAAGATTTCTTATGTCCTAAATTCACCTGTCCCTGAAACTGTTCCAGAAACAGCCTCTGAGGAAGAGATTGCCACCATTGTAAAGTGGCAAAATGATGCATCTTAGGCTCATTGCATCATGCACTCATCCATGAATAACGAGCTTCAGCGTCAGCATGAAAACATGGATGTTCCTTCTATGTTGCTTCACTTCAAGGAGTTGTATGGTGAACAAAGTAGGACTGCTAGATATGAGATATCTAAGGAGCTCTTCCGATCTCGGATGTCCGAGGGCATAGCCGTTGAAACTCATTTCCTAAGGATGATCAATCTGATTGAATGCCTTGGACAACTTGGGTTCGTCATGGATGAGGAGTTGAGTCAAGACTTGGTCTTGCAGTTACTCCCTGAGACATTCTCGCAGTTCATTGTTAATTTCCACATGAATAAGTTAGATGTCATCTTGCCTGAATTACTTAACATATTGAAAACTGCAGAAGGTCACTTTCCATCCAAGAAGAACCATGTCTTAATGGATGATTCTTCTAAGAGTTGGAAGAGGCCCAAGGTATCTTCTGAAAGGAAGAAATCTGAGAAGGCTAAAGGTAAGGAGAAAGTGAAGGATCAAAAGAAATATGATCCAGCTAGCAAAGGAATGTGCTTTCATTGCAACGAGCCTGGTCATTGGAAGAAACTGCAAGAAGTTTCTGGCAGAGAAGAAGCTTGGAGAAGCTTCTGATAGTAGTGTGCATACAAGCCAATCATGTATGATGATAAAGCACGTACTTTGTAAACAATCTTATTTATTTATTAATAAAATATTCATTTATTAAAGGCATTTAATTATCTACATGTTGCTGTTTTTATAATATGTAAATAACCCATAGTTTTAAGCAAAGCTTTTAGAATCGTGATGATGATCATGCTAATGAGATCTAAATTCTTAGAAAGTTTTAAAACTAAAATAGTTCCCAATCGTGGGATTACTAAAAAGGGGATTAGTAAATCCGGATAGATTGGTACATATGTTGCTTGCTCATTGGATGAGGATGATTGATCTCATGATCATTTGTGTGGAGACACTAAAGCAAGTATGTAGGTGCTTATTGGAGAATAAGTTCACTGAACGTGATTCGCTATGGAATACCTAATGGAGTTTTACTCGCATGTCAATAGGAATTCCTAATGTGATAGTAGTACAAGTGATCCTTGGACTTGAGATCATCATAGTATCTTATATGTAACAAATTATACTTTAACTTATTCCTTAAGACCTTTTAAGGCATATATAGGGTATGCTTGGGTATAATGAGTTACATATGGAGCTAATGAATGATCAATAAAGAATCTACCACCTCTAGTAAAAGAGGAGATATGTCCTATGTGATTCGTTAAATGACAACCCAGGAATCCTTGGCCAAGGTGAAATAAAATTAGAAAGGAGTTTCTAATTTGCATTATTTGGAGTTGTGCATTTTCTAATCGAAATATATATAATTAAATAAAATAAGACTTGACAGTAAATCCATGTCTTATATTTAATTGGGACATTGAATGGTGGAAGGATTGAATTGTACGGAACTATTAACTCACAGGTTCTTTTATGATTAATGTTGAAATCTATATTATCTGGAAAGTCGTTGATCGCTAGGGAGGCTTATCCCTATTGTAGAATAAATATTATTTATTTAAATAGATTATTAGTTTAATTTATTTATTTAAATAAGATTAAAATTGTTTTAATTGATTTATTCACAACCGGTTTAATATGGAGAACCTAAAGGGTCACACCATAAAAGGAAGAATAATTATTTAAGAAGGTAATGGCATAATCGTAATAATGCATTAAGTATAATTAATTTAATCTATGGTGATAGAATAAATTAAATAGCTTAATGTTTATTATTTAATATTTTGGAAATATTAAATATAAATTAATAAGAGGAGTCTTAATAATATTATTACAATTATTATTATTTTAATTTCTAAAGGAGTTTAGTAATTAATTTAATATTTAGTACTCTCATTTATTCCTAATAAGATTAGGAGACAAATTAATTAAATGAATTTAATTAATTATTCCCATGTGGTGGGAAGCCTAAATTAATTAAAGGAGTTTAATTAATTAAAAGAAATCCCATGTCTAATAGGATTAGAAGGATTGACCAATGTCTATATAAGAGAAGTCTTATAATAGATATTAGATTGATGCAATTCCAATTGTTGGAGAGTACTCCTTTTCTATAGAGAATAGAAAACTAAGCCAAACACCCTCCTTCTTAATAATTCATCTTCCTTGGTGGATCACCTCTAGAGGCCAAACACTTGGGTGGCTAACGTTGATCAAAGGAAGGAATCTAACCCGGAAATTCAAGGAGATCACGAAGAACAAGGAGTTGAACTAGTACCTGTGGAAGCTTCGTTCTACAAGGGTATGATTCCATAACTTCTTATTTATCGTTTTAAATTAATAATTTGCATAAAGGATGATCCGGGTAATGGTTTTGTAGAAATTTTTTAAACTCTGATATATCATGCTTCCGCTAATTTTTGCAATTTGATTGCATCACGATTTTGTACAAACCCAACAGTGGCATCAGAGCCAAATCTTTATGCAATTATTAATTTATTTTTGATTTGATATACATATGGGTATGTATTTAAAATAATTTATTGGGCATAATTTTATTGTATAAAATTATATTTTTTAAGAAAAAAAAAAAGACTTTTTTTGGGAAGAATCACAATTTTTTTTTTTTGGGTGTTAATCTTGAATTCTGCAAAGAAAAGGTGTTGTCTCTTTCTTACTCCAAAAAGAATGTGACCCATCAAGAAAGGACTTTTTTAATAAACCTGCAGGACTCTTTTAATAAAAGAAGGTGACTTTTTAAAAAAAAAAAATGATATATTTATATATTATATTCTAAATAATTTTATAATTAAAATAAAGAGTTTATTTTAATCTTGAAATTGGATTTCATGCAATTTAAAATTGCCCATTAAATGATACTCATATATATATGGAATGTTTTAATTCATGAGATGAATATTTATTTATTAATATATATGGTGATATGTATGAAAATAAATGGGGATTGATTATGGACTATTTGACCAATGTGATTGGATTTTATTTTAGTTGAATGCTTGAATGAATGGGTTTTATTAAATGGGGTCTGCGTACCTTGTCTTCTCTAATTTTTTTTCTTGATGTAAAATTCTATCTCCCTCCTATGTACTTCCCCTTGACTGTTGATCAAGGTTTCTATTTAAATTAAATAGTTTAATGTAATAGAAATAGTTAGAATTATCTTTAAAAATTAGAGACCAAGGAGCAAGGAGCGCGTGAAGACCCGTTTGTATGGAGCCCGGGTTTAAATGTAATAGTTACGTTTAAATTTAAATTCTTGCACCCCTAGGTTTGACCTTTTGGTTCACTTGGTGGCTCTAGTGAACCAAACTAGAATAAAAGTCCATAATCAATCCGGGTAGAATATAATATTCTATATTGCATGCTAAATATTATATATATTATATTTTATGTAAACATGCTTCGCATGTTTAATAAAATGACACGTATTTTATATATATATGTGCATGCGCGCTAAACAAAATGAGACAAATAATAACAAACCCCTCAAAGAAATAATATTAAGTCCGAAGCGTTCAAATTATATTTGGAATATCGAACGTCGCCTTCTAGCATGATAAATTAATAGAGTATTAAATATTTAATATGAGCTTGTTGTGCTATCCACAAGGCGAGTATTGCGTATTTAAGATGTTAATTAATCACATTTGATGCTTATCAAGAAAATTGAACGATCTAGTCTTGTTGTGCTATCCACAAGGACGAACATTTTTCTTTTTTGAATTTATGGAAGTGCTAGGCTGACTTAACTTAAATCATTTTAGTTCGGATGTGCACACACTTGACCATTATGATTTAAGAGGCAAAATAAAAGGAGTTATATAGTGTTGTAATTGACAAGAGTTGTCTACCTATTTATTTGTATATCGCTTGTTGTGCTATCCACAAGGTTATATACATTTGAAATGGGATCCTTATTCTCACTAGCAAATCTTTAATTAGATGTTGCCGAACTATATAAGTGAGGGTAATATAGTTTGATAAAAATAGTGGGAGATACCAATTTAAAATAAAGACCTAAATTTATTTTGGTATGCAAAATTAATAAAATGAATGTTTGCTAAAATGTTATTTTTTACATGCAGAATTTTAAAAATGTCAAAATCACTAATTTCACTGCGAAGCATACTTGATGCTAATAAGCTTACCGGGCTGAATTATACGGACTGGCTAAGAAATCTGAGAATAGTTCTCACTGCTGAAAAGATTTCTTATGTCCTAAACTCACCTGTCCCTGGAACTGTTCCAGAAACAGTCTCTGAGGAAGAGATTGCCACCATTGTAAAGTGGCAAGATGATGCATCTGTGGCTCAATGCATCATGCTCGCATCCATGAATAACAAGCTTCAGCGTCAGCACGAAAATATGGATGCTCCTACTATGTTGATTCACCTCAAGGAGTTGTATGGTGAACAAAGTAGGACTGCTAGATATGAGATATCTAAGGAGCTCTTCCGATCTCGGATGACCAAGGGCAAAGTGAACATAAAGGAACAAAAGAAATCTGATCCAGCTAGCAAAGGAATGTGCTTCCATTGCAACGAGCCGGGTCATTGGAAGAGGAACTGCAAGAAGTTTCTGGCAAAGAAGAAGCTTGGAGAAGCTTCGACTTCCAATCAAGGTTTGTTCATGATTGAAATTAATTTTTCAGAAAGTCAAAATTCTACTTGGGTATTAGATACCGGCTGTGGTTCTCACATATGTAATAATGTGAAGGGACTGGTCAGAAGTAGAAAACTGAACAATGATGAGGTGATCCTACGAGTGGGGAATGGAGCAAAGGTTGCTCCATTAGCTGTAGGAACTTATTATTTAGCAATGTCTTCGGGCAAGTTCATTTATCTTAATAATTGTTATTATGTTCCGAATATTATTAAAAACATTATTTCAATTTCTGTATTGGATATGGAAGGATTTAACGTTGTTATAAAGAACAATAGTTGTTCTATTTATAAAGACGATGTTTTATATGGTATTGGAAATTTGCGAAATGGACTTTATACACTTGACTTACAAGAAAATATTTTTCAAATTGAACAAACTAAGAAAAGGAAAAGAGATGATATTAATTATACTTACATGTGGCACTGTAGACTCGGTCATATCAATGAAACAAGATTATCCAAGTTGCATAAAGATGGGCTCCTTGAGTTATCTGATTATGAATCATATCCAACTTGTGAATCTTATTTCATGGGTAAAATGACTAAATCTCCTTTTAGTGGAAAAGGAGAAAGAGTTACAGAGTTGTTGGCATTGATTCACACAGACGTTTGTGGACCTATGACAACAAGTGCACGGGGTGGGTATTCTTATGTTATTACTTTCACTGATGATCACTCAAGATTTGGATATGTGTATTTAATGAAATACAAGTCAGAATCATTTGAAAAGTTCAAAGAGTTCAGAAGTGAAGTAGAGAAACAAACGGGCAAGAGTATAAAGATACTTCGATCAGATCGAGGTGGAGAATACTTAAGCGGTGAGTTTCTCTATTGTCTCAATGAAAATAGTATAATCTCACAATGGACTCCTCCAGGTACACCACAGTTAAATGGAGTATCTGAAAGGAGAAATCGAACACTGTTAGACATGGTTCGATCCATGATGAGTTTTACCGACCTTCTAATTTCCTTCTGGGGATATGCCCTAGAAACGGCTGTATACCTACTTAACAAGGTACCTACCAAATCCGCCCCAAAGACTCCATATGAGATGTGGAAGGGGAGGAAACCAAATCTTAAGCATGTTAAGACTTGGGGTTGTCCAGCTTATGTCAAAAAGTTTGAACATGATAAGCTACAGACTAAATTCGAAAAGTGTAGATTTGTGGGATACCCTAAAGAAACTGTAGGGTATTATTTCTATCATCCAACTGATCAAAAGGTGTTTGTTGCGAAACATGCTGCCTTCTTGGAAAAGGAGTTTATCCATGAAGGGGTCAGTGGGAGTAAGATATATCTTGAAGAAGTTCAAGAACCACAAATTACCACGGATCAAAGTCAGGTACCTGACCAAGTAGAAGAACCTACTATGCCACACCCTGTTCGTAAATCTGGGAGAGTACCGAAGATACATGAGAGGTATGGATTCGTTATAAAGGATGACGATGAGGTACACATCATGAATGATGATGATCCATTGAATTACGAACAGGCTATGAGTAATAAAGACTCAGGGAAATGGCTAGAAGCCATGAAATCCGAAATGGACTCCATGTATGAAAACAAAGTATGGACTTTGGTTTCACCACCTGAAGGCATTAAGCCTATTGGGTGTAAATGGGTCTTTAAAAGAAAGACTGGAGCGGACGGCAAGGTAGAGACCTATAAGGCCCGACTGATTGCAAAAGGTTTCAAACAAAGACAAGGAGTTGACTATGATGAAACCTTTTCACCAGTAGCTATGCTCAAGTCCATTCGGATTTTGCTTGCGATTGCAGCTTATAACGACTATGAGATCTGGCAGATGGACGTGAAAACGGCCTTCCTCAATGGAAAAATTGAGGAGGATGTGTATATGACACAGCCAGAGAGATTTGTTTCAAAGGTTGGAATAAATCAAGTCTGTAAGCTGCAACGATCCATTTATGGATTGAAGCAAGCTTCTCGTAGATGGAACATTCGTTTTGATGAGACAATTAAAGAGTTTGATTTTATCAAAAATGACGATGAACCATGTGTGTACAAAAAGGTTAGTGGGAGCGCAGTTTCATTCCTTGTATTATATGTTGATTATATAGTACTGATAGGGAATGAAATTTCTATGCTAAAATCGATCAAAATAAAGTTGTCTAAACATTCCTCCATGAATGATTTGGGTAGAACATCCCACATTGGGGATATAAATCTGTATTAATAGATTTAAAAGGATGTTCGGCTTAACCCATGGAAACGTATATTCATTAGATGCTAAAGGCGTTTAGCATGGTAACTCCAAAAGGTGCCTCATGATGATGAGCCATGGAGTGTATCTCTCTAAAATTATCCTCAGTAAAAGAGAGATCGCATAAGTAACTATTATGTATGCAATGAAATATACAAGACTTGATGTTGATCAGTCATATTCTGGAGAAGATCTCTGTGAGACAGTGATAAACATCTCAAAGTATTTAACTGACACTAAGGATGTCATCATGACACATGATGGGTCTGAATTAAACTAGAAGACTAAACAGACTCAAGTTTTCAGACTGACCAAGACGACAGCAAAATCCACTTTATGGTAAGTCGTTACCTTAAAAGATGGTGCAGTAAATTGGAAAGGTTTCAAACAACAAAAGTTGCTGGGTTAGTGACAAAGACAAAGTATATAACTGTAAGTGAAGCTGCAAGTTGATGTTTCGGACGAAAAGTTTATTACAGAACTAGGAATAGTTCCTAAGTCTCATCTTGAATCTAAACATGTGTTGCGGCACTTTGATTAAAAAAAAAAAATCATTAAAAAAGGAGAGTGTAGACTCTCAAGACAACATTGCAGATCCATTTACTAAAGCTTTAACACAACAGCAGTTTGATCGTCACTTAGAGAAGATGGGTATGAGATACCATGGCGATTGGCTTTAGTGCAAGTGGGAGATTGATAGTAGTGTGCATACAAGCCAATCATGTATGATGATAAAGCACGTACTTTGTAAACAATCTTATTTATTTATTAATAAAATATTCATTTATTAAAGGCATTTAATTATCTACATGTTGCTGTTTTTATAATATGTAAATAACCCATAGTTTTAAGCAAAGCTTTTAGAATCATGATGATGATCATGCTAATGAGATCTAAATTCTTAGAAAGTTTTAAAACTAAAATAGTTCCCAATCGTGGGATTACTAAAAAGGGGATTAGTAAATCCGGATAGATTGGTACATATGTTGCTTGCTCATTGGATGAGGATGATTGATCTCATGATCATTTGTGTGGAGACACTAAAGCAAGTATGTAGGTGCTTATTGGAGAATAAGTTCACTGAACGTGATTCGCTATGGAATACCTAATGGAGTTTTACTCGCATGTCAATAGGAATTCCTAATGTGATAGTAGTACAAGTGATCCTTGGACTTGAGATCATCATAGTATCTTATATGTAACAAATTATACTTTGACTTATTCCTTAAGACCTTTTAAGGCATATATAGGGTATGCTTGGGTATAATGAGTTACATATGGAGATAATGAATGATCAATAAAGAATCTACCACCTCTAGTAAAAGAGGAGATATGTCCTATGTGATTCGTTAAATGACAACCCAGGAATCCTTGGCCAAGGTGAAATAAAATTAGAAAGGAGTTTCTAATTTGCATTATTTGGAGTTGTGCATTTTCTAATTGAAATATATATAATTAAATAAAATAAGACTTGACAGTAAATCCATGTCTTATATTTAATTGGGACATTGAATGGTGGAAGGATTGAATTGTACGGAACTATTAACTCACAGGTTCTTTTATGATTAATGTTGAAATCTATATTATCTGGAAAGTCGTTGATCGCTAGGGAGGCTTATCCCTATTGTAGAATAAATATTATTTATTTAAATAGATTATTAGTTTAATTTATTTATTTAAATAAGATTAAAATTATTTTAATTGATTTATTCACAACCGGTTTAATATGGAGAACCTAAAGGGTCACACCATAAAAGGAAGAATAATTATTTAAGAAGGTAATGGCATAATCGTAATAATGCATTAAGTATAATTAATTTAATCTATGGTGATAGAATAAATTAAATAGCTTAATGTTTATTATTTAATATTTTGGAAATATTAAATATAAATTAATAAGAGGAGTCTTATTAATATTATTACAATTATTATTATTTTAATTTCTAAAGGAGTTTAGTAATTAATTTAATATTTAGTACTCTCATTTATTCCTAATAAGATTAGGAGACAAATTAATTAAATGAATTTAATTAATTATTCCCATGTGGTGGGAAGCCTAAATTAATTAAAGGAGTTTAATTAATTAAAAGAAATCCCATGTCTAATAGGATTAGAAGGATTGACCAATGTCTATATAAGAGAAGTCTTATAATAGATATTAGATTGATGCAATTCCAATTGTTGGAGAGTACTCCTTTTCTATAGAGAATAGAAAACTAAGCCAAACACCCTCCTTCTTAATAATTCATCTTCCTTGGTGGATCACCTCTAGAGGCCAAACACTTGGGTGGCTAACGTTGATCAAAGGAAGGAATCTAACCCAGAAATTCAAGGAGATCACGAAGAACAAGGAGTTGAACTAGTACCTGTGGAAGCTTCGTTCTACAAGGGTATGATTCCATAACTTCTTATTTATCGTTTTAAATTAATAATTTGCATAAAGGATGATCCGGGTAATGGTTTTGTAGAAATTTTTTAAACTCTGATATATCATGCTTCCGCTAATTTTTGCAATTTGATTGCATCACGATTTCGTACAAACCCAACAGCTTCGACTTCCAATCAAGGTTTGTTCATGATTAAAATTAATTTTTCTGAAAGTCAAAATTCTACTTGGGTATTGGATACTGGCTGTGGTTCTCACATATGTAATACTATGCAGGGACTGGTCAGAAGTAGAAAGTTGAACAAGGATGAGGTTGTCCTACAAGTGAGAAATGGAGCAAAGGTTACTGCATTAGTTGTAGGCACTTATTGTTTAGCACTGCCTACGGGCAAGTTCGTTTATTTAAATAATTATTATTTTGTTCCAAAAATCATTAGAAACATTATTTCTATTTCTGTATTAGATATGGATAGATTTGAAATTATAATAAAGAACAACAGTTGTTCTATTTATAATAAAAATATTTCATATGGTGTTGGTAATTTGCGAAATGGACTTTACATACTTGACTTGCATGAAAATATATTTCAAATAGAACAAACTAAGAAAGGAAAAAGAGATGATGTTAATTATATCTATATGTGACATTGTAGACTCGATCATATCAATGAAACAAGATTATCAAAATTGCATAAGGATGGGTGTAAGACCCCAACTTTTATGAATAAAGATTTAATTTTTTTTTATATTATTTTGAAATAGTAGAGTGTTGGTTTGATAAATGTGGTAAGTTATGGGTAGAATGTGCAAATTTTACAAAGTATGCAAGTGGTTATAAAATATTCATTGTGTCGGGAAATATTCGTTTGGTCGGGAAATATTCTTTTTGTAGGAGAATATTCATACGACGGCGCAGTCATTGGTGGACCCCACGACAGAATAACTGTCGGATATAGAAAGCGACAGAAATAACCTTTTTATAAAATAACGGTAAAACTGTTACCGTTAAACTGCTGAAATACCCGATGATAAAAATACAGTAATACGCGTTGTTGCGCAGTAGCACACGGTATTGCACAGTATTTCGAATTATTGGTTCTTACGTAAGAAGACACTCATTCAATAATTATTACAGTAATTACTGTTCAATATTTTATATTATTGATTCAATAATTGCTACATGGATAATTGCATTGATATTTTATATTATTGATTCAATAATTGTCACTACACAGTATTTCATATTATCAAATCAATAATTAATATTATTTGAATAATATTATTAGATAGCATTATTGGTAATGTCTAAGAAATTATGTCTAGAAAAGGGGTTTGGTCACCTAATTGCGCGCCAGTAAGGAGAAATTCTTATCGAAAAACCCCTCTTTCCGGGGAACGACCTAGTTGTCAATATTATAATTCTGTAATATTATTTATAAATAATAATTGATTGTTGATAAATATGATAAGTAGGTATTTATTCAATTTTGATATAAATGGAGGAATTTTTAACAAGAGACATTTGTTGGAAGTTGACATTTTATCTTCTCCGAAAAAATATTTATTCAAATATATTATTATAATATTACATTATAATAGTATAATGTGATAATATAATAGTATAATTTTATAATTTGAATGGTAACATTATTATAATAAATTCATGGTATAAAATAAAATGAGGTGGAAGAGAAAAAAAATAGAATTGGAATTCTTTTAATAATTATAAATATTTTAAATATATATATATATATATATATATATATATATATATTACATAAACATGTGTTGGTGGAATTTTTCAAAGATGCTGATTATTCAAATGTGGAGTGCTGCTTGATTTCATAGTTGGTGTGCTGAGAAAGCCACCGGGGTTACATTTGTCAATCATGGTGTGCTAAGCATTTCCTATAAATAGGTTGCTTAGTTAGAAATGAAAATCACACCAGAATTAAAAAATTATCTCTCTATAATATCGAGCGTATTTCTTGTGAGTATAAGGATTGTTTGAGTGTGGATTACGGTGCAAGATTTTTCGCAACATAATATCCGATATTCCAGTCAGATCTAGTATTTTATTAAGGTAAAAGATATTATTTTTCTCGTAAATGATGTTATTTCCTTTCAATATTCATAAAGAATAGTATTTTTTTTCATATTCCATATTATGAAAGTGATAATATTTCATTTCATATTCCTAAATTTAAACTTACTACGATAAGTATTGCTTCTATAATTCCTGAAATGATCAGAAATTCTTTGAGTTTTGCGCTTCTTCTAATATCATTTCTCTAGAATATTGGTCTGAACTTTTTATGAACTTTTTATCTTTTCATGACGAGTTACTATTCACGAGAAAAAAATTATATTTTTTTTCTGTCTAAATTAACTTTGATTGTATCTATGTTTTGATCTTCATTTTGAACTCTGGATAAATTCTCTAATATTTGTCCTTGATCTTACTGGATTCGTTCTTTATATCATTTTTCGTCATCCTCAGTCCTATATTGTGGTAAAAGATATCTTTGGCCCGTAGTGCAAAGATGAGCTGTTGATTTATAAATATATTTGGTCCGTAGTGCAAAGATGAGTTGTTGATTTATGAATATCTTTGGTCTGTAGTGCAAAGATGGACAGGTGTTTGACATGATCATAACCACTGGTGATACAAACACATATCTTTGGCCCGTAGTGCATGGATAATTCGTTGATTAAAAATATTATTGATTGGTGTTACAGAGATAAAATATTGATGATGGATTTTTATATCATAGAAGATAGTAGACATCATTCTCTACTTAACTCTTCTAATGGATTGTTATTTTCGCTGCAGTTGTTGATCAAAATCTAGTTGTCCATCATATTTTATCATATTTATTGAAGGCTAACGATAATTTATTGTTCATTATCTTAGTCATAATATTCTTTACTGGGCTAGTTGAGCTCACCCTTTTCTTTTATTGTTCTCTTCAGGAAATGAGAATATAGCTGGGACTAGTCAGGGAATGGAGTGATGGTCCGAGATAGAGCTGTAGAAGTCCTCACTATTTTATAAAATAGTGTGTTAATAATTGTAATTAATGAGACCTGAAGTTGAGCGTTTATATTTTCTATAAAATATTTGTATTGACGCTCACAATTGTGTGGTCATATTTTGTACGACCGTATAATAGTTGGAATTTGAAGATGTGTATTTGGAGTCTGTACCATGTATTTGGCGACTCAGAATGGGTTGTGTATTGAACTTATTTTGGGGGCGTCACAGTTAGAATCAGAGCTTAGGGATATGATCTCTGGCAGAGATCTGGGATTAGAACTAGGAGGGGAGAGACGAGTAAAACCTTTGCTAGTGTGTCCTACCTAAGCTTATTTGTTGATTAATTGGTCGGTCGAAATATAGGGATAATATGTGACATGTTAATTTCTTTAAATTATTATTTTGTGGCAGTATTTAAGAATGGCAGTTAAAAATCTAAGCAATGGAGCATTTGAGACCTTTAAGGCACCGCTAATCACCAACCAGGATAATATGCAACAGGAAGGCCATAATTCTCCTGTAAACAACACCACTAATCAAACGATGAATGATGGGATGTTTAAAAGCTTTTTGCAGTTCATGCAAAACTAGACGAGGGAGACTTGTGTTCAAAATACAGGTGAAAATAATGGTAACTCGCGGCTTGTCACTGCCAAGCAATTCAAAGAGTTGGGACCACCAGAGTTCTTGGGAAAGCCAGATCCAATCAAGGCAGAAACTTGGGTTAAGCAAATCACCAAGATATTTAATGTCTTGGGATGCACGGAGGAGCAAAAGGTTCCATTTGCCACCTTTATGTTCCGTGGAGAGGCAGATTACTGGTGGGAATCTGTGAAGCGTACTCAGCCTTCAGCACTCAAGATGTCTTAGGAAGAGTTCCAGAAATTGTTTAATGACAAGTAATTTCCAAAAAGTATTCGTCATATGAAGGAGGTAGAGTTTATCAAACTAGAACAGAACAACATGACTGTGTCACAATACGAGGCTAAGTTTGCGGAGTTATCCCGGTTTGCATCTCATCTGGTGGATAATGAGGAAGGTATGACACGGATGTTTATGAGAGGTTTGAAATAAGAAATTTGTCAGTACCTTATTTCTAACAAACTTTGTTTGTATTCAGATGTGGTGAATAGGGCCCAATTATTAGAACGAGATAATGAGTATGTTCAACCAAGGGACAATAACCAAGGTCGTACCGGTGGCAACAGTCATTGTAACAATGAAAATCAGCGTGGAGGAAGTTATCAGGCCAGAAGCGGTAACCACTCCGGTGGTAATAATGGCCATTATAATAGAAGAAGTGAGTCGGGGGGAGATTTCAAAAGAGAAGGTACAACAATGACAACGTGAAGACGTCGGCACCACCATCAACAACCTTTTCTAGGGGAGGAGAACGACCACCGGTCGTATATTCTAAATACGGAGAAGAGGGACACATTAGTCCAAACTGCACATAGCAATCCAAGGTGTGCTATAACTGTGGAAAGGAAGGTCACATAGCTCGAGTGTGTCCTGTAGCGAAACCAAGTCCAGTGGGGATGGTGACTCCAAAGGCTGTCCCTGACAAGTCAAAGTCGGTGGTTCCTGGAAGTGCTTTTGTCGTGACTACCCAAAAAGCTAGGAACCCGAACAAGGTTATCATGGGTCAGCTAATCAAAAACTCTTGCGAGGTCTATACCTTATTAGATACTGGTTCTACCCATTCTTTTATTTCACCTGCTTGCGCTCAACGTTTGAACTTGACCTCTGACAAATTAGACTTTGACCTATCGTTGAAACTCCGTTAGGAGAAACCTTCGTTACATCCACAGTTTACAAATCTTGTTTGATTCAAATTGGCACTGTCACATTACCTGTTGATCTTATCTCTTTGAAAATACTTGTATTTGATGTGATTTTAGGAATCGACTGGTTAACCACTTATCATACCAAAATTTATTATTTTTGTAAGGTTGTTAGTTTTCATATTCCTAACCAACCTATTGTGCGAATTCAAACAACCAAACCACTAAAATCAATCAATATCATTTTAAGTCATAAAGCTATTCATTTATTGAAAAATGGATGTCAAGCTTTCTTAGCCCATGTCACCGATTTAAACAATAATACGTCATATTTGAATGATATTTCTATTGTTAATAAATTCTCTGATGTATTTCCCGAAGAACTTCCTGGTCTACCCCCAGAACGTGAAGTTGAATTATTTATTGACCTTGAACTTGATACAAAACCCATTTTTAAAACTCCATATCGAATGGCTCCTATTGAACTTCAGGAGTTAAAGGTCCAACTATAGTAGTTGTTAGACATTGGTTTCATTCGTCTTAGTACATCTCCTTAGGGTTCTCCTGTAAAGAAGAAAGACGGGAGTATTTGACTTTGTATTGACTATCGGGAATTGAACCATGTCACCATCAAGAATAGGTATCCGTTACCTCACATTGATGACATATTCGACCAGTTGCAAGGTGCGCAATTCTTCTCAAAGATCGATCTTCGTTCTGGATATCATCAGTTAAAAAGTAAAACTGATGATATTCCAAAGACTGCCTTCAGAACTAGATACAGGCATTATAAATTCTTAGTCATGTCTTTTGGATTGACTAATACTCTTACGGCTTTCATGGATATGATGAACCAGATATTCAAGGAATATTTGGATCATTTTGTGGTTGTCTTTATTGATGACATTCTCATTTACTCCAAAAGCCGTGAAGATAATGAGCAACATTTAGATCTGATACTCCAAAAGCTTCGTGAAAACAAGCTATATGCCAAGTTGAAGAAATGTGAGTTTTAGCTTGAGGAAGTAGCATCCTTGGATACGTGGTATCGAAACATGGAATATCAGTTGAGCCGGCGAAGATTGAAGCAATACAAAGTTGGGAGCAACCTAAGTCAGTAACCGAAGTACGTAGCTTTCTGGGCTTAGCTGGTTATTATCGGAGATTCGTGGAAGGATTTTCTCGAATCGCTACTCCATTAACACAGCTGACTCGGAAAGATACAAAATTCAGATGGAATGAGGAATGCGAGAAGAGATTCCAAGAGCTCAAGAAGAGACTCATCTCGGCACCTATTCTGACAATACCATCTGGTTCAGATGGATTTGTCATTTACAGCGATGCTTCGGGAAAAGGGTTAGGATGTGTTCTCATACAACATGGGAAAGTCATAGCCTATGCCTCACGACAACTCAAAGAATATGAGAGGAATTATCTTACTCATGATCTAGAGTTGGCCGCAGTCGTTTTAGCATTAAAGATCTGGAGACACTACCTGTATAGGGATAAAGTGGAGATCTATACGGATCATAAGAGCCTCAAATATTTCTTGACCCAAAAGAAACTCAACATGCAGCAACGACGTTGGCTTGAGCTATTGAAAGATTACGACCATACCATCCTGGAAAAGTTAACGTGGTAGCTGACGCGTTGAGTAGAAGATCATATGAGGGAACGAGTGCAATGATGTCAACACAAAGACCCATTTTGAATGACCTACAAAGAATGGAGATAGAGTTAAAGACTCCAGGGTTCCACGTGAAGATGGCAAGTATAGGCATATAACCAGCTTTAATTGATAAAGTTAAAGCTGCTCAAGCTACAGACCCGGAGCTAATGAATATGAAGAAGAAGGTGCAAGAAGGTGCTATTTCAGAAGCAAGAATCGATGAAGAGGGAATACTTAGAGTCAACTCTAGACTTCGTGTTCCTAACGACTCTAATTTGAAGTATAGAATCATGATGGAGGCACACAACACACCGTTCGTAATCCATCTTGAAAGTACCAAAATGTATCGTGATCTTCGACATACATTTTGGTGGAGCAATATGAAAAGAGAGATCGCAGAGTTTATCTCGAGGTGTTTAACGTGTCAACGTGTCAAGGTGGAGCATCAAGTGCCGAAAGGTCCATTGCAACCACTTGAAATTCCAAAATGGAAGTGGAAAACACATCAACATGGATTTCGTTACGGGTCTTCCTAAGGTTTCTCAAGGCATAGATGCAATTTGGGTTATTGTCGATAGATTAACCAAGTCTGCTCATTTCTTGCCTATACGAGAGACTTATTCACTTAAACGTCTTGCTCGTATGTACATAAATGAGATTGTGAGATTGTATGGCATGCCAGTATCCATAGTTTTGGATCGAGACCCAAGATTCACTTCACGATTTTGGGTCAGTTTGTAGAAAGCTATGGGCACCGATTTACGATTCAGTTTTGCATATCATCCTCAAACGGACGGGAAATTAGAAAGGACTATTCAAACTCTTGAAGATCTATTAAGACTCTGTGTTCTAGACTTCAAAGGAAGTTGGGATAAGTACTTACCATTGGTGGAATTCTCCTACAACAACAGTTATCAGGCAAGTATAGGCATGGCTCCATTTGAGGGATTGTATAGACGAAAGTGTCAATCTCTAGTATGTTGAAACGAGGTGGGTGAAGCAACATTGTTGGGACCGGAGTTAGTACATATGACTATGGAAAAGATTCAAATGATCCGACAACGTATACAAACAACATAAGATCGCCAAAAGAGTTATGTTGATCTTCATCAAAGAGACGTGGAAGTCAATGTCGGTGACCATGTATTGTTACGTGTTGCTCCATGGAAAGGAGTTACAAGATTCGAAAAGAGAGGAAAGCTCAACTCACAATTTATTGGTCCATTTGAAATCCTTGATCGAGTAGGAACTGTGGCCTATAGACTCGCTTTATCGCCTAGCATGTCTCGTGTTCACAATGTTTTTCACATATCCATGCTACATAAATATGTGAAAGACCCAAACCATATTATTGAATTAGAACCAGACGAGATAGCTGAAGATTTAACGTATGAGGAGATACCAGTCAAGATCTTGGATAAGAAGGAACATATCCTATGCTTAAAGATTATACCTCAAGTTAAAGTTTTGTGGAGGAACCATGATATCGAGGAAATGACCTGGGAGTTAGAATCGGAAATGAAAGCAAGGTATCCTCACCTTTTTGACATACCAGGTACGTACGTCAATTTCGAGGACGAAATTTCATAAGGAGGGGAGGTTGTAAGACCCCAACTTTTATGAATAAAGATTTACTTTTTTTTATATATTATTTTGAAATAGTAGGGAGTTGATTTGATAAATGTGGTAAGTTATGGGTAGAATGTGCAAATTTTATAAAGTAAGCAAGTGGTTATAAAATATTTATTGTGTCGAGAAATATTCGTTTGGTCGGAGAATATTCTTTTTGTCGGAGAATATTCGTACGACGGCGCAGTCATTGGTGGACCCCACAACGGAATAACTGTCGGATATAGAAAGTGACATAAATAACCTTTATATAAAATAATGGTAAAACTGTTACCGTTAAACTGTTGAAATAACCAGGGATAAAAATACAGTAATACGCGTTGTTGCGCAGTAGCACACGGTATTGGACAATATTTTGAATTATTGGTTCTTACGTAAGAAGGCACTCATTCAATAATTATTACAGTAATTACTGTTCAATATTTTATATTATTGATTCAATAATTGCTACATGGATAATTGCATTGATAATTTATATTATTGATTCAATAATTGTCACTGCACAGTATTTCATATTATCAAATCAATAATTCATATTTTTTGAATAATATTATTAGATAGAATTATTGACAATATGTAGGAAGTTCTGTCTAGGAAAGGGGTTTGGTCACCTAATTGCGCGCCAGTAAGGAGAAATCCTTATCGAAAAGCCCCCTCTTTCCTGGGAATGACCTGGTTGTCAATATTGTAATTCTGTAATATTATTTATGAATAATAATTGAATGTTGATAAATATGATAAGTAGGTATTTATTTAATTTTGATATAAATGGAGGAATTTTTAACGAGAGACATTTGTTGGAAGTTGACATTTTATCTTCTCCGATAAAATATTTATTCAAATATATTATTATAATATTAAATTATAATAATATAATGTGATAATATAATAGTATAATTTTATAATTTGAATCGTAACATTATTATAATAAATTCATGATATAAAATAAAATGAGGTGGAAGAGAAAAAAAATGGAATTCGAATTCTTTTAATAATTATAAATGTTTTAATATATATATATATATATAAACATGTGTTGGTGGGATTTTTCAAAGATGCTGATTATTTAAATGTGGAGTGCTGCTTGATTTCATAGTTGGTGTGCTGAGAAAGCCACCGGGGTTGCATTTATCAATCTTGGTGTGCTAAGCATTTCCTATAAATAAGGTGTTTAGTTAGAAATAAAAATCACACCAGAATCCGAAAATTTTCTCTTTATAATATCGAGCGTATTTCTTGTGAGTATAAGGATAGTTTGAGTGTGGATTACGGTGCAAGATTTTTCGCAAGATAATATCTGATATTCTAGTCAAATCTAGTATTTTACTAAGGTAAAGGATATTATTTTTTTCCGTAAATGATGTTATTTCCTTTCAATATTCATAAAGAATATTATTTTCTTTCATATTCCATATTATGAAAGTGAGAATATTTCATTTCATATTCCTAAAGTTAAACTTACTACGGTAAGTATTGCTTCTATAATTCCTGAAATGATCAGAAATTCTTTGAGTTTTGCGATTCCTCTAATACCATTTCACTGGAATATTGGTCTGAACTTTTTATGAAATTTTTATCTTTTCATGATGAGTTACTATTCACAAGTTACTATTCACGAGAAAAAAAATTATATTATTTTTGTCCAAATTTTCTTAGATTGTATCTATGTTTTGATCTTTATGTTGAACTCTGGATAAATTCTCTAATATTTGTCCTTGATCTCACTAGATTCGTTCTTTATATCATTTTTCATCATCCTCAGTCCTATATTGTGGTGAAAGATATCTTTGGCCCGTAGTGCAAAGATGAGCTATTGATTTATGAATATCTTTGGCCCATAGTGCAAAAATGAGCTGTTGATTTATGAATATCTTTGGCCTGTAGTGCAAAGATAGACAGGTGTTTGACATGATCATAACCACTGGTGATACAAACACATATCCTTGGCATGTAGTACATAGATAATTCTTTAATTGAAAATATTATTGATTGGAGTTACAGGGATAAAATATTGATGATGAACTTTTATATCATAGAAGATAGTAGACATCATTCTCTACTTAACTCTTCTAATGAATTGTTATTTGTGCTGCAGTTATTGATCTAAATCTGGTTGTCCATCATATTTTATCTGATTTATTGAAGGCTAAAGATAATTTATTCTTCATTATCTTAGTCATAATATTCTTTACTGGGCTAGTTGAGCTCACCCTTTTCTTTCATTGTCCTCTTCAGGAAATGAGAATATAGCCGGGACTAGTAGGGGAATGGAGTGATGGTCTGAGATAGAGCTGTAGAAGTCCTCACTATTTTATAAAATAGTGTGTTAATAATTGTAATTAATGAGACCTGAATTTGAGCGTTTATATTTTCTACATAATATTTGTATTGACGCTCATAGTTGTGTGGTCGTATTTTGCACGACCGTATAATAGTTGGAATTTGAAGATGTGTATTTGGAGTCTGTACCATGTATTTGGCGACTCAAAATGGGTTGTGTATTGAAACTATTTTGTGGGCGTCACAATGGGCTCTTAGAGCTATCCGATTATGAATCATATCCAACTTGTGAATCTTGTCTCATGGGTAAAATGACTAAATCTCCTTTCAGTGGAAAAGAAGAAAGAGTTATAGAATTGTTAACATTGGTTCACAAAGATGTTTGTGGACCTATGACAACGAATGCACGGGGAGGGTATTCTTATTTATTACTTTCATTGATGATCACTCAAGATTTGGATATGTGTATTTAACGAAATACAAATTGTAATCATTTGAAAAGTTCAAAGAGTTCAGAAGTGAAGTAGAGAAACAAACGGTCAAGAGTATTAAGATTCTTTGATCAGATTGAGATGGAGAATACTTAAGCGGTGAGTTTCTCAATTGTCTCAAGGAAAATGGTATAATCTCACAATGGACTCCACCAGGTACACCACAGTTAAATGGAGTATCTAAAAGGAGAAATTGAACACTGTTGGACATGGTTCGTTCCATGATTAGTTTTACCGATCTTCTAGTATTATTTTGGGGTTATACCTTAGAAACAACTACATAACTACTAAATAAGGTCCCCTTGAAATCCGTCCCCAAGACTTCATATGAGATGTGGACAGGGAGAAAACCTGGTCTTAAGCATATTAAGATTTTAGGGACGTCTAGCTTATGTGAAAAGGTTTCAAAATGATAAGCTTGGGACAAGATCTGATAAGTGCACGTTTGTGGGATATCATAAAGATTGTTTGGGATACTATTTCTACAATCCTACTGAGCAAAAAGTGTTTGTTGCAAAACATGTTGTCTTCTTGAAAAAAGAGTTTATCCTTGAAGGGGCTAGTGGGAGGAAAATAGATCTTAAAGAAATTCAAGAACCACAAACCACTACAGATCAATTGGATGAACCTGTCCAAGTAGAGACACCTTCTGTACAACACCCTATTCGTAAATATGGAAGAGTACCGAAGATACCTGAGAGGTACGGATTCATCATAGAGGATGACGATGAGGTACACATCATGAATGATGATGATCCATAGAATTACGAACATGCTATGAGTAATAAAAACTCAAGAAAATGGTAGATGGCCATAAAATCTAAAATAGATCTTTAAAGCAATGATCAAGTCCATTTGGATTTTACTTGCGATTACAACTTATTATTACAAGATCTGGCAAAATGGACATGGAGACGCCCTTCCTCAAATATACTTATTAGAGGATAATGTATGTATGATACAACCAGATGGATTTGTTTCAATGGTTGAAGCAAATCACGTATATGAGCTGCAACAATCCATTTATGAACTGAAGCAAGCTTTTCGTAGATGGAACATTCGTTTTGATGAGACAATCAAAGAGTTTGATTTTATCAAAAATGAGGATGAACCATGTGTGTACAAGATGGTTAGTGGGAGCGCTATTTCATTCCTTGTATTATATGTTGATGATATATTACTGATAGGGAATAACATTCCTATGCTACAATCGATCAAAATATAGTTGTCTAGACATTCCTCCATGAATGATTTGGGTAGAACATCCTACATTGGGGATATAAATCTGTATAGATAGATTTAAAAGGATGTTCGGCTTAACTTAAGGAACGTATATTCATTAGATGCTAAAGGACGTTTACCATGGCAAACTCCAAAGGGTGTCTCATGATGATAAGCCATGGAGTGTATCTCTCTAAAATTATCCTCAATAAAAGAGAGATCGCATGAGTTACTATCATGTATGCAATGAAATATACGAGACTTGATGTTGATCAATCATATTCTGGTGAAGATCACTTTAGGACAGTGATAAACATCTAAAAGTACTTAACTGACACTAAGGATGTCATCATGACACATGATGGGTCTGAATTAAACTAGAGGACTAAACAGACTCAAGTTTTCAGACTGACTAAGACGACATCAAATCCACTTTAGGGTAAGACGTTGGTTGTAGACACTCGAAATTTTGCTTTCTTTGTACTAACCTTGCAGAAGGGCAAAAGCATAATTTTACTCAAGCAACAACCCTGAGTTAGGGGAAAAGAGCCAGTTCTTCTCGGAGATAACCCCAGGAGTGATGCAAAGGACCAATGACGTCCGAACATATCGCGAACCGATTGAGGATAGACAGCTGAGACAGTGATCGCCGGAAACCACTTCAGCAAACCTCGAACAACATGTCATCAGAGACGAGTTAGCTATCTAATATTCGGACCTGGTGGATATATCTCGGCTACGAGTATCGACTTCTTGAACCCTAATCCAGTCTAAATTAATTTATTCCCTCTGCATTCCTCAAAGACTGTCCGAAAGGTCGAGCGGCGGACGTCAACTTCTACAGAATTGAGACCGAAGGACCACCTGCCGAGCCTATGGGGCCCACTTAGGCCAGCCTTGACCATATCTGTGACTAGCCGCATATATGGTTGCGGCTGCCTTTGACAGCTTAAATCCCCCACATTAGTTCATTTTAGAAAAAAAAGAGATAATATAGAGAGAGAAAGTCATTCTAGAGAGAGAGAGGCTCGGGTGGAACAAAATACAACTAACTTGAAGCTTAATTGTCCCATCTAGCATATACTTGAAGCCCCACTAGTGTTCTAAGTTCATCCCGGGAGTCAAAACGCTTGTTCATGCGTGGGTAGA
This sequence comes from Panax stipuleanatus, assembly GCA_020205555.1. NCBI lineage: Eukaryota > Viridiplantae > Streptophyta > Magnoliopsida > Apiales > Araliaceae > Panax > Panax stipuleanatus. Next base: position 37,563,673 of record CM035125.1, read on the forward strand.
CTTTACATTTTTATCGGTTATATTGTGCTTATTATGTTGTAAATCGACAGCGAAGGCTAAATATACCTAAGTCTAAGCCTAACTAGCCCCCGAGAGGTTATTAAGCATGAAGCTTTAACCCGTGGGCTATAGCGGTTTAGATTCATGGTATATTTATGGATTTATTATTTTGAACGGTCTTAGTTAACCCGTATAACCCTAAATCTATATTTAGAGGTGAAAGGGGGACGAAATGTCTTAAACAGTGATTTCAATCGATGAAATCATCTAATATCGAAGTCGTGGACGTTATATATATGTAATATTGTACAAATCATGTGAGCCTAGGAATCCCGATGTTGAGATCCCCGAATGGATCTGACTTGATTCCCACAATGGACTGGTTTTTATGATGTAAATGCTTTAAATAACGTAAATATCATTGTACATGTAATATTTGGATCTTGAAAACGAACTTGAGGGGTTAGTCTCGAGAGGTCGGATTCAAGATCCAGTGATAGTGAAAACCTTGATGATCCGAATCCTTTTTAACGTTTTTGCATGTATATCATCAAAATGATTTCTAATAAAACCACAAAGAGCTTTTGATGAACAATAAAGCGATTCGGGGTAGATCACGTAATGAGCGTAAAGAATAAAAGGAAGTATCGAAGTCCTTGGATTTCTAGTCGGGCAAAGGATTTGAAAATCTTACTTTCCAAAACCTCACTTCAATTCGTATATCTTGTTAAAAATGAACTTTTCATTAAATCAAATCCTTCGTACCTAGGTGCAAAAGAGGTACAGCACTACTTTCAAGTCACGCAAAATAAAGACTTAGAAAAAGAGACTAATAAAGCTTTTAAAATAAAACACACACACACACACATACGCATACACACTTTATGCATAGAAAATTAATAAGATGCGGTACCGTGTGACACCCCTAAATCCGGGTACTTCGTTTTCACATGATTTGGTGTTCACTTTCTAATATAACATACATCTACCTAATGAATAATGCAAATTAACTACAACTGAAATTAAAATAACTAAATCTCCCTTACAACAAGAGTTACAACCTTTGTAAAATAAATCCCGGGTTACTCTAACCTTGACATGAATATAATAAAGTGCAAAAATAAATACATAACATTCAAATCTTATTACAATCATTCTCAAAATAGTTAAAAAAGTCTTCACTTGCTTTGCTTTCCCTTGCCCTTACTTGTAGACGGAGCATCAGCGTTATCAACTTTAACTGAAATTGTTATTTAGTGCAAGAGTGAGAAAACCACAGCTCACTGGAGATTAACAATAATAAAGACATGAAAGAGTATCTTTTTAAAAAAAAATTCTGAACAACTTAGCTTGCTTTAATAATAAAGAATTGAATAATAATTCTCTATTAACATTAAAATTCGAATATAGAATTTATCTGAGGGTCATAAGACCTTTGAACTCTTGTCCTAGGTTATAAATATTTCTATTTGAACCTTTAACAGTCAATAAAACTATGGACCTTAACTCGTACTTAGGGGGATCAGCCCTGTGTACCATGTATTGTGCACAAACATCTTAACGCTATGCGTAGTAACCTCCCCTAATAAATAGGGTTGTTCAACTCAGTAATTTGAATTCAAGTCCGCACCAAAGAAAGTTTAGTTTGGATAAGCTTACAAGGGTAATTTAGAATTCACGTTCATCAACTAAGGATTAGTTGATTCGACTTTCAAAAATACATAAATAATAGAATTATGAACTAACATATGCTTTGGAATCAACTTAAAGCATTTAAAATAATAACTGGATCTTACTTGAACAATAAGTTAAGATCATTTCAATTAAATAAACAATTGTCCAATACATAAATGGAAAGCACATTCTCAACAATGAATATGATTCAAGAATTTATATATAATTAACAAGTTTAAGGTTAGAAGACTTGCATAAAAATTTATACAAGATCAGGGTTTAGAAAACTTGCATAGAATTAAAGAGTTTAGGGTTTAGAAAACGTGCCTTAAGCGCAAGCTACTTAACTCAACCACGTACTTAAACACTTCCTATACACATTCAATTATAATAATCTAAATTAGTTAACACATAACTAATTCACATAAGTGGTTAACCCTCATGGTTAACTCACTCTAATTAAATAAATAATAATAATCAACTATCACATAGTTAATTACATCACACACATATTCACATAATTAAATCAATTATGTATTTATCTACATTATAATTAAACAATTATAATTCAAACACTTAATCAAATTATAATTACTTAAATTATAATTACCTTTTAAATTATAAACAAATTATAATTTATAATCAATTAAACTACATCATGCGTTTGTAATTACACAATTTATAATTAATTATGTATTTATCAATTATAATCAATAATTAAACATGTATTATAATTACACAATTTATAATTAATTATGTAATTATCAATTTAAAATCCATAATTAAACATGATTTATTAAATTATAATTAATTAAATTATAATTTAAATTAACATCTAATTGATTAAAATAATCAATTTTTATACATTACAATTTCACAATATTATACTTTAAATTAAACACTTACTCTTAATTATAATTAATCAAATTACAATTAAGTAACTTATTTTTACAATTAAACAATTATAGCTTATAATTTAAATATTATATTAGGTTTTCAAAACTTCTTTTTTTTTCTTCTCAAATTATGAAATTACCAACTTCGTGTTAACACTTGTTATAGCAGATAGATATATGCTTATTATCTTAGCAATAATGTAACTTAGGCATGAAAACCATCTGCACAATTATTTAAAACACACTGCCACTGCACCGAACCCAACGCAGCTGCGCAGGTAAAGGCTCTGGTAAAAGCAAGCGGCGCAGCTGTGCTGCTCCTGGCCTTGCTGCCAGCGCAGCTGCGCAGCAGCTCGGCCAGACGCAGACAGCCACGGCTCCCTGCTTTACCGGACAACCCATACAAGCCAAAAATACAGTAACATAGACACTGTAAATCATATATACGCTGTAATACATATATCTAACATGCACTCAAAACATAAACTCATTTAAACAACGAGAATCAATAGTTTTAAAAATCCAATTTGGCCATTTTCATGAAAACTCATATTTTTCCATAAAATAATCTACTGTAATAGAATTTCTCAAGTAATTCAACTTATAACACATGAAATCTCTTCATAATTGAATATAACATTATAACCAATTCTAATTAGACATACTAACACATACAAATTCCTAAATTTTCCATTCTAAAACCAATCAATATACGTAAAACAATATGAACAAAACTTTTTCCATGAAACTTGTTTTAATAGTAATTTAATTCCTGAAAATCCTCTTATGTCATACAATTACCACAATCAACACATGGATACAATACATATATATAAAATTCATGATTTCACAACTTCCCTGAAAACTCAACTTTTGATAGAGAATAAAATACATGAAACATATGAATTGAATTCTATAATTGTAAGAGTAAAATTATAGATTATAACCTTTTTGCTAATCGTTAATGAAGAAGATGATGATGCTTAAGCTCTTCCTTTTCTTCTTCTTCTCTCTTCTCTAACTCTTCCTCTGTTCTTTCTTTTCTCTTTTACGCTGATATTCTTTCTAACGTAGTTTAGACTAACGTATAATATAATACGTAGTAATAGATATAGGCTTAATTATATAATATAACTGACAAATATATTAAGTATAATGTCAGTTATAAATTTCAAAAAGCCATAATGCCTTGTTTGGCAAAACAAGGTTATTTTCAAAAACAGATTATTAATGCTAAGGCCATGTTTGGTAAACAGTTTATTTAAATAGCTTTTTGATAGTTAGGGCCCCGTTTGGTAGAAATAGGTTTAAAACAATTATAAGGGCTTTGTTTGGTTAAAATAATTTTAAAATCTTTTTCTTTATTTTAACAAATTATTTAACACATAATTTAATGTCACATTTTAATTAATTAAATATCAATAATAATTTAATCAATTAAAATCTAACATCAATAAATCACATAAAATTGCCACATAATTATAATTACTCGCTAATTATAATCTATGTAACACTTCATCACATATCTCATCTAATTTAATTATCTTAATTAAATTAGAACGATAATATAAAATTAATATACATTAATTAAATTAAATATTGCACATTCATTTAATTAATATATACACTTAATTAAATCACTCCATAAATCACATAATTTATTTATTTAACTCAATAAATAATTAACATAAATATTTATTTAATTCAATAAATATTTAAAATTAAATATAAAATCTCAATCGTTACTGCTTGCACGGGAGTCGAGGGGTGCCTAACACCTTCCCCCCGCTTCACCTAGCCTCCGAATTCCACGAATCTCGGGTTTTAAGAGCAATCTTTAGAGTCGCGCATTGGACTATCTTGCGAAAATATTATTAAAACTCGGATGCGTTGGTACATTCATTTTCAAAATACCAACTGGCGACTCTGTCTCATTCGGTCCAATCATTAAAATTAAATCAATCTTTTCAAATCATCAACACATATGTCGGTACTAGTTTCCTATAAAATTCACCCTTTAAACGGAACCTCAAAGACAAAGCGAAAGCGAAAGGGTCGAATAATATCAAATTAAAGAATATGGGCAATCCTTTCTTTTTCCCCCTGATAGGAGAGGATGGAAAACCAACCCAAAGAGAAAAAGACCTCCTCCTTCAACAAAAAGGGGTACAGAGAGGACTTAAATTCCTCCCGACGTCGACAGTGGTGCAGTAAATTGGAAAGGTTCCAAACAACAAAAGTTGCTGGTTTAGTGACAAAGACAAAGTATATAACTGTAAGTGAAGTTGCAAGTTGATGTTTCAGATAAAAGTTCATTACAAAACTAGAAATATTTCCTAAGTCTCATCTTGAATCCAAACATGTGTTGCGGCACTTTGATTAAAGAAATCATTGAAAGAAGAGACGTCACCTTGGAGAGTGTAGACTATCCAGACAACATTGTAGATCCATTTACTAAAGCTTTAACACAATAGCAGTTTTATCGTCACTTAGAGAAGATGGGTATGAGATACCATGGCGATTAACTTTAGTGCAAGTGGGAGATTGAAAGTAGTATGCATACAAGCCAATCATGTATGATGATAAAACATATACTTTGGAGACGATCTTATTTATTTATTAATAAAAGTATTAATTTATTAAAGGCATTTAATTATCTATATGATGCTATTTTTATAATATGTAAATAACCCATAGTTTTAAGCAATGCTTTTAGAATCATGATGTTGATCATGCTAATGAGATCTAAATTCTTAGAAAGCTTAAAACTAAAATAGTTCTCAATCGTGCGATTACGAAAAAGAGGATTAGTACATTCGGATAGATTAGTAGATATGTTACTTGCTCATTGGATGAGGATGATTGATCTCATAATCATATGTGTGGAGACACTAAATCAAGTATGTAGGTGCTTATTGGAGAATAAGTTCACTGAACGTGACTCGCTATGAAATACCTAATGGAGTTTTACTTATCTGTCAATAGGAATTCTTAATGTGATAGTAGTACAAGTGATCCTTGGACTTGAGCTCATCATAGTATCTTGTGTGTAATGAATTATACTTTGACTTATTCCTTAAGACCCTTGGGGTATATCAAAGGGTATGCTTGGGTGTAATAAGTTACATATGGAGATAATGAATGGTCAATAAATAATCTACCACTTCTAGTAAAGAAGAGATATATCTTATGTGATTCGTTAAATGACAACCCAGTAGTCCTTGGCCAATGCAGAATGAAATTAGAAAGGAGTTTCTAATTTACAATATTTGGAGTTGTGCATTTTCTAATCGAAATACATATAATTAAATAAAATAAGGCTTGACAGTAATTTCATGTCTTATATTTAATTGGGACATTGTATGGTGGAAGGAAAGAATTATACGATAACTATTTACTTACAAGTTCTTTTATGATTAATATTGAAATCTATATTATCTGAAAAGTCGTTGATCGCTAGGGAGGTTTATCCCTATTGTTGAATAAATAGTATTTATTTAAATAGATTATTAGTTTAATTTATTTATTTAAATAAGATTAAAATTATTCTAATTGATTTATTCACAACCGGTTTAATATGGAGAACCTAAAGGGTCACACCATAAAAGAAAGAATAATTATTTAAGAAGGTAATGGTATAATCGTAATAATGTATTAAGTGTAATTAATTTAATCTATGGTGATAGAATAAATTGAATAGCTTAATTTTTATTATTTAATATTTTGGAAATATTAAATATAAATTAATAAGAGGAGTCTTATTAATATTATTACAATTATTATTATTTTAAATTCTAAAGGAGTTTGTGAATTAATTTAATATTAGTACTCTCATTTATTTCTAATAAGATTAAGAGGCAAATTAATTAAAGGAGTTTAATTAATTAATCCCAATATGATTGGGAAGCCTAATTAATTAAAGGAGTTTGATTAATTAAATGAAAACCTATTTCTAATAGGATTAGAAGGGCTGACCAATATCTATATAAGATGAGTCTTATGTTAGATATCAGTTGATGCAATTCTAATTGTTGGAGAGTACTCCTTTTCTATAGAGGATAGAAAACTAGAGTTTAGCCAACCACCCTCCTTCTTGATAATTCTTCTTCCTTGGTGGATCACCTCTAGAGGCCAAACACTTGGGTAGCTAACGTTGATCACATGAAGGAATCTAACTCAAAAATTCAAGGAGATCACGAAGAACAAGGAGTTGAACTCGTACTTGTGGAAGCTTCGTTCTACAAGGGTATGATTCCATAACTTCTTATTTATCGTTTTAAATTAATAATTTGCATAAAGGATGATCCGGGTAATGGTTTTGTAGAAATATTTTAAACTCTGATATACCATGCTTCCGCTAATTTTTGCAATTTGATTTCGCCATGATTTCGTACAAACCCAACAGGGAGATAAAGTCAAACCCCGACGATAACCCTAGGAGATCAAGTCAAACCCCGGTGACAACCCCAGGAGATCAAGTCAACTTTCAACCTTCGGAGACGACCCCGGAGCATCAAATCAATCCCCAAAGACAACCCCGAGAGACAGTCGAAAGCCCCGGCAACCCTAGAGATAACCCCCGAAAGGGAAAAATGGTCATTTGGCCAACTTAACATCAAATCAAGTCAAATCACTGCCATAAAGGTCATGCAAAATCATAATGTCAATCCCGAGTGAAAATAGCATAAGATAGCTCAACAGACGGACTGCAAAGACTCAAAGATCTAGTCATGGACCCATCTTCCTATATTTAGAAAAGGTTAAATCCCATGTCATTGTGTAGCTATCGGAAAGGGCTTTTCAAAAAGGTATAGTACGCCTCTATCGGAATCCCGAATTGAAAGTTATGAAGGTTCGAGTAGACAATGCGTTGGTTAGAGTGCTTGTACTTCCAGACAACCGAACCCACAGGGCCGGGCCCACATGGGTCAGTCGCAAGTAGACCCGTAGCTATCGTGGGTTGACCCGCTCGCTGCTGATTTGGTCTATAAATAGACCCCCCCATCAGCTATTTTATAAAAAAGAGAGAAAAGAGAGGAAATTCCACCCGTTTCAACTCTTAACCCTTCCATCAGTATTCCAGATTCCAATATTGTTCTTTGTAAACACTTCTATACGTATATATACTAACATATCAAGTTTTAACTGGTGGAAACGGAGTTTTCAAGCTTCAAAAGCAGTTTAAAGCCCCCCTCACTACACACTTTGAGATTTCTTTTGATATGAAGTTCTACTACTTTAATATATATATATATATATTGTTCTTATTTTTGCTTGGATTGTAAATCTGTGGCTTTTCTGGCTTTAATATATGTATATATAAGTATATATATATATATATTTATAAGTGTTATTTAGGCTTGGATTGTAAATCTGTGGCTTTTCTCGCTTTAATATATATATATATATATAGGTGTCATTTAGCCTGGATTGTTAATTTTTGACATTCTCTGCTTTAATATATATATAACTATATATATATTTACATTAACTCATCTATGCCTGGATTGTAAATCTATGACTTTTTACTGCTTTAATATATATATAATCATATATATATTTATATTAATTCGTTTGGCCTGGATTGCTAATCCATCGTTTTTTCAGCTTAAGTATATATAAGCGTATATATATTTATATTGATCAGTTATGCCTGGATTGTGAATCCATGGCTTTTTCATGTTTTAATATATATATATATATATATATATATATATATATTAGTTATTAAATTTGATTAAATATCAGTTTTAACTGTTCATTTGATGTAAATCTGTACTAATATAGAGTTTGTGGACTAGATTTATCTAAATCTAGCCATATCTAACTTTTAACTGGTTTAAAAGTTGTAAAACATGAATCGTTGAGCTAGAATGGCTAAAATTAATTTAAATCTAGGTTTCTTTCAAGTTTTGTAAATATTAAGCAACTACGTGACCCTAGATCTGTATCTAGAGGGAACAGGAAGCTTGGCTACGCGCATGCAAAGATTTACCTGACGAATCCTTTGTTTTGCGACATCTAGATTTTAATTTGCATTCTAGTTCCATATAGCTGTCGTGCAAGCTTTTAAATGATATTTTGTGAGCCTAGAAATCACGGGATCTACGATTAATTACATGGATGTAGATCTGATTCTCATGACAAATTTGATCTATATATATAGCTTGTAGGCCTTTTTGTAAATGTAAATAAGAGGGACCTTAAAACGGTTATCCGGATTTAAGGTCTCAACATAGTAAAAGCGTTGTTTGTGGTGAGGTCACTTCGATGGCTTTCATGCCAAAAGGAGTCCGACACCTATGTATATATTATTTTGTCGAAGATGCTTCTTATCTCGAGAATAAAATCAAATCAACCCAAATATGGAAGAAAATGGAAGTATCAAAAGGCTGCAATTCATATGCGAGCAAAATGGTTTGAAATCTCTTTTAAAAACATCACTTTCATATCTTGTCTAAAAATGGACTTTTCAAATAAATCAAACCCTTCGTATATAGGTCCAACGAAGCACAACACTACTTTCAAATAAAGCACTTAGGCCCAATGAACTGCAACACACACACACACACACACATAATGATTAAGAAATTGAAAAGACGCAGTAAACATGTTTCATGGAAGTCGGGTGTGATGCCCCCAAATCCACGTTCCTTCGAAACCTCGGATTCGGTGCAGTCACGATACTACTATCGTCGAACTATTACATCGTTTAATCATTAGTAAAAGAATACAACTTTGCTTATTACAATTTAGAATATAAATTCTATTCATATCCAAGATCTCGTCTTTACATCATATTCGATGTTACTAAAATGCGGAATAATTTAAACTTTTCAATATCCTTTGAATAAATTCTTCTTATTGATTCCATAACTTGAATCAATTACAAATCCCTGGATCAACTTTATAATATGATTCATTCTATTTGAGTTATCGTATAACGTTTACAACTCGACTTGATATCCTCTATGTAACAACTAATACATCTTTATAGTACGACAAGTTTTAAACAACATATACAATTATCAAGTACAACTCTTAGAACCTAAACAGGGTTCAAACGATAATCTAAAAAGTATTCTTCATTGCGATACTATCTAGCTTTATCAATCAAGAAGCACGAAATCTTTACCGTGAATCCTTAACCTGCAAAAGTGGTTATTTGCAAGAGTGAGCTCGATAGCTCAGCAATTCTAACAGTTTTCATGCATCACATAGCATACAACATCATACTCAGTTCATGCATTTATAAACAATTTATATTTACTACGCATGTTACTTTCACATAACAAGTATATCATCAACTTTCAATCTCATTTATATCTTATATACAGTTCATATATAAGTTCACATTATCACAGCATAATATAATTCAACTAACAGTTATTGAATTCATATATCAAATAGGAACTGAAAGACTTGCCTGATTCGTAGTTTAACAACTACAACTTAACTGCTTAACGAATTCTGCACTTCGTGTAATCCTACACAATTATATAATCATGGATTTATTTTCATTAGTCATACATTCATACTTTCTCATTATAATAATAAGTATTACATTATTTTCTATCATGGCTCTTAGAACCTTCGTCTCACATTCTTATCGTATTCTTAGAATAACTATGTACGTATAGGTTTAGCTTAACCATGCATACTTACTATCATCCTTTAAATACACAAGCTCACATACATTCTATCTATTTACATATAGTTAGTATAGTTCGTCTTCAAAACTTACTTTAAAACATGCTCGTATAGTGCATAATACGGTTAACTAGCGGGGTGCACCTATCAATCATGACTAGAGGCCTACAGGTTCTATCTTGCTTGCACATAAAGTTAGAATGCAAGTGACTCAATGTTGTTCACCTTACTTTTAAACTTTCTAAGTTTTATTTCCACAATCCTTATCATGCTTAACTAATCATGCAAGGTTACTCTTTTCATCATGTATACATGCGAGGTGTCATAATAATGTTAATGCACATGCTTACAAATATCTTCATCATATACGCATGACTAGCATCTTTTCTTACTTTAAAACATGTCTAATCCATGCTTAACTAACTTTCATAGTGTCTAACAAGGTGTGTGCACATATATGCTATCTAAGTGATGTTAAAACACTAGCATGTAGGCTCAAAAATATAAGAATCTAGATATACCATGTTCAAGCAACTTAGTTTACAAAATTGTCATAGTTCTCCTTTGAAATCATTTTAAACCAAGTCAAAGTAGTTTAGCACATGCAATACAACCTTCAATCATTCTTTATGTTTATATACACTCATGACTTCAACAATACGCCTGTGTCAAATATCAGAATTTAATATCACAAGTTTCATCAACTTCATTATTAATGTTTCCTACTTTCTTTAGAAAACATATATTACGCAACTAAAGCAAGTCATGATATGCAAAAAGGGACTCTCAACTATATGTTAAACTCATGTTCAAGCATATTTAAGTCAAACTCTCACGCCTAGATTTTAACAGAAGGCACCGACTATAACTGTCACACGGCCTCAAAGTTCATGTTTGAAACCATAAGTTTATTTTACAAAACATGAAGTTTCCTTTCCTAATATGTGCTAGCATGCTCACCCATGTGTACGTTGTATTAAAGAACTCATACACCCTAAGTAAATCAGTATTCAAGCCTGTCCAAGTTGATATCATATGCTAGCATGGACAGAAATCACAACAGAACACAAAGCTGTTGGTGCAGTCCCTGCGCAGCTGCGCAGCTATCATGCATAAACCCGGCGCAGCTGTGCCGGTGTCCGACCAAGCTAGTGAATGCTCTGATTCGGCAGAAACCAGTCCAAACTCAGAATTTTCACAGCAAATTCGATTCTAAGCAATTATATAACAATTCTATCATGCTTATAACTTCATATAACCCTTAACAAACTTATTCTTACTCAAAAATTAATCCATCCATACTCAATTTCAAGAATTGGAACTTGACAGTAAACTTAAATGAAGAACAAGAAAAGTATATTATACCTTTGCAATTAGCTTGCTAATTCACACTTCCTCTACTGACGTGTATATAATTACTCACTCTATATATGCTCTCAATTTCATACTTAATCAATTCTCGGCAATGGAAAAATGGAGAAGGAGAGTCCATATTTATAGAGCAACTAATGTCCAGATATTGCTCTTGTTCTTCAAATTAAACCAACGTAAATTAGGATTGTATGTTGGTTATAAAAGGGTAGGTAATGGGTGGTTGAATCCCATCATAACACCCACTCCCCATGCATGATGAGCTATGAAGCTAGGGAGTTTGCTGAGTTTGAGGAAGAAATAGGGAGTTAGCTTCACGGTGTATTCACGTGGGAGGGAAATGTGACTAATAATAAGGGACAAGGCACAATACTCAGCATTGTATTCCTTTGTGCAACATACATATGTATATTACATATATTCCTACATCAATGTATAATTGTACACTTAGGTTATATCCCTTTGGACATTATAATTCACATTAGATTTACTTAATATTGACACATTAATATAAGTCATATGTACATATACACAAACAAATATGTACACCCTAATGTATACACCCATCTCATATTGTCACATACCTCATGATGTATTAAATTAAATTATTGAAATCCTTATCATGTTACATAAGCGATAATGTTATGTAACTCACGTAGTTTAATTAGTCTTGATACATGGTCTCTATATATAGTATAGTCACATAATTGTTGCACCACACTATATAATATAGTTGCACTACACTTCACACTTCATATAATATATAGTTAGTTACTATACGCTATACATTTTATTCGCATGCTTGCATATAGAAGAATATAATTTACTTATCTCCTCAATTAATTAATAATATTATTAATTAATTCATTTCTCATTAATCAATAGAATTATAATTTCTACACTAATTGATTAACACTTTATATGATTTATTATCACGTTAAATAAATATAAATCTTATTATATTTATAAATCATTTACTCATTAATCAACATATTGTCACATAATTACTTGATAATATTATATTATCCATAATAATAATATAATAGGATAATATACCTCATTCTTTATCAATACAATTTTCGATCATATTCATAATCAATCTCTTTATTATTATATTACCACTAGTCATAATAATAAAGCAATATACTATTATAATAACAATTAATATAGATTAATTGTTTAATTAAAAATTCTTCCATCCTTGAATTAATTAATTCATCAACGAATCTACTATCGTGCCACACAAGGCATCTCCCACAAGCTTAATCTTAAGCTTATTATTATTCTCATCACTTACTCATCTCTCACCACATTACTACTTATAACATGTTCAATTAAATTAGAACTATTAAGTCCAAGGTCCACATATAAATATATTACAGATAGAATATTCAAATATTATTTATAACACTTACGGTACTATAGCAACTCAAGTTATTAAAATAACTTAGTTTTCTTTTATAAATTAAACTCCCTTGAAAAATACATTAGAAATTATGTATTTTGCCATAACATAAATATTATGTTTTCTCCGAATAAAGACATTCATTATTAAAAAATAATTTACTTATTGTCTCATGATATTATTCTTAATATAATATCAAATAACTATATGTACGACACATGTACATATATTATATATAGAAAATAGATAATAAGTTTATTTTCTATTATAATAAATTATTTTCATCAATTTAATTACATATAACAAATACGTTTTAATATATTTACTATATTAACCAATCACACCTCATACAAATATATATAAGGTAATATTATTATTCAAAAATAACATTTTCTCCTTTTATTAAAATAATTTAATATTACAAATTATTTTAATACCCTTTATTAGAAATATATAATAATTAGTTCTTTTTTTCTTCTTCTATAAATTGTTCCTAAAACAATTTCTTCAAATATTCATTTAAAGATATAATGATTTCTATTTCTCTTTAATAACGTATATATTTTTATTAACGCTATTCGCACGTCAAACTTTCTCACATATTACCACTCTAAGTAATATATATAAAAAGTATCAACTATAATTACATATTCAACACACATTAATTCACTCATTTACTTAAGTAAATTAAATACTGTACTATATCATCATAGTTAATTAAGGTTCAATACTCACATTATATTATTTCCTAATATAACTCACAACTTAAATTAACTAATATTTATTCTTATTAGTTAATTCCTTAACTAACTCATGCTTCACTATCCAAACCTATTCACGGATAGCTTAAGTGTTATTAATAACCTATATTATAAATATACTAGTTATTAATACACACACACAAGAATATGGTGATTATACATTAAGGATATTTAATGTCACCAACTTACTATGATAAAATAATTCTATAAATTATTTAATATCTATAGATAATTTTATTCACTTCCTTTATCTCAACTGAATCGTCTCTACGCTAATTAACAAATATATATTAATAATATATTTATAAATCACAAAAACACATATTACATAGTCCATATTACCCTATGTAATATAATACCACATACTTCATATCGCATATATATACTCTTATTCGAACCCATCTCACAGTTTAAGAATTTTATTTATTAAATTCTTATTTAATAATATCTGAAAATTTGGGTTCTTACATCGGGGGTGCCTAATACCTTCCCCCCACTTAATCAAGCCCCTGAACTCTATGAATCTGGTTTTTAAAGACCAATTAAACAGAGTCCAGTAATTAGGCCATATTATAAAATCTTTCAAAACTCGGTTGAGTTGGTACAACTATTTAACTCATACCAACTGGCGACTCTGTCTAAGTCGAACCAATAAAATCAATCTTTTCAAATCGTCGACATTTTATGTCGGTCTTTTTCTAAAAATTCACCCATTAGATCAATCAAATCAGAAATATAAAACATAAAGGGTATAAATACTTAGGAAAAGAAATCAAGATTTTTCTTAACGTCGATAAGTGCTCTCAGAGATGGTCACACCATCTTGCCCATGATATTAGCAGAGACCTTGATGTCAGCCTCCTTCTGTCGTACCCATACTACTGAGTTCTTCAGAGGTAATGCAGTGTTGTTATACATCTAGTTTATGATGCATTTGAGACCGATCAGTATTTTCAGACCCCATTGATATTATTTGACACATGAGATATCCGCAGCTAATTCTTTTCGACTGGCTGACTGTGTAGATACAGCGTCTTGGTTTGTCTTCTTGGCCACGATTAAGGATCCTTTCTCCATTTTTCATTTCTTAGGATTTAGCTCCCCTTATAACTTTGTTACCTATGTAGCGGGTATGGACATTTTGCCATTGGTTGGTATGCGAGGAGTGACTATATATCATCCTTTGGCTATCATAGGACAGTTCGACCAGTACCAGGATGTTTATTCTTTTGATAGAGATTTTGATCAGCGATTACCAACCTCGTCTTTGTCAGAGGATGATTTGTCTAGAGTTTATGATTATTGGATCCATCGAGAGAGGGCTGATTTTTCCTCGAGTCATCTGGGTCGTTCCTCAGAGTATTCAGTATAGACAGAGGCAGATATTGCATCATTTATGGTTGCTTATTCAAAACCAAGCACTAATTCTGATAAGGAGGAGCCTATGGAGGATTATATTTCTCCTACCAAGGATGAGCTATTTGTTGGTTTGACAACAGCCCTGATCAGTGACACTCATAGTTCTTCAGCTGCTGCGGCCCCACCTTCTGTAGAGTCTTTGGAGCAGGTGCTACAACTTTTGACTTTTGAGATAGATCAACCTAGAGCCTTAGTGTTGCCGACCCTTTTAGGCCGAGATGCTACTTTTGCCGAGAGAAATGAGGCTTGGGCTTCCAGGGATGCTTCTGTTGTTAAGAGAGATGATGCTCGAGCTACCAGGGATGCTTCTGTTGCTGATAGTACCACTCTCAGATCAAACACAGAGGGCATTGTTGCAGATGTAAGTGCCTTTATGGATGACCATGGTAGCACCTTGTAGATGGCGGTAGATCTTTTAGCTCGTATTGAGGCTGCAGGCCAGGAGCTCAGAGATACGCCTTCATCTCCAGAGAGGGATGGTATGTCAGATTGCTGTACCGTTTAACTGCGGGCTTATAGACTAGCTTTTATTTTCTTGCATAAACTAGTTTAGCCATTTTTGTCATGTACAGGAGATATTTTATATATTTAACAGTATTATATGGCAAGGAAATATATTTTGATTCACTTCCCTTTTGCATATGTCTTGATCTTTGCTTGATTATTCCCATTTTCTTTGTGACTTGCTGTCTTGATGTATCCCGAACTCTTCCTTGATGGACTAGCATTGAGATGTCAGAGGGTCTCTCAGAAAGGTTCATCGATCATGGAGCTTTTATAAGATTTGGGTTTTATATGAGGTTTGGTGTCTTGAGACTAGTATTTAATTTGATATTTGAATGTATAGGTAAAGTGTTTGGTTTTTCTTTTGAAGGTTAGATCGCACCATAAATGGCTGCCTACGTACTCCCGAGGTTGAGGGAGATCAGGTCTTTCATAGTTCAAGCCTTGTAGTAAACCTGAATTGATATGATATGATTTCTTTAGAACCATGATGGCGGTTTACAGGTAACTCAGACATAGTACCTTTTCACGGTGTCTAAATTGATAAGCAGGGGAAATTCTTCCCCATCCATTTTTTTCAATCTAAGGGCTCCTCCTGTCAACACTTCCTTGACGATGAAAGGGCCTTGCCAGTTTAGGGAGAATTTTCCTCTGGCGTCATCTTGATTGGCGAGGATCTTCTTCAGTACCAAGTCATTTTCTTTAAATTTCCTAGACCAGACCTTCTCGTTGTAGGACTGAGCAATCCTTTGCTGATATAACTGACCATGGAAAATGGTTGTCGCCCTTTTCTCATCTATCAGAGATAAGTGGTGGTATCTCTCTTGTATCCATTGGTCTTCTTCCATCTGAGCATCTATCAATACTCTTAATAATTCCATTTCTACTTCTATGGGGAGTATAGCTTCCATGTCATAGACCAATGAATAGGGGGTAGTCCTAGTAAAAGCGCGCATTAACGTTCTGTAGGCTAACAGAGGCAGAGGTAATAATTCAGGCCATTCTTTGTGATTGGCTGACATATTTTACATGATCTTCTTGATATTCTTGTTGGCTGCTTCGACAATACCATTCATCTTGGGATGATAGATGACGGAATTAATATGTTTGATATGGAATTTACTGCATAATTCCTTCATCATCTAGTTGTTCAGATTCTTAGCATTGTCTGATACGATCATCTACGGTTGTCCGTATCGACATATTTTGTTATTTCTGATGAAACCAATGATCACCTCCTTAGTGACTTTGGGAAAAGAGGCAGCTTTAACTTATTTAGTGAAGTAATCGATCATGATGAAGATAAATTGATGACCATTACTGGCTTTGGGATCTATTGGACCAATCACGTCCATCCCTCACATGGAAAAAGGGCCATGGAGAACTCATCTTATGCAGTTCGTTTGGAGGAGCGTGGATGGCATTTCCATGGATTTGGCATTGATAACATCTTCTGACTGAGATCATCACAGTCGGCTTTGAGATGTATCTAGTAATGCCCTGTTCTTGCTATCTTCTTGGCAAGTAAAGGACCGCTCATGTGTGGACCATAGACTCCACCGTGGACTTCATCCATAAGTCTTTGGGCTTGGTCTTTATCTAGGCACCTTAGCAGGCCTATTCCAGCATCTCTCTTGTAGAGTGCATCTCCGCTTAGGTAGAACTTCATGGCCATTCTATGGATCCACTTTCTTTTAGCTTGGCTTACCCCAGTGGGCATAGATCCATCTCGCAGATATTCTTTGATATCCTGATGCCAGGGCTGTTTGATGGGAGGTAGTTCATCAAATACTTCTCCAATGTAATTTCCATAGGCTGGTGCCTTCTCGCTTGCAAATTTGATATAAGAAATTCCTCTCCTATCGGATATGTGGATAAAGGAAGCCAATGTTGCTAATGCATCCGCAAAATTATTTCTATTTTGAGGGATGTGGATGAAGGCTATTTCTTCGAACTCCATAGCCATCTTGATGACCTGCCGATGATATGGCAGCAAATATAATTCCTTAGTGTGATATGCCCCGGTGGTTTGTCTGATGACTAACTCAAAATCTACAAAGACTGTTAACCGTTGGATACCCATAGATTATGCTAGTTTCAATCCTATTATACAACCTTCATACTTGGCTGTGTTGTTGGTGTTGACAAACTGTAGTTTGATGGCCATGGGATACTATTCTCCCGTGATGGATACAAGAACTGCCCCTACTCCTGGATCTTCTATGTTTATAGCCCAGTCGAAGTACAGTTTCAAGAATTAGCCGGTAACTTCTCGAAGGTTTTGCTAAATTATCATTATTCCATCATCTGGGAAATAAGTTTCCAAGGGTTCGAAGTTCCCTGATGGTGCGTCGGCTAATTGATCTATAATTCCTTAACCTTTGTTGGAATTTTGAGTCATGTAGATGATATTGAATTGTTGGAGGATCAATTACCATTTGGATAATCGATAATTCAGTATAGGCTTGCTGAATATGTACTTCAGAGGATCCATGTGGGATATGAGATAGGTTGTGTTTCCATGAAGATAATGTTGTAATCTCTTGGCGTCCCATACTAAAGCGTAACAGGTCTTTTCAATCAAGGTGTACTTCTACTCACCGGTGCGAAATCTTTTACTGAGGTAATAGATAGCCCTTTCCTTGCCTCTATCATCTTTCTGCTCCAGCATACAGCCCATAGTGTTGGCATTGACCGATATGTATATGAATAAGGGAACTTTGTCCCTTGGCGGTACCAAAATAGGAGCTTCCACCAGTTGCTTCTTGATGGCGAGGAAGGCTTTTTGACAGTCTTCATTCCATTTCCCAGAGGAATTTTTCCTTAACAGCTTGAATATGGACTCACAAGTTGCTGTGAGTTGAGAGATGAATCTGCTTATAAAATTAATTCTCCCAAGAAATCCCCGTATTTCCTTTTCTGTTTGGGGTACAGGTATTTTAGTGATGGCTTTAATCTTGGTAGGATCCAGCTCAATGCCTCTGTTGCTTACTAGAAATCCCAAAAATTTATCGGATTTGACACTGAAAGCACACTTGGCTGGATTCAGCTTCAAGTTGTATTTACGAAGCCTGTTGAATAGCTTTTTGAGATGGTCGATGTGGTCATCTTCCCTTCGGGATTTGACGACGATGTCATCCATATACACCTCTATCTCCTTGTGCATCATGTCATGAAAAAGGGCTATCATGGCTCATTGATATGTAGCACTAGCATTGATAAGGCCGAAAGACAATCGCCTGTAGCAGAAGTTTCCCCAAGGGGTGATAAAGGCTATTTTTTCCCTATCTTTTTTGACAACCATGATTTGGTGGTATCCGGCAAAATAATAGATAAATGAGGACATGTCATACTGCGCTGTGTTGTCTATCAGTATGTGGATGAAAGGTACTAGGAAGTCATCTTTGAGACAAGCTTTGTTCAAATCCCTGTAATCTATGTATACTCGCACCTTCCCTCTAGGCTTAGGTACAAGAACTATATTGGACAACCATTCAGGGTAGGTTGAGACCATGATAATGCCTACTTTGAATTTCTTTACAACTTCTTCTTTGACCTTCAGACTTCACTTGGGCTTTAGTCTCCTAAGTTTCTGTTTGACAGGCTTGAATCCCTCTTTAATGGGCGATCAGTGAATAATAATGTCAGTAGACAAGCCAACCATGTCTTCATCTGACGATGCAAACACATCCTGGAACTGAGTTAAGAGTTTAATCAAGTCTGTCATTTGATTCGGGGTAAGGTCATTGCCTATTTGGATTTCTTTAGGATTTTTTAAGGTTCCGATATCGACTGTTATGGTTTGATCGAGTTTTGGTTTTGGTTTGTCTTTGACCCATTCCTTAATCTCCTCAGGCACCTCATAGTCATATGTCTCTTCTTTATCAATCTCCATTAAGTCAAAGTCCAGTTCTACATCAAAGTTATAGTCACCATTGAGACTTGGCAATTCATCAGCAAGGCTAAACAAATCCAAATTTGGAGTCCTGAAAACAAAATGCATTCACTTAATATATGATATTGTTTAATCATACAAAGCAGTACTATCCAACAAAAGTAAGCAGTATATAATATCTACACTTCAGGGCAGATGGACTCTCTGCCCTTTTACCCTTTATGACTGATGCACGGAATGCTGCTTCAGTTGTCTAGGGTCAGGTCCTTGTTGACTGAGATGATGAAGGGGTTGCTGTTATCCTCCTCCTCTTTGACGATGACCATGACTGGATTCACATCAGGGTCAGTACTTTTCTTTGAACTATTATCCTTGGCCCTGTTTATGTGAGGGATCTGAATTTGATCTTCTAAATAGTCATCATCTGGGATATCCCTATTCATACCCTCAGTATGTGCCAGAAAATACATTTTTGCAAATCTATCTTGCACTTCTTGTAAGAACCTTTCATTCCTTTCCTTGTTTTCCTTAACAGGAATCTGGATTTCTTTCTCACTAGCCGACTTGATCTGAGGAATCAGCATACTTAACACAGAAGAAGGAATGTTCCTTGTTGGTTTTACGAATCAGGCATTCGTGAGATTTGGTAGCAGAATGGTGGATGCATGAATCGGCTGATGTTTATACGGGTTTTTGTGATTTGATCCATAGGAATAGCCAAATTCAGTCTTTCCTGTCTGGCTAGGTATTTGGACTGGATGTTTGATACCTTGTTGATTTTTTCTTAGCCCTTTGCCGATACAAAAATCTAAAGATATCATTTCTTTACCGACGAACATCATTTCAGAAGAAATTCTTGGCTTCAAGGATGGAACCTCAATAGGTCGATAGTAAGTGTTGGTCACTTCGAAGGCTTGAAAACTGGCTGGTTCAACTCCTTCGTTTAGGCTGATCACAGGAATATCCCCTTGTACATAGACAGGATACTCTGGTTCGGCATTGACAGTGACCAGATTTCCATTGATGATATACTTGACTTATTGGTGAAGGGTGGATGGGACTGCTCCTACTATATGAATCCACGGTCTTCCCAACAGTAAGTTATATCCCGTGGTGATGTTCAGCACTTAGAAGGATACGTAGAATGTATGTGGACCAATTTTCACGGGTAGTTTAATTTCTCCTACAACATTTTGTCGAGACCCATCGAAGGTTCTTCTGACTATATGGCTGCTCCGGATTCGATTTGGATTGATCTTCATTCTTTCCAAAGTGTCATAAGGATAGATGTTCATGGAAGACCCTCCATCTATCAACACGCCTCCTATCACATATCTAGAGGACATCACTACTATATGTAATGACTTGCAATGACCAGTCCCTTCCACTGGTATGTCATCATCAGTGAAAGATATCACATTGCTGTTGAAAATGTGCTCTATTAAGTGATAAAATTGTTCTGTATCTACAGCCTTCAGCAGATGTGCTTCTTCCAGAACTTGTATTAAGATTTTGCGGTGGTCTTCTAAAGATAAGACCAAATCTATAATGGATATTTGTAGGGGTGCCTCCTTTAATCTTTGCACCGCCTCGGCTTCATTATGATCCATTTTGCTGAGGAATTCTTTAATCTTTTCCTCTGGCACTCTACCCTTGGCTTGGGTGACTGGCTTTATCGCTCGCTGAGGTAGATACAGTGGGTTCTCTTTTGATATAGCAGCCGTATATTTTGATGTTGACCCCTCATTCTCCCCATAGTTCCATGGAACTCTTTTTAAGCTGATCAAGGGATACTGCAGTCTGAATGCCAACATCAATGGTTCTGGTGCAACCACTTTTAAAGGATTCTTTCCCCCTTTGTCCCCCTTTCCTTGATTTTCCAGGGGTATGGCATTTGTGTCCATCTCATAGGAAATGACTGCTACAACTTCCTTTAGACTCCATGACAAAGGAGGAAATATCACTTCTTCATCAAGAAAGCCATTGTCTAGACTTGCTTTTAATAATTCACCGCTTTTAATCAGGTTCTAGATTAAGTGACAAAGTCCCTAACATTCTTCTGTATCGTGACCAGGAGTGTTGGAATGATATTGACATATTTTGGAAGGATTTAACTTCCTTAATCGAGGGTCCACTGGAGGTAATAGTTGTATAACTTTTCCCTCATTGATCAACATCTGGAGAATTTCTTCTATAGGCTGATCCAAAGTTGTGAACTTTCTCTTGAAAGCAAACTCTCTGTGAGCTCAGACTCTTTCTTCACTGGCAACTTTGTCTGCCCAGGTTTCGTGTTCATGGAACCGATAATGATCCTTCCTTGCAATTGGAAGAACTTTGGGCATAGGAGAATTTGTTCTCCTTTGGTTGACTTGAGTTATCAACTGTCGCGTCACTTGGTGCTGGTATACTATTAGTTAGGGCAATTAACCAATCTGATCCTCGATAGACTTTGTTTCTCGTTCTATCAGAAAGCACCATTCTGAATAGTCCCATTTATCTGAGCTATCCTTGCTTGTTTGTGGAGAATCCCCTACATATTTGAGGTACTTGGAACCTTCTCCATTCCCCATACTGATCATGTTGACTACCTCCTCATTGTGTTGAAGTAAAGGGTTATCTTAAACATGTGGCTGCTCTAGTTTTGTCACCACAATCTCATCACTATCTATCAGGTCTTGGATCTTGTGCTTTAGAGACCAACATTCTTGGGTGTCATGGCCAGGAGATCCAGAATGGTAAGCACGTTTCTTTCTTGGGTTAAAATTCTTCCCACTTGGATTTGCTGGTAGAAGGAAGCTGAGTAATTTTCTTCTGTGTTGTCAGAAGCTTGAGTATATTCTCAAGTGAGTCCCTTAAGGGTGTAAATGTCCTTCGATGTTTATCCTTTCCAGTTCTTTGGAACGTCGGATTTGCAGATTATACAGATGTTGGGAAAAGGGAATAATTTTTCCTTTGAATAGGCAGGTTTTGGTTGATTCTTTAAGTTTGACCTTGTAGTACCAAGGATACATCCTCTTCTTTCTTCTTATTAACTCTCCGAGGATTATTCCCCTAGTTTCTAGCCTGAATGTGCTCAGCCATGGCTTCTAAGGCAGTAAGGTCTTTGATCTTTCCAGACTTCAGTCCCATCTCAGCCATTTCTCCATGTTTGATCATTTCTAAGAATGGTTTTCCTATGCCTTCTAGGAACCTTTTATATAATGGAGCTTCTTGTATATCGAAGAATGTCATCACCATCTCAGTCTCTGTCATTGATGGGATGACTTGAGTAGCCAGACGCCTCCTTCTTTGGGCATATTCTTTGAATGACTAAGTGTTCTGCTTTTTAACTTTGGTAATTTGATATCTGTCTGGAGCCATTTGTGACTGGAAGTTGTATTGATTTAGTAAGGCATGAGCTAGCTCTTACCAGCTATGGATTTTGGAATTTTCCAGTCGGGCATACCAGACTTTGGCCTCTCCGGTCAGACTTTTCTGAAATAACTGCATTCTCAGCTTCTCATCCTCTACACAGGATCCGAGTTCTCCAATGAATACTTTTAATTGGGTGTAAGGATCTCCCAATCCATTATATTTTTCAAAATTCAAGATCTATAATTTGTTTGGATACCGATCTGAGGGAAAGATGTAAAGGTCTGAGTAGTTGACACTTCCGTAGGATCCAGTCCCTTTGATTGACCGGATAGTTTCTTCCATTTGTTGGACTTTCTTTCGGATATCCCCAATCTCTCGATCTTCTTTGAGATTGATGATTTTAAAGGTTTTTTTGGTCTTTTCATTGTTTTGAGATTCAGGTATCTGAGCTTCCTTTTTCTTGTTAGTACCTCTACCGCCACCTTGCTCGGAGGACTCTGTTTGATTGGGTATTTGTTGACCCTGAGTACTTTTGCTCTGTTCTTTTAAGAAAATAGTTAATTCTGCTATTTGATTTATGAGTCCTTTGAATTCTTCTCGAGACACAAAGCATGTCCCATGTTGGGTACTTTCTTCCATGTTATTGGGTAGGCTTTTTGCCTTCTTAGATTTGGATCTGGTAGTGGGACCAATCTTTCCTACAATAAATATAGGTAGTTTAGTCTTGATAGACTCGAACAGTATGCATGTTATGCAATGTGTCAGGTTTAGGGGTTTTTTAATATTTTCCTACAAAACAGAGGTCAGTTGTTTTGATGACAGGATATCATGACAGGATTTGATATTTGACAATAGATTTGTAAGAATTTATAATTTACAATATTTGACAGAAATTGATATTTACTAACATTTAATATTTGACATGAAATTGAAATGGAAAGGTATGAAGAGCCTTCCCGTCGTGTTTGGTTTATCAAAGGCTGACCTATCTTAGATTACTTTCACTGGCTTTTCGGCATGGAGGTTCCTAGATCATCGCAATCTACTAGATGGGAAGCTAATCCGATCTTTCAACTGGAGCGGATCTAAGTGGTACCTTTCTTGAGCCTCACTTGGACTTAATCGCCACCGGAGTCTAATAATCAGTGACCGACGGGTTCGCCTCCTGGTGGAGGAACAAACAACATACATTCATCGCGCCTCACCACATGCAAAATGATGACATTGTGCGAAGCACTAATATAGAGCATGGTAAAAGAGACATCCACATCCATTCAATGTAAAGAAATCATTTTACACACAAGCACAAAGAATGGAATTGGAAAGTTTGAAAATGCGGCTTAAGCCCTCTACTGTCCCCAGCAGAGTTGCCACCTGTCGACTCAAGGAGAATTTTGATCCCTCTTTCTTTGTGTTTCTTACCCTTTATGTTTTCTATGTGGATTTGTTTGATCTGAGGGTGAGATTTTAGAAAGAGTCCGACATACAATGTCAATGATTTGAAAAGATTGATGTTATTGGTCTGAATTAGACAGAGCCGCCAGTTGGTATGAGTTAAAATGGTTGTACCAACTCAACCGAGTTTTGAAAGATTTTGCAATATGGCCCAATTATTGGACTCTATTTAATTGTTCTTGAAAACCTAGATTCATAGAGTTCGGGGGCTTGCTTAAGTGGGGGAAGGTGTTAGGCACCCCCTGACTTCCGCGAAACAGGGTTACCGCACTTTTCATTCCCTAATCATTGTGTATATGTGTGTGCGCTGCTGTTAATTGGGCTTAAGTGCTTTATTTGAAAGTAGTGATGTGCTTCGTTGGACCTATATACGAAGGGTTTGATTTATTGAAAAGTCTATTTTTAGACAAGAATGTAAAAATAATGTTTTGAAGAGCAGTTTTCAAACCCTTTCGCTCGCATAGGAATTGAAGCCCTTTGATACTTTCATTTTATTCCATATTCGGCTTTATTTGATTTTATTCTCGGGATGTGGAGCATCCTCGACAAAATAATATAAGTTTCGGGCTCCTTATGTGTATGAAAGCCATCAAAGTATGCCCGGACACCACACATAAGGTTTTCATTATTACAGGGACCTTAAATCCGGATAACCGTTTTAAGGTCCTATATTTAAAATTACAAAATTTGTAAGCTGACTATACAACTCAATCAGGTCCATCATTGGAACTGGATATATATCTATGAGTTGAATCGTATATCCTGTAACTCATAGGCTCACAGAATATCAAATAAACAGGCTGCATAATGAATATATTACAATAAAAAGTAAAACTATACTAGACATCGCTAAACAGAAGATCCATCAGTCAAATCTCCGTACGCGAGTAGCTCATAGCTTCCAGTTTCCTTTAGATACAAATCTAGAGTCACGTGATCACTAAATATTTACAAAAAAAACTACAAAGGAAACTAGATATGTACAGATCTTAGCCATTCTAGCTTCCAGGTTCAAGTTTTACAACTTTTAAACATGTTAAAATCTAGATCTGGCTAGATCCAGTACAGATCTAGTCAATACAGCTCAAATATTGACTATTTACAAGAAATGAATGGTGAAAACTTCATATCTGGCGAATATAAGCTACTAAATATATGTATATAACACTTATATACGTATTAGAGTAGGCGAAGATGTGACACCCCCAAATCCGGGTACCTTCAAACCTAGGACATGGTGCTACACGGTGCCACAATCTACTCATACATTCAATTGGGGACATCAATATCAATGCATAAGTTTACTAATTATTACATTCTATTAAATTCCTTCCCAAGTATTCCTAACCAATACATTGTTTTGTGTCATAATATCAGTAAATACAATACTAATACTATACTATTACAAAGGTCACTACTTGTCCAGCTTGGACTTGCCTTTGTCTTTACCGGATCCTTCGGTCCATTCATTCTTAGCTGAAATCATTTAGTTTTAAGCAAGAATGAGCATAAACAGCTCAGCAAGTTAAACTGTATATCTTGAACCCACAAAATCAAGAATCATATTCCTTGGTCTTCAATAACTGTACAATAGTTATGAAGTACTTAAGAATAATCAAAATATCATTTTGATTCCTTTAAAACCATTCCCAAAGACTTTGTAGCCTCTTCGGAATCCATCTTGGTCAACGACCATGAACCATATTTTAGTTCTCATTCATGAAAGGAACAACCCGGCACGAAGGCCGTAAGTTCGATACAGCTTACGAGCACATCCAGGTGATCAGCCTGTAGTACTCTATGTTGATCAACACTCAACGTTTAATTGGTGGCAACCTCACGTGCCTGTCGAATTAACGACGTTTAAAACCTTTGTTTTATTCATACTCAGGTTTACCTGAGAATCCGTACCAAGCAATTGGCATAGGATCACAATATTATATATATTTTGGAAAGATTTGTGGAAAAACCCACCAAAATATGCTAAATCTTAGACTAGCCGAATCAAATGGCATCGACTATTCAATAACAGTTCATGCATAAACAATTATGCACAATGACCTCTTGTCTAACCATAACGTATAGACAAGAGTTTAGAAAACTTGCATTCATAGTAAAGTATGGACGAAGTTAGAAAACTTGCCTTTGCGTCTTCTAAACCTTTACACGTAGTCTATTCAGTCTTTACAACGTCTACAAAGTATAACACAAAGCATACCTATGAGAATTCATCATTGATCTACCAAGTATAGCCTAACTTCTCCTTCTTGTATAATTTAATAGAAATGTTAAATTAATAACATTCATTGAAGTTATTTAATGTTCATTACGACTTATTAACATCCTATGTTATAAACCAACTCTTCTTAATCATCACTAGGCATGATGATTAAACGAGTATTTAACTTGTTCCTTAACTTAGTTTTGGTTAACGTCCAAAACTTAAGTTTAATTACGTTTATTTAACATTTAATTTTCATAAACTCTTACTTAAACATGTTGTTTAAGGTTTACATTACATCACTTACTAGCCCATTAATGATATGCAAAAGGTTAACTAATTATTAATAATGTCAAATTTTCTGACATGCTGGCGCTGCAGCGCCAGGTTTTGCCCTTGGAGTGGCGCTGCAGCGCTACCCCTCTAAAGATTTCTACCGGGAGTGGCACTGCGGCGCCGGATTAATCCTATTGGCTGGCGCTGCGGCGCTAGCTCTGCAACTTAGAAAAATTTCTAAGTCTTTAAAAATTCTGAAATTTCGGAGTCCGTAATTTGATCGTTATAACTCAGAATTGGTTCGTTCTAAATCCAAAAGTTCATAAACGACATGCTCTACCATCCTATCAAGTAGGAATTCATTTCTGAATCTGTCGGCGAGAAATTTGCCGATTAGTCCATTTTTACATTTTCGTTAAACGTTCGTGAACGTTTGACGTTCAAATCTTCGTTTTAAGTTGGAATCAATTCGTTCTTTCCCTCGCAAGTCTTATTTGCCTAAATTCATATGTTGCAATAGAAAACCATCATTTCTGATGCTCACAGCGACTTTTGACTTCTAATCCGAGAAATTTACGTTTTCGACGATTATCGTTTAATCGCGTAACTTTCGCTGAATCTTCGTTCTTCATTATTATTACTCCAAACCACTTGGAATCAATCCCATGGTTGATTATTACTAATTCTAATCATTCAAAACATTTAAGTTTTTCATGGTTTCACATGTTCATTAGTCCATTTCCTATGAATTCATTAAGTCCATTATTAGTACCTAATCAATTCTTAGTCTTCCATCATGCATAGCTTGTTAAGGTTCTTAGTTACTGATTAAGCCATCCGTATAACTCTTTAGGGTTCATGTTTTCTCTAACACTTCTCTATCAAAATTGTTATTAAAAGAAAAGATGATGTTTATATACTTTCTTATGGTTATACCTTTTGTGTTCTTTGTGGAGTGAGTATGGAGACTCAATGGTCTTCTTCCTTCTTGATTGATGAGTTAACTAGGCAAAGCTCAATCTAGCTTCTTCTTCTTCTATCTCTCTCTATCTTATTGTTAGAGGAAATGTCAAGCAACAAAATAATGAAGAGCAAGCTCTATATTTATAAAAGTTGGCAAGACTTAGGGTAAATTAGTCTTTTAGGCCCAACCTCCTCAACTATTCCCACCTCCTCAATTACTTTCCCACCAAGTTTGAGCCCATGTGCTAGCACATGGCCAACCATGTCCCCCCTTGTGCTCTCCCATGTCCCCCTATGTGACACATGGGTAGTGGGTTGAACCATGGGTTAAACCCACCTGTTTACCCAATGGTTCGACCTATGGGTTAAACTTATTAACTTTTAATTCTAATTCAATTCGTTTTAACATATTTACTCCGTATAAAAATTTGTATTGTACGTTGTATAATTCTGGTATTTTCTCCGTATTATTCTTGCATAATACCTCGTATTATAGACATATTCTTTCTGTACAATAATCATTTATTATTATACGTAAACAATTATTTCATTAGATCACTTTCCCTAACCGTTAGGATTTTTAGTCTCTACGCGAAAACTTCGTGAGTCATAAATGAAATATTATTACATATTTCATCTCGTATCGAAATCCTATCATTACGCGTTTCTCAAAATTTCAAAATAAATTTTCGAGCAGAAATGGATGAATAGTGATTCCTGCACTTTTCCTCCTGAGAAAACTTTTCTCGGCTAACTTAACTTTTCACGGTATATTACCGTCAAATCTTTCGACAGAACGTCATTCTGACATTCCGAACTCTCGGAATGGCATAGGGTTTCAAACCCTAACTCTTAGGGTTGAATAGTGTCTATTTCATCTTTTCCCAAAATAGTTTTATTCTCGGAAACCTTTTATTTTCGTCTTATGAATTCATATCATTTATTCCTAGCACGTAGCCAAAATCCTACTCATTTATGCATTCTCTAGGTCATAAAATGACCTTCAATTAGCTTACTCAGTTTAATAAACAAATAATCCAAATTTTATTCAATAAATCAAATAAAAATTCATTTACATAAACGCTCGATTTTCTCGGGTGTTACATTCTCCCCTTCTTTTAAGAATTCTATCCCCAAAATTACAATACAAGTTAATCAAACAGATGAGGATAAGCCTTCCTCATCTTGTCCTCGAGTTCCCACGTTGCTTCTTCGGCATTGTGGTTCCTCCATATCACCTTCACCGAAGGTATAGTTTTGTTTCTTCACACTTGTTCCTTCCTGTTGGCCGATTTATCGGTCAATATATTCACGCAAGTATACGCGGCCAACGAGTAATAAAGAGTAAGTAAAGATCGTTCCCACGGAGAATTAACAGATAAAAGGTAGCCAAACCACTAGCACATAATCGCCTCAGTCTTATTTAAACGAGCGATAAAGAGTTGGAATTAAAACTAAGTTAACTAGGCAAGGAATTAAAACATGAAATAAATCATTATAGGTTGTAAGCCGAGAACACGAAAGTGAGAGAAGGCCATCTTTCGATGCACCTAATTCATATCATATGCAATCCACAGATGATAGAACGCACGTGAACACCCACATTACCTAAACCACTATATGTCTATGTGATTTACAAATAATTAGGGTTTAAGGTCAAGTTCTCTATTGACTACGAGCGGCGCTTCGGTATATGTCTATCCTAAGCACAAATCATACGTCCAACGTCATGTGAACGTACAATCGCCCGCTACCGCGATTGGATCTAAACCTACACTTCGTCTTTCAATCCCACATAGGTTATCACAGTAATTGGTCATGACTCAATCAAGCAATGAAAGCATATATCACAGTAGACAATCACATAACAATCAAATAAGAACCACATGGAAGGTAAATCAACATCAACTACTCATTAGGTTCCATTGAAATCTCAAAATGTAAACTAAGTCATAAATAACTCAAATATATTATCCACAAGTTGATTATACATTATCCGAATATACAATGATAACAAGGAGAGTTAAGAGATAGAGAATGCAAATCTTTGTTCTTTCTCCAAGCTTGGATCTTCAATGACAATCACTTACTTCAATCTTCAATACTAATCTAACCCTAGAATCTAACTAACTAACACTAATCTAATTTCTAACCTAATCTACTCCTAATCTAGATTAAACAAGAAATGAAAAGAGAAGGAAAATGGAAAACTAGGGCTTGAACTCCCTAGTGGAGATGATCGACAAAATGGGGCAAGAAGCCCTTATATCTTTGCTTTCTCCTGTTCATTTAAGAAAAAGTCAAATCTGGCAAACATGTTGACTGGCGCGGCTGCGCGAGGAATAGGCTTGGATGGGGCACGGCCGCACGGCTGTAAAATGCTGACTTTCTGGATTGCAGATTGGCGCGGGTGCGTGACTTTACTGTCTTAACCCGGCGCGGCTGCGCGGGCTGAGAATTCCTGCTGACTTGCTTTTTAGGTTGTGCTGCATATGGCTTCTCTTGCCGTATTCCTTGGCAACTTCCCACACCTGGCAAAGAAACCTCTTTTGATCCTCGTGGCCTCACACTCTATTGCCTCATCACCCATGCCATCTTCATGCCTTAAGCCACTTTCTGTGCGTTGCCCCATTTAAGCGACCTTTGATCCTTTAACGCTCAATAAACGCTGAAAGAGTTCCTAAACCAGAAAAACACAAAACAAAGGAAAAACACATTAAACTCACAGGATTACTTGAGTTTAAGCAACAGACAAGTTGGAAAGTATCTGAATAAGTGGTCAATAAAACCACTTATCACTTCCTATCAACAATTTGCATAGGAAACTCCTCATAGGTTAAGTCTTTCTCGACTTGAATTGGTTCATACTTGATTACGTGCTTATAATCTGGCTTATAGGGACGCAATACCGAAACGTGAAACACGTTAACTCTGGAGGTTATGCTATCTCATATTCTACCTCTCCTACCCTTTGCAAAATTTCAAACGGTCCTATGTACCGAGGGCTTAACTTCCCCTTTTTCCCAAAATGCATCTTCCCTTTCCAAGGTGACACCTTCAGGAATGCATACGAGTCGACTTCAAACTCCATATTTTTTCGATGTGGATCAGCATACTTTTTTTGTCTGTCCTGAGCTGCTACTAGCCGCGTTCGTATTAACTTAACTACTTCCGCCATTTGTTGTACCATCTCAGGTCCTAACATTCGACGCTCTCCCATTTCATCCCAATAAAGTGGCGTTTGACACTTCCGTCCATCTAACACTTCATAAGGGCCTATACTAGCGTGATAACTATTGTTGTAGGCAAACTCTACTAATGGTAGATGATCGTCCCAACTCCCCTTGAAATCCATAACGCAAGACCTTAGCATATCTTCTAGCGTCTGAATTGTTCTTTCGCTTTGTCCATCTGTCTGTGGATGGTACGCCGTACTCAAACTCAATTGTGTTCCCATCTACTCTTGCTAACTCTTCCAGAAATTCGAAGTGAATTGCGGGTCGCGATCTGACAAGATAGAAATTGGCACTCCATGTCTCGAGACAATCTCTGTAACATAAAGCTTAGCTAACTGGTCTAAATTGTATCTGACTCTTATCGGCAAGAAATGAGCCGACTTCTTCAAATGATCCACTATTACCCAAATAGCGTCGTATCCTTTCTGCGTCATTGGAAGTCCCACCACAAAGTCCATCGTGATATGCTCCTATTTCCACTCTAAAATCTCCAATGATTGTAACAAACCACTGGGTCGTTGATGTTCGGCCTTAACTTTTTGACAAGTTAAGCACTTACTGACATACTCTGCTATCTCCCTCTTCATATTTGACCACCAAAAATTGGTTCGAAGGTCTTAATACAGCTTGGTACTACCAGGATGAATCGAGTACCTTGAGTGATGAGCTTCATCCATTATCTCCTCTTTTAACTCTGGCTCACACGGAACCCAAATTCTTCCTTTAAATCTCAATAACCCTTTGTTATCAAGACTGTACGCTATTTCGGTACCGTCTAAAATCTTCTTCCTTATCCACTCGCACTCATCAGCTCTGAGTTGCACTTCCTTCACCTTTTCCACTATTGTGGGTTGAACTTCAATTGCAAACAGTTTCTCCCCTTCTTTGATTGGACATCGTACTTCTAATTCCATTCTTGCCATCTCTATAACCAACTCATCTTGAGATGTTAACATCGATAGCTTCTCCCGACCCTTCCTACTTAAGGCATCGGCCACCACATTCGCCTTCCCTAGGTGATACAGGATTTCACAATCGTAATCCTTTATCAACTCCAGCCATCTCCGCTGTCTCATATTCAACTCCATCTGAGTGAAGATATACTTCAGACTTTTATGGTCTGTGTAAATCTCACACTTCTCCCTATATAGGTAATGCCTCCAAATCTTTAAAGCGAAAACCACTGCAGCAAGTTCAAGGTCATGAGTAGGATAATTCCCCTCATACTCCTTTAACTGCCTAGATGCATACGCAATGACCTTGCCATGCTGCATGAACACGCAACCCAATCCTTTATGCGAAGCATCGCTATACACTACAAAATTCCCCGTCTCATCCGGTAACGATAATATAGGGGCTTGACTCAACCACTTCTTCAGCTCTTGAAAGCTGTCTTCACACTTTTCTGTCCATACGTATTTCACCGTCTTCCTAGTTAAGTTGGTTAATGGAGTAGCTATTTTCGAGAAGTCCTGAATAAACCTCCGATAGTAACCCGCTAACCCTAGGAAACTCCGCACCTCAGTCGGCATTTTTGGTTGCTCCCAGTTCATCACTGATTCCACCTTCACTGGATCCACTGAAACTCCTTCCTTGTCAATGACGTGCCCCAAAAACTGCACCCTCTCTAACCAAAATTCACACTTTGTGAATTTCGCATACAACCTCTCTTTTCTTAGTGCCTCCAACACTAATCTCAAATATTCAGCATGATCCTCCTTTGTCTTGGAATAGACTAGGATATCATCAATGAACACCACGATGAACTTGTCCAAATATTGCTTGAACACTCGGTTCATCATGTCCATGAATGCGATTGGCGAATTCGTCAACCCAAAAGACGTCACTAAGAACTCGTAATGGCCGTAACAAGTCCTAAATGTTGTCTTGGGTACATTTTCCGCCCTCATCTTCAACTGGTGATACCCCGTACGTAAATCTATCTTTGAAAAATATTTTGCCCCTCTCAACTGATCAAAGAGATCATCGATCCTGGGCAATGGATACTTATTCTTTATCGTTAGTTTGTTCAACTCTCGGTAGTCAATACAAAGCCTCAACGATCCATCCTTCTTCTTTACAAACAATACCGACGCTCCCCATGGAGAAACACTCGGTTGAATGTACTTCTTGTCCAACAGTTCTTGCAATTGAATCATCAACTCCTTTAACTCCACTGGCGCTATACGATATGGTGCCTTCGAAACTGGTGCCGTCCCTGGCGCAAGGTCTATAACAAATTCGGTCTCCCTATCAGGTGGAAGACCTGGCAAGTCACTCAAAAATACATCCGCGTACTCGTTGACTATAGGTATCTGTTCCAACGTTGCTTCCAACCATTGGGTATCAACAACATGGCACAGGTAACCTTCGCATCCCTTCTTCAACAATTTTCTAGCTTGTGTCATGGTTATACAACAAGAGCGTCCCGGTGATTTACTACCGTAGAACACCACCTTAGGTTTCTTAGAAATTCGAAGGTTCACACTCTTATTTTGGAAATCTATCATCGCCCCATGGTTAATTAACTAGTCCATCCCGAGAATTATATCAAATTCTCCCAACTTTATCGGTATAAGATCTACCGACAATTTGTTACCTCTAATATCCACACAACAACTCCTATGAACTGAGTCCACAGGAATTACTTCGTCATTAGCTACATTAATGTTTAAAGGTATTACAAGTTTTTCAGGGAGTAATCCTAATCGTTTAGCAAACTCACATGCTATGAACGAACACATTGCACCTGAATCAAATAGTACATATGCATTAATATCGTTGACCAGAATGATACCTGCTACGACGTCGCTTGATGCTACCGCATCTTGGACCGTCATATAAAAAGTACGAGTAGTCGGTCTACCCTGTGGTACTGCACCACCAATCGCCAGCTTATTACCGCTAGCTCCCTTCCCACCATCTGAACCCTTCTTCAGACAGTTACGCGCCATGTGGTCCGTAGATCCACATACAAAACAATCGCGACTCTTCTTGGGACTGGGACAGTTAGGCAAAATATGCCCCTCCTGTCCACAGTTATAACAGACCGCCTTACCCTTGAGGCAGACTCCTAGATGAGGCTTACCGCAATTCTTGCACGCTTCCATCTTCCTCTTGGAAAACTCATGTTTTACTCCGGTATTCCCGGAGCTAAAATCTTTCCTCTTCTGGTCACTTCCACTTGCTCCCTCGATCTTGACTGATACCTCAGTCTTGGTTTTATTCTTCTTCTCTTTGTGGTATAAGGTCAACGCTTCACTACCACCCTCGGCGATAATTGCCTTTTCTAACACCTCTCCAAAGGTAACACTTTGGAAAACCGATATCTGGTTGTAGAGCCAGGGTTTCAATCCCTGCTCGAACTGTCGTGCCTTCTGCAACTCTGTGTCCACTTGGTGTGGAGCAAACCTTGCTAGTTCATTGAACCTGGCTGCATATTGGGGTACCGTCATGTTCCCCTGCTTCAGTTCTAGGAATTGAATCTCCATTCTCCCCTACTTCAGTTCTAGGAATTGAATCTCCATTGTCCCGTGCATGCTCGTGGGGAAGTAGTTCTCAAAGAATAACTCCTTGAACCGCTCCCACGTAACCACTTCTGTTCTGGCCCTACCCTGGTTGGCTTTCCACCAGTAGTTGGTCTCCCCCTTCATCATGTAAGTCGCAAAAGAAGTCTTCTGCGCCTCACCGACATTTGCTATGACAAATGCCTTCTTTATTTCTTTCACCCAAACTTGGGCAACTATTGGGTCCGTAGTTCCATAGAACTCAGGCGAACCTATTATCTTGAACTCCTTAAAGGTAGTCCCCCAACCTACCCCAGGATTAGTGCGTACGGTACCTCTCGTTCAATTGAGAGCCGTAGCTAGAAGATTCACAAATTCCTGCATCGGGTTATTATTCCCTTGCTCCTCCTCATTACGAGGTTCTTCTTCATGATTTCTAGCACGTCTTCTTGGCGGCATTTTCTGTTAATACGAAAACATTTCATTATTCTTTATTTCTTCATTCGGTTATTATTAACAATCAAATAATAACTCAATCTCATTGCCAAGTATTTTAATAAAACCTTTATATTAAAATACTTCCTTATAATATAACACTACACTTTACGTTACATGGCTTCAGTCATTTATATTACTATCCCGCAATTACTTTCCAAAAGTTGGGACTTACAAAAGACTACCCTTATCTATACAAAAGAGGGTTTTGCATAATCACTAGTTATACACACATTTACATAGCTATTTACATCGCTATTTTTTCTATACATACTACGGAACTACATCTGCAACACGACATTCATGTAATCCGCATCGGCCATACTGGCCACAATGTCCCGGCTAATAGTATGCCGAGTCTGTCCTTCCTCCATAGGATACTCAGCCATCTGTTGCCGGTAATCCTCATGCTGAGCACCTATGAATATAGCACATTTTACCCATCTTCTGCTTCATGTTCAGAAGTTCAGCCTTCAATTCCTGGACTTCTACCTTTAAGTCCCGGACATTATCCTTAGCCAGCACTTTCTCATCGTGCTCGGCCTCCCAAAAGATCTCCATATTCTCTCTATCTTCTACCACATCATCCACCACTTTCTTGAGGTCACGGACCTCCTTACTTATTTGGACATTTCTGTCCAGTATTGCCATGAACAGTAGTTTCATGGACTCTCCTGGTGTAGAATCCTCCACATCTACCTCCGTAGGCAATACCGTATTAATCGGCATTGTCTCCTCCTCCTCAGTAGGCAGTACCGTATTAATCGACACCAACTCAACCCCCTCCTCCGACATACCCTCAAATAATGACGCGTAGTCAAAGCTATCAGAGTACTCGGACGGGTCCTCTTCCTCTATATTAGTCCCCTCTAGAATCACTAATGGTACCTCCGCCACCGGCATTGGTACAACTTCAACCAAGTTGACTGAATACTCGCTAACCTCATGTATTTCATTATACATGTTCATTATTCCTGTTATCTACATAAAACATAAATAACTAGATTAGTATACAATCAAATATGAACAGTTTATATCACATTTAATATGTTTAAGGTTACTTTCTTCTTTCAAAACTTTACCCGAGTTTGTTGACTTCTAACTTCTACTTCCTTCTCCAGGTTATAGCCAAAGGTTTTTACCCCTTAAGATTTATAACCTAAGGCTTTGATACTAACCTGTGACGCCCCAAAATCCGGGAACCTTCAAACCCAGGACATGGTGCTACACGGTGCTACAATCTACTCATACATTCAATTGAGGACATCAATATCAATGCATAAGTTTACTAATTATTATATTCTATTAAATTCCTTCCCAAGTATTCGTAACCAATACATTGTTCTGTGTCATAATATCAGTAAATATAATACTAATACTATAATATTATAAAGGTCACTACTTGTCCAGCTTGGACTTGCCTTTGTCTTTATCGGATCCTTCGATCCATTCGTTCTTAGCTGAAATCATTTAGTTTTAAGCAAGAATGAGCATAAACAGCTCAGCAAGTTAAACAGTATATCTTGAAACCACAAAATCAAGAAACATATTCCTTGGTCTTCAATAATTGTACAATAGTTATGAAGTACTTAAGAATAATCAAAATATCATTTTGATTCCTTTAAAACCATTCCCAAGGACTTTATAGCCTTCTTCGGAATCCATCTTGGTCAATGACCATGAACCATATTTTAGTTCTCATTCATGAAAGGAACAACCCGGGACGAAGGCTGTAAGTTCGATATAGCTTACGAGCATATCCAGGTGATCAGCCTGTAGTACTCTATGTTGATCAACACTCATACATTAAACGTGTTTACATTTAATTGGTGGCAACCTCACGTGCCTGTAGAATTAACGACGTTTAAAACCTTTATTTTATTCATACTCAGGTTTACCTGAGAATCCATACCAAGCAATTGGCATAGGATCACAACATTATATATATTTTGGAAAGATTTATGAAAAAACCCACCAAAATATGCTAAATCTCAGTCTAGCCAAATCAAATGGCATCGACTATTCAATAACAGTTCATGCATAAGTAATTATGCACAATGACCTCTTGTCCAACCATAACGTATAGACAAGAGTTTAGAAAACTTGCATTCATAGTAAAGTACGAACGAAGTTAGAAAACTTTCCTTTGCGTCTTCTAAACCTTTACACATAGTTTATTCAGTCTTTACAACGTCTACAAAGCATAACACAAAGCATACCTATGAGAATTCATCATCAATATACCAAGTATAGCCTAACTTCTCCTTCTTGTATAACTTAATCGAAATGTTAAATTAATAACATTCATTTAAGTTATTTAATGTTCATTACGGCTTATTAACATCCTATGTTATAAACCAACTCTTCTTAATCATCACTAGGCATTATGATTAAACGAGTATTTAACTTGTTCCTTAACTTAGTTTTGGTTAACGTCCAAAACTTAAGTTTAATTACTGTTTATTTAACATTTAATTTTCATAAACTCTTACTTAAACATGTTGTTTAAGGTTTACATTACATCACTTACTAGCCCATTAATGATATGCAAAAAGTTAAGTAATTATTAACAATGTCAAATTTTCTGACATGCTGGCGCTACGCCTGATTTTGCCCTTGGAGTGGCGCTGCAGCACTACACCTCCAGAGATTTCTCCCAGGAGTGGTGCTGCGGCGCCGGATTAAGCCTATTGGCTGGCGCTGCGGTGCTAGCTCTGCAACTTAGAAAAATTTCTAAGTCTTTGAAAATTCTGAAATTCCGGAGTCCGTAACTTGATCGTTATAACTCGAATTGGTTCATTCCAAAGCCAAAAGTTCATAAACGACATG
The DNA here is from genome assembly GCA_020205555.1 of Panax stipuleanatus. NCBI lineage: Eukaryota > Viridiplantae > Streptophyta > Magnoliopsida > Apiales > Araliaceae > Panax > Panax stipuleanatus. The sequence goes on from CM035125.1 coordinate 37,601,583, forward strand.
CTCTACCATCCTATCAAGTCAGAATTCATTTCTGAATTCTTCGGTGAGAAATTCGCCTATTAGTCCATTTTTACATTTTCGTTAGATGTTCGTGAACGTTCGACGTTCAATTCTTCGTTTTAAGTTAAAATCAATTCGTTCTTTCCCTTTCAAGTCTTATTTACCTAAATTCACGTGTTTCAATCGAAAACCATCATTTCTAATGCTCACAACGACTTTTGACTTCTAATTCGAGAAATTTACGTTTTCGACGATTATCGTCTAATCGCGTAACTTTCACCGAATCTTCGTTCTTCATTATTATTACTCCAAACCACTTGGAATCAATCCCATGGTTGATTATTCCTAATTTTAATCATTCAAAAAATTTAAGTTTTTCATGGTTTCACATGTTCATTAGTCCACCTATGAATTCATTAAGTCCATTATTAGTACCTAATCAATTCTTGGTCTTCCATCATGCATGGCTTGTTAAGGTTCTTAGTTACTGATTAAGCCATCCGTATAACTCTTTAGGGTTCATGTTTTCTCTAACACTTCTCTATCAAAATTGTTATTGAAAGAAAAGATGATGTTTATATACTTTCTTATGGTTATACCTTTTGTGTTCTTTGTGGAGTGAGTATGGAGACTCAATGGTCTTCTTCCTTCTTGATTGATGAGTTAACTAGGCAAAGCTCAATCTAGCTTCTTCTTCTTCTCTCTCTCTATCTCTTTGTTGGAGGAAATGTCCAACAACAAAATAATGAAGAGCAAGCTCTATATTTATTAAAGTTGGCAAGACTTAGGGTAAATTAGTCTTTTAGGCCCAACCTCCTCAACTATTCCCACCTCCTCAATTACTTTCCCACCAAGTTTGAGCCCATGTGCTAGCACATGGCCAACCAGTGTCCCCCCTTACTCTCTCCCATGTCCCCCAATGTGACACATGGGTAGTGGGTTGAACCATGGGTTAAACCCACCCGTTTACCCAACGGTTCGACCCATGGGTTAAACTTATTAACTTTTAATTCCAATTCAATTCGTTTTAACGTATTTACTCCGAATAAAAATTTGTATTGTACGTTGTATAATTCTCGTATTCTCTCCGTATTATTCTTGTATAATACCTCGTATTATACACGTATTCTTTCCATACAATAATCATTTATTATTATATGTAAACAATTATTTCATTAGATCACTTTCCCTAATCGTTAGGATTTTTAGTCCCTACGCAAAAATTTAGTGAGTCATAAATGAAATATTATTACATATTCCATCTCGTATCGAAATCCTATCATTACGCGTTTCTCGAAATTTCAAAATAAATTCCTGAGTAGAAATGGATGAATAGTGATTCCTGCACATTTCCTCCCGAGAAAACTTTTCTCGGCTAACTTAACTTTTCACGGTATATTACCGTCAAATCTATCGACAAACGTCATTATGACATTTCGAACTCTAGGAATGGCATAGGGTCTCAAACCCTAACCCTTAGGGTTGAATAGTGTCTATTTCATCTTTTCTCAAAATATTTTTATTCTCGGAAACCTTTTATTTTCGTCTTATGAATTCATATCATTTATTCCTTGCACGTAGCCATAATCCTACTCATTTCTGCATTCTCTAGGTCATAAAATGACCTACAATTAGCTTACTCAGTTTAATAAATAAATAATCCAAATTTTATTCAATAAATCAAATAAAAATTCATTTACATAAATGCTCGATTTTCTCGGGTGTTACAGAAGAAGATGGATCTGGAGAAATATATGTATATATATAGCAATTATTTCTCTCGCCGCGACCCTTTCTTCTTCTCTCTCTTTTTCTATAAGCTAAGGGGGGAGGGGGTATATATAGACCCCGATGGCCGCAGGTCTACCTGCGAAAGCCGCAGGTCTACTTGCAAAAGCCGCAGGTAGACCTGCGGCTGGGCCTGGTGGGCCCGCTATCTCGAAGTACGTGCACTTCAACCAACGCGTTGTTCGCTCTAACCTTTATAACTTGTAATCCAGGAATCCGATGGAGGCATTCTATACCTTTACGGAAAGCCCTTTTCGAGAGATACACAATGACATGGGGCTTGACCTTTTTCGAGTCTGGTAAGATGGGTCTATGACCAGATCTTCAAGTCTTCGCAGTCAGTCCATTGAGCTGTCTGGTGCAGTTTTCACTTGGGATTGTTGTAATGGTTCTGTGTGACCTTCTTCACAGTAATTTGATCTGATTTGATGTTGAGTTGGAAAAATTACTATTTTTTCCTTCCAGGTTGGTTCCGAGCTTAACATGGCTGCAGCTGTCTTTCTCGGGATTGTCTCCAGGATTCGACTGCTTGTTGACTTTTGTCTATCTTCAGGGCTGTCATTGAAGTTAATTTGATGATTCCCAGGGCTGTCTCTGGGGAGATTGATTTGATGATTTCCCGATGTTATCTTCGGGGGTCAGGTTGATGATTTTCCGGTGCTATCTTCGAGGGTCTGGTTTGATGATTTAATCCTCTAGGGTTGTCTTAGAGTGTGAAAAGACGAGAATGCTTAGAAACTCCTTTGAACATAGAAGTTGCAAATAAGGAAGTAATCCCCGTAGAATTCATATACCAAAATTATCTCGCAAACATTAGAGATCATGAACTAAGCGTAGACTTGATCCTGATTAGATTGGGAGAATTTGACGTGATACTGGGAATGGATTGGTTGTATAGCCATGATGCGATAATTGACTGTCAGAATAAAAGTGTGAACCGTCAGACTTCGAATCGGTCTAAGGTAGTGTTTTATGGTAGCTCATCGCTTAATCAATCATGTTGTCTTACGATGATGCCGTCTAAGAAATTGTTAAGAAAGCGATGTGTAGGTTACTTAGCTTACATTGTAGATGCTCAGAAGAAAGGAGTAGAGATTAAGGATATATCCATAGTAAGAGGATTCCAAGATGTATTTCTGAACGATCTATCTGGTCTTCCGCCAGACAAAGAAATCAAATTCATAATAGACCTAGCACCGGGAACTGCACCGATTTCAAAAGCTCCATATCGTATGGCGCCAGTAGAAATGAAGGAACTGATGATACAATTGCAAGAATTACTAGATAAGGGTTACGGACGACCGAGTGTGCTCCTTGGGGACCACCAGTATTGTTTGTTAAGAAGAAGGACTAATCGATGAGGCTCTGTATCGATTATCGAGAATTAAACAGAGTAACAATCAAGAATAGATATCTGTTACCAAGGATAGACGACCTATTTGACCAATTACAGGGAGCAAAGTGTTTTTCAAAGATAGATCTGCGAATAGGTTACCACCAGTTGAAGGTACGAGAGGAGGACATACAAAAGACGGCGTTTCAAACCCGTTATGGGCACTACAAGTTTTTGGTAATGTCATTCTGATTGACTAATGCTCTGACAGCATTTATGGACTTGATGAACAGAGTTTTCAAGCCATACTTGGATAAGTTCGTAGTAGTTTTCATCGATGACATCTTGATCTACTTGAAGACGGAGGAAGAGCACGCCGAACATTTGAAGATGGTTTTGGAAGCGCTAAGGAAAGAGAAGATGTATGCGAAATTTTCTAAATGTGAATTTTGGGTGGAGAAAGTTCAATTCTTAGGACACGTGGACCCTGCAAAGGTAGAGGCTGTGAGTAATTGGGAACAACCGAAGACGCCAACGGAGGTAAGAAGTTTCTTAGGGTTAGTTGGGTACTATCGAAGATTCATCAAAGATTTTTCTAAGATAGCAACCCCGTTGACCAATCTAACGAGGAAGACGGTAAAATTTGTATGGACAAAAAAATGTGAGGAAAGTTTTCAGGAGTTAAAGAAGAGATTAAGCGAGGTGCTAGTATTATCATTACCCGACAATGCGGGAGGTTTCGTGGTGTATAGTGATGCATCGAACAAGGGACTTGGCTGTGCGCTAATGAAACATGGCAAGGTCATTGCGTACGCATCATGACAATTGAAGGATTACGAAAAATGATACCCTACTCACGACTTAGAGTTAGCAGCAGTAGTTTTTGCGTTAAAGATTTGGAGACATTACCTGTATGGAGAGAAATGTGAGATATACACGGACCACAAGAGTCTGAAATATATCATCACATAGAAGGAGTTGAACATGCGACAGAGAAGGTGGTTAGAATTAATTAAGGATTATGACTGCGAGATTCTTTATCACCGGGGAAAGGCAAACGTAGTTGCCGACGCGCTAAGCAGAAAAGGAAGGGAGAAATTGTTCCAATTGACGACTCAGGAGGAGTTAATAAGAGAGATGGAGAAATTAGAAATAGAGGTAAAGGGACCGTGGAGGTCTAAAGAAAAGTTATTTTTAATGGAAGCTCGTCTAACATTATTGGATAGAGTAAAGGAATCACAAGAGAAGGATGAGGAATGCTAGAAAATAAGAAAGAGGATAGTAGAAAATGAAGAAGAAAGATTCAGAATGGATAAAGACGGTATCTTGAGATTCAAAGGAAGAGTATGGGAACCAGCGGTAACCGAATTAAAAGAGGAAATCTTGCACGAGGCACACAATACGACGTATTCTGTTCATCCAAGAGGCACAAAGATGTACTGAGATCTGAGGAAACATTTTTGGTGGCCCAATCTAAAACAAGAAGTCGCAGAGTGCGTCAGCAGATTTCTCACTTGTCAACGAGTCAAAGAGGAGCACCAAAGGCCGAGAGGTCTACTTTAACCTTTGGAGCTACTAGAATGGAAATGGGAGCACATTACGATGGACTTCGTGGTGGGACTTCCAGTTATGCAAAAAGATTATGATGCCATTTGGGTTATTGTGGATCGATAAATAAAAATAACTCATTTTCTACCGATCAATATCCGATATAATTTGAATCAGTTAGCGAGTCTGTACATAAAGGAAATTGTTTCACGACATGGAGTGCCGTTGTCAATTGTCTCTGATCGAGATTCGCTCTTCACGTCAAACGTCTAGAAAAGCTTACAAGGAAGGATGGGAACCTATTTAAGGTTAAGTATTGCGTATCATCCTCAGACAGATGGATAAAGTGAGCGGCTATACAAATGCTGGAAGACATGCATAGAACTTAAGTGATGGACTTCAAGGGAAATTGGGACGATCACCTACCCTTAGTAGAATTTGCTTATAACAATAGCTATCATGCGAGTATCGTCATGCCAACATACAAAGCTCTTTACGGGAGAAAATGTAGAATGCCATTATATTGGGAAGAAGTCAGAGAACGACGAATTTTGGGACCAGAATTAGTGCAACAGACAGCAGATGTGGTGACAATAATAAGAGCCAGATTCATAGCAGCTCAAGATCGCCAGAAAAAGTACGCAAATTTGCATCGACAAGACCTAGACTTTAAAGTCGGTAGTTTCGTTTTCTTGAAGGTATCTCCTTGGAAAAGAAAGATACGATTCTGTAAAAAAGAAAAATTGAGCCCGAGGTTCATAGGACCATTCGAGATATTGAAGCAAGTGGGTGAACTCGCTTACAAAGTAGCATTACCACCTGAATTAGAACACATCCACAACGTGTTTCACATTTTCGTGTTGCGTCCGTACAAGCCCGACTACAAGCACGTGATTTCCTACGAGCCCATTCAAGTAGAGAAGAATCTGGCGTATGAAGAAATTCCTGTCCAGATATTAGATAGGAAAGAACAAACACTAAGAAATAAAGTTATATCTTTTGTAAAACTAGTTTGGCGAAACCACGATGTCGAGAAGGCCACGTGGGAATTAGAAGATATGATTGGGAGAGACTATCTCCATCTTTTTGTGTAACCTTGTACCAATTCTGACGGAATTTTTATAAGGGGGGAGGATGTAATACCCGTGAATTTTATAAATAATATTAATATTGATATTAATAAACGTGTGAATACTTATTTCAATATAAACGTTTATGAAGCATGAGATGAGTAACTCAATTAGAATAAAGTGGAATTATGATAATTGAGAAATGCGAAGAATTTATGATAAGCTCGTGAAATGCCTTGTGTGGCGCGATGATGGAATTTACGATGATTTAATTAAATTAAAGAATGAATGAATTAATAAGTAAAGGATTAATTAATATTATATCGTTAATTAATTGTTATTATGAGTAAGAGCATATTAATGAGTAAATAATTAATTAATATAATAGATTAATGTTTATTCAATTAATAGCTATGTACAATAATATGTAATGATTAATCATATATTATATAGTACCTACATCTATTTAATATAAAATAAGGTTTGACATTACAAGGTAACTATATAATATAGGAAACTAAATGGTAAAATTAAATGAATCATATAAGTTATATAAATGGGCCTATGTGACAACATGTTCTGTGTGGATACATTAAATATGTACTTTAATGAGAAGAATTAAATTAGAATAGATAAATAATTGTTATTTAATAACTATTTCAATAAATAAGTATAATTGAAATAATAAAGTTTTATGATAATGTGGAATGATAGTACTCAACTAAATTATATTTCGATATTATCAAATGCACATGGATTATATAATGATGTATATATATACCCCCTAACTTATTACAATGTTATAACATTAACTCATTAAAGCTACATTGTAACTTAAAAGATATTAAAACCTAAGTGTACATATATACATTGTGTAGTGGTACATGATATAAAACCTTAGTATTGTTGCTAGCCATTTTCAAATGCTGAGTATTGGAATTGCCCCATATTCATTGGCCCTTTTCTTCCTCACGTGCATAGGCCATTGGCCTAAGTTTAGCCTTTATCCTCCTTGCAAACTATCAGGCATTCAAATGATGGAGGAGGGAGTGGTCTCAACAGTGATGGGAAGACTATTCTACCAAATCCTTGTTGTCCACCATCTTCTTCTTCTTCCCAATGGTTTAGAACTCTAGGACAATGGTTTTGTTTGGGTTTTTAATTTCCTATAAATTGAAGCTCTTCCCTTCTATATTCACTGCTAAAATTTTCTGAGAAGGACATTAGAGAGAGTGAGTTGCTAATTGAGAGTGTATAATCAGAGAATTGAAGGAGTTCCTTTCAAACTTATAGAGGTAATAAATCATATCTTATGCCCATAATTTCCAAGTTGGTAAGTTTTGTGACTGTGCTAGAATCCTTGTGAATTGGCTTGGAAGTTGTTAACATGTTATTAGTTAAGTTTTATACATGTTTGAAGACAATGTGATGATATATAAGCATGCTAAATGAACGATTTCTGAAATGGGATTGAGCTCTGCTATTGCAAAAGTTAATCTGAGTTTGCACCGGAGTGGCGCGGCCTTACCACATGTAACGAATGAGATTTTGTATATTTAATTATAAATATTTATTGAATTAAATAAATATTTTTAGTTGAATTATTGATTGAGTTAAATAAATAATGTGATTGTTGTGGAGTATTTTAATTAAGTGTAATATATTGATTAAATGAATATTTAATATTTAATTTAATTGATATGTAATAATTTTATGGTATAGTTCTAATTTAATTGAGGTAATTAAATTAGATGTATTTTATGTGGTAATCGTTACATGAAATTTTAATTAGAAAATAATTATAATTGTTATGTGGCAATTGTTATATGGATAATTGATGTTATCTTTTATTTAATTAAATGAGAATGTTGAAATTTAATTAAATAAAGTGTAACATTTAATCTATGTGTTAAAAGGATTTATTAAAAAAATAAAAAGGGTTTTAAATTAGTTTTACCCAAACAAGGCCCTTAAAACTGTTTTTAAATCTGTTTTGCCAAACGAGGCCCTTACACTTGTTTTAATCTCGTTTTACCAAATAGGGCCTTAGCTACTAATAATCTGTTTTTAAAAAATAAACTGTTTTTGCCAAACAAAGCTTTATGGCTTTTGATTTTCAAAAATTATAACTGATGTAATTAGTATGGGATTTAATTATCAATTAATATATTTATTATATGATTGTCGGTTATATATGTATGTAGATGTATATTTTATATTATACGTTAGAAGAAAATAAAGTTAGAGTTTTATCAGTGTCAAAATAAGAAGAGAAAAATACAGAGAGAAGTTAGAGAGAAGAAGAAGAGGAAAGGTAAGGAAGCTTTGAGAGAATCAAACAACCATCTTCGTCCTTTTCTCCTAATCAAGCAAGGGTATAATCCTAACTTGTAGTTTTAGAAATTTTGTGTTTATGTTCTTCGTATTGATAGTTCTATGTAAAACTATTTTTATGAAAATTTCAGATTATGAAGTATATATGTGATGTATATATATATATATATATATATATATATATGATTCTTATAGTTATATAAGTGATTCAATTCACGTAAATACGATGAACATGAAGAAATCATGTTTATAGTAATTTACAGTGAACTTATTTTAAAAATAGTCTTTTAAATTATCAAAATTGAGGTTTGGTTGTTAATTTTGTTTAATTTGATCATAGATTATGATAATATGTTAAGGAATAGAGTTAATATAATTGAAATTACATGATGTGGTTTAAAAACAAACTCACAGTATCAATTTTCGTTAAGAACACTTGAGAATGTTGTCTTCTTCAAAAATCATGAAAATTGTGTTTTGATTATGTGTAATAGTGTTTATGAATGTTATAATCATGATTAAAACTTTAAGATTTTGTTTCATAAAGTTTTATATATATTATGTTGATAAAAATCGGACTTTGGTGCGAAGAAATAAGCCAAATTGGCTTATTTCTCTGCACGATAGCGAGCTGGGGGAACCCACCAGCAGTGGGCCCCGCCCCAGCGGGCTGTAAACCTAGGGAACCTCGCCCCAGCAGGGGTAGGGGTTGTTCGAAAATTTATTTTGTGCTCCGAGTAGTTTTTATATAGTGCTTGTTTAGCTAACTTAAATTAATGACTTGTTAAGTGTATTAGACAATGAGATAACATATTTTTAATATGATTAAGATAATTTGAAGTCTTATGTTAATATGTTATATATGTACTTGTATATTACTTTCATAAGGTACAACATGGTAGTTTAAAGCGTTATAAGCTTGTGATGTGTATGTTGTGAGTGTAGACTCACGTATGTGGTTAGTTAGCGACTTATGTTATAAACCAAGTTATGAGTTGAACTTAAGTAAGAAATTCAATGATTTAAAAGTCTTGGTGATGTACTAATTGATGTTATAAACATAATGTAAAATATAGGATAATTGTGGGAGTGATTTGTAATTGTAAAGTGTAGCTTGCGCTTGAGGCAAGTTTTCTAAACCTATCTTTTACGTTTAAACCTATCTTTTACATTTATGCAAGTTTTCTAAACCTATCTTTTACGTTTATGCAAGTTTTCTAAACCCTAAACTTGTTATTTATATTGTGCAAGTTCTCTAACTCTTACTCTTTATATTATGCAAGTTTGTTTTCGATTCTTAACTTGTTAATTCCTGTACAAGTTATTTTGTATTCAAATGTTCATATTGAACAAGTATGGAAGTTATTATTGAAATAATGCGATCTTGACTTATTTTTTCAAGCAAGATCTACTTAATCTTTCAAATGCTTTAAGTTATTTCTAAAGCATGCTTATCTAATATAAAGTCGATTGTTATGACTTATACTTGGTTCATAATTCTTGTATTATTGAACTCTTAATGATTTTGAGTCTATTCAACTACTCCTTAGTTGATGATAGTTGAAAACTCCAAATTTCCTTTTAGCTATCCAAACCAAACTTTCTTTGGTGCGGACTTGTATCAAATACTGAGATAAACAACCCTATTTATTAGGGGAGGTTCCTACGCGAAAGCGTTAAATGTTTGTGCACAATACATGGTACGAAGTGTTGATCCCCCTAAGTACGAGTTAGAGTCCATAGTCTAAATGACTGTTAAAAGTTTTAAACGAAAATGTTTATAACTTAGGACATAGTTCAAGGTCTTATGACCCTCAGATGATTCAATATTCAAAATTCTAAGTATTGATGAAAGAATTATCAATTCTTTATTGTTGATGAAAATAAAGTTATTCAAATCTATTGAAGCTATTCATTTTATATCATATTATTGTTATATTCCAAGTGAGCATTGTTTGCTTACTCTTGCATATTTCATAATTACTTGCAGTTAAAGCCGAGAACGTTGACGTACCATCAACAAGTAAAGGGAAAGGCAAGATGAACAAGTGAAGACTTGTTGTCTTTGATTGTGATTGTAATAAGACTTGTTTATGATATTTTATTTCCGCACTTATTTGTTTATGTTAATGTTAGCAAACCTGGGATATTTTCGGATTAAGGTTGTAATCCTTTTTCGTAAGGAAGATTTTATTTAATAATGAGGTTGTAAATCTTTTTGCATTTCTTATTATTGGGTAGATATATGTTTTATTTAGATAGTGAACGCCAAATCATGTGGAAACGAAGTACCCGGATTTGGGGGTGTCACACCACATCCCAGCACAAACCCAGCGCGGGCTCGCCATTTGGCAGACCTATAGCCCATTTTTGTGTTCTCTGTTAGGATAAGCATGCTAGTTAACTTAAATTCAGAGATGCTAATGTAAGTAGCTTATGACAGTATGTAAATGTGTATGACATGTGAATTAAAGCTTTGCATGATAGGAGTTAAGTGAACTTAACTTCTAAAAGAAACTTAACATTAGAGAATGAAACTTGACGAACTAAGTATATTTTGAATTCTGAACTTTTGAGCATGCATATGTGACCTAGTTATTTATATATGTGAGTATGAAGCATGAAATCAAAGTGTCCCGCATGCTTGGTTGGTTTAACTTGAGATTTTCAAGGAAAACTTAAGAGTTTGAACACTAATTTTGTTGATAACTACCTTATAAGCATTCTGAAATTTATGACTATCATGATAGGACATGTTATGCATCTAGACACGATTGGCATGTACACCTATCTAGCTATTAACGTGTGAACTAGTCAAGCATAGTTTCAAATGAGTTTTAAAGAAGTAAAACTATGCTACTTTGAAATACATAACTAGGATAACTCGAGCATGCATGTTAAGGTTTATTGGCCTTATTGCATAAGTATAATGACTAAACATGAGAAGCCTTGTTAATTGAACACATTAAGCTTTGTTAAATGGGAAGTTGATATCGAACTATGTTGAAGGCAAGACGAAGACCGAACCTAATAACATGTGTGTTCTGCATGTATCATCATCAAAAGTACGTTATTAGACAAGTTAGTTTTCTGCAGGAGCAAGCCATCTCTTGTTTGAACTGGGAGTAGCGAGGCCGCGCCATCTTGCAGAATAGTCTGATCATGTTGTTGTAATCTGAAATTTCATACATGTTAGATATTATGTTATAGAACTGCAATGCATGATTATTAGGATGTACAAGTATTAATGAACATGTTGACGATAAGAAACCATGGATTGATAAGTGTTTATAAACTTTCAAAGCGCTAATTCAACGATAACTACGAGTTATGTCATTTGAGTATATAGTAACATATAAACTGATTTGGTGCTATGTATACATAAGATATGTAACGGCATACTTGTAGGATTGTACGACTAAGTTAGGATCTTATATGTGTGCTTAACTTGCATATCAAGTATATGTATTCGAATTATGTAACTACTGAAAATACATGGGTAACTATGCTACAGTAGGATATCTTGGTCCGTGAAGTGTTGATAAGCTTTAGGTTGATAAACTACGCATAAGGCAAGTTCTCTAACTCTTTTTATTTACATATGGTGTAAATTCTAATTATTGATATATCGACCATATATACGTCAAACAAATATTTGTTATTATTCAGAAATCGACTTTATATCTTGATGTTGTTGCAAGCATTGAACCTGTCATTTCTAAATGAATTACAAAAGTTGTCTAAGCCATTTGATTCGGCTAGACTAATATCGTATGCTAAAAAGCTATCCAAACCAATTGACTTGGTGCGGACTCTTATAATTCTACTTAGATGAACAACCCTCATGGAAGGGGAAAGTTATATACAACTGTCAGGAAACCGACGTGATCACATGAGTACGATTAAATGTTATGCATCACGTAGGGTACTTTAGGCTGATCACCTGTTGTACTTGTTTTATTAGATTTTCAGCATATTACTGTTAATTATAGTAAGAGTTCATAGTCCTTAGTGACTGCTCAATGTTCATTATTCTTGAACCTTAAAATGGTTAAACCTTGAATCTCGTTGATATTTTTCCATTCATAGCGACTATTATTGAGAACTATTGATACTTCTTATTATCCTTGAACTATCATTTACTGTTGTACCTTTGGGATTTAAAATCTATATTATTCATTCTTATTGCTATATTACTTGCTGAGCAAACTTGTTGCTCATTCTTGCTTTCCCTAAAATATTTAAGTTAAGGCAGAACAGTGCTGACCCTCTGGCACAGATAAGGGCAAGGGCAAGGCTACGGCGTAGCTTTGTACTATTTTAGAACTATTATGATAATTATAATAAGATTATATCATATTATGTATTAGTTATGTTTAAGTTATGTTTAAGATATGTATGAGACGTTTAAGTTACGAGACCGTGAGACCCGAATAATTATATTAAATAAATGTGAATTATTCAATTATTCCATTGCATGAGTTGTTAGTATGTTATTAGAATTTAGCAAGTGATGCACCGAATTCGAGATACGAGTGGTCTGAATTTGGGAGTGTCACATAGGCAAGGGAGCCTCTCATATGCCCAAAACTGGCCATACAAATATCAAAAGTCCTCAGTGACCAAGACTGACAAACATAAATGAGGAAATCAAAAAGGTACAAGAGAAATGTACTCACCAGCAGGAATGGGTAAAAACCTAGCCAAGCCTCCACCACGCCCTCCGAGCGCATGCGCATCCCTCGGAGAAAATAGGCAAAGGTGTAGGTACCCCAATCAAAATTATTGAGGCACTCCACATATCGAGTAGCGCTGACCAGGCCAAAAGACAACGTCGAGGAGTTATCTGCAAGGACCCCTGATGATCACTAAAAACATTCATCGCAGGATGCAATCTCGAACCCTCTGATCATAAGACAGAGGCTCCGTCAAAGCCCCACTCTGGGCATCTACGCTCATGGGACCAGAACGGACCGTCCAACCCTTGATGGCCGTCGCATGAACTCCCAAGAGGGACCGAACGGCAGTGGGTGAAATGTCAGCCACAACCGGCACTGGCTCACCTGCAAACTCTATCCCAGTGATAAACCTTTAGTTCATAGGCGTCATCATCACCTCGCAATCCAATAAATGAAGAGACTGGGTCTGGTGGAACCAGGGCTCAGACAACGCCCTCAGATAACCCAGGGGCAACAACGGGGAAGGATAAAAAAGAACACCTGAAACCCCCAGGAGTCGACAATGGCCCGATACTCCGGATGCAGAGTATGGTACAAGGAATGAACATTGAACCAGTTCCCCTTAGGCTGTGTAAAGTCAGAAACCTGCATCAAACAGCCAGTCTAGCTCAAATCTGTGCCCTAAAAATGGCAAAAGAAAGAAAAAAAATCCAAAAAAACTTCAGTCACCTTGTTGGCATGAAGGTATCTCGATGGATGACGCCTCAAATCTCCCAGAAGCTCCTGAAGCGGCACCACAATGGCTGGAAGCTCCCCACGTGGAGTCTGAGCTGGGGTAGGATTAATAAATGGGACCTCCTCATCGTCCACATCAACCGGCAACTCAATTCTGATGGGATAAATCACAGACTCAGCGAAACGGCGAGGCGGCTGGGCTGGATGTGGCTGAGGAACATCAGAAACTCTCCTCCGCCTAACTCCTGAAGTGACTTTACTAGCACAGTCGGGTCTATCAGGCTCCATAACCTGGACAAAGTCTTCAAATCACCTCAGAAAGGGTGAGGTAAGCCTTAAACCTGTGGCTTATTAAATTTGATCATTGCTTTATACATTTTTAAATCTTAAAACATCCTTTCGTTAACAAAAATTCCTCGTAGAGTCAAAATTTTATGTGTATTAAATACTCAGGCTTTTGAAAAAATTCGCAAGAGTCGCCTTTGTAAAATGGACAGTCCGCATGCACACAGACATGACTAGGTGGCTATTCAGTAGCACACCTACCCAAAAATAGAAACAATTCATATTTATGAAAAAAAAAATCAAAAGTAAAATCCCCATGGCAGCTAAATTACCACAGGCTTTTTTAGTTGAAAATTCAGGCTCACTTGGCCTAAAAAAGGATGAGTAAACTGATCAAAAAGGGCGTCAATTGACTGTCTCAGAAATCAAATTTTTTACATCAAAATGTTCAGCACAGTAAAATATGCATATTTACTAAGTCTGAAAATTTTTATCAAGTCATATAGGCATACATAATTGATACATTGCCTTCAAAAGCATACTATATGATTTCTAACATTCTAATGGTCAAAACTGGTAAAGAAAGGATGTAAACGTTACTAGAGATGTATAGAACATTTGTACGGTGACGAAATATAAAAAAAGCTGCCCGAACTTCGTAGATCTGAAGAAGAAAATCATATTTCCTTTAGGATTCATGTTTGAAAATGAATTTGAAAAGCCACGGGAGCCAAGTTATAAATCGCAGGAGGGAGCAGCCCCACCTATGGCTGTCGCACCCCTACCTACAGCTCCTTAATGTGGGGCCCACCCCTCCAGTTCGGTCCAGTTCAAGTGGAAGCAGAGTTTACAGAAGCTGAAAAGTTTAATCCAAAAAAAAAAAATTGCTACGCAATTGAGCGGATTAGCCTGAAATCCTACGTATAAGCGGCAAATTCCTGACGGAGGGAAAAACTTCATCTGTCTTCATGTAAGCCATTGTGTAGGACTATGAAGTGATATTCAGGGGCCAATGATGAAAACTGCTAAAAAAAACTACTGAAAACTGCCTCTATCAGAGCATTGGGAAGATCCAACGGTATGACCAGCAAGTTTTGAGTGTGTTAAGGCATCTATATTGATCCAAGGGTGTGATTTGTCAAGAAGAGTACCCCCCACGTCGAGATAGATTATGTTTGACACTATCAGCCATTGGCGACAACTTCAGTGAAGCATCGGGGACGATCCAGTGGTATCAGCCGTTGAAGTCAACATCATCGAGGGTCAGAGGGTCTGACACTATCAGTCGTTGGCGATAACTCCAGTGAAGCATCGAGAACGATCTGGTGGTATCAGCCGTTGAAGGCTACTTCAACGAAGGTCAGAGGGTCTGACATTATCAGCCGTTGGCGAAAACTCCAGCGAAGCATCTAGAACGATCCGATGGTATCAGCCACTGAAGGCTACTTCAGCGAAGGTCAGAGGGTCTGACACTATCAGCCGTTGGCGACAACTCCAGCGAAGCATCGAGAACGATCCAGTGGTATCAGCCGTTGAAGGCTACTTCAGTGAGGGTCATAGGGTCTGACACTATCAGCCGTTGGCGACAACTCCAGTAAAACATCAGGAACGATTCGATGGTATCAGTCGTTGAAGGCTACTTCAGCGAAGGTCAGAGGGTCTAACACTATTAGCAGTTGGCGGCAACTCCAGTGAAGCATCGGGAACGATCCCCTACTTCAGCAAAAGTCAGAGGGTCCAACACTATCTGCCGTTGGCGACGACCCCAGCGAAGCATCGAGAATGATCCGGTGATGAAGCCGTTGAAGGCTACTTCAACGAGGATCAGATTGAATGACACAATCCGCCGTTGGCGAGAACTCCAGCGAAGCATCGGGAATGACCCGATGAGGAAAACCATGAAGAAATTTATCCCCATAGATGACAGATGATGGAATCTGTTATACAAATCCCAGCGGGAGCACTGGAAAAGATTGGGAAATTAACCGACCATTGCAAAATACCATTCAGGTAGGCATTGACTGGAACGTCAGCATTGGCCGAACATCAATCCGAACTATTGGCGACAACTCCAACGCAGTATCGAGAAAGGTTTGATAATGTGAACCGGTGAAAGTTATCATCAGGATAGGCATAGGGAATCCCCAATGAGGCATCAACCAAGAGAAAATCTTCCCCACAGATGTTTATCAACTGACATGGTAAACCATTGGCTTTAAACCAGTGCCGTATCGAGAATGATTCGGTGATGATCGAGACTTTGCAAGCTACCGTTCGGGTAGGCGTCAAGAGAATTCCCCAAAAGGCTATCATGGATAATGTCATCCCCAGCAGAAAGTGGCATAAGTAGAAGGTGATAGCCTAGCACCACAAGGGTATCTAACATTCGTAACATAACATATTATGCATTACATTACATTTGCATATGTCATCTTTCCAGTGTCTAGCATTCTTTATCCTATTCATTCCATTGCATTCCATAAACATGATAAAGAGGGGCATATGTAGACACTCAAAATTTTATATTTTTGTTACTAACCCTGCAGGAGGGCAAAACTGTCTTTTAACCCCGGCAACACCTGGATGTTAATGAAACCCCAGCGACAACCCCGGGATGCCAAGCAGCCCCGACGAAAACATCGGGATGTCAAGCTCAACCCCGGTCACAATACTAGGATGTCAAGCCAAACCCCGGCAACACCGGGATGTCAAGTGACCCGGCGACAACATCGGGATGTCAAGCAGACCCGACGACAACATCGGGATGTCAATCTCAACCCCGGTCACAATACCAAGATTTCAAGCCAAACCTTGGTAACACCGGGAAGTCAAGTCAAGCCCCAGTCACAACCCGGGAGGTACAGGAGCCCCGACAACAACACCGGGAGATCAATTTAACCTTCAGATCTTGGACGAAGAAGACGAACATTCACTAGCTTCAATTTCTTCATGAAGCATATTAACTTTGTCTTGGATTGCTTGAGCTAGCTTTTGTAACTCAAGGCTAGAACACTCTTTAATACCTGAAAGATCTAAGGAAGAATGCGGCTTTGACCGCACTTCTTTAGATTTACTAGAAGAGCCTTTCTCTGGGATAGATTTAATAGGATTAGCAGGAAATTCTTTTTGAACTTGACCCACAATTCTATTTACATCAAATTTATCCCACCATTTAATAAAGAAAACTCGAGTAACTATGGAAACTGAATTATCTTTACTAGCCACCGAAGTAGAAGGAGAGTGGGAAGATGACTGAAAAACAGATTCAATGACTGGTGTCTGAAGATTATATTGCCATCTTAAGATCCAAGGAATCTTATATTTACTAGAAAATTGGAGCAATATTGGGATACCTTCAAACTTTGGATTATACTGACTATGATTAGAAAAATAAAGAACTTGGGAACGAAGCAATTCTAGGAAAATATCTGAGGAGGGACCATAACGAGACCACCAAATAAGAAACCAGAAAGGGATTTGACTCTTAAATTTGTGATCAAATTGGATAAACCAAGAATGACTGAAAGACTGGTTTTGATGAAGGAAAATCTTATGCCAGGCTTCAATGTAATCATAGTAACAAAAATAATGGTTTTGACTAGCGATTGGACTAAGATCTGAGGGATGCTTTCCCCAATCTAATTGAGAAATAATTTTCTTAATGTAATGGGAATGAAAAAATGACTTTTGAAGAATCATTTTTATCATAAATGGGATTAATAGAAATTGACTCAGTTTAAAGGAGGATTTCCTTATAAAATGTGATGGATTTATGAGGAGCAAGAGGAAGAAAATGTCATCCAGTTAGGAAGAACTGGGCAGCTAAACTGACTAGATTATTCTTGGGATTCATGGATGGTTCAACATGAAAAAGATTGACTTCATGATTAAATATGTACTGTGAAATTTGACTTTTAAGAACATTCTGCTGTGGAGGGCAGAATGGATCAATAGGGATGGGCTTACTAGCTAAAACCGTATTATATGGTTTTCGGACGGAACCAAGAACATGGAACCTATTGAATAAATCCACATAAGGGACTAGATTAACTGGGTGAGGGATCAGAGAGCCCTTGGGCTGATTACTTGGGCCTGAAGGGCGACCCTAACCACGAGAAGTAGAACCTCCTCGAACACTCATTTTGAAATCATAGGGGTACCTAAATTAATAAATTTCCTTGTGAGAAAATCGGGAATGGAATTATCACTACCTTTAATGTACTCAATATCAAAATCAAAAATACTCAAAAGGGTGGGTTTGACATCTAGCAAAAGTTTGCTTAGCGACGACATTTTCAACATCTTTATCAAGAATATATTTGGCTGACTTACAATCTATTCTAACTAGAATTTTTTGATTTAACAAATCACTTTGAAATTTATTAATACATAAAACTAAAGAAAGAATTTCCTTTTTAATAGTACTGTAATTTAATTGTGTAGGATTCCATACGCCAGAATGAAATTGAACAATTTATTTTGAAGAAGCAGGAGTTAATTTCTGCTTCAGGATACCTCTGAATCCAATTTCAGAAGCGTCTGTTTCAACAATTTTAAATGCTGATTCATTTGAAATGCCAAGGCAAGGCAATACCTTAACATACTTTTTAACTTATTGGATGATAGAAGTATGTTCATCAGTCCAGGGAGGGGGATTATTTTGTAAACGCTGAAAAAGGGGTTTACAAATTTGTCTAAGATTTTGGTAGAATTTACCAATATGATTGAGAGACCCTAAAAATTGTTGAAGTTGAGTTTTATCAATAATTATATCTGGGAATTTATCTGCAAATTGAATAACACGCTGAATAGGGCGAACAAGACCATGATTAATATCATGGCCAAGGAATTTGACTCTAGTTTGGAAAAGACTGCATTTAGTAGGAGATAAAATAAGACCATTGACTTTTATGGTTTTGAAGAACGAATTCAAATGTTTGTGAGGTTCTTCAATTGACTTGGGGAAGATAAGAATATCATCGATATAAACAATGATAAAATAACTAAATGGATTTAGAATATCATTAAGGATATTCTGGAATTCACTAGGAGCATTTTTAAGGCCGAATGGTTGAACAATCCATTCGTAATGACCAAAAGGAGTAGTGAAAGCGATTTTGTATCTATCACTGGGATGAATGCTAATCTGCCAAAATCCTGACTTGAGATCAAATTTACTGAAAATGGTGGCATTACTAAGTCTACTGAGTAGGTCTTCTTTGTTAGGCAAAGGGTACCTAATCTATTCTAGAACCTTGTTTAATAGTTTATAGTTGATGACTAGTCTAGGGGCACCTCTCTCCTTTTCTGCTTCATTATTGACATAAAAAGCTAGACAGGACCAAGGTGACTTAAAATGTTTAATTAATCCCTTTGTTAATAAATCATTTATTTCTTGTTTACAAAGCTCCATATGTTGATGATTCATTTGTATAGATCTAGCCTTAGTAGGAATTAAATGTTCTTTGAATTTCTTAGCATAAGGAAACCTTACAACATGCTTTCTTCTATGCCAAAAAGCATTAGGAGAATCAGAACAAAGGTTTTTACTCATAAAATTCTTAAGATCTTCAATCTTTGCTTGAATTTTTTCATTTAGAAGGAGATTTCCAACTTATTTATATTTAATCTCTTCCTTTAGGAATTTTAACTGAGATGTTTTACAATTCAATAGATTAATGGATTTTGAAATAGATTCATCTTGAATGAATTTTAAATCTCTTTCTTTGGGTTGAGTAATAAATTTAAATACTACCTTTTGTCCCAAATGTTTAGTGGTTAGACCGTCAATACTAGTAGTAAATGGGTATAATAAATATATAAATGATAATCCCAAAATAATTTTATCTGTCAGATTGCGTATTAAAACAAAGGTTGTCTTAAAACACATATTATCTTGACAAATATGAACTTTGGAAAGTTTATATTTTATCTCTATCTTACTACCATTAGCAGAACTTAATTTTTTTCTATTTTTCTTATAAAACTTAGTAGGGATTAAACCCTCCTAAATATAATTAAGATCTGCACCAGTATCAACTAAAGCAGGAAGCTCAATTATAAAAGTTTTATCGATAACTAGCTTAATGACTATATACCATTTTTGAATGGTAATATCTTTTAATCTTTTTAAGGAGTATCCTTGAACCATAAGAAGTGACTCATTCTTAGCATTCGAAGACCCTGGAATATCCTCATCATCATCTAATGACTCAGAAATGTGAAGATTTGAATCTTTAGTTGCTAGATTGGTCATTTCTTTACGTAAATCAGAAATTTTAGTTTTAAGGTTTGAAATTTCTTTTTTAAGCTAATTAACTTCCTGATTTAATTCTGGAAGAGTGATTTCTTTATCAGACGATTTAAATCTTTCAAGGGTTTTATTAAGACTGATAATAGGTTTTTCTTTACCTTTAGCAATCTTATTTTTAACCGTATTGGTCTTGGTTAATAAATCTTTCAACTATTTCATATACTAAATCTTTAGCTCAAAATCAGTAATTTTACTAATTAAATCAATTAACAAAGAATTTTCTTCTTCTTTGTTAAGAACATTAACTCTTTTATTGCAGCAATCAGATCTGCAATTATCTGTGCATACCGTGACTTCTTCTACTTCACTCTCTGTTTATTTACTATTATTGCTATTAGAGGAATAAGGAATATCAGAATAATCATCGTCGTCAATGTCATTCTCAATTCTTATTAACTCTAAGAGTTGTTCAGTGTCTTCATTAGAGATGTTTAACTGATTTAATTTTCTTTTAATCTTACATTCATTTTTATAGTGACCTTTTTGACCACAATTATGACAAGTGATTTTACTCTTATCATATTTTTTAGACTTCTTTGTTGATTTTTTATTATGTTTTTTACTGGGTTTTTCATAATAATTATCTTCTATTTTATTCTGCTTAGATCGTTTTTTATGATGTTTACTGCTTTTGTGTTTTTCAACATGTTTATGTCGATGCTTTCTTCTAAAGGGAGCAACAGGCGGTAAACCGTATTGTTCACAAAAGGTTTCAAGTTCGTACTTAGCTTTATTCTTATCTTTATCAGTTTGTTTAGCAATTTTGAGGTCAATACACATTTTTAATCTAATCTTTTGAATGTAATTGATTATGTCACCATAAGTAAGGCTATCATAATCAATATATCCCAAATCTTTACTCAGTGCTTCTCTAACTTTGTGAGCAAACAAATTAGGTAAGCCATTAACAAACTTTTCTTTCCAGAAAGGCTTGTTACTGTCATTACGCATCATAACCCGAGAAGTAAAAACATCTTTGTACCATCTAAAATAACTTAGAGTGGGACAAGTGAGATTACTTAACTGATCATGAATTCTTTCAGTAATATTACTAGGTGTTCCAATAAAATATTTTATTATGGTAAATATTAAAGTGTTTATCCCATCAGGAGGACCAACACCAATATTATCATCCCAAATAGGGTTACCATCATCATCCATTTGAACAGCATGAATTACTGCTAACCTAGAATCTTCTGTGAGATGTTTTTTCCACCAAGATCTAAGAGTACCAGTAAATCCATTAGTTAATATTTCAATAATATCAGGTTGTGAAAGATGAGTGAATGCTGTAATATAACTATTGGCTACCATTGACATATGATTTAGCTTATTTAGAATTTGATGTTCACTCAAACTATCAATATTCTATTCATAAATCTTATTAGACGAAACAGAAAATTGATTATCTAGATTTTTCTCTTCAAACTATAGGTCTGGAGGAGTAAGTCTAGTATACCAAATTTTTGTTATACTTATTTTATTAAAAGTTAATTTATTAAGCTGATCTTTAACATCTGGAATTGTAACAGTTTTAGATTCAAGATCTGAAGGACTAATGTTTTCATTTTCAGATTCTTCAATCTGATCTATGACGGCAATAGTTCCACTAGTTTCACCAGGTGTTAATTTTTTAAATAATTTATCAATAGTTTTAATCAACTCAGATTCTTTATTAGGAAATCCCAAACCAATTCTATTTTCAGGAAGGCTTAATAAAGGTTGATCACACTCTTTATCAGGTTTTTGAATAACAGTTTGATCAAATTTTTCTTCGATTTTATCCAACTGTTTTCCTATTGTTGCTAAATATTTATTAGTGCAATTATTTTGTTCAATAATCTTTTTCTCACCTTTATTACCATCAGATAATTTAAAAGGACTAGCTATAACTGAAGTGTTTTTAACTGATAAAAGAACAGTTTCTAAAGGAGGATGGCTAGATGACACTTTCGTCTTATCTTCCTTGATCCACTGACTTTTAGTTAAAATATTACATTTAGAATGGTATTCGTCATACCAATCATAAAAAGTAATGTTTATCTTTTCATTGGTAATAAATTGTTTCCATTTTTTCATAATTTTATTTATATCCTTTTCATTATAATTAGTATGAAAATCATGTCTTTTATTTTTATTAAACTTGGAATTAAAATCATCAACGAAATTTTTCCAGTCTAATTTAAATTCTTTGTTTAGAACTCTTAATTGAGGATTTATAGGAATACCTAAATCAAACTGAGTGGGATACTCTAATGATGTAGGAGAAAGACTTTGCTCATCTTCTACAGATTCATTGGTGGTATAACAAGGATGACTAGTTTGACCACGATTTAAAATACCTTTTAATTTAATATTAGAAATAGAAGTATTGCTTTGTATTTCAGTATCTCTTCAAGAATGAACTAAAGAACTAGCAAATTCTTCTATTATCAAGGGTCTTCTAGTACGTTCAAAACTAACTCTGACAGTACCATAAGAACATTGTTTAATATTTTCAACATTTAACAAATTGTTAATAACTGGTTTTTGAGGAATTTCATTAGGTAAAACCCATTGACTAGGTAAAGTAACGTCCTTCCAAAGAATAGTTCTTGGGGTTTGAACATTAGCATTACTAGTACTGTTTTGAATTAAAACAGTTTGATCTTTAGGACTTTTATTAAGGGCGTGAACATTTAAATTAGTTTTCATTGTTTTATAATAAATTCTATAAATTAGAGCTAAAGGCTGAGAACCCTCAATCATTTGAGTAATTTCTCTTGCTGTTTTAATGTTTAAAGTTAAAGCTTTTAATAAATTAGCATCACTAAGGCTTAGAGTGAAATCAGAAAAGCAATTAAAATGGATAGGACCATCATGCAGACTTGATTCCATAATACCAATAATACTAGGAAAATAATTAAGGAAACGAGCATCTCTTAGACATAGATAAATACTCGAATTAATTCCCTTAATATTTAATGGCTTAAATGCAACTTGAATTAATCATATGTGAATAAAATTGTAACCCTTCTTCCTATGTTTGTTAACAACATCAGGAGTTAAAAGACTACAATTTTCATATTCTTTATTAATAGCATAAACCCGCGCAACAGTTTTAACATTATAATCAGTTTTAAAATTATCAAGAAAGGTTGACTGATAAATTTCTGTAGGAGAAACACTAGGTATGTTCCAATTACTTAAAGCTTGATTAATATTTGATAGGAGGTAAAGCTGACTGGTTGCAAACTGAAGAACTAGACCTGAACAGTCTACTCATCTTTTAGAAAACAAAGTTTTTAATTTTTCAAAAGTTCTGCCATTCATACCCCTCTTACCTTATGCAGACGCTGTAATACCCGAGAATTTCCTAATATTATTAAATAAATATATTAATGAAAATGAGAATTTATTTTAATATAAATAATTTTGTGTTGTGAGAAGGATTGATTCAATTATATAAAATTGAATAATTATAATAATAATTGAGAAATTTATGGAGTTTGCGATAAACTCATTGATAGCCTTGTGTGGCACAGTGATGAGAAGTATGTGATTTAATTAATTTAAAGAAAGAATTAATGAGTGGATAATTAATTAATAATATATTATTAATTAATAGTATTATGAGTAATGACATATTAATGAATAAATAGTAATCTATATTTTGAGATTTATGTTTATTCAATTAAATTTCTTAACATATAGTTATGCAATCACATATTGTATAGTAACTGCAACTATATAATATAATGTATAATGTGACATGTTGACATAACTATGTAATATAGAAACTATATAATAAAAGGAAGTGTCATGGTCAGACTTATAAAAGGCATGTTGTATGTACATTATATAGTATGGAACCAAACTATATTATAAAGTGTAGTGTGACACTTTAGTAAGACTATGCCATATGAAAACTATATTGTAAGAATAATAAAATTGTATGAGTTACTTATGTGATCATGTGATAGGTATAGTACTTTCATGAATACTATATGGTATATTAAATTAAAGTATGTGAATAATTAATAACAACAATAATTTTAATGAGTTGCATGATTGGAGTAATAAGATTGGGAATAATGTGACAGGCCACTATTTAATTAACTCATAATCTGACATTATTAAAAGGTACATGGATTATATGATGTGTATAGATATGTATCCCAATGTGCATCCATGTAATGTTGTTGTGAAACCTTAAGTCCATGAATATCCCTAAATGGATTTAAACCTAACTAATACATGTGTACTTATCTAACTCAAGTATACACTATATGTACATGGAATGTATCCTTATAATGCTGATAATTCCTTGTCCCATAATAAGTGTCCAATTGCTCCTCCATTTCTCATTTACGTAATACACAAAAAAGCTAAAAGCCTATCCCTCATTCTTCTCCCAAGCTCTTCCCAGTTCATGATTATGGGGGGAGTGGGATTCATGATTTCATCTACCAACTACTTACCAACTTCTTCATAACCTCCATACAAATCACAAGTTCGTTGGTTTAATTTGAAGAACAAAAGCATTGCCCATGTATTGATTCCTCTATAAATATGGCTCCCTCCCTTCTCTTTTCAAATTGCTGAGAGTTGTTTAAGTGTTGAGAGCATACACTAGTTATATCAGTAGAGTGAGAGGTGTGGATTAGCAGCAAACTTAGATTGCATTAACAGAGGTATAAACTACATTCTTGATTCTCCATTTCTTATTCTTTGTAAATTTCAAGCTTCTTGATTTTGGGTGCAATACATGCTAATTGAATCATAGAAACCTTGTTTAGTTGAACTTATATACATGTTGAAATTACAATATAGCTTTCTTGTTCTTCATTTTCCATTTTCTGTTTCTGCAAATTTTCTGAGATTTCTTAATTCTTGGTTATGTCGAATTGGATTGTGATTGGGATATAAAACACTTGTTTAGTAGTTATAAGAATTATATAAATGTTTAGTATGCAATGCAACTTGGTTACAGTCAGAATTATTGTGAAATTTGGAAATTGGGTTGTAGTTTGCCGATTGCAGGAACCGTCTGCCGCTGGATGGGAGCCGGCGTAGCTGCGCCAGTTTTGCACTGGGCAGCTGCGCAGCTACGCCAGCAGCCTGCAGCAGTTCCCTGCATCCTGCTCCAAGGCTGTTACGAATTACTCGTTTGATTTAGTTTAAGACAACATGCTAGCTTGTGTAACCTATATATATAAATATACTAAGGCATGTAAACATGTTTTAAACCAAGATGGTATATATTTTGACAAAAAGACTTATGTTCTTCAAAGTAACTTAAAGTTTTATAAACGAATGTTAGCATAAATGAAGTATGTTAGTATTCTGATTTTTGGGCATGTTTGTATAAACTTGAAATACATGTCGGACACATTAACTTACGTATATAGATTTCATAATGTAGCATGAACGTGTTAGAACGTATTAGCAAACTTTATTAATGAAAGTATAAGTGTTGAACATGAACGTCGACATGTTACATTGAGATTTGAATTTTGATACTTATGAACATGTTTGATAGAGCTTGTAGAATTGCTAATGTATCATTCATGTTTGCCTACTATGTTACATGTAGTGAAACCAAATTTGCGTAAATGAAGCATGTTTTCAAACTAATGACAATGATAGTTGCATATATGTGATATGAAAACTCATGAACATGTTTAATATAAGTATATGATTACCTTATGTGTTTTAAAAGCGAGCATGATAGGCTTTGTGAATTCCATGGCCTTGAATTACCATAAGCGTCGACCTAGAATTTATATCACCTATGTTTGGAACGAGGAAAGGTTATACGAATATAAAAAGACCCTTTAACATGTATATATACTATGTGATATATGTGAACCCGATTTTGACGGTTAACTTATGATAATGCCATAACTTGCTAAAAATGAAATATATTTAGTATTGATTGTGGTCTTATGTGATATTAATAATATGGGAGCATGTTTGCTAATTGTTGCGATCTTATATGATATGAGAATGTGTTTAAACTCAAAAAGAGGAACGTTAAGGATAAAAGTAATATTAATATGATACTATATATGTTATAACTGTGTAGCTAGGTTAAACCTTAGCTTGTGTGTCGATCGTATATCCGAAGATAAGATACGATGTTAAACTATATGGCTAACGGATATCATATTTATATACGTAATTATATTACGATAGGGATTTAAAAGTGTTGAATTACTTATCATGGATAAACTACGCATAAGGCAAGTATCTAAACCTTATCTCTTTGGATGCAAGTTTTCTAACTTACACTCTTTTACGGTGCAAGTATCCTAACCGACGCATTTACTTTATGCAAGTATTCTATCCTTGTATATTGCGAACTAGTTTCTTTACTTAATCATTTGAATCGAATTAGCATACTTGAACTCTTATTTCATTAAAGCTATTATTCATGTTGAACTTGGTATTGTTCTTGAATATTGTGAAAGTGTCTATGTCATTTGACTCAGCTAGACTTATATTATTAAAAAGCGACCCAAACTAATTGATTGGTGCGAGATCTTGTATTTGACTGAGAAGAACAAAATATAACTGTCGGAGAATCGACGCGCCCACATTAGTATGATTGAGTGTTATGCATAACATAGGGTACTTTAGGCTGATCACATGTTGTACTTGTTTTTGTTGGATTTTCAGTTTATTACTGTCAAATCCTGTGGAAGTTCATAGTCCTTAGTGACTGCTCAGTATTCAGTTATCTTGAAATCTTGAATTGATTTATTATTGAATCACATTGATATTATTCGGTCCTTAGCGACTGTTATTAAAAACTATTGATATTCTTGTTATCCTTGAACTATCAAACATTGCTATACCCTTTCGAGAATTAAGAATTATATTACTCACCCTTATTGTATATTACTTGCTGGGCAATTTGTGCTCATTCTGGCTTTCCCTAAAAACATTTCAGTTAAGGCCGAGTAGTGCGGACCTTCGGGCATAGATAAGGGCAAGGGAAAGGCTACTGAGTAGCTTAAATTATGTAGGACTTATGATTGTAATAAAGAACTTATGATATTATGTACTAGTTAAGGTTATTTATGCTTAAGATATGTCTAAGCTATGTAATCACTATTTAAGTTACGAGACCTTGGGACGTGAATAATTATATTATTTAAATGTAATTTATTCGGTATTAGTTGTGTATTATTTCGCTTTGCTATGCGACATTTAGTCGTATTATTATTGTGATATATTACCATGAGCACGTGGCGAACCAAATTCGAGAGACCCCTTAATGGTCCTGGAATTTGGGGGCGTCACAGATGTATCTTGTCTAGCCTGAATTATTCCGTGGCTCTTTTACAGCTTTTATAAATTTATATATTTACATTCTGTCAAGCCTAGATTATTTCTTGGCTCTTTTACGGCTTATATATATATATATATATATATATATATATATATTTTGTCCAGGCCTGGGATTGGAAATTCATCACCCTTTACAGCTTTATATATATATATATATATATATATATATATTCACATTTTCTGTCCGGGCCTGAGATTGGAAATTTGTCGCCCTTTACAGCTTTTATATATATATAATTACATATATATATATATATTCTTTATTCATTGTGATTAAATATTTGTTTCAATTATTCATTTGATATGAATTTGTTTTAATACAAATTTGGTGGTTTAGATTTATTTGAATCTAGCCTTTCTACCTTTTAAATGGTTCAAAATAGGTCCAACAGGAACTAAGAAACTAGAATGGCTAAGATTTATTTAAATCTAGCTTTTTTTCTAGTTTTGTTAAATATTAAAGCAACCTCGCGACCCTCAGATTCCTATCTAGTGGGAACGAGAAGCTTTGGCTATGCGCATACCAGGATTTGACTGATGAATCCTTTGTTTTTGCGACGTCTGGATGTAAGTATACATTTTATATTAATATATGTGTTAGGCAGGTTTTCTTGGTCTCCTTATGTGAGCCTAGGAATCATGGGATTCACGATCAAACTGATCAGAATCTGATTCTCACAATGGAGAAACTTCACATTACAAATGTACCATGCCAGTTTTTTTGTAAAAAAATGTACATTCGAAAGACCTTAAAACAGTTATCCGGGTTTAAGGTCTCAAACATAATGAAATAATGGTTTGTCGTGCTAGAGTCACTCTTATGGTTGTCATGCCCATGACAAGACCGACACTAGTCTATATTTTGTGGTCAAGGATGCTTCGTAGCCCCACAATCACCATCCAAATCGAGCTAAAAGCTGAAAAGAATAAAATGGAAGTATCAACATGCTTCAATTCCTACATGAGCGTAAGGGTTTGAAAAATAACCTTTCAAAACATCATTTTCATATCTTGTCTAAAAAAGGGACCTTTTGCAAATCAAATCAAACCCTTCGTATATAGGTTCAGCAAAGCACGATAATACTTTCAAAACAAGCAAGCGTAGTAGGCCCAATTTCTTCCAACATCCACACACACATTGCAAATAAAAAGGAAAATATTGAAAAGATGTGGTACCATATTTTCAAAGGAGTTGGGGGGTGCCTAACATCTTCCCCCCACTAAACCAAGCCCCCAAACTTTAGAATTTTGTTTTCAAGATCAAGTTGCAACAGTGTCCAGCAATTGGGCCTACTTGCAAACAAAACTCGGTTGAGTTGGTAAAACCATTTCAAATCTACCAACTTGCAACTTTGTAAACTGTTCAAATCGTCGACATGATACATGTTGGCCTTTTTCTAAAAAACTTCACCCTTCATAAAATAGATAAGGCAATAAGGGCAGAAAACAGAAAGACTTAGGAAGAGAGAAAGATCAGGTTCAAAGCTGACCGAATTTTTTCCCAACGTCGACAATATATATAAAAAAAACCCACCCAAGATGGTGGTCAAGTCCTCGTAAAATACACTTGCCAAGAAATTAGACGACCCAAGTGATGAGGCACCCGAGTGTTACACTTTCTCATCAAAAGTGAATGAGGCACCTGACTATAAGTCTTCAGACCCGAAAAGTTATACTTTCAACTTTAAAAGTAATCGAGGCACCTGACTATCAGCCCTTGGAAGTTACACTTTCAACTTCAAAAGTGATTGAGGCACCTGAGTATAAGCCCTCAACCCCGAAAAAGTTACACTTTATCTCTAAAAGTGGCAAACGTTATGCTTTCTTCGACAAAAGCAAGAAAGTTACACTTTATCTCTAAAAGTGGCGAACGTTATGCTTTCTCCGACAAAAGCAAGATTTATTGTTTGAAATGTTATACTTTTCGTTAAAAGCAATCTGATTATCAATAAAAATGTCAAACTTTCACTTATACTTGAATAATTTTTTTATGATTTTTTTTTTAAAAAAGTATAGATTCAAGAGTTGGTTTGCGAAAAATATATATTTACATATTTTTTTTACAAAATTCATGTTTACTTATTTATAATGCCTATTGTTGTCTTGGAGTATTAATTTGAATAACTTGGGATTCAATGATAAATATTGAGTTTTAACGATTCATTCAAATTAAAGGCAATCAATAAGGTTAAAGAAACTACATTTTTGATAAATGAAATATATGCTACTAATTTCTGATACAAGAAATGGAAAAACTACAAAAGTTTATGATCTAAAAGGCCATGACATTTCAAACTAAAGAGGGGGTATAGCTAAAGCCTCTAAGTCGACAATGGCAGTATCCTGAGCCTTCGTATTTCAGGCTATCAGTTCCTCGAGGTCTTGGGCAGATGACTTAATTTCCTGAAGCTTGGTCTTCAATTTATCCATGGCATCTTGAAGCTCCTGAAGCTCTACATAAAGTAAGTCATTCTCAAAATGACGTGAAGTGACCTCCGAACAAAGTGCAACAACATGATAATTGGAAGTAAAGAGATCAAGCCTAGCACGAAAGGAAGACATAGCAAGGCCCATAGAAGATCGAGAAGTAATCAAACTCACAACTAATCTTATCTAAGTCCTCTGCTCAAAAATAATAGAGAGAGACTGTGCATTTCGAGAATAAGGGCTCGCAAGACAATCTAGCAAAAAGGTCTGGAGGAGGGCCATGTGAATATGTATCTGACCAAGTAATATGGGAACTACGATAGGAGATGTCCAAGATTCACCTTAAAAGAAGAAGAATGAAAAATGAAGGAAAAGGCCAAAGTCTCATAGGGTTCAACCCCTAGGGTTGGAACACCTAGGAAGGCTCTCCCCTCTTACCTTTGACTTCTCCTAGCTAGTTGATCAAGTTCTCAAAATAAACCGCCTAGGGTTCGGCCACCTAAGGGAAAGATCTTCATCTTTTGTTCACCACGATTTGAACCATGATCACTTGATGCATTCTCGATGACTCCTTGATTTTGAAGAAGAGAAAAATTCCAAGAAAGATTAATATTTGGAAGGATTAGATAGAAGATTTTTCATGATGTTTAGGGAGAGCTCCTTTACGGCTCGCCCCTAGAGGTTACCCCTCCTAGGATTTTTGTCTTCGCTGCTTGCAAAATAAAGCTCAGCGATTTGTTCAGAAACTTGAAGCAAAACTTAAACACTTGAAATATTTTTGCACGATCGTCTCGCCAAAGGTGTGACTCACGTACAGGGGCAAATGTGAGCAACTTACTGGTAGATGGCATAGACATCCTCCAGAGTAGGGATGAATTCCCCCCAAACAGTAACGAATGTGCATGTAGAGGGGCACCAAAGTGAAATCAAATATAGTAAGAGCATCATGGTCCTGATTGGATGCGAATATCCCTGCATATATGAATGTAACGAAGAATATCAGCCCTCTCCAGTATATCCACATAATCAGAATTTTTAAGGATCTCGTCGGTCCAATGCTGCCATCCCTGAATGCAACCGGATGAATAGAACAAGAAGTGAAGGGGACTGAAAGGGTACTCTTGTTTCTCTATGCATATGCAGGGAATGCAAACAAAATAGGGGAAGTCATCCCAACCTCCGCAAGCCTTAACATATAGAAACAAACCTTCTTTCTCTGGCGGAGGAAAAGTCGTACGGTCATAAGTCTGGACTTATTCCTAGAAGATGTCGGAAGGTCAAAAGAGGGGAGCCTTTCCCCAATAATTGAGGAACAGGGCTTCATTGGCAGTTTCCAAGTCTGCAGAACGATCAGTGGAGAGGGCATGTAAACAAAGAAAATTCAGCATAAGGGTTCTAAAAAGCAAGGAAATTATGGCAAGGAAAGCATTGGGACTTAAGTGCTTACCATGGCAAAGAAGAAAGTTTGAGATTTAAACTTAAAGACGCCTGTAAAGAAGAAGAAACAGTGTCAGGAAAAGTTAGAAATCATAAATTACGCAAGAAAAAACTTTCCAAAATTTTTTGAATATATTCGGACAGCTAAAAAGCATTCTTCGGAGCCTTTATTGGACAAATTCAATTCTCATCGTTAGCTTCGTTTTGATATATTATGGGCCCCGAAACTCTAAACGAGTCAAAAGTTATGATCAAATTGTGATTTCTCCTCCCGGACTTCATTTTTTCCATTTAATTGATGATTTCTCCTTAGGGTTCGGCCCCCAAGGGTTCATCCCTCTAGGGTTCGACCACCTAGGATGGTCCTACTGCAGAATATTTTTGTCCTTTGTGTTTTTTGTCCAAAAATGGCAATCTTTCTTTATGATCTGAGGGAAAAAACCAAGATATAATCAAGGTAATGGGACTCGAAAGACAAAAGAAAGATTGGAAGTACCTGAAAGAAGGAGAAAGAAAAAAAAACACAAACAAAAAAGAAGCCATTCGGAAAAAAAAAAATAGGGTTCAGCCCCTATAGGGTTCGGCCCCCATAGGGTTTGGCTACCTAGGGGGGGTTTTCCCCTTTACACCTTTAAGTTTTGTTGCTCCGCAAATCAACTACTTAGAACGAATGCTTCTTTACCGCAAAAATTATAGTCTTTCCTTGATAATATCCGAGGGAAAAAACCAAGATATGATCAAGGTGATGGGGCTTGAAAAATAAAAGAAAGACTACAATTGCCTGAAAAGGGAAACAGATGAAGAAAATCAAGAAAAAACCAGAAGAAAGCATGCAAATTGAAAAGAAAAGACGAGAACAAGGGATGGAACCCCAAGGGTTCGGGTCCCCCCTAGGGTTTGGCCCTATAGGGTTCAACCCCTAGGGCTCGGCCCTATAGGGAGGAATTCTCCTTGTTACCTCTTGCTCGGCTTGAAGAATGTCTCCTCGCTGCTCCCTTGATGATTTTCCTGGCTCGTACGAAGAGAGAAAATTCCAAAACGAAGCAAGATGAAAAAGTGAAGCGTTAATGACTTGGGAGATGTATATATATAAATACATATATATGTTCTCAAGTATGCTTGCACCAGAAAAGGAAGCAGTCACCATGTTCTTATTAAGGGAATGATTCAATCTAGTTTCCAAAAGATAAGTAGATTTGATATTGCTTCTAAATAGAAATATATAAATATATTATTTTCTAAACTTAGAAAAGATTTGATTTTTATTTCCCAATAAAGAGAAATTTCAAATTTTGAATTTCCTTCTAAAATAATAATAATAATAATG
Source organism: Panax stipuleanatus (assembly GCA_020205555.1). NCBI lineage: Eukaryota > Viridiplantae > Streptophyta > Magnoliopsida > Apiales > Araliaceae > Panax > Panax stipuleanatus. Next base: position 37,634,194 of record CM035125.1, read on the forward strand.
AGGAAGGATATTGTCTTCAAAATCAAATAAAGAATGATTTTATTTTATTTCTAAAATAAAATAAGATTTGATTTGGTCATATTTGATTTGATAAAAGGAAAGATTTGGTTTACCAAAAAAGAGATTTTATTTGGTAATATTTGATGAGCTTTCTTGTTTCAATTTCCAAAAAAATATGAAAACAAATATTGAGCAAGCTATGGAGAGATTTTCAAAAGGTTTCCCAATATGCCCAAGGAAGAGCCCTGCTAGGTTTTTGCCTCCTTAGGGTTTAACCCTAAGAATTTGGCTCCCTATGGATTTTCTCTTCTAGGACCCTTGTCTTCAAGACCTGTAAAGTGCAACCCTGCTAGCTTGAAGTATTCTTGCATAATCATCTCTTTGGAAACGCGACTCTCACGCAGAAGGCATGTAACGAATGAGAATTTTATATATTAATTGTAAATATTTATTGAATTAAATAAATATTTGATTTATTTATTTATTAAGCTAAATAAATAAATTGTGTGATTATTGTGGAGTAATTTAATTAAGTGCAATAGAATTAATTAAATTGATGTATAAGTAATGGTGTAGCATATGTAATACCCGAGAATTTTCGTGAATAAAGATTTATATCGATATTAATAAAAGTTGAATATTTATGTGAATATAAATATTTATGTGTTATGAGACGAGTTAACTCAATTGTTTCAAATTGAATATATGTAATAATTGAGGAAAATATGGAGTTTGTGATAAGCTCGTTGGAATGCCTTGTGTGGCACGAGAATAGGAACGATGATGAGTTAATTAATTCGAGAATAAAGGAATTATTAAGTGAACAATTAATCTATACGAATTGTTAATTGTGATTATGAGAAATATAATAATAGTATGATGATTTATTATTATTGCAAGTAATAGTAAGTAAATTTTTTATAAATATAATAAGATTTATATTTATTAAATTGTTGAGGAATGTGATAATTTATCAGTATAATAATACTTGATTAAAAGAGTAGATTAATGAGGGGATGATTAATTAATATTATTGTTAATTAATTGATAAGATAAGTAATTAATTATTGTTGATTAATTGACATTGTGATTAATAACGCATAAGCGAGTAAATTATTAATATAATAAGATTATATTTGCTCAACTAATTGTTATGTGCAAAGCATGCGATAATTAAAAGTATAACATATAGTAGTTACACATATGTTATATAAAGTGTAGTGCAACAGTTAAGTGTGACCATACAATTATACATAAATTCTATAGTAAGACTCATTAAGTTGTGAAGCTATATGATTAATGCCTATGTGACAATTGTGTGTAAACATTAAAATAGTACCTCCTGAATATATAATAAACAATTGCTAATTGATGATTATTTCAATATTTAATTGAATAATAGATGAGATAATGTAATGTGATAATACCAGATTAAATTATACCGGTGTGATAAAATGTACATAGATTATATATGTGCAAATTAATCTACATTAAAATATTGTTTCCTCATTTGAAATTGCATTATGACTCTAAATTAAATTATAACCTATGTATATAATAGATAATAACATAAGTGTTGTATGAATTCATATTGCTAATGCTGAGCTTTGCTTGTCCCGAAATAAGAGTCATTTTCCTTCTCACGTGCATAGCTATAAGGCCTAAGCCTATTTTCTCCTCAAACTCAGCAAACTTAGATGGTAATCATCAATGGGGAGTGGGATTCATGATGAAGATCACCAACTACTCACCAACTTCTTCTTAACAATCAAATTCTTTCATTTTCTGTTAGTTTCATTCCTTGGGCAAGGACCACAAATTGGTTAAAGGATTGTCTATAAATTGAATCCTCTTCCCTCCATTTCACGCTTGCTAGTTTATTGAGTCTTTGGAGTGTTCTGTGAGTTCATTGAGAGTAAGTTCATATTAGTGATATAGCAGCATTGTAGGTTTGATTTTGCAGCAAATTCATATTCAAGTAGCAGAGGTATAATTTCCATTCCTTATTATTCATTTCGTAAACTTATAATTCTTGAATTGAGCTTGATTATTGTGATAAGTTGATTGGGATATGTTTGTTAGCTATTATCTAAGTTAGTATCATGTTAGTATACAATGTGGCATGATTACAATCATTTTCGTGAAGAAATTTTGAGGTTTGGCTTGCATTCTGCCAAAGCCGAAGCATTCAGTTCAGTTCAGGCAACAGCGCAGCTGCGCCAGATTTGAACTGGGGCGCAGCGCAGCTGCGCCAGTCCCTGGTTCTTGTTTTTCCATTCTGCTGCAAATCTGTTAAGAGGTAGTTAGCTAATATAGCTTAAACAAGCATGCTAATAGGTTTGACATGCCTATATGAGTACCTTAACATAACGTGAACATGTTTTACTATGTTTGCATGCATGATTGATGAAAACTTATAGTTTCGAAATAAACTTAGAGTTTTAAAAGGAACTTTGATATGTTAGACTCATGTTTGTATTCGGACTTTGCAAGCATGTTAGTATGACCTAGAAATGCATGAAAAACATGTTGACTTGTGTATATATATTTCATGATATAGCATGCACATGTTGGACCTCATTAGTGAACATTTACTAACGAAAATATAAGTTTTAAAAGCAAACTTTGACATGTAGGAATCATATCTACATTCTGATTTTTGCGAGCATGATTATATGGTTTGTTAAGCATGAAAAGTTAGTCTAAGGTGTTGTGATTACACTAGCATACATGGTTTGTGTTTAAAACGATTTTAAAAGGCTAAACTTGGATGTTTTGGAAACTAAAGATGCATGAACCAAAGTCATAGTGTTTTGATATTTTGGACATGAATGAGAGTGCTTTTAACATCACTAGTATATCATACATGTGTACTCACTTGTTAGATTCAATGAAAGTCAATCACGTAAGAGTTTAAGCATGTTTTCGAAACCAATAACGGTACTAGTTATGCATATATGACATAGAAACAGGTGAGCATGCTTATCAACAAAATATATGACTATCTTATGTGTTTAAATGACAAGCATACTAGCTTATGTGATTTCATGACGTTGTATGGCCTTAAGTTATTAAGGATGTTAGTCTAGAACTATAACATGGAAGGTTAAACTTTGATTGACTTGGAAAGCATAAATGACCCGAGAATATACCATATGTAGACGTATGCTAACATGTTAAATAGAAACTACAGGAAGCAGCCCAACCTTGGCATAGCCAGGGGGTAGCGCAGCTGCGCATCCCCTAGGCTTGACCATGGCGTAGCTGCGCCAGTCTGGAATCAGAATTCATACAGTTTGTTAATCCAATTTTGACAGTTAACCTATTTGATGCCTAAGTTGTTAAAACTTTGTCAGATCCCTACTGATACATGTTTACGAATGAAGGTAGTATAACATAATGATGTTTAACTTATAAAAGGAACTTTGGAGAGAATAAAGGTATAACCAACTTAGTGTTATGATTTGTTAATAATAACATACTTGATATGACTATGTTACATGACTTCATAACTTCTTACTTACGTATATGGCTATATGATTGAGTTAGAACAGTATGTGTATATCTAACTTACATGTTGAGCTTGAATACCGAATGTGCTTAGCTAATGAATATCATATATATGTAACAAAGTTACTATAGGAATTTATAGTGTTGATTAGCTTTACGTGGATAGACTACGCATAAGGCAAGTTCCCTAACTTACACTCTTTTATTGTGCAAGTTCCTAACCCTACTCTTTATTGAGCGTTCATTAAGCTTGTGCTATTATTGTCGTACAAGTAAACTTTTGACATTGCAATTTATGTATTATAATTAGATACATCATGGATAAGATAAAAGTCGATTTATATTCTTCGAGCTTTAAATCTTGAGTTTGAACTTATGATTGTTCTTATATACCTTGAAAGAGTGGTCTATGCCATTTGATTCGGTTAAACATATATCATGATTAGAAAGCTGTCCAAACCAATTGAATGGTGCAGAATTCTTGTATTGAATGAGATGAACAACCTTCTTTGAAGGGAAAATATATTTGTCGGGAGGCCAACGTGCGCACTTGAGTATGCTTAAATGTTATGCATAATATAGGGTACTTTAGGCTGATCACCTGTTGTACTTGTTTTTATTGGATTATTAGTATATTTCTGTTAATCCTAGTAAGTGTTCATAGTCCTTAGTGACTGCTCAGTATTCAATTATCTTGAAATCTTAAATTGATTTAGCATTGAATCATATTAATATTATTTTGTCCTTAGCGACTGTTATTGAGAACTGTTGATATTCTTATTATCCTTGAACTATCACACCTTGCTATACCCTTTTGGATTCAAGAACTATAATACTCACCCTTGTTGTTATATTACTTGCTGAGCAAACTTGTTGCTCATTCTTGCTTTTCCTAAAAACATTTTCAGTTAAGGCAGAGCAGGGTGGACCTTCGGGAGTCGATAAGGGAAAGGCAAGGCTACCGACTAGCTAGCCCCTTGTACATTCTAAATATTATGATGTTGTATTATGTCTATTAAGATGATGTATTAAGACTGATTTTGAACTATGTTTAAGCTTAAGTTAGATTATGTAATAAGTCGTTATTTGATATTATTATGTAATCTATTAAGTACTGTAGGTTGCGAGACTTGGGGGAATAAATATAATAAGTCATTGTAAATTATTCTAGATCTTCCGCTGTGATTGTATGATATTAGGTATTATCGTATTATTTTGAGAAAGTGACGAACCGAATTCAAGAGGCCTTGTGGCGGTCCGAATTTGGTGGCGTCACAGGTTGGTATCAAAGCTGTAGTTATAAATCTTAGGAGCAAGAGTCCTTAGATTATAACTTAGAAGAACTTAGAAGATAGAAAGGGATGAAACTCATATAGAGTTTTCCTTGAGAGACTTAGTGTGTTATAAAATGTAACTTCATTCTATACAATGAACTTATATTTTATTTAACATTCTAATAGAGTTGCTGTTTGTTTATCTTGTGTTTGTGATTGTAGGATGGCAGACACAAGAGTACTTAGTAGAGTGGCCGAGGAGAAGCCTAGAGATATACATGTAATATACGAGGCATCTTTAAAGGCTGCGCCAGTGCAGGCAGTTGCACCATCCGAGTTTGACGACGGGGATGAGATTGAGGTGGAGTTTAACCTAGAGGAGGAGTCTATGGAGGACGATCCTGTTGAGGATGAGCCTACAGAGGAGGAGCCCATGGAGGACTCTTATGAGCCTAACCTGGAGGAGCATATGCTGAGAGGGTACGAGGAGCGTATTCTAGAGTTGGACTGCAGAGTCCAAGAGTTGGAGGCTGAGGCCCAAGAGAGCGAGTCCGAGTTCCATAAGCTGAGGGATGAGGACCATCAGAAAAAGCTAGTGATGCAGGAGTTAGAGGTGGAGATTGCCTACCGCAAGGAGCCAGGGATCCAGATGGGGACCATGTTTCATAAATCGGTGGCTAGGAACGTGGATCTGGATAGAAAGTTGGAAGAGGTAGAACAGAGAGATTTAAGTAAGTAGACCAAGAAGGAAGCACTCCGTACTCAGCTAGAGTTGGAGGTTATGGATAGGATCCACTTCAAGGAGAAGTGGGAAGCGGCTAACGAGAAAGCTGACGACCTAGAGGATGAGGTCAGATGCAAGAAGAGGAAGATGAACAAGATGGGGTATGTGTTCCGTTCAGCTTTCGAGAGGGTGATCGATGGTGTATACCACTACCCAGCAGAGCAGGGACAGACCCTACATACTTTGAGCTGAGAGCTGATAGCATACATAGCATAGATAAAATACAACAGCGTTGTGGAGCGTGGGATGATGGGATGAGACCCTTAGTCAGTCTAGTCGTAGTATTATTAGTATTTACCTTATGTGATGTATATACTATGTTGTAATCCCAACTTTTTGTGTAAAGTGTGGGATAGATATGTAAACCCCGAGTAGACTTATGTTAGAGGGGTAGTAGGTTGATATATTCCCCATCTTTTGTGATATTAGGGGATATATGTGATAACATTTATAGAAATATGCTAGGAAAAATCATGTAATGAAACGATTTGGCATATGAATATAAATGAAGCTTATTTCAGAAACGTGTTATAAAATTTTATGCCTTTAGTATTAAAGAAGTACTTAAGTAATATAATTGAGTATTAATAAAATGAAAAATTTGTGATGCAGAAAATGCCGCCCAGGCGTAGACTAACTGCACCTGAGGAATCAGTGAACAATGAGAGAGAACAAGTAGACCCGATCCAGAAGCTAGTAAATCTGTTAGGAGAAGCTCTTAGGGGAAAAAACAACGAACCTGTTCGCCCCAACCCTCAAGTTATTCCAGTGACAAACTTTAAAGATTTTAGGAGTGTAGGGACCCCCAGAGTTTGAGGGTACTACCGATCCAATCATTGCACAGACTTGGATAAAAGAGATCGAGCAGGCTTTCACCATCGTTCGTGTGGGTGAAGACCAGAAGACGGTATTTTCCACGTATATGATGAGAGGAGAAGCGAACTACTGGTGGGAGGCTAATCAGCAGAGAGCTGGAGAAGGGACGATAGCGTGGGAAAGATTTAAGGCGCTGTTCTTCGAGAACTACTTCCCGAAGAGCATGAAGAATAGAATGGAGGTGAAGTTCTTAGAACTTAAGCAAGGTGATATGACGGTGGCGCAATATGAGGCTAAGTTCAATGAACTAGCGCGATTTGCAGAGCACCAAGTGGGATATGAAGAGAGGAAGGCGAGACGTTTCGAACAATGGCTGAAGCCGTGGCTGTTTAATAAGGTATCAGTTCTTCAAATTGATTCCTTTGTAACATTGCTGGAAAAGGCGATCATTGCAGAAGGTGGAAGTGAGGCCTTAAGTCTGTACAACAAAGAAAAGAAAGGAAAGAATACTAGAGGAGAAAATCGTAGAGGAGGAAAACAGTAGTGGAGGAAGCAACTTGGGAAAAAAAAAGTGGGAGAACAACAAAAACAACAACAATCAGTCAGGGAATTTTCATGGATGTTTTAAGAAAAGGAGTGAAACTTATAATAAGTGTGGGAGGAATCATCAGGGGGAGTGCTGTACATGAAAGAGCACTTGCTACAACTGCGATCAGGAGGGGCACATTTCACCCAACTGCCCGAAACCGAAAAAGATACAAGGATGCTTCGCATGTGGCTCGACGGAGCACCGAATTAAGGACTGCTCGAAGAAGGGAAGTGGCGGAGGTAGCACCCAACTAGGGGGAAACAAGCTAATGATCAGTGGACTGGCACAATCCAACCGCCCAACCGCTAGGACCTTTAACATGACCGTCCAGGACGCAGTAGTAGCGAAGGACGTGGTGTCAGGTATAATCCCAATCAACTGATATAAATGCATATGTATTATTTGATTCGGGTGCCACCTGTTCTTTTGTATCTGAAGAATTTGCTAGTGGACTTAATACACCCTGAGAACGATTAGAAGTTTCTGAATGTGGTTAGCTAATGAATATCATATATATGTAACTAAATTACGATAGGAATTCAAAGTGTTGATTAGCTTTACATGGATAAACAACGCGTAAGGCAAGTTCCCTAACTTACACTCTTTTATTGTGCAAGTTCCTAACCCTACTCTTTATTGAGCGTTCATTAAGCTTGTGCTATTATTGTCGTACAAGTAAACTTTTGAAATTGCAATTCATGTATTATAACTATATACATCATGGATAAAATAAAAGTCGATTTATATTCTTCGAGCTTTAAATCTTGAGTTTGAACTTATGATTGTTCTTATATACCTTGAAAGAGTGGCCGATGCCATTTGATTCGGCTAGACTTATATCATGATTAGAAAGCTGTCCAAACCAATTGAATGGTGCAAAATTCTTGTATTGACTGAGATGAACAACCTTCTTTGAAGTGAAAATATATTTGTCGGGAGACCGACATGCGCACTTGAGTATGATTAAATGTTATGCATAATATAGGGTAGTTTAGGCTGATCACCTGTTGTACATATTTTTATTGGATTATTAGTATATTTCTGTTAATCCTAGTAAGAGTTCATAGTCCTTAGTGACTGCTCAGTATTCAATTATCTTGAAATCTTAAATTGATTTAGCATTGAATCATATTGATATTATTCTGTCCTTAGCGACTGTTATTGAGAACTGTTGATATTCTTGTTATCCTTTAACTATCACACCTTGTTACTTTTGGATTCGAGAACTATAATACTCACCCTTGTTGTTATATTACTTGCTGAGCAAACTTGTTGCTCATTCTTTCTTTCCCTAAAAACATTTTCAGTTAAGGCAGAGCAGGGTGGACCTTCGGGAGTCGATAAAGGCAAGGGCAAGGGCAAGGCTATCGACTAGCTAGCCCCTTTTACATTCTAAATATTATGATGTTGTATTATGTCTAATAAGATGATGTATTAAGACTGATTTTGAACTATGTTTAAGCTTAAGTTAGATTATGTAATAAGTCGTTATTTGATATTATTATGTAATTTATTAAGTACTGTAGGTTGCGAGACTTGGGGGAATAAATATAATAAATCATTGTATATTATTCTAGGTCTTCCGCTGTGATTGTATGATGTTAGTTATTATCGTATTATTGTGAGAAAGTGACGAACCGAATTCGAGAGGCCCTGTGGCGGTCCGAATTTGGGGGCGTCACAGCATAATTCTAATTTAATTGAGAATAATTAAATTAGAGCAATATTATGTGCTAAGTGTTTATAATGATTTACTAATTTGTTACATGAATTATGATTAATAAGGGGATTACAATTGTGTAGCAATTTAGTATTATGTGCAATTTTAATTAATTAATAAATGTTAGCTTGTATTTAATTAAATTAGAAGGTTGCAATTTAATTAAATAAAGTGTAGCATTTAAACTATGGGGTAAAAGATTTATTAAAAGAATTGAAAAGGGTTTTAAATTGATTTTACCAAACAAGGCCCTTACTTTTATTTTAAACCCGTTTAACCAAACATGGCCTTAGTTACTATTAATCTGTTTTAAAAATAATGTTGTTTTGCTAAACATGTCCTTAGGGCTTTTTAAATTCAAAATTTTGTAACTTATATAATTAAGTAGTAGTTAGTATATGTAATTAGTATAATACTTATTAGCTACATTAATATTATAAGTTACATATATGTTATATGTATATTATATATCTATAATAAACGTTAGTTTAGAAAAGTTAGTCTGTTAGAGAAAGAAAGAATAAAACAGAGAAAAGATAGAGAGGAAAGGAAAAAATTAGAAGAAGAAAAAGGCTTTCAGAAAACCAAAGGAAGCTACACACCATCATCTTCATCTTTCCTCCTAATCCAAGCTAGAAATGGTATAATCTCTATGTTAAATCTTTTCTATATTGTGTTTTACGTATTCCATGTTTTTCATAAAAGAACTTCTTTGTAATAATCTTTTTTGTGTAAATTAGTTGATCATGATGTATATATGCGATGTATATATATATATATATATATATATATATATATATATGATAGTAGTGTGCATACAAGCCAATCATGTATGATGACAAAGCACATACTTTGTAAACAATCTTATTTATTTATTAATAAAATATTCATTTAAGGCATATAATTATCTACATGGTGCTGTTTTTATAATATATAAATAACCCATAGTTTTAAGCAATGCTTTTAGAATCATGATGAGATCATGATAATGAGATCTAAATTCTTAGAAAGCTTAAAAACTAAAATAGTTCCCAATTGTGGGATTACTAAAATGGGGATTAGTAAATCCGGATAGATTGGTACATATGTTGCTTGCTCATTGGATGAGGATGACTGATCTCATGGTCATTTGTGTGGAGACACTAAAGCAAGTATGTAGGTGCTTATTGGAGAATAAGTTCACTGAACATGACTCGCTATGGAATACCTAATGGAGTTTTACTCGCCTGTCAATAGGAATTCCTAATGTGATAGTAGTACATGTGATCCTTGGACTTGAGATCATCATAGTATCTTGTATGTAACAAATTATACTTTGACTAATTCCTTAAGGCCTTTTAAGGCATATATAGGGTATGCTTGGGTATAATGAGTTACAAATGGAGATAATGAATGATCAATAAAGAATCTACCACCTCTAGTAAAAGAGGAGATATGTCCTATGTGATTCGTTAAATGACAACCCATGAATCCTTGGCCAAGGTAGAATGAAATTAGAAAGAGGTTTCTAATTTGCATTATTTGGAGTTGTGCATTTTCTAATCGAAATACATATGATTAAATAAATTAAGACTTGACAGTAAATCCATGGCTTATATTTAATTGGGACATTGTATGGTGGAAGGATTGAATTGTACGGTAACTATTAACTCACAGGTTCTTTTATGATTAATGTTGAAATCTATATTATCTGAAAAGTCGTTGATCGCTAGGGAGGCTTATCCCTATTGTAGAATAAATGTTATTTATTTAAATAGATTATTAGTTTAATTTGTTTATTTAAATAAGATTAGAATTGTTCTAATTGATTTATTCACAACCGGTTTAATATGGAGAACCTAAAGGGTCACACCATAAAAGGAAGAAGAATTATTTAAGAAGAAAATGGCATGATAGTAATAATGCATTAAGTATAATTAATTTAATCTATGATGATAGAATAAATTAAATAGCTTAATGTTTATTATTTAATATTTTAGAAATATTAAATATAAATTAATAAGAGGAGTCTTATTAATATTATTATTATTTTAATTCTAAAGGAGTTTAGGAATTAATATAATATCAGTACTCTCTCTCAATCCTAATAAAGATTAGGATATAAATTAATTAAAAATAAATAAATAATTAATTAAATAAAACCCTATTCTAATTGGATTAGGAGGGTTAACCTAATATCTATATAAGAGAGTCTTATATTAGAAATAAGGAACGTGAATTTTTCAAGAGTTGGGAGTACACATATTCTATAGAGATAGAAACAAGGGTTAAGCCAATAACCCATCTTACTGAGTTCTTCATCTTCTTTGGTGGATCACCGTTAGAGGCCAAACATTTGGGTGGCTGACATTGATCAAGGGAATGAGCCACTACAGAGGAATCAAAGGAGTAGAACTTGTACCTGAGGAAGCTTGGATCTTCAAATGTATAATTCTGTTTTTCTCCTTCTTCATTCACTGATAATTAATGCACAAGAATGATCATGGTAATGGGTTTGTATAAATTTTTGAAAACCTAGTTTTTTACGCTTCCGCCCTATTTATGTGATTTGATTGCATGATTGCGTTACGTACAAACCCAACAGTGGTATCAGAGCCAATCTTGTGCTAATTATCAGTCTATGTGATTCCATACATATATGATATGCGATTGGATCGAGTTCTGGGCAACAAAAAATTTTCAGATTCTGCGAAGCTGCGCAGCTGTGCCGGTACAAGGCAATATTGTTGCGCAGCTGCGCCGGGTGCTGTTCCTGGTTTTCATGCTGCGCAGCTGCGCCGGTTCCCTTTACATTCTTGGCGCAGCTGCGCCACTGGACAGGAACTGAAATTTTTTTTTGTTTTATTTAATTAAATGAATGGTTTATTCAATTAATAAAGGTTGAAAATAAAGATGTTTATTTTATATGAAATGAGATTTCAGAATTGCTAAAATTAAAGAGTTTAATTTGGAATTGTTTTTGAATGAAATAAAGGAGTTTATTTTTCCAAAAATAAAGTTTAGCAAACTTTTGCCCATTAACTGATATTAATACATATATGGAATGAATTTATTTTCATGAGATGAATAAGTTTTATTGATACGTATGATGATATGTATGGTAATAAAAGGGATTGATTATGGACTATGACCAATGTGATTGGATTTTATTTTGGTTGAATACTTGAATGAATGGGTTTTATAAAATGGGGTCTGCGTACCTCGTCTTCTCTAGTTTTATTCTCGATGTAAATTCTATCTCCTTTCTATGTACTTCCCCTTGACTGCTGATCAAGGTTTCTATTTAATTTTAAATAGTTAATGTAATAGAGATAGTTAGAATTATTTTAAAGAAATTAGAGACCAAGGAGCAAGGAACGCGTGAAGAATCATTTGTATGGAGCCAGGGTTTAAATGTAATAGTTATATTTAAATTTAAATTCTTGCACTCCTAGGTTTGACCTTTTGGTTCACTTGGTGGCTCTAGTGAACCAAACTAGAATAAAAGTCCATAATCAATCCGGGTAGAATATAGTATTCTATATTGCATGCTAAATATTATATATATTATATTTTATACAAACATGCTTCGCATGTTTAATAAAATGACGCGTATTTTATATATATATGTGCATGAGCGCTTAAAAAGATGAGACAAATAATAACAAATCCCTCAAAGAAATAATATTAAGTTTGAAGCGTTCAAATGATATTTGGAATATCGAACGTCGCCTTCTAGCATGATAAATTAATAGAGTATTAAATATTTAATATGAGCTTGTTGTGCTATCCACAAGGCGAGTATTGCGTATTTAAGATGTTAATTAATCACATTTGATGCTTATCAAGAAAATTGAACGATCTAGTCTTGTTGTGCTATCCACAAGGACGAACATTTTTCTTTTTTGAATTTATGGAAGTGCTAGGCTGGACTTAACTTAAATCATTTTAGTTCGGATGTGCACACACTTGACCATTATGATTTAAGAGGCAAAATAAAAGGAGTTACATGGTGATGTAATTGACAAGAGTTGTCTACCTATTTATTTGTATATCGCTTGTTGTGCTATCCACAAGGTTATATACATTTGAAATTGGATCCTTAATCTCACTAGCAAATTAGATGTTGCCGAACTATATGAGTGAGGGTAATATAGTTTGATGAAAATAGTGGGAGATACCAATTTAAAATAAAGACCTAAATTTATTTTGGTATGCAAAGTTAATAAAATGAATGTTTGCTAAAATGTTGTCTTTTCACATGCAGAATTTTAAAAATGTCAAAATCACTAATCTCACTACGAAGCATACTTGATGCAAATAAGCTTACCGGCCCGAATTATGAGGACTGGCTAAGAAATATGAGAATTGTTCTCACTGCTGAAAAGATTTCTTATGTCCTAAATTCTACTATCCCTGAATCTGTTTCAGAAACAGCCTCTGAGGAAGAGATTGCCACTTTCAATAAGTGGCAAGATGATGCATCTATGGCTCAATGCATCATGCTCGCATCCATGAATAACGAGCTTCAGCGTCAGCACGAAAAAATGGATACTCCTGCTATGCTGCTTCACCTCAAGGAGTTGTATGGTGAATAGAGTAGGACTGCTAGATATGAGATATCTAAGGAGCTCTTCCGATCTCGGATGACCGAGGGCACTGCCGTCGAGACTCATGTTCTGAAGGTAATCAATTTGATTGAACGCCTTGGATAGCTTGGGTTCGTCATGGATGGGGAGTTGAGTCAAGACTTGGTCTTGCAGTCACTCCCTGAGACCTTCTCGTAGTTTGTGGTTAATTTTCACATGAATAAGCTAGATGTCAGCTTACCTGAGCTGCTTAACATGCTGAAAACTGCAGAAGGTCACTTCTCATCCAAGAAGAACCATGTCTTGATGGTGGATTCTTCCAATAAAAGGAAGAGGCCCAAGGTGTCTTCTGAAAAGAAGAAATCTAAGAAAGCTAAGGGAAAAGGGAAAGAAAAGGAGCAAAAGAAACCTGAACCAGCTAAAGGAATGTGCTTTCATTACAATGAGCCGGGACATTGGAAGAGGAACTGCAAGAAGTTTCTAGCAGAGAAGAAGCTTGGAGAAGCTTCGACTTCCAATCAAGGTTTGTTTATGATTGAAATTAATTTTTCTGAAAGTCATAATTCTACTTGGGTATTGGATACCGGCTGTGGTTCTCACATATGTAATACTATGCAGGGACTGGTCAGAAGTAGAAAGCTGAACAAAGATGAGGTGATCCTACGAGTGGGAAATGGAGCAAAAGTTGCTGCATTAGCTGTAAGAACTTATTGTTTAGCAATGCCTTCGGGAAAATCCATTTATCTTAATAATTGTTATTATGTTCCGAATATTATTAAAAACATTATTTCAATTTCTATATTGGATATGGAAGGTTTTGACGTTATTATAAAGAACAATGGTTGTTCTATTTATAAAGACGATGTTTTATATGGTATTGGAAATTTGCGAAATGGACTTTATACACTTGACTTACAAGAAAATATATTTCAAATTGAACAAATTAAGAAAAGGAAAAGAGATGATATTAATTATACATATATGTGGCACTGTAGACTCGATCATATCAATGAAACAAGATTATCCAAGTTGCATAAAGATGGGCTCCTCGAGCTATCTGATTATGAATCATATCCAACTTGTGAATCTTGTCTCATGGGTAAAATAACTAAATCTCCTTTTAGTGGAAAAGGAGAGAGAACAGAGTTGTTGGCATTGATTCACACAGACGTTTGTGGACCTATGACAACAAGTGCACGGGGTGGGTATTCTTATTTTATTACTTTCACTGATGATCACTCAAGATTTGGATATGTGTATTTAATGAAATACAAATCAGAATCATTTGAAAAGTTCAAAGAGTTCAGAAGTGAAGTAGAGAAACAAACGGGCAAGAGTATTAAGATACTTCGATCAGATCGAGGTGGAGAATACTTAAGCAGTGAGTTTCTCAATTGTCTCAGAGAAAATGGTATAATCTCACAATGGACTCCTCCAGGTACACCACAGTTAAATGGAGTATCTGAAAGGAGAAATCGAACACTGTTGGACATGGTTCGATCCATGATGAGTTTTACCGACCTTCCAATTTCCTTCTGGGGATATGCCTTAGAAACGGCTGCATACCTACTTAACAAGGTACCTACCAAATCCGCCCCAAAGACTCCATATGAGATGTGGAAAGGGAGGAAACCAAATCTTAAGCATGTTAAGACTTGGGGTTGTCCAACTTATGTCAAAAAATTTGAAAATGATAAGCTACAGACTAAATTCGATAAGTGTAGATTTGTGGGATACCGTAAAGAAATCGTAGGGTATTATTTCTATCATCCAACTGATCAAAAGGTGTTTGTTGCGAAACATGCTACCTTCTTGGAGAAAGAGTTTATCCATGAAGGGGTCAGTGGGAGCAAGATATATCTTGAAGAAGTTCAAGAACCACAAGTTACCACGGACCAAAGTCAGGTACCTAACCAAGTAGAAGAACCTACTGTACCACACCCTGTTCGTAAATCTGGAAGAGTACCGAAGATACCTGAGAGGTATGGATTCGTTATAGAGGATAACGATGAGGTACACATCATGAATGATGATGATCCATTGAATTACGAACAGGCTATGAGTAATAAAGACTCAGGGAAATGGCTTGAAGCCATGAAATCCGAAATGGACTCCATGTATGAAAACAAAGTATGGTCTTTGGTTTCACCACCTGAAGGTATTAAACCTATTGGGTGTAAATGGGTTTTTAAGAAAAAGACTGGAGCAGACGGAAAGGTAGAGACCTATAAGGCCCGACTGGTTGCAAAAGGTTTTAAACAAAGACAAGGAGTTGACTATGATGAAACCTTCTCACCAGTAGCCATGCTCAAGTCCATTCGGATTTTGCTTACGATTGCAGCTTACAACGACTATGAGATCTGGCAGATGGACGTGAAAATAGCCTTCCTCAATGGGAAACTTGAGGAAGATGTGTATATGACACAGCCAGAGGGATTTATTTCAAAAGTTGGAAAAAATCAAGTCTGTAAGCTACAACGATCCATTTATGGGTTAAAGCAAGCTTCTCGTATATGGAACATTCATTTTGATGAGACAATCAAAGAGTTTGATTTTATCAAAAACAAGGATGAACCATGTGTATACAAGAAGGTTAGTGGGAGTGCAGTATCATTCCTTGTATTATATGTTGATGATATATTACTGATAGGGAATGACATTCCTATGTTACAATCCATTAAAATCTGGTTATCTAAAAACTTCTCCATGAAGGACTTGGGTGAAGCATCCTATATTTTGGGGATAAAGATCTATAGAGATAGATCTAAAAGGATGCTCGGCTTATCCCAAGGAACGTACATTGATACGATGCTAAAGAGGTTTAGCATGGAAGATTCCAAAAAATGACTCATGTCGATGAGCCATGGAATAAATCTCTCCAAGAAACAGGCCCCAAAGACACCTGAGGAGAGAGACCGTATGAGTAAGATCCCTTATGCTTCTGCAATAGGATCTATCATATACGGTATGATATGTACTAGACCGGATGTTGCTCACGCACTTAGTGTAACAAGCAGATACCAGTCGAATCCAGGAGAAGAGCACTGGAAGGCAGTGAAAAATATCCTAAAGTACTTGAGAAGGACTAAAGATATTTTTCTTGTCTACGGTGGGTCTGAATTAAAACTCGAGGGATTCACGGACTCAAGTTTTCAAACAGACCAAGATGACAGCAAATCTGTTTCAGGGTATGTGTTTACCTTGAACGGAGGTGCAGTGAGTTGCAAGAGTTCCAAGCAGCAAACGGTTGCTGATTCAGTGACAGAGGCAGAGTATATAGCTGCAAGTGAAGCTGCAAAGGAAGCTGTTTGGATGAAGAAGTTCATAACTGAACTTGGTGTGGTTCCTAGCATTGGAGAAGCAGTTCCCGTATACTGTGACAACACCGGAGCGGTTGCACAGGCTAAGGAACCCAGGTCTCATCAGAAATCTAAACACGTGTTGCGACGATTTGACTTGATCAGGGAGATCATTGAAAGAGGAGACGTCACCTTGAAGCGTGTAGACTCTCAAGACAACATTGCAGATCCATTTACTAAAGCTTTAACACAACAGCAGTTTGATCGTCACTTAGAGAAGATGGGAATGAGATACCATGGCGATTGGCCTTAGTGCAAGTGGGAGATTGATAGTAGTGTGCATACAAGCCAATCATGTATGATGACAAAGCACATACTTTGTAAACAATCTTATTTATTTATTAATAAAATGTTCATTTAAGGCATATAATTATCTACATAGTGCTGTTTTTATAATATGTAAATAACCCATAGTTTTAAGCAATGCTTTTAGAATCATGATGAGATCATGATAATGAGATCTAAATTCTTAGAAAGCTTAAAAACTAAAATAGTTCCCAATTGTGGGATTACTAAAATGGGGATTAGTAAATCCGGATAGATTGGTACATATGTTGCTTGCTCATTGGATGAGGATGACTGATCTCATGGTCATTTGTGTGGAGACACTAAAGCAAGTATGTAGGTGCTTATTGGAGAATAAGTTCACTGAACGTGACTCGCTATGGAATACCTAATGGAGTTTTACTCGCCTGTCAATAGGAATTCCTAATGTGATAGTAGTACATGTGATCCTTGGACTTGAGATCATCATAGTATCTTGTATGTAACAAATTATACTTTGACTAATTCCTTAAGGCCTTTTAAGGCATATAGAGGGTATGCTTGGGTATAATGAGTTACATATGGAGATAATGAATGATCAATAAAGAATCTACCACCTCTAGTAAAAGAGGAGATATGTCCTATGTGATTCGTTAAATGACAACCCATGAATCCTTGGCCAAGGTAGAATGAAATTAGAAAGAGGTTTCTAATTTGCATTATTTGGAGTTGTGCATTTTCTAATCGAAATACATATGATTAAATAAATTAAGACTTGACAGTAAATCCATGGCTTATATTTAATTGGGACATTGTATGGTGGAAGGATTGAATTGTACGGTAACTATTAACTCACAGGTTCTTTTATGATTAATGTTGAAATCTATATTATCTGAAAAGTCGTTGATCGCTAGGGAGGCTTATCCCTATTGTAGAATAAATGTTATTTATTTAAATAGATTATTAGTTTAATTTGTTTATTTAAATAAGATTAGAATTGTTCTAATTGATTTATTCACAACCGGTTTAATATGGAGAACCTAAAGGGTCACACCATAAAAGGAAGAAGAATTATCTAAGAAGAAAATGGCATGATAGTAATAATGCATTAAGTATAATTAATTTAATCTATGATGATAGAATAAATTAAATAGCTTAATATTTATTATTTAATATTTTAGAAATATTAAATATAAATTAATAAGAGTCTTATTAATATTATTATTATTATTATTATTATTATTTTAATTCTAAAGGAGTTTAGGAATTAATATAATATCAGTACTCTCTCTCAATCCTAATAAAGATTAGGATATAAATTAATTAAAAGTATTTAATTAATTAATTAAATAAAACCCTATTCCAATTGGATTAGGAGGGTTAACCTAATATCTATATAAAAGAGTCTTATATCAGAAATAAGGAACGTGAATTTTTCAAAAGTTGGGAGTACACATATTATATAGAGATAGAAACAAAGGTTAAGTCAATAACCCATCTTAATAAGTTCTTCATCTTCCTTGGTGGATCACCGTTAGAGGCCAAACATTTGGGTGGCTAACATTGATCAAGGGAATGAGCCACTACAGAGGAATCAAAGGAATCAAAGGAGTAGAACTTGTACCTGAGGAAGCTTGGATCTTCAAAGGTATAATTCTGTTTTTCTCCTTCTTCATTCACTGATAATTGATGCACAAGAATGATCATGGTAATGGGTTTGTATAAATTTTTGAAAACCTAGTTTTTTACGCTTCCGCCCTATTTATGTGATTTGATTGCATGATTGCGTTACGTACAAACCCAACAATATATGCTTATATATGAGTTATATAGTTGTTTTAGCAATTCAATCCACGTAATTACGATGAATATGAAGAAATCATGTTCATAGTAATTTACTGTGAGCTTATTTTGAAAATAGTCTTTAAATCATCAAAATTAGTATGTGTTTTTCAATTGTTATTTAAATTGATCAATTATGTTAATATGTTAAGAAATAGAGTTAACACAATTAGAATTTCATGATTGAATTTAAAAATGAATTCACAATAGCAATTTTCGTCAAGAATGCTTAAGAATGTCATTTTCTTCAAAAATCATGAAAACTGTGTTTTGATTATGTGTTGTAATGATTTTGTATGTTATAATCATTTTAAGAGTCTAAAATTTTGTTTTCATTAAGTTTCATGTATATCATGTTGAGAAAAATTGGACTTTGTGTGAAGAAATAAGCCAAATTGGCTTATTTCTCTGCCGTTCGCGAGCTGGGGGAACCCACCAGTAGTGGGCCCCGCCCCCAACGGGGCTTTTAACCTGAGAGGACCCGCCCCAATGGGGCAACCTGCTTTTCGGGTTTTTGTTATGCGCTTTGTTGAGTTTTGTGCAGTGTTTGTTTAGCTAACGTATATTGATAACTTGTTAAGTGTAATAGACAATGAGATAACATACTTTTGATATGTTTAAGATGACTTGAAGTCTTATATGAATATATTATATGTGTACGTGTGTATTACTTTCATAAGGAACGCCTGATAGTTTAAAGCGTTATAAGCTTGTGAAGTGTATGTTGTGAGTTGAACTTAAGTAAGAAGTTCAACGATGTTAACGTAACAATCGTGTACTAATTGATATTATAAAAACAATGTAATATGTAGGATAATTGTGGAAGTGGTTTGTAATTATAAAGTGTAGCTTGCGCTTGAGACAAGTTTTCTAATCCTTAATTCTTTTACGTTAAGCAAGTTTCCTCAGACCTTTCTTTTACGTTTATGCGAGCTTTCTCATTGAATCTTTTTGTTGTGCAAGTTCTCTAACCCTTGCTCATTATATCATGCAAGTTTATTTCTGATTCTTAACTTGTTATATATTGTACAAGTTATGTTGTATTCTAATATTCATAATGCACAATTATTGAAGTATTATTGAAGTATTGCGATCTTGACTTAATTTTTCAAGCAAGATCTACTTAATCTTTCAATTGCTTTAAGTTATTTCTAAAGCATGCCTACTTATTATGAAGTCTATTGTTATATCTTACAATTGGTTCATAGTTCTTATATTATCGAACTGATAAAGTATTGTGAGTCGATTCAACTACTCCTTAGTTGATGATAGTTAAAACTCCAAATTTCCTTTAAGCTTATCCAAACCAAACTTTCTTTGGTGCGGACTTGTATTTAAATACTAAGATGAACAACCCTATTTATTAGGGGAGGTTACTACTCGAAAGCATTGAATGTTTGTGCAAAATACATAGTACGAAGGGCTGATCTCCCTAAGTACGAGTTAAAGGTCCATAGTCTCAATGACTGTTAAAGGTTTTAAATAGAAATATTTATAACATAGGACATAGTTCAAGGTCGTATGACCCTCAAATAAATTCTATATTCGAATTTTAAATATGATGAAAGAATTATTATTCAATTCTTTATTTTGACAAAAGTAAAGTTATTCAAACCCTTTTTTGAAGTTATTTATGTCATATCATTGTTAAATTTCAAGTGAGCATTTGTTTGCTCACTCTTGCACATTTTATAACCCCTTGCAGTTAAAATCGAGAATGTTGACGTACCGTCAACAAGTAAAGGGAAAGGAAAGATGAGCAAGTGAAGACTTGTTGTCTTCCATTTTGATTGTAATAAGACTTAGTTCATAATATTTTATTTCCGCACTTATTTGTTATGTTAAGGTTAGATAACCTTGGGATTTTTTTTGGACAAGGTTGTAATCCTTTTATAAGGAAGATGATTTTTTTTTATTTAAGTAATTATGAAGGTTGTAATCTACTTTGCAATTATTTATTATGGGGTAGATGCATGTTTTATTTAGAAAGTGAACACCAAATCTTGTGAAAATAAAGTACCCGGATTTGGGTGTGTCACAGGTTGGTATCAAAGCAGTAGGTTATGAACCTTAGGTGGGGGGA
The DNA here is from genome assembly GCA_020205555.1 of Panax stipuleanatus. Lineage (NCBI taxonomy): Eukaryota > Viridiplantae > Streptophyta > Magnoliopsida > Apiales > Araliaceae > Panax > Panax stipuleanatus. Next base: position 37,655,003 of record CM035125.1, read on the forward strand.
AAAACCTTAGGTAGTAGCCTTATAGGAAGATCGAAAAGATAGTGGTGATAGGTAAAGATAATAAACTACCTTATGTGCTATGTGTTTACGTTTAAGTATTCGAAGAGTGACGACTCGATATCACGTAATAATAAACTTTAAAATTCTTTTGTCAGGATGACGAACGTTGGAGAGTCCAGTCAGGCTAGAGAGGAGTTACCTCAGGTGCCTAGAGAGGAGGAGACCCGAGACATCCACGTTATCTGGGAGCAGTTGGTTAGGAGAGAGCCATATCCAGTGATCACCGTAGCTGGTCGGGAGCATGAGCTGACACCTATTCCAGAGGAGGTGGACGAGGATGAGTCAGAGGAGGAAGAGGATCTCGAGGAGGAATTCCCACCTCACTCTACTAGTGCTGAGATGTACGAGGCAGTCTACGACCGCAACGTGGAGCTTCAGGAATTATTGGACGAGAGTCGGACTACTATACAGCAGCGGGATGAGACTATCGAGGAGATAGATAGTGAGCTAAGAGAAGTGCAGTGGAAGCTAATCCACATAGAGAATGATAGAGATGAGGCACAGGCCAAGCTAGCAAAGCTGAAATAAGACATCAAGGAAGAGTCAACAAAGCATGCCAGAGCAGAGAAAACAAGCTTGAGGGCCACTCAATGAGCCGATCGAGCTGAAGACGAGGCTGAAGCCAAGAGGGCCAAACTAAGGGAAAAAGAATACGCATTCCATACGGCCATAGATAGGGCCCAGGATCGTGTCTTCTATTACCCAGCTCAGTTCCAAGGTTTACCATGGTATGTGGTGGACCGAAGGACAGTGTTTCGGGTGATGGAGGAAGAACACAGATAGGCTGTGAGACGTCTTAACATGCCTAGGTAGTAGAGCTCTTAATTATGTGTATCTTTTTGTAATAAATAAATGTAAATCCCATAATTTGAGCTAATATTGGGATAAAGTGATGATGTAGTCTTGCAACATGTTCCAGTTCAGGAAAGATGATGTAAATAGCAGAGATGCTATCTATTTTATGTTTTTCAAAACTACGAGTAATGAATAAAAGAAGTTATTGATGTGCTATGTGTTCATAAATGAACTGAGTTATTTAAATTTTTAAGTATAAACTTGAATACTTAAGAATTTAGTAAAGGATCTAATAAGAGTATTTCTTAACAGAAAATGCCTCCTAGAAGAAGACCTACACGTCAAAACCCCGAGGGTTCGACGAACAACAACAACAATAACGATGGGATAAATCCCAACTCGGTTCAACAGTTGGTGAACCTACTGACAGGAGCACTTGTGAATCAACCGCAAGTGCAGGGCACGACGTTTAAAGAATTTAAGGCAGTAGGACCGCCGAAGTTCAAGGGATCGATAAACTCGATAGATGCCCAGACGTGGGTAATGGAGATGGAGAAGGAGAAGGTCTTTGACGTGGCTAGGGTTAGAAAAGACCAGAAGACAGCTTTTGTGACTTTCATGTTAAAGTCGGATGCTAGCTTCTGGTGGAAGGCCAATAGGACCAGAGATGGTGAAGGAGTGATACCGTGGGAACATTTCAAAGAGATGTTCTTTGAAATGTACTTTCCCATGAGCTCGTAGGACCAGATGGAGGTCCAATTTCTAGAGCTAAAGCAGGGAGGGATGACGGTGTCGGAATACGCCGCAAAATTCAACGAACTGGCCAGGTTCGCTACATACCAGGTCAGCACTGACGCTAGGAAGGCGAGAAGGTTTGAGCGAGGACTGAAACCCTGGCTCTACAGCAAGGTCTCCATGTTCCAGCTAAACACGTTTGCAGCTGTACTGGAAAAGGCCATTCTAGCTGAAAGAGGGAGCGCCCGTTTTATTCGTGAAAAAAAAGGATGGATCGATGCGGCTTTGCATTGATTATAGGGAGTTGAACAAAGTTACGATCAAGAATAGATATCCTTTACCTAGGATCGATGACTTGTTTGATCAGTTAAAGGGTGCTAGATACTTCTCAAAAATTGATTTGAGGAGTGGGTATCATCAGTTGAAGGTGAGAAGGGAAGATATATCGAAGACAACTTTTAGGACTCGGTATGGTCATTACGAGTTCTTGGTGATGTCATTTGCTCTAGTTGAGAGATTGGATTGGTGGCTATAAGGACAGGACGATATGGGCATTATTCTAATGACTAAAGGGTATTTTTGGAATTTCTCTAAAAACATGTGCCTAACATGTGGCCACTTAAGTTCCAGGAAGCTCTATAAATACCCCTTCGATTATATGAAGGAGGAGACCTCACTCTTGAAAACTTTGGACTTGGACTCTTGGAAGATTGAATAACTCAGACATTCCTCTCTCAACCAGAAGCACTCAAGAAAGCTCTTGGAATCCCTGCTACACTAACAAGGCTTCTGGATTCCAGGACTTCTGCCACGTGTCATTTTAGTAATCGCTCACCTGTCGTTCTCCCCTCTTCAATCAATCAATCAATTCTGAATTCTTCGTGGATTTCTCCCCTTCTCAGCCAACACGAAACCCTGACCCAAGTAAGGTACGATTTCCTTCCCACATATGTCTACGAAGTTTTGCATTGGGTTTGCTTGGTCTCCTTCATTATTCACCGATCGTTCCTCCCTTTGGTTTCAATTTTGTCATCTTGGCGGCATTATCTGGTTAAGCAAAACCTTAAATTATTACTTCCTCTTTTATATACCTTTTGTAGACACTTGAAATTTTCTTTAATCCTGTTGTAGACACCCAAAATTTTGCATTCCTGTTACTAAACCTGCAGGAGGGCAAAACTGTCTTGTCAACTCAACTCAACCCCGGTCTCAATACCAGGACGTCAACTCAACCCCGGTCTTAATACCAGAATGTTAAATCAACCCCAGTCTCAATACCGGAATGTCAACTCAACCCCGGTCTTAATACTGGGATGTCAACTCAACCCCGGTCAACCCCGGTCTTAATACCGGGATGTCAAATCAACCCCGGTCTCAATACCGGGATGTCAACTCAACCCCGGTCTCAATACCGGGATGTCAACTCAACCCCAGTCTCAATACCAGGATGTCAACTCAACCCCGGTCTCAATACCGGAATGTCAAATCAGCCCCGGTCTCAATACCGGATGTCAACTCAGCCCCGATCTCAATATCGGGATATTAAATCAGCCCCGGTCTTAATATCGGAATGTCAAATCAACCCCGGTCTCAATATCGGGATGTCACCTGTGACACCCCCAAATCCGGGTACTTCGTTTCCACATGATTTGGTGTTCATTTTCTAACTATAACAAACATCTACCCAAATATCTCAAAATATATTACAACCTTTATTCAAATAATAAAATCTCCCTTAAAACAAGGGTTACAACCTTCTCAAAAATCAATCCCAAGGTTACTCTAACCTTGACATAAACAATAAAGTGCAGAATAAAAACATGACATAAAAGGCTTATTACAACCATTTCAAAATAATTAAATAAGTCTTCACTTCTTCATCTTTCCCTTGCCTTTACTCGTAGACGGGGCATCAACGTTATCAACCTTCTCTAGCCCAGCCGCAAATGTGTTTAGCTGGAATATAGAAACCTTGCTGTAGAGCCAGGGCTTCAGTCCCTGCTCGAACCTTCTCGCTTTCCTAGCGTCAGTGCTAACCTGGTATGTAGCGAACCTGGCCAACTCGTTGAACTTAGCGGCATACTCGGACACCGTCATCCCTTCTTGCTTAAGCTCTAGAAACTGGACCTCCATCTGGTCCTGTAAACTCACTAGGAAGTACATTTCGTAGAACATTTCTTGAAATGTTCCCACGTTATGACTCCTTCTCCCTCCCTGGTCTTATTAGCCTGCCACCAGAAGCTAGCATCCGACTTCAACATGAAAGTCGCGAATGCTGTCTTCTGGTCTTCACCTACTCTGGCTACATCGAATACCTTCTCCATTTCCATAACCCACATCTGACCTCAATAGGGTTGGTTGATCCTTTGAATTCAGGCGGTCCTGCTACCTTGAATTCCTTGAACGTAGTACTCTGCACTTACTGCTAATTCGCAAGAGCTCCTATCAACAGGTTCACCAACTGCTAAACCGAGTTGGGATTCGTCCCATCGTTATTGTTGTTGTTCGTCGAACCCTCGGGGTTTTGACGTGTTATTCTTCTTCTAGGAGGCATTTTCTGTTAAGAAAATATTATTATTAGACCCTTTATTCAATTTTTAAATATTCAAGTTCATACTTAAACGTTTTAAACAATTCAGTTCACATAGAACACATAGCACGTCAATAAACTTCTTTTATTCATTAGTCGTAGTTTAAAAACATCAATCAGATAGCATTTCTGCCATTTACATCATCCTTCCTGAACTGGAAAAGTTGCAGGATTACATTATTAACTTATCCCATTCTCATCTCAAATTATGGGATTTACTTTATTTACTACAAAAAGCAACACATAAACAAAAAGCTCTACTACTACCGCTACTGCTACTACTACTACTGCTACTGCCACTGCCTAGGCATATTAATACGTCGCACAGCCTCTCTACGTTCCTTTTCCATTACCCGAAACGCCGTTCTTCGGTCCACCATATACCACGATAAACCTTGGAACTGAGCTGGGTAGTAGAAAACACGGTCCTGAGCTCTTTCTATAGCTATGTGGAAAGCATACTCTGTTTCCCTCAGCTTGGCCCTATTAGCGTCAGCTTCACCTTCAGCTCGATCGACTCATTGAATAGCCCTCAAACTTAACTCTTCAGCTCTGGCACGCTTCCTCGACTCCTCCTGGATGTCTTGCTTCAGCTTTGCCAATTCAAATCGAGCAGCATCTCTATCAACCTCCATATGTATCAGGTTCCACTGTGCATCTCCTAGGTCACTTGCAATTTCCTCGATCGTCTCGTCTCGCTGCTGAATGGTTTCTTCGTGCTCTCCGACTCGACCATGAAGCTCCACGTTGTTATCGTAGACTGCCTCGTACATCTCAGCACTAGTAGAGTGAGGTGGGAATTCCTCTTCGGGATCCTCTTCCTCCTCTTCCTCCTCTTCAGACTCGCCCTCGTCCTTTTCTTCTGGAATAGGTGTCAGCTCACGCTCCCGACCAGCTATGGTGATCACTAGAGATGGCTCTCTCCTAACCAGCTGCTCCCAGACAATATGCATGTCACGGGGCTCCTCCTCTCTAGGCATCTGAGGTTATAAATATTTCTATTTAAACCTTTAACAGTCAATAAGACTATGGACCTTAACTCGTACTTAGGGGGATCAGCCCTTCGTACCATATATTGTGCATAAACATCTTAACGCTATGCGTAATAATCTCCCCTAATAATTAGGGTTGTTCAACTCAGTAATTTGAATTCAAGTCCGCACCAAAGAAAGTTTGGTTTGGATAAGCTTACAAGGGTAATTTAGAATTCACGTTCATCAACTAAGGATTAGTTGAATCGCCTTTCAATAATTCATAAGTAAAAGGAATTATGAACTAACATATGCTTTAGAAGTAAACTTAAAGCATTTAAAATAAAAACTGGATCTCGCTTGAACAATAAGTCAAGATCTTTTCAATTAAATAAACAATTGTCCAATACAAAAATGGAAAGGACATTCTCAACAATGAATATATGAACTCAAGAAATTGTATAGAATTAACAAGTTTAGGGTAAGAAGACTTGCATAAAATTAATACAAGATCATGGTTTAGAAAACTTGCATAAAATTAATACAAGATCAGCGTTTAGAAAACTTGCCTTATGCGCAAGCTACTTAACTCAACCACGTACTTAAACACTTCCTATATACATCCAATCATAATAACCTAAATTAGTTAACATGTAACTAATCCACATAATTGGTTAACCCTCATGGTTAACTCATTCTAATTAAATAAATAATAATCAACCATCACATAGTTAATTACATCACATAACATACTCACATAATTAAATTAATTATGTATTTAGCTAAATTATAATTAAACAATTATAATTTAAACACTTAATCTAATTATAATTACTCAATTATAATTACCTCTTAAATTATCACCAATTCATAATTAATAATTAATTAAACTATATCATGCATTATAATTACACAAATTATAATTAATCATGCAATTATAAACTTAAAATCTATAACTAAACATGCATTTATTAAATTACAATTACTTAAATTATAATTTAAATTAACAATTAATTGATTAAAATAAATCATCTTCTACACATTATAATTTAACAAAAATTATAATTTAAACCATTACTCTTAATTATAATTATACAAATTATAATTACATATCATATTAACCAATTCACAATTAAGCAATAATTCAAATAATACTTTAAGGTTTTCAAAACTTCTTTTTTTTCTCATTTTATGAAATTGTCAACTTCATGTTATCAACATGCTATTGCAACTTAAATACATGATCATTATTCTAGCAACAATGTAACTTAGTCATAAAAATAGGCTGCACACTTGATTAAAACTCACTGCCTCTGCCCAAGACACGGCGCAGCTGCACAGCCAGCAGCCTTGGTACCGGCGCAGCTGCGTAGGGGTCGAATCTAGGAAAGGCAAGCGGCGCAGCTGCGCTGCTTTTGGCTGTACTACCGGCGCAGCTGCGCAGGAGCACAGACAGAGGCAGACAATCACAATACTCTGCTTCACCGATTATCCTAAACAAGGCAACAAATGGCAATTCACAGTAACTTAAACATTGTAAATCATACTTATGCAATAATACATATATATAACATGTTTCTACAATATAATAACCATTTAAATAATGATAATCACAAGTTTTAAAAATCCAATTTGGCCATTTTCATGAAAACTTATATTTTTCATAAAATAATCTACTATAATCATATTTCTCAAGCAATTCAACTTTATATACATGTATTATATACAAAATTAAAGATAACATCAAACAAATTCTTAATAAGCATGTTAGCATATACTAATTCATCAATTTTACTCTAAAATCAACCAAATACATGAAATTCCATATGAACTCATACTATTCATTTAAAACATATTTTAACAACAATTCGATTTCTGAAAATCCTTTATAGTATACATAAAATGGATTACATCATTTATCAATTCATATAACATGTAATTAACCAATTTGTCAATTACAAATTCCAATTATCTATGAAACTCAAGAACAAAAGAGAACTAGGAATATATACTAAGTAACAGACCTTAATTCCTTGTTAAAAGCTTGACAATCCTTTGCTCCGTTCTTGTTGTCTCAATTTCAAACTCACAGAGAATCTCTTCTCTGCTTTTCTCACTTTCTTCACTATGTCTCTAAACTCTCTCTCTCTTTTCTGTTCTTTCTTCTTCTTTTAGTCTTAGGCTTAGAATACTAACATAGTAGATATATTATAACTGATATAATATACGTATACTAATGATATATATGTAACTGCTAATTAATTAAGATATATAATAAATACATATTATTATATAAATTACAACTATTTGAATTTGAAAAATCTTAAGGCTTGTTTGGCCAAAATAACATTATTTTTAAAAATAGATTATTATTACTAAGGCCATGTTTGGTAAAACAATTTAAAATTCTTTTCTTTTATTTTAATAAATCATTTTAACACATACTTTAATGTCATATTTTAATCAATTAAATATTAAACAACTAATTTAATCAATTAAAATCTAACATCAATAAATCACATAAAATTTGCCACATATATATAATTACTCGCAAATTATAATTCATGTAACACTTCATCACATAATTCATCTAATTCAATTATCTCAATTAAATTAGAACTATAATATAAAATTAATATACATTAATTAAATAAATATTAAACATTCATTTAATTAATATATAACACTTAATTAAATCACTCCATAAATCACATAATTTATTTATTTAACTCAATAAATAATTCACATAAAATATTTATTTAACTCAATAAATATTTAAAATTATTATATAAAATCACAACCGTTATAATCTTCCTCCTTAAAAGGATTCTGTCCCCAGAATCACACATAAAAAAAATCGTCTATTACATTCTTCCTCCCTTAAAAGGATTCTGTCCCCAGAATCGGTACATAAGGGTTACACACAAAAGTTAAGTAAATAACTGCGGATAAGATTTCATCATAACATCTTCGAGTTCCCACGTAGATTCTTCAGCACTGTGGTTCCTCCAGATTACCTTAACAGAAGGTATCACTATATTCCTAAGTACTTGTTCCTTTCTATCAACTATTTGAATAGGCACTTCTTCATATATTAAGTCTTTATCAAATTGTAAAGGTTTATATTCTATTACATGTTTATAATCATGCTTGTAAGGTCTTAACACAGAAATATGGAAGACATTATGTATATTCTCGAGCTCCGGAAGTAATGCAATCTCGTAAGCTACCTCGCCAACTTTTCGCAACACCTCAAAAGGTCCAATAAATCTAGGACTCAGCTTTCCCTTCTTACCAAATCGAATCTTCATTTTCCAAGGAGATACTTTTAGGAACACGAAACTTCCTGGTAAGAATTCTCGGTTTTATCGATGAAGATCGGCATACTTCTTTTGTCTGTCTTGAGCAGCAACTAATCTCGTTCTGATCAGCTTCACAATTTTGGCAGTTTGTTGTACCAATTCTGGTCCCAACAATTGACGTTCACCGACTTCATCCCAGCACAAAGGAGTTCTGCATTTCCTGCAGTATAACGCTTCGTAGGGCGACATGCCAATACTCGCATGATGACTATTGTTGTAGGTGAACTCCACGAACGGTAGATAATCCTCCCAGCTTCCTTTGAAGTCCATCACACAAGCTCTCAGCATATCCTCAAGCGTCTGAATCGTTCTCTCGCTCTGTCCGTCAGTCTGAGGATGATACGTTGTACTCATTCGCAATTGCTTTCCCAGACATTCTTGCAATCGCTTCCAAAAATTAGACGTAAAACATGGATCTCTGTCGGACACAATCGACACCGGAACACCATGTCTAGAAATAATTTCCTTCACGTACAGCTTCACTAGCTTATCCAGGTTGTACTTAACCCTGATCGACATAAAGTGTGCTGACTTCGTCAGTCGATCCACTATAACCCATATTGCATCAAATCCCTTCTGAGTCGTTGGAAGACCTACCACAAAATCCATCATGATGTGCTCCCACTTCCACTCTGGAATCTCTAACGGTTGTAGCAAACCACTCGGTCTCTGGTGTTCTCCTTTAACTTTCTGGCACGTAAAGCATTTCGCAACGCATTCAGCAACATCCCTCTTTATATTCGTCCACCAGAAATGATGCCTGAGATCCTGGTACATCTTCGTACTGCCAGGGTGAATAGAATATCTAGAATTATGAGCTTCGTACAGAATCTCCACTTTGACCTCAGGTACTGGCGGTACCCAGATTCTACCTTCAAGCGGTAACAGACCTTCATTATCGATCTTGAACTTGAACTCTTCGCCATTGGTTATTCTCCTCCAAATCTTCTTACATTCTTCATCGTGAAGTTGTGCTTCTTTCACTTTGTCTACTAGAGTAGAACTAGTGGTTACTTAAAACAACTTCTCATCCGATTCCTTCAGAAGCTTCACCTCCAACTCCAATCTAGCCATCTGTTCTATTAACCGATCCTGATTAGTTAACACGTTCAGCTTCTACCGACCTTTCCTGCTCAAAGCGTCGGTAACAACGTTAGCTTTACCCGGATAGTAAAGTATCTCGCAATTGTAGTCTTTAATCAGTTCCATGCATCTTCTTTGGCGCATGTTCACATCCTTCTTGGTAAATATATACTTCAGACTCTTGTGATCTGTGTATATTTCACACTTTTCTCCATATAAGTAGTGCTTCCAAATCTTTAGGGCACACACTACTGTCGCTAATTCTAGATCATGGGTCGGATACCTCTTCTCATAATCCTTCAGCTGACGTGACGCATAGGCAATGACTTTGCCGCTCTGCATCAACACACAGCCTAATCCTTTATGTGAAGCATTGCAATATACTACAAAATTCCCCGAACTATCCGATAACGACAAAACAGGCGCAGTACTCAGCCTCTTCTTCAGCTCTTGATAACTTTCCTCACATTTCTCTGTCCAAACAAATTTAACCATTTTACGAGTCAAATTCATCAACAGGAGTTGCGATTCAAGAAAAGTCTTGGATAAATCTACGGTAATAACCTGCCAATCCTAAGAAACTCCTCACTTCAGACGGTGTCTTCAGCTGATCCCAATTCATTACGACCTCAACCTTCGACGGATCTGCCGAAATACCATCCTTGTCGATCACGTGGCCAAGAAATTACACACGTTCCAACCAAAATTTGCATTTCGAGAATTTAGCGTAAAGCTTCTCTCGTCTTAGGGCTTCTAAGGTTAGTCGTAAGTGTTCAACATGATCCTCCTCGGTCTTGGAATAAACCAGGATGTCATCTATGAACACTACCACAAACTTGTCTAGAAATGGCTTGAACACCCTGTTCATTAAGTCCATAAATGCAACTGGGGCATTCGTGAGACCAAATGACATCACCAAGAACTCGTAATGACCATATCGAGTCCTAAAAGCCGTTTTAGGTATATCTTCCTTCCTCACCTTCAATTGATGATACCCGCTTCTCAAATCAATTTTCAAGAAGTACTTCGTCCCCTTCAACTGATCAAACAAGTCATCGATCCTAGGTAAAGGATACCTATTCTTGATCATAACTTTATTCAACTCCCTATAATCAATGCAAAGACGCATCGACCCATCCTTCTTCTTCACGAATAAAATAGGCGCTCTCTACTGTGAAACGCTCGGTTGAATATACTTCTTATCCAGTAATTCTTGTAGTTGAACCATCAGTTCCTTCATCTCAACTGGAGCCATTCTGTACGGAGCCTTCGAAATCAGAGCAGTTCCTGGCGCTAGATCGATCACGAATTCTATCTCCCTATCTGGCGGAAGTCCTGGAAAATCACTCGAAAAAACGTCCACAAACTCCTTAACTACCGATATCTCCTCCACCTTCGGGCTTTCCTTACGCGTATCTACTATGTAGGCTAGATATCCCACACAACCTTGGTCAAAAGTTTCTTAGCTTGCATAACCGTCAAACAACTCGTTTGTCTAGGCGATTTGCTACCATAGAACACTAACTTTGACGGAGTCGTAAGGTTAACCGACTTCTTCTGACAGTCGATTATCGCCCCATTGTTGAACAACCAATCCAGACCTAGTATGACATCGAATTCCCCAAGTTTTATAGAAATCAAATCTACTCTAAGCTCCTGACCCTTAATGTCCAATCTACAGTTCTTATAAACACACCTAACAGGAATAACTTCCCTATTCGCAATCTCTATGATCAAGGGGTAAACTAACTCTTCTACAGGTAAGTCTAGGGTTTTAGCAAAATCATCAGATATGAATGAACAAGAAGCACCCAAATCAAATAATACATATACATTTATACTATTGACCGGAATAATACCTGACACCACGTCTTTTGATTGCACAGCATCCTGCACCGTCATATTGAATGTCCGTGCAGTGGGTCGAATAGCTTGCAATGGTGCAGCGATAGTAATGGTACAGCCGCTTCCATTCCCTCCACACCCTGTTGACCCTGCCGTCAGCTTCTTAGGGCAGTTGCGAGCCATGTGATCTTTGGATCCACATGTAAAGCAAGCTCCCTTCTTCGGGTTTGGGCAATTAGGTGCAGTGTGGCCTTCCTGACTATAGTTTAAGCACACCCGCTTCCCCTTCATGCACACGCCAGTGTGATTCTTACCGCATGTAGCACATGCTTCGAACTTCCTCTTCTGTTGGCTTCCTTGCTGACTCCCAGCAGAGGTGTTGTCATTCCATTTCCTCTTCTAGTTCACAGCGCTGCTACCCCCAATCTTGGTTTCTACCTCATTCTTCTTCTTCTTATCTTGGTTGAACTTCGTCACCGCTTTGCTTCCTCCCTCAGCAAGTATGGCCTTCTCTAGCCCAACCGCAAATATGTTCAGCTGGAACATGGAAACCTTGCTGTAGAGCCAGGGCTTCAGTCCCCGCTCAAACCTTCTCGCTTTCCTAGCGTCAGTGCTAACCTAGTATGTACCGAACCTGGCCAACTCGTTGAACTTAGCGGCATACTCGGACACCGTCATCCCTCTTTGCTTAAGCTCTAGAAACTGGACCTCCATCTGGTCCTGCGAACTCACTGGGAAGTACATTTCATAGAACATTTCCTTGAAATGTTCCCACGTTATGACTCCTTCTCCCTCCCGGGACTTATTAGCCTGCCACCAGAAGCTAGCATCCGACTTCAACATGAAAGTCGTGAATGTTGTCTTCTGGTCTTCACCTACTCTGGCTACATCGAATACCTTCTCCATTTCCATAACCCACGTCTGAGCCTCAATAGGGTTGGTCGATACTTTGAATTCAGGCGGTCCTACTACCTTGAATTCCTTGAACGTAGTACTCTGCACTTGCGGCTGATTCGCAAGAGCTCCTGTCAACAGGTTCACCAACTGCTGAACCGAGTTGGGATTCGTCCCATCGTTATTGTTGTTGTTCGTCGAACCCTCGGGGTTTTGACGTGTTATTCTTCTTCTAGGAGGCATTTTTTGTTAAGAAAATATTATTATTAGACCCTTTATTCAATTTTTAAATATTCAAGTTCATACTTAAACGTTTTAAACAATTCAGTTCACATAGCACGTCAATAAACTTCTTTTATTCATTAGTCGTAGTTTAAAAACATCAATCAGATAGCATTTTTGCCATTTACATCATCCTTCCTAAACTGGAAAAGTTGCAGGATTACATTATTAACTTATCACATTCTTATCTCAAATTATGGGATTTACTTTATTTACTACAAAAAGCAACACATAAACAAAAGCTGTACTACTACCGCTACTGCTACTACTACTACTGCTACTGCCACTGCCTAGGCATATTAATACGTCGCACAGCCTCTCTACGTTCCTTTTCCATTACCCGAAACGCCGTTCTTCGGTCCACCATATACCACGATAAACCTTGGAACTGAGCTGGGTAGTAGAAAACACGGTCCTGAGCTCTTTCTATAGCTATGTGGAAAGCATACTCTGTTTCCCTCAGCTTGGCCCTATTAGCGTCAGCTTCACCTTCAGCTCGATCGACTCATTGAATAGCCCTCAAACTTAACTCTTCAGCTCTGGAACGCTTCCTCGACTCCTCCTGGATGTCTTGCTTCAGCTTTGCCAATTCAAATCGAGCAGCATCTCTATCAACCTCCATATGTATCAGGTTCCACTGTGCATCTCCTAGGTCACTTGTAATTTCCTCGATCGTCTCGTCTCGCTGCTGAATGGTTTCTTCGTGCTCTCCGACTCGACCATGAAGCTCCACGTTGCTATCGTAGACTGCCTCGTACATCTCAGCACTAGTAGAGTGAGGTGGGAATTCCTCTTCGGGATCCTCTTCCTCCTCTTCGTCCTCTTCAGACTCGTCCTCGTCCTCTTCTTCTGGAATAGGTGTCAGCTCACGCTCCCGACCAGCTATGGTGATCACTAGAGATGGCTCTCTCCTAACCAGCTGCTCCCAGACAATATGCATGTCACGGGGCTCCTCCTCTCTAGGCATCTGAGGTTATAAATATTTCTATTTAAACCTTTAACAGTCAATAAGACTATGGACCTTAACTCGTACTTAGGGGGATCAGCCCTTCGTACCATGTATTACGCACAAACATCTTAACGCTATGCGTAATAATCTCCCCTAATAATTAGGGTTGTTCAACTCAGTAATTTGAATTCAAGTCCGCACCAAAGAAAGTTTGGTTTGGATAAGCTTACAAGGGTAATTTAGAATTCACGTTCATCAACTAAGGATTAGTTGAATCGCCTTTCAATAATTCATAAGTAAAAGGAATTATGAACTAACATATGCTTTAGAAGTAAACATAAAGCATTTAAAATAATAACAGGATCTCGCTTGAACAATAAGTCAAGATCTTTTCAATTAAATAAACAATTGTCCAAAACATAAATGGAAAGGACATTCTCAACAATGAATATATGAACTCAAGAAATTGTATAGAATTAACAAGTTTAGGGTTAGAAGACTTGCATAAAATTAATACAAGATCAGGGTTTAGAAAACTTGCATAAAATTAATACAGGATCAGGGTTTAGAAAACTTGCCTTATGCGCAAGCTACTTAACTCAACCACGTACTTAAACACTTCCTATATACATCCAATCATAATAACCTAAATTAGTTAACAAGTAACTAATCCACATAATTGGTTAACCCTCATAGTTAACTCATTCTAATTAAATAAATAATAATCAACCATCACATAGTTAATTACATCACATAACATACTCATATAATTAAATTAATTATGTATTTAGCTAAATTATAATTAAATAATTATAATTTAAACACTTAATCTAATTATAATTACTCAATTATAATTACCTCTTAAATTATCACCAATTCATAATTAATAATTAATTAAACTATATCATGCATTAAAGTTACACAAATTATAATTAATCATGCAATTATAAACTTAAAATCCATAACTAAACATGCATTTATTAAATTATAATTACTTAAATTATAATTTAAATTAACAATTAATTGATTAAAATAAATCATCTTCTACATATTATAATTTAACAAAAATTATCATTTAAACATTTACTCTTAATTATAATTATACAAATTATAATTACATATCACATTAACCAATTCACAATTAAACAATAATTCAAATAATACTTTAAGGTTTTCAAAACTTCTTTTTTTTCTCAATTTATGAAATTGTCAACTTCATGTTATCAATATGCTATTGCAACTTAAATACATGATCATTATTCTAGCAACAACGTAACTTAGTTATAAAAATAGACTGCACACTTGATTAAAACTCACTGCCTCTGCCCAAAACACGGCGTAGCTGCATAGCCAGCAGCCTTGGTGCCGGCTCAGCTGCGCAGGGGTCGAATCTAGGAAAGGCAAGCGGCGCAGCTGCGCTGCTTTTGGCTGTACTACCGGCGCAGCTGCGCAGGAGCACAGACAGAGGCAGACAGGCACGATACTCTGCTTCACCGATTATCCCAAACAAGGCAACAAACGGCAATTCACAGTAACTTAAACATTGTAAATCATACCTATGCAATAATACATATATATATATATATATATATATATATATAACATGTTTCTACAACATAATAACCATTTAAATAATGATAACCACAAGTTTTAAAAATCTAATTTGGCCATTTTCATGAAAACTCATATTTTTCATAAAACAATCTACTGTAATAAAATTTCTCAAGCAATTCAACTTTATATACATGTATTATATGCAAAATTGAAGATAACATCAAACAAATTCCTAATAAGCATGATAGCATATACTAATTCATCAATTTTACTCTAAAATCAACCAAATACATGAAATTCCATATGAACTCATGCTATTCATTTAAAACATATTTTAACAACAATTCGATTTTTGGAAATCCTTTATAGTATACATAAAATGGATTACAACATTTATCAATTCATATAACATGTAATTAACCAATTTGTCAATTACAAATTCCAATTATCTATGAAACTCAAGAACAAAAGAGAACTAGGAATATAAACTAAGTAACACAACTTAATTTCTTGTTAAAAGCTTGACAATCCTTTGCTCCGTTCTTGTTGTCTCAATTTCAAACTCACAGAGAATCTCTTCTCTGCTTTTCTCACTTTCTTCACTGTTTCTCTAAACTCTTTCTCTCTTTTCTGTTCTTTCTTCTTCTTTTAGTCTTAGGCTTAGAATACTAACGTAGTTGATATATTATAACTGATATAATATACGTATACTAATGATATATATGTAACTGCTAATTAATTAAGATATATAATAAATACATATTATTATATAAGTTACAACTATTTGAATTTAAAAAACATTAAGGCTTGTTTGGCCAAAACAACATTATTTTTAAAAACAGATTATTATTACTAAGGCCATGTTTGGTAAAACAATTTAAAATTCTTTTCTTTTATTTTAACAAATCATTTTAACACATACTTTAATGTCATATTTTAATCAATTAAATATAAAACAACTAATTTAATCAATTAAAATATAACATCAATAAATCACATAAAATTTGCCACATAATTATAATTACTTGCTAATTATAATTTATGTAACACTTCATCACATAATTCATCTAATTCAATTATCTCAATTAAATTAAAACTATAATATAAAATTAATATACATTAATTAAATAAATATTAAACATTCATTTAATTAATATATAACACTTAATTAAATCACTCCATAAATCACATAAAATATTTATTTAACTCAATAAATAATTCACATAAAATATTTATTTAACTCAATAAATATTTAAAATTATTATATAAAATCACAACCGTTACATCAACTCAACCCCGGTCTCAATACCGGGATGTCAAATCAACCCTGATCTCAATACCGAGATGTCAAATCAACCCCGATCTCAATACCGGGATGTCAACTCAGTCCCAATCTCAATACTGGGAAGTCAAATCAACCCCGGTCTCAATACCGGGATGTTAACTCAACCCCGGTCACAAATCGGGAGGTACAGGTCAGCTCCGGTCACATCCCAGGAGGTACAGGTCAGCCCCGGTCACATCTTAGAAGGTACAGGTCAGCCCCAGTCACATCCTGGGAGGTACAGGTCATCTCCGGTCACATCTTGGGAGGTACAGGTCAGCCCCGGTCACATCTCGGGAGGTATAAGTCAGCTCCGATCATATCCTGGGAGGTATAGGTCAGCCCCGGTCTCAACCCAGGAGGTCAGGTCAAGCTCCGATCACAACCTAAGAGGCCAACTCAACTACGGAGATAACCCTGAAGCCTCACATCATCTCTAGAGACAAACCTGGAAGAACCAAGTCAACCTCAGAGACAAACCTGAGGACAAACAGAATCGACTGGGATCCAAACCTTGGAGACAACCCCGGGAAGTCAGCTGAAGGCCATGCCAGCATTAAAGGCAACCCCGGGAGGGGTAAAATGGTCATTTCACTAACTTAAAGCCGATTTGGTCAAACTCAAGCCAAATGTATGCCACCAAGGTTAGAACGAACCATAACATTGATCCCGAGTGGAAACAGCGCAAGACAGCTCAACGGACAAACTGCGGGGAAACGAAGACCTGGTTATGAGCTCGTCTTCTTGAACTCGAAAAAGGATTAATCCCATGTAATTGTGAAACTCTCGGTGAGGGCTTTTTGGAAAGTTACAACACGCCTCCAACGGACGCTCCGTTTAGAAGTTAGAAAGTTTTGAATCTGACCTCGCATTGCTCAGAGTGCACGTACTTCGATGCAACGGGGCCCACCACACAGGGCCTACCACGTGGTACCGCAGGTAGACCAGCGGCTGCCTCGGGTAGACCCACTTCCACCGGGTCTATAAATAAAGGTGCACCCCAAGTCCAAAATCAATTCAGAAACGCTCTAAACTCTGCCCATTTCTTTTCTCAATCCCACTCTTGTACTCCAAACCCAAATTTTATCACTCTAATAGGTAGATATACTCATATACTACCACATATCAAAAACAGAGCGGTAGAATCGGACGTTTAAAGCCTACGATTTGGCAAAAAGACCGTATAGCAATCTATTGTGAGTGTTTTTACGATCAGAAAGTTCATACTACTTCATTGCGCATTTATACACTTGCACGTTAAGTTTTATTTTTTGGTTATGCCCAGAACTCAGTTTCGTGGCCGTTTTTGCTTACGTTTTCATACATTTTAGTACATAAACACATTTTCTGGCATTTCCATCGCCCGAATCGTCGATCCGCGACTTTTAACAGCTTTTATATATACATATCTTCGTATAGAGAAACTTCGCCGGACTGGGTTATCTTCCCAGTCCCAGTTTGACTTTTTAATGTATATATTTAATTGTATATATACTAACTTTTCAATTCGGTCAAGCTCGGATGTCAAATCCGTGGTAGCTACTGCTTTTATATATATAACTATATATATATAAATTTTTCTGACTTCGTTTGGCCTAGATTTTTACTTCGTGGCCTTTTTATTGTTTTAATATGTATATATTAACATTTGCATTCCCGTTTGGCCTGGATCATTCTGTGGCTTTTTTACTGCTTTTATAAATATATATATACTTACATTTCTGTCAAGGCAAAGGATAAAATGTCCGTCGCCCTTTACAGCTTTTCTATATATATATATTTATATTCTGTTCAGCTTGGATTACTCCATGGCTTTTTATAGATTTTATAAATATATATATATATATATATATATATATATATTTCCATTCCATTCCGGGCACAAGAGTGAAAACCCATCACTCTTTACAGCTTTTATATATATATATTTCCATTCTGTCAAGCCTGGATTACATCGTGGCTTTTTCCAACTTTATAATATATATATATATATATATATATATATATATATATATATATATATATATATATATATATATATATATATTTACATTCCAGTCCGGGCATCGGAGTGATAACCCATCACCCTTTACAGTTTTTGTATATATATAACTATATATATATATATATATATCCTTTATTCATTATGATTAAATTGCTGCTTTAAATAGTCATTTGATATGAATTGTGATGATATCTCTTTGGGCGAACTAGATTTCTTTAAATCTCGCCAACTCTAGCTTTCAAACGATTCAAAATAGGTCCAGACGGAACCGGAAAGCTAGAATGGCTGAGATTTACTTAAATCTAGCAGTTTTTATAGTTTCATTTCTGAAAGCAACCTCGCGGCCCTTAGATGCTTTGGGCTAGCCCATACCAGGAGTTACTGATGAATCCTCGGTTATTGCGACATCTGGATTTAAATATACATTTTCTATGCATATTTGAGCTGTGTAGGTTTTATTGGCTTCCCTCTGTGAGCCTAGGAATCGTGGGATTCATGATCAAACTGATCAGAATCTGATCCCCACGATGGACAAACTCCACTTTACAAATGTACCCTGCCAGTTTTTCTGTAAAATGTACATCCGAAAGACCTTAAAACGGTTATCCGGGTTTAAGGTCTCAACATAATGAGAATATGGTTTGTCGTGTCAGAGTCACTCCGATGGCTGTCATGCCCATGAGAAGACATACACTTGTATATATTATGTGGTCGAGGATGCTTCGCAGCCCGATAATCACCATTTAAATTGAGCCAAAAGGCTGAAAAGATAAAAATGGAAGTATCAACATGCTTCAATTCTTACGTGAGCGTCAGGGTTTGAAAATCAACCTTCCAAAACATCATGTTAATATCTTGTCTAAATAAAAGGACTTTTACAAATCAAATCAAACCTTTCGTATATAGGTTCAACGAAGCACGTTCATATTTTCAAACAAACAAACATAAGCCCAATTTCTTTCAACATTCACACACACATTGCAGATTTAAAAGGGAAATATTAAAAAGATGTGGTACCGTGTTTACATGGGAGTTGTGGGGTGCCTAACACCTTTCCACACTTAACCAAGCCCCCGAACTTAGAACTTCAGTTTCAAAGATTCAGTTTCGACAGTGTCCAACAATTGGGCCTCCTTGCAAAACAAAACTCGGTTGAGTTGGTACAACCATTTTAAAACTACCAACTGGTGACTCTGTAAAATGTTCAAGTCGTCGACATGATACATATTGGCCTTTTCCTAAAAAACCCTTCAAAAACCTTTTTCATAAAAAGATAAAATAAGGGTAGACAAAACTTAGGAAGAGAGAAAGATTTGGGTCCAACTCGACTCGTGTTTTTTTCCGACGTCGACAGGTGGCGACTCTGCTTGGGACAGTAGAGGGCCAAGGCCGCATTCAAATCTTTAAAAATTTCCCATTCATATCGGCATATGTGTGAATGTTGCATCTTTACATGCGTGAATGCTGCGTCTTTACATTAAATGAATGTGAATGAATGCTTTCCTTCTTTATATTAGTGCTTCGCACCAATGTCATCATATACATACGGTGAGACGCAATGTATGTGAATGTATGTTGTGTGATTCCTCCACCAGGAGGCAAACCCATCGGTGACAGAGTAATGTCTTCGAGGGAAAATAAGTCTTCAGGGCTCATAAAAAAGCACCACTCAGATCCGCTCCAGTTGAAAGATTGGATTAATTTTCCCTCTAGTAGTTTGCGATGATCTGGGGACCTTCATGCCGAAAAGCCGCGAGAGTAGCCTAAGATAGGTCAGCCTCTGATAAACCGAATCTGAAGGAAAGCTTCTTCATGCCTTCCTCTTTTAATTCAATGTCAAGTTTTCAAATTCCAATGTAAATATCATAATGTACAGTCCATGTTTTGTAAATCCTGTCATATTATCCTGTCATCAAAATAACTGACCTCTGTTTTATAGGATAAGATTAAAAAACCTTAAAAACACATCATGGCATGCATCCTATCCATACCTACCTCAGGAAATTGACACGCCTACGTTTGTTGTAGGTGAAAAATTGGTCATATCGCTAGATCTAAGTCTAAAAAAGCACTAAGTCCATCTCCGAACATGGCTTCCAGTGCTCAACCAGAATTCACCCCTATCTCTAGGGAAGAGTTTGAAGGACTGAAGAACCAGATAGCCGAATTGGCCACTTTTTTGAGAGAACAGAGTAAAGTTCTTAAAGGGAAACAAACACAGGGTCATACAAAACCAGGAACACCCGGTGGCAGTCAAGAGACCGGAAAGACAGACACTCTGATTTTTGATCCTCAGATCTAGGGTCCTACCAACAAAACCCCTGAAATCACCATCCTCAACAAAGAACAGGAAGCTGGTGACATTTTGAAGAAAGTCCAACAGATGGAAGAAACTATCCGGTCTATCAAAGGGACTGGGGCATTTGGCAGTGTCAATTATTCAGACTTATGTATTTTTCCTGGGGCTCGTTATCCCAAAAAATTTCAAGCCCCTGATTTTGAGAAATATGATGGATTGGGAGACCCTTACACTCACTTAAAGGTGTTCATTGGAGAGCTCAGATCCTATGCAGAGAACGAGAAACTCCGAATGCAGTTATTCCAAAAAAGTCTGATCGGAGAGGCTAGAGCCTAGTATGCCCATCTGGACAACTCTAAAATTCACAGCTGGGAAGAGCTAGCACATGCCTTCCTCAATCAATATAATTTCCAGTCTCAACTAGCTCCAGACAGATATCAAATAACCAAAATCAAGAAACAAAACACTGAGTCATTCAGAGAGTATGCTCAACGATGGAGACGAATGGCGGCACAAGTCACTCCGCCTATGACTGAGTCTGAGATAGTCATGACCTTCATCGACATTCAAGAAGCTCCGTATTATGAAAGGGTCCTAGCAGGCATAGGAAAGCCATTCTCGGAGATGATCAAACACGACGAAATGGCAGAAATAGGGCTCAAATCTAGGAAGATAAAGGATCTGACTGCCTTGAAGCTGTTGCCGAGCATATTCAATCTGGGAGTAATAGGAATAATCCCTGGAGGACACACAAGAAGAAAGATAAAGAAGTTTCCTTAGTATTGAAAGGACTTAATCAGAGGGGTGATTCAAGCAGCATGCCCATTCAAAGGACGAACCATTCCCCTTTTCAAGCTTCAGCACAACCTTCAAACTCGTCATTTCAGAAAAATTTTGAGACTAGGCGTCGAAGAACGTTCACCCCTTTAGGGGATTCACTCAAGAATGTGCTAAAACTGTTGACGGCACAAAAAACGATTGTGCAACTCCTTCCACCAACCAATACCGGCGGAAAATTTTGACCCAAGCAAGAAATGTTCTTACCATTCCGAAGCTCCGGGCCATAATACACAAGACTGTTGGTCTCTCAAGCACAAAATCCAAGACTTGATTGACAATGGAGAGATTATGGTGACCAAACCCGAGCAGCCGCACAGGCAAGATAATCCCCTCCCTCAGCACAAAGAGGACAGTATCAACATGATTAGCACCCAAAATGAAAAAGGATCCAAGTACCTCTGGTACGTCGAAGAGTCAAATCAATCCAGTAACAATAGCCCGGACAGCTAGGAATTATCAGAAAAGCAGTTCCTGATGGAACAGGAAATCAAATCCATCAAGGAACAGGTGGGACAGTTGGCAGAATTGGTTGTATATCAACATCGGATAACCAGACAGCTGATAAATCAGACCAACCAATAGGAAACGAGTTCTTCTACCCCTGAGATTAGCCCCATTCCCATGAGGGATCATTATCGGTTTCATGAACGAGAACCCTAGGCCGATAAGATGGCCAAGGAGGAGAAGTTCCAGGCTGGTTGGGAATTTGCCTTTCAAAGGAATTTTACCAATTCTAATCAACCTATGAAAGAGATCCTCCAAATGTTAATCAATGAGGGAATGGTTGCAGTTTTACTACCCCTAGTAAATCCTCCAGCCTGACTGAATCTTTCAGTATCACTCCAATGCACCCGGTCATGACACCGAAGATTGTTGGGGACTTTGTCACTTAATTTAGAACATGATTGAATGCGATGAGCTGATAAGAGGGAATCCAGATTATGGCCTTCCTGATGAAGGAACACTCTTTATTCCTATGGCTTGGAATCAGGAAACATTGGTTGTTATCTTCTGTGAGAAGGAGCTAGCTAGAACACCCTTAGTACTGCCTGGGAAAGGGGACCTAGAAGCACAGAATCCTGTAATGGTGGCCGCACCCGAGCCTTTAATCTTGCCTTTCAGACCCCAGTATCCAAAGACCAGTCTAAAAAGAGTTCCCTGAAACTATGGGAAGGATTAAGGGTCAACTTCAAACCACATTGCCAGCATATCCAAGGAGAATCCATTGTACCTACCTCAGCGAGTGATCAATTCAGTTATCAAGGCCAAAGGAAAGGTGGCTGAAGTGAAAATAGAAGAGTTCCTCAGTAAAATGGGACACAATGAAATCAAGGTAGTGCAAAGTTTGAAGGATGCACCCAAGCAAATGTCCATCCTAGACCTGGTCTTATCCTCAATGGATCATCGCAACATTCTGGTGAAAGTACTAGAGGAAGCCCATCTGCTAAAGACAATGGATGCTGAGAAATTTCGTCACGTGATAGAACACATCTTTAACAGCAATGTGATATCTTTCACTGACGAGGATATACCTGCAAAAGGGACAGGCCATCGTAAGATACTGTACATAGCGGTGATGTCATTAGGGTATGTGATAGAAGGTGTGCTAATAGATGGAGGGTCGTCCCTAAACATCTGTCCCTACGACACCTTGGAGAGAATGAAGATCAACCCGAACCGGATCAGAACCAGTCATGTGGTCATCTAGGCTTTCGATGGATCTCACCGAGAGGCTATGGGAGAAATTGAGTTTCCTCTGGAGATTGGTCCTCACACTTTCTATATATCTTTCCAGGTGCTCAACATCACCATCGAATACAACTTGTTGCTGGGAAGGCCATAGATCCACACGGCAGGAGCTGTTCCATCCACCCTCCATCAGCAACTCAAATATATTATCAATGGCAACCTAATCACAGTGAATGTCAAACCAGAATACCATGTCTACCTACAGGGAGACATGCCAGTGATTAGTCTAGATGCAGGGATTGAACCTGCTAGTTTTTAAGCCTTGTAGGTGAGTGATACACGGAACCTATCTGTTGGGGCACCAGCTCTGAAACCAAAAGTCTCCCCCGAAGTGTTGACAGTGGGCTAGAAGATGGTATTTTTGGGTTTTCGCCCTAAAAAAGGGTTAAGAAAGAATTAACAAGGTATCAAGAGCCCGGTTCAAATCCCGAGTCAGTCGGGGAAAGCAAGATTGGGTTACACATTTGGGTCAAACCATTCAGAACCCACATAAGCATCCAAAGGCTCATGTTGCCACTATACTATTTCCAAACCTCACTGATGCAGTGTTTATGAAGCCAATGGGGAAGATTCCTGCTGTTGTGTCAGCCATGTTGTTTCCATCAATCATACTGGTAAGTGAGAGATGAGCCCCAAAGCCTGAGGGGGACCGCAAAAAGGGAAAAGAAAAGCTCATGTACGAAGGACAAGACCCATTTGCTAACATGTGGGTTCTCATACACTACGAAGGTATGAATGATTATATCCCAGACAATGACGAGGAGGATCAGATCCTAATTCCTCGCATCAAGAAAGAGAAGGAAGGCAGTTCAAAGAAAAACCCCGACCCTATTTTGAAGGATGTCTTAGTCATTATCCGAAATGAGGCAGACGAGCACAATTCCTTGATCCTTCTTGTTCATGAGGATCTGACCCTAGACAACTGGAGCAGCGTCCCTTGCCTCATTCAAAAAGGGTAAAAGGGCAGAGAATCTGTCTGCCCTGTAACATGGTTTCATTTACTACTTGTTTTATTGCATAGCTATAGCAGTAACTTTTGTCATGCTTTGCCAAATGCTTTGTATGTTTAAATATTTGCATATATTAAAGTGAAAGCATTTTGTTTTTAGGACTCCAAGATTGGATTTGTTTGTTCCTGCTGATGAGATGCCAACCTGTCATAGTGACTACAACTTTGATGTAGAACTGAACTTCGACTTGATGGAGATTGATCGAGAGGAGGAAGATGACTATGAGGTACCCGAGGAGATCAAAGAATGGGTTGAAGATAAACCCAAACTGAACCTCGACCAAACCACCACTGTCAATATCGGAACCTCAGAAAATCTCAAAGAAATCCAGATAGGCATAGACCTCACACAAGATTAAAAAGCCAACCTGATTGAACTCCTAGCACAGTTCAAGGATGTGTTTGTATAGTTACATGAAGACATGATTGTCCTGTCTACTGATATTGTCATCCATTGAATGCCCATCAAAGATGGATTCAAGCCAGTTAAACATAAGCTCAGGCGATTGAAACCTGAATGGAGTCTGAAAGTCAAAGAAGAAGTTGTTAAACAATTCAAAGCCGGCCTCATCATGGTATCAACAAACCCGGAGTGGCTGTCAAACATAGCTCTCGTGCCTAAGCCCGGAGGGAAAGTACGAGTATGTGTAGATTACAGGGATTTGAACAAAGCTGGCCTAAAGGACAATTTCCCGGTACCTTTCATCCACATCTTGATAGACAACACGGCGTAGTATGGCATGTATTCCTTCGTGGATTGCTTTGCTGGTTACCATCAAATCATGGTCGCTGAAGAAGACGGGGAGAAAACAACTTTCATTACTCTCTGGGGAACCTTCTGTTATAGACGTTTGTCCTTCGGCCTCATCAATGTCGGGGCCACATATCTGCGAGCCATGATGGCCCTATTTTATGATATGATGCATAGGGAGATAGAGGTCTATGTGGATGACATCATCATCAAATTCTGGAAGGAGGACGATCACATTAACCATCTTAAGAAGCTGTTCAACAGGTTACTTAAGTAAATCCTTAAGCATAATCCAGCCAAATGTGTTTTTGGCGTTAAATCGGGCAAGCTGTTGGGATTCCTAGTGAGTAATAGAGGCATTGAGCTGGATCCTGCCAAGATTAAAGTTATCACTAAAATGCCCATAACCCGAACAGAGAAGGAGATACGCGGGTTCTTGGGAAGGATCAATTTCATAAGCCAATTCATTTCCCAGCTTACAGCGACTTGTGAACCCATCTTCAAGCTACTAAGGAAGAATTCCTCCACCAAATGGAATGAAGATTGCCAAAAAGCCTTCCTTGCCATCAAGAAGTAGCTGATCAAAGCGCCTGTCTTGGTACCCCCAAGGGATGAAGTTCCCTTATTAATGTACCTGTCTGTTAATGCCAATGCAATGGGCTGCATGCTAGGGCAAAAAGATGATAGTAGCAAAGAGAGAGCTATCTACTACATTAGCAAAAGATTCAGCAGCGATGAACAGAAATACACCCTGATCGATGCTGTGCGTTAGCATGGGCCGCTATGAGATTACAACACTATCTGTATGGGCACACGACATACCTCACATCCCGCATGGGTCCACTAAAATATGTATTCAAAAAGCCAATGTTGAATAGTCGACTGTCCAAATGGCAGTTGATCCTCCACCAGTTTGACATTGTCTGCATGACTCAGAAGTCCATCAAAGGTCAAGGCATTGCAGATCAACTAGTCGAAGCACCATCAGGAGGGTTCGAACCTCTGGAGACTTATTTTTTGGATGATGAGATCATGACAATTCAGCAAGATCTTCAAGAAAATGCAGTCCAACCATGAAAAATATATTTTGATGGAGCAGTAAACATGGAAGGTGCCGGAGCTGGGGCAGTCTTTATCTCTGGTATAGGAGAACAATATCCTGTGGCTACCAAGCTGCAGTTTGTCAACACCAACAATATGGTTGAGTATGAAGGCTGCATAATGGGGTTGAAATTAGCCCAATCTATGGGTGTCAAGCATTAATTGGTCTTTGGAGATTCTAAGTTGCAATTGGTGCCCTATCATCGGCAGGTCGTTAAAATATCCATGGAGTTTGAAGACATAACCTTCAACCATATTCCTCGGGGTAGGAATGACTTTGCTGATGTATTTGCGACGTTGGCTTCCTTGATCTGCATATCCGATAGGAGGAGGATCCCCGATATCCAAATCACAAGCCTAAAGACCCTAACATACGGGAATTACATCGAAGAAGTATCAGATGAAATACCTCCTATCAATCAGCCTTGGTATCAAGACATCAAGGAATATCTTCGAGATGGATCTACACCCGCTGGAGCAAGCCAATCCGAGTGAAAGCGGATTCACAAGATGGCTATGAAGTTCTTTCTGAGCGGAGACGCACTCTACAAAAGGGATGCTGGAATAGGGCTCTTAAGATGCCTTGATAAAGAGCAAGCCCATAGATTGATGGATGAAGTCCACGGTAGAATCTGTGGTCCACACATGAGCAGTCATCTGCTGGCTAAGAAGATAATAAGAACAGGGCATTATTGGATCTCTCTCAAAGCGGACTGCGATGATCATGTCAGGAGATGCTATCAATGTCAAGTACATGGAAATGCCATCCACGCTCCTCCAAATGATCTGCACAACATGGGTTCGCCATGGCCTTTCTCCATGTGGGGAATGGATGTGATAGGTTCTGTAGAACCTAAAGCCAGCAATGGTCATAGATTCATCTTCACCATGATCGATTACTTTACCAAGTAGATTAAATCTGCCTCTTTTCCCAAAGCCACCAAAGAGGTCATCATTGGTTTCATTAGAAATAATGTCGTCTATCTATATGGACAACCGGAGGTGATCGTATCAGATAACGCTAAGAACATAAGCAATCAGATGATTAGAAAACTATGCAGCAAGTTCCACATCAAGCATCTTAATTTTGTCATCTATTGGCCCAAGATAAATGGTGTTGTCGAAGCGGCCAACAAGAACATCAAGAAGATCATGCAAAAAATGTCTGCCAATCACAAAGAATGGCCTGACCTGTTGCCTCTAACCCTGTTAGCATACAGAACGTCAATGCGTACCTCTACTAGGGCTACCCCCTACTCATTGGTCTATGGCATGGAAGTAGTACTTCCCATAGAAGTAGAAATGGAGTCCCTGAGAGTGTTAATAGACGCTCAAATGGAAAACGATCAGTGGTTGCTAGATCGGTACCACCAACTGTCCCTGATAGATGAAAAAAGGGCTATAGCCATTTTCCACGGGCAGTTATATCAACAAAGAATTGCTCGATCATACAACAAGAAAGTCTGAATCTGACAATTCAAAGAAAATGACTTGGGGCTAAAAAGAGTTTGGCCAATCAAGACAAAGCTAAAGGAAAGTTCGCCCCAAATTGGGAAGGCCCTTTCATTGTTAAAGATGTGTTGACAGGAGGGGCTGTCAGATTGCAAGAAATGGACGGGAATGAATTTCCCCAACTTATCAACTTCGACACCATAAAAAGGTACTATGTCTTAAACACATGCTAGCCATCATCCTGGTCCTGCGAATCAATCAAATCAGGTTCGATTTTCGCTAGAAGACTGAACTACGAATGACCTGATCTCCCTCAGCCGGGGAGTACGTAGGCAGCCACTCCTTGTGCGGTCAAACCAAACAAAAAACTCAAAACTTATCAAACCAAGTTCAAAAGAGATAAATACTTCTCAAACTTCTCTCACACAAAAATTGAACTATGAATGACCTGATCTCCTTACACTTGGGAGTACGTTGGCAGCCATTCATGGTGCGGTTTGACCTTCAAAGAAAATACAAAAACCAATAAAAACCAGTCCCAAGACAATGAAACATACATCCTATCAAGCCTTCCTGGTCAATAGGCCCGTTTGAGATATTCTCTGACATCTCAATGTCAATCCATCAAGAAGAAGCTTATGATATATCAACAACAGCAAGTCATAAAAGAAGTGGTAATCACTCAGTAATGACAATATATATCTAAACAGGGAAGTGTATCAAAATATATTTCTCTAATATATAATACTTTTTGATATATACACTGTGTCCTGTACATGACAAAAATGGTTGATCTAGTATGTGCAGGAAAAACAAAGCTAGTCTATGGACCCATGGACAAGCGGGATAACAGTGTCAACATGGCGTCTCTCTTTGAAGATGGAGGAGCCATTGCAAGTGCAATACCCTCAGCCTCCATACGGGCCAAAACATCCATAGCCATCTATATAGTGGCACTTTGATCATCAATATAAGCACTCATATTGGCAACCAAGTCATGGGTATATGATCGGAGAGTAGTACTGTCAGCAATGTGGAGATCCCAGGAAGCTATGGCCTCATCCCTCTCTACAAAAGCAACATCCCTGGAAATCAAAGTCTCCTTAATCTTAACAAAAGCAGCATCTTGAGAAGATTAAGCCTCATCTCTCTCTACCAATGCCGTATCCTAAGTGGCTCGAGCCTCATCTCTATCAGCAAAAGCTATATCTATGCCGGACAGGGCAGTCAACATCAGTGCCCTAGCCTGATCTCTCTCAAAAGTTATCCTAGCTAATGAATCTGCCATAGCTGGATCAGTCCCAGCAGGAATAATCAGCGGGTCACTAACTAAGGCTGCTGTCAGACCCATGAACAAATCATCCTCTGTAGGAGAATCAGGATCCTCTATAGGCTCCTCCTCATCTGAATCCATAATCGGAGCTGACTAGATGAGCGCGGCTGCTGCTATATAAGTCTCCAACCACGTTGCGTACTCTAGAGAGCAATCCGGATGGCTAGTAGAGAAATTATCCCTCTCCCTATGAGTCCAACACTCATAAATCCTGATTAAGTCGGCTGACGACATATAAGAAGCTGATATTCGCTGATCAATAGCCCCCTCAAACTGGTGTAGGCTCTGGAACTGATCAAACTGACCCATAACTGCCAACGGATGGTAAGTGGTCACCCCTTTCAATCCCACTAGGGGAAAGTAGTCCATGCCAGATGTATGGGTGATGAAGCTATAAGGGGAGACTATCCCTGAGCATGGCAGAATCGAAAAAAGATGCTCAATATCTGAGAGAAAAGTTGACCATGTCTCTGCATCCGAACACGCCGCTGGCTAAAAGGAGTAGGACGTAGCTATCTCATGGGTGAAGCAGTACCACTGATGTCTGAAGAAGCCAATCGGGTGCAAAAGGGACAGAGCTACCTCTAAAAAACCCCTCTGGATGGGTACTGCAATAGGTAGCTGACCTCAATGTCTCGGCCAGTATCATCGGCAAGATGGCCCTGTCTAAGGGCACGAACCACGACCATCAACCCAACATCTAAGTGGTCCAAGTATAGCGGCATGTATAATTAAGTTGTGACGCACATCAGCAAGACGTCTATCCGGGCCAAATGCCACTCCTCTGTCGAGATAATAAAATCACCAGCATGTTGATCGTAGCTATCCAATCTGTCAAAATGATCAATTAAAAAGTCAATAGAGATCACATATCCTAAAATGATCTCATCCATGACTACTCTATGGCACAGACTCGACATCCGCAGGAACGGTCTCCTCATGTCACTAATAGCAATGCGAGCGCAAGGCAGATCCAGAGCAAAACTTGTAAGCCGCTCGTACTCCTCCAAAGTCGATGTCAACTCATGCCGCCTGAAGCAAAAAACCTGTCGCTCAAGTATCCAACAGGATAGAATGTCGTCTATAAATCCATATAGAACCTTGAAGTCCATAAGGGCCAATGAATGTCCCAACATCCGATCTACTGTCCCTCTGGCTGGGAAGGGTAGACTATGGTACCACAACCTCAACGACGATGCTACCACTGATGGTGGTAAATGCTCGATGCGGCTGACCGTCGATGATGACATCTGTATCACCGTATCACAAGACCATCCAGGGGTCAAATCTGAACTCATCTGTCTAAGTGCATATCCATGACATAATATATGTATAATGACAATGATAAACATAATGTAATAGATAGGAAATATCATACATATCTATAATAAACTATCTATTGCAAGCATCATCTCTGTCTGCTAATAAAATATAAAATAAAAAGTACAAGGATATGGGGCACAACTACCCAACTACTAACAGTGGCCTACAAAAATGGGGTACAGCCGCCCAATAGCCAAAACAGTGGCCTATCAAAAGATATAGCGAGAAAAGCTATCCAAAAAGATCAAGAATATCTACACTCAGGCTGTTAACCTGCTCCATGTCCTCCGTAGACACAAAGTCTCAGCCATCAGGAATGTCAGGACGGCTGATAAGCGGTTTTATGACCACTTATTCAAATAATAACCAGCTCATTCTGTTGCTTAAACTCAAGTAATCCTGTGCGTTTAATATATTTTTCCTTTGTTTGCACCATTTATGTTTAGGAACTCTCCGAGAGCAAATTAAGCGTTAAAGGCATGATAGCATGATAGATGAAGATGTTGTGAGGCTAAAAGTGCAGAAGTGCAAGGAAGCGGAGCGGAAGCCAAGTGAAGCAACAAAGAAATGCACCAGCAGAATTTCATGGCTCGCGCGACCGCGCCGTGTTAAGGCAGGCAGCCCACGTGCCCGCGCCAACCCCCATACCAGAGTCCCAGTTTTTGTGCTCGTGCAGCCGTGCCAAGACCAAAGCCGAATGTCGCGCGGCCGCGCCGACTCCCAACTTGACCAAGTTTGACTTTCGACTTAGCAGATCGGGAGAAGGCTTATATTAGGGCTTTTGCCCTCATTTGCTCGGCATCTCCACTAGGGAGTTCATGCCCTAGTTTTCCATTTTCCTTCTCTTTTAATTTCTTATTTAATCTAGATTAGGAGTAGATTATAGAGTAGATTAGGTTTAATTAGTTTAGTTAGATTCTAGGGTTTCTTTTGGACTTGAAGATTGAAGCAAGGGATAAACAACAAAGATCCACAATTGGAGAAAGACTCAAAATTTGCAATTTCTATCTCTTAATTCTCCTTGTATTCCTGTATATTTGGATGATGTTTATAAACCTTGTGGATAATATATTCAAGTATTTATGACTTAGTTTATATTTTGGGATTTCAATGGAACCCAACACATAGTTGTATTGATTGCTCTCTCTCTTTGCTATTATTGCGAATTGGTTATCATAACTTGTGCGTTTAGATTGATTTATTGTGAACCTATATGGAATTGACAAATGGATTTTAGGTTTAGACCTAGTTATGATATCATGCGAAAGTTAGAGATTCTTGCGGGTAATCTATGAGATTATGTGATGTGTGTCTCATTCATTGTCCTAAAGAGTTGATAATTTGTTAGTGTTTAGGATAGAAATATACCTAAATGCCGTATGTAACCATTTGAGAATCTAATCTTAATGACTTCCTATGCGAAAGTTGGTAATTGATGGAGTAGTTAACGAGATTTCCCGTGACATGTGTCTTGTTAATTGTTCTGGATATTAGTTGCTTGATAGTGTGTAGGATAGACATATACCCACACGCCGCATTAGGAAGATTCATAGTTGTCCATCGAAAGAGGCTATTATGTAATCGTGATTTCTCGGTTGTCAATTCTAGGTGCTTATTATTCTAAGTGAGAGAGTTAAGAGATTCGAACGAAGTGTTGGGGGAATTTGTAATCCCATGTCTTCATTATCTGAAATTACCCTAGGATTAGTTATTGCATGTTTTAATTCTTGCCTAGTTCAACTTAGTTTTAATTCATTCTCTTTACCATCCGTTTAAATAAGACTGAGATGATTATGCGCTAGTGTTTTGGCGACCCTTTATCTATTAATTCCTCGTGGGAACGATATCTTTACTCACTCTTTATTACTCGTTGGCCGCGTATACTTGCGCGTAAATTGTGTCATCTAATCGGACCAACAAGTTTTTGGCGCCGTTGCCGGGGAATTAATTGGATAACTGTTTGCCAACATTAGTTTCAATCAAATTAGTCTTAATTTAAACATTTTTATTTTTTATTTAATTCTCTTCCTATATTCACTTCTCAGGTACAATGGACTTGAATTTCTATCCATGGAACCAAAGGCAAGAGCAACCAAAGGAAGCATATAATGATGGCGTCAACCCAATTAGAACACTTTCAACACAATTGGAGGTTCTCTCGAGGAAGTTGGATACTGTTTCAGCCCAACAGAGTCGAAAGCCAGTTATTTCGTATGGTTATGGTGCTGGGAGCTACATGAGCCATCAGGAGCCTATCAGTTATGGACAGGAGCAGTATGGGGGTGAGTACTCCTACAATGAGCCTTATCCCATTTATCAGCAAGATTGGGGGTATCACCCAGACCCTTCAGCAAACCCTTCATCAGACTATTATCAAGACCAATATTGGGATCCAAATCCCGTTTACGCCCCAGAATGCACATTCCAGACTCCAGTTTATGAGCCTCAACACAATTTTGAGGGTGACACAGAAAATGCAAGCTTGGACGAAGGAGGTGACATATCACTGAAGGACATCTTGATTGAGCAACAGAAGTCAGTCAAGAATATCTAGAACTGGGCAGAGCAAATTAGTAGGGCCTTGATGATAGAGGATGAGCAAGGGCAGACCCATACTGTGAGCTATCAAGAACAATGCAAGCCAAGTCCAAATTGTGCACCCGAACCCACTTATCAATCCCCATGTTTACAAGAAGAACAGTCAACAATGGACTTCATGTATGCAAGCTCAGAAAATCAAGAGGAGTTGTTTGGGAGCCAGGAACCATCAAACCAAAATTTTCAATATCAGATGGCCCCAATCAACTATGCTTTTACCAGTGAGCCTCAATACAGGGAGCCCGTGGCTGAAACAGAAGAGGAAGGATTGGATAGTTTATGGGGGAACTCATTAGCATCAACACAAGAGACCTTGATTGAGCAAGAGCAATCGATTGAGGATCTTCAGATTTGGGTGGAGCAGATTAGCACGGCATTAAGGAAGGAGGAGGTATGTGAAAAAGAGACAACAGTGCAAGATTTTGTGCCTCCAATGACCGAAGCCGTAAGTTATGACCCTCAAAAGGATTGGTGCTATGAGATGGATACAGAGACTGATGGAGAATCCAAAGTGCAATTTCAGCTGGACGAGCACAAGGCAATGGATACAGAGGAGTCGTTTGGGGATGTGGAAAGTGAGCCGACAGTGACAATACCCCAAGAGCCTCCTCAGCCTAAGTGGAAAAAACTAGCGAAGTTTGCACACCCTTGCCCCCTTGGAAGCCACATTATAGAGCCGGATCTCGATGATATGAGAGAGTCCGCCAGCTTCAAACCATGGTGGTCAGAAGAGAAGAGAATAGAAGAAGAGTCCGTTGTGTGGTCTATACCTCCATGCCCCGATCATTTCACCTACACAACGGAACCCTTGCCTAGCTCCCCAACCTTCAGGATGGGGAATTCTTTTACTTATCCGATGCTAGGTAGTTTAAATCTGCATCCGCTCCTACTGGGGAGCCGCCAAAGCCACACAGCTATTCTGATGGATGGAGGGGTTCTCCAGTATCGTCGGGGAGTCGGATAGCAGTGGTCAGACACAGTGGAGCTAGAGGACTATAAATCAAGCGCTAGATGGGAGGCACCCCATCATTTCTCTCTCTCTTTGTTTAATTCTCCATTACCTACTTCCCATCATCCCTCTCTCTATCTCTTTGTTTAATTCTCCATTTACATGCTTTCTATCACATTTCCCTCCCCCTCGTTTAATTCTTATTAGTTAATATTTAGTTTAAATTTTTGCATACTGTAGGAATTATGAGTTTATTGCCTACATTTTTGAACTTAGGCATGAATGCGTATCTTTTTGGAACCATGAAGCTTATAGCATATTTTTGATGCACTTGCATTGCTTATACGCACTTAGAGAATTTTTGGGAATTTAAATGCATATATCTTTCCATGTTCATTCTCTTGATGTAAATAGATAATATACTTTTGATAGTGTATGAGGGCTTAATAAAGGTTATATGTCTTTCTCAGGATTAATGCATGCTGCAAGAAGCCAAACTAAAGGGCCAACCAAGTGCATTGGAAAAATTCTGCAGAAACAAAAATCTGGCAGCCCGCGCGGCCTCGCCCAATTCAAGGCATTACCATGCGCGGCCGCGCCACATGCAGACTGAACCTATCTTGGGAAAAATCCTGCAGATTTTGGGGGGTACCACTTCATGTCAATTATTAGCAGCCCCCAAGACTCAGTCCCTATAATCCCAAACCCTCAGTTCCTTAATGCAATCCCCCATCTCTTCCTTAATGCAATTCCCCCCCCCCCCCACTAAAAGCCTTAGTTTTTAAAACCTCCTACCTCCTCAATCCAAAGTACCAATTCCCATCCTCCTCAGCCTCTCAACCTGATCAATTAAGACATTGAGTGTGGAATATCTAGCAGAGCAAGATTGATATTGAGTTAGGTTGGTTCGTTGAGTACAGTGCTGAGCGGGGTTTATTTTGTCAGAGCAGAAAGAGAGACGGGGGAAACTTCTGAGAGGGTGCCAATTCATTTCATGCAGCATCAGAAGCCGAATAGGGGAGTTCCTTTCTTTTTACCTTTACCTTCAATGAGGACATTGAACATTTTAAGTTTGGGGGTATTGGTTTTGTTTTTGCATGTAGTTAGTTCATTTCATGTTGTGTCAGTTCATTTAGTGCATGTAGTGTTAAAATTTGTCAAAATTTTAAAATTTTTGCATTCTGTTTTGCATTCTGTGTTAGGACATTTTGCATGAATCCAGTTTCAGTTGGTGAGTTATGTATGTGGCCTATGAAGAAACTGAAATCACTTGATTGTTGAACTGATTGGAGATTTAAGCTTGATTTCATTGTCATATATGTAAATCCTTACCTGTCAGATACTGTGTAGCCAGTGAGCACGATAAAGTAAACACCATAACATGCTAAGTTTAAATGTTTACATACTTGTCTTCTGGTGGAAAAAAACTATGTTTTAATAAAAGAGTTTTAGTTCGCATATAATAATAACTAGACTGTTAAAAGCTTAAGTTTGGGGGAAACAGAGGACATGCATGATTTATGCGGGGAGATGGAGCGTAAAACGCACTCCCTTGTAGGAAAAGAAAAAGAAAAAGAAAATAAAAGAAAATGCATTGAAAAAGGAAAAAAATAGAATAAACACTTCGGCTACGTCGAGTTCTGTGGCCTTTGATATTCGAGTAAGTAAGCCCTCGGGGTGTCTCTACACCCAGCGCCCTAAGGCCGTCTGGTCTGGGAGTCGTTGGTCGAAAGCTCGCTACATGAATATCATTGAAAAGCCTAAGAGGACTAGGCATGGCACAGTCGATTGTGTACACGGGAAAGTGCGAATACGCCCTCGTAAGTAATAAAAGCTTAATGAAAACCCCCTGTTGACTCTTAGCTCTAGTAATGCACGGTCTTAGTTAGAACTTATATGATTTACTATTTTTCTTAAGTTAAAGCTTGTTTTTTTCCTAAGAAGCATAGTATGTGAATTATTTGTCTGAATGCATATCGAATGGTTGCTAGGCACACAACGCACAATACATCAGTACTGACAGTTTTGGATTTGCAAGAATATGCGTTATAATCTTGTCTTGGGTAGCTTTTCTGTTTGATTATCTTGTGGTTTTCTGAGGCATTGCTTAGAAAGTTCGATACTGACTGAAGCTTGGATTCACATTCATGATAGCGTAGGTTGCATACATTGTAGATACTGCATTGCATATGTTGTTTAGTTTTGTTTTGGTTGCTTGAGGGCAAGCAACGTTTAAGTTTGGGGGTATTTGATAAGCGGTTTTATGACCACTTATTCAGATAATAACCAGCTCATTCTGTTGCTTAAACTCAAGTAATCCTGTGCGTTTAATATGTTTTTCCTTTGTTTGCACCGTTTATGTTTAGGAACTCTCCGAAAGCAAATTGAGCGTTAAAGGCATTATAGCATGATAGATGAAGATTTTGCGAGGCTAAAAGTGCAGAAGTGCAAGGAAGCGGAGCGGAAGCCAAGTGCAGCAACAAAGAAATGCACCAACAGAATTTTATGGCACGCGCGGCCGCACCGTGTTAAGGCAGCCAGCCCGCGCGCCCGCGCCAACCCCCAGACCAGAGTCCCAGTTTTTGTGCTCGCGCGGCCGCGCCAAGACCAAAGCCGAATGCCGCGCGGCCGCGCCAACTCCCAACTTGACCAAGTTTGACTTTCGACTTAGCAGATCGGGAGAAGGCTTATATTAGGGCTTTTGCCCTCATTTGCTCGGCATCTCCACTAGGGAGTTCATGCCCTAGTTTTCCATTTTCCTGCACTTTTCATTTCTTATTTAATCTAGATTAGGAGTAGATTAGAGAGTAGATTAGGTTTAATTAGTTTAGTTAGATTCTAGGATTTCTTTTGGACTTGAAGATTGAAGCAAGGGATAAACAACAAAGATCCACACTTGGAGAAAGACTCAAGATTTGCAATTTCTATCTCTTAATTCTCCTTGTATTCATGTATATTTGGATGATGTTTATAAATCTTGTGGACAATATATTCAAGTATTTATGACTTAGTTTATATTTTGGGATTT
Organism: Panax stipuleanatus; assembly: GCA_020205555.1. Lineage (NCBI taxonomy): Eukaryota > Viridiplantae > Streptophyta > Magnoliopsida > Apiales > Araliaceae > Panax > Panax stipuleanatus. The sequence continues at coordinate 37,691,884 of CM035125.1, forward strand.
CAATGGAACCCAACACATAGTTGTATTGATTGCTCTCTCTCTTTGCTATTATTGCGAATTGGTTATCATAACTTGTGCGTTTAGATTGATTTATTGTGAACCTATATGAAATTGACAAATGGATTTTAGGTTTAGACCTAGTTATGATATCATGCGAAAGTTAGAGATTCTTGCGGGTAATCTATGAGATTATGTGACGTGTGTCTCATTCATTGTCCTAAAGAGTTGATAATTTGTTAGTGTTTAGGATAGAAATATACCTAAATGCCGTATGTGACCATTTGAGAATCTAATCTTAATGACTTCCTATGCGAAAGTTGGTAATTGATGGAGTAGTTAACGAGATTTCCCGTGACATGTGTCTTGTTAATTGTTCTGGATATTAGTTGCTTGATAGTGTGTAGGATAGACATATACCTACACGCTGACTTAGGAAGTGTGACAAACAAGATTTTTGTAATTTATTTTGAATATTTATTGAATTAAATAAATATTTTTGATGATTTAATTATTGAGTTAAATAATTAATTGATGAATTTGTGGTAGATTAATTTAATTATATGTGTCACATTAGTTAAATTAATGTGGTGAATTTTTATATTCAAAGTATGTATTTAATTGAGCTTATTTGATTAATATATTAATTAATAAGCATAATGTTATTCTAATTAATTTAATAATTAATTAGAGATTTATGATTAGACATAATTAATAAATAAGAATTTTAATTATGTGACTATGTGATTTAATGTAGATTTATGCTATTTTATTTAATTGATTTAAATAGCATTATTTGATTTAATTGGGTGTGACATTAATTAACTATATTATAATAAATTAATTAAAATAAATGAGAAGGGATTCCTTAAGCTAGCCAAACAAGGCCTTAAGGGGAGTTGGTCAGTTAACCCACTAAGGGACCAACTGACAACCACTCACCCATTATATATTATACGTATTATACTTATATACATATATACTATATCAATTCATATATTCATATCAGAGAGAATTTTGAGAGAAAAGATTGAGGAAGAAGAATTTGAAAAGTTTATATCATCATCCTTGAATCATCTTCACCAACTAGCAAGGGTAAATTCAGTTATATTAAGTTTTAAGCTTTCTATTTTTACGTACTTTGAAGTTCTCTGTAATCGTCAATTTTGAATCATTGTTGGTTATATGGTTTTATATGGGTTAAATTATGTTTATAACATGTTTTATACCATGTATACATAAATCACAGTGATCAATTTTATGTAATTACGTCTTAATTAAGTTTTCAAAACTTCCATTAACGTACTTTGAAGTTTTCTGTAAAAGACTAAATTGATGACTTGTTCATGATATGGCTATATATATATTAATTGATGTCCATAACATATTATATGCCATATATGCATAACTTTCAGTGATCACACCATGGAATTTTGTTGATAATTGGGTTTTCAAAAGTTACAGAGTGTAAAAATTGTACATATGGCCCATATGGCCCTTACGTACAAAATTTACACACCTTATGCGTTTATTTAACTTAAATTAACACTTGAATGTGATTGTGTACATTTAAACGAACAAAATGGAAGTTAAACGAACGGATTCGGTGTTATAACGAATCCGTAACGTTGAATTCTTGTTTTCTTTCAAAACTTTATAAAATATTGAAAATAGTGAAATTAAATGTTGTGATTTGTGTAATTCCGTGATTTAAAGTGTTAAAAGCATGCTTAGAACATGGTATGATGTTTCTGTAAATTCTATATCTCATGGGTAGCCTTAAATTCATTTCGTTAGTTTAATTTGGATTTATTTGGGTTGCTCTGTGTGTCATTCGCGAACTGGAAATCTGGGTCTGCGTTGCCGCGCGGCCGCGCTGGTCCCAAGGGTAACTGGCGCGCGGCCGCGCCCCTTGCAGAAATTTGAAATTTTTTTTGCTAAGTGTTCGTGTGTTCTAAGAGGTGGTTTAAAACCTAATGTAATGAACATAAAGATATGCTAAACATATAATAAGAGGTTAATAACTTATATTACGTGAGTAATTAATAAGTTAATTACATGACTTGAATCGTTAATTGTATAGTCCAATAACGTGCTCAAGACCGATGTGTGTGATTCGATACGTATATCGAGTTATTGATTAATTTGTATTGTGAACGTATTGATATGTAGGATGTAATAAAGAACGTGAATTATAATTGTAGCTTGTGCAAGAGGCAAGTATCCTATCCCTAACTTATTGATTTAGCAAGTTCCCTAAATTCTAATTTATTCATTTATTAAGCCTTAGACTTGTGTTTCTATATCGAGTAAGCTCGTGTTTTTAATTGTTCAAGTTCGAAATTCATATTACATATTGTAACTCTTTTAAAAGCATGATTCAGTGATACAATACTTATTCGATTGTATACTCTTGAGATTTATTATTCAAGTTGAATATCGATGTTATTGTTGAACCTTATAGGACTAGTGAACCCTTATTGATTCGACTAGTCCATAGTTGATGAACGTTCTAAATTCCAAAATACTTATTGAGCTTATCCAAACCAAACTTCCTTTGGTGCGGACTCTGATGTCAAAACTGAGATGAACAACCCTGTAAAAAGGGGATTATTTACGCTTTAGCGTTGAGATATTGTGCACAATATGGTACTAAGGGCTGATCCCCCTAAGTACGAGAAGTAGAGTCCATAGTCTTATGACTGTTAAAGGTTTTAAGTATAAACACTTTACAACCTAGGACATAGTTCAAGGTCTTATGACCCTCAGATGATATTTTGATTCCTGTTATTTATCCTCGAGTCAAAAGTTGAGTTTCTTTATTCAGATGTCCTTGATTCACTCGCATGTTATTATATTGTTGTCATATTATTATACTTGTGGGCAACCGTGCTCACTCTTGCGTAATAATAACATTGCAGTTAAGAACGAAAGGTCTGACGAGCCTTCTTCTAGCAAAGGCAAGGGCAAAGTCAACAAGTGATGAAGACTTGTTGTTTATTTTATGTGTTTATGTTTCAGACTTATGTTAAAGTTGTGTAAAACTTATTTAATTAGTTATATTTCCGCATTTGATATTTAAGGTTAAGTACGACCTGGGATTGATGTATTTCTTTTCAGATGTTGTAACCCCACAAGGGGAGGATTATTTCTATTTATTTCATGGTTTGCATTTACTATGGGTAGATAGATAGATGATATTTGTACAGTGAACACCAAGTCCCGTGGAAATTGAAGTACCCGGATTTGGGGGTGTCACAGGTTGGTATCAAAGCTGTAGGTTATGAACCTTAGGTGGGGAAAAACCTTAGGATAGTAGCCTTTTTAGAGATCGAGAACATAGTAATGATAACTCTTATCGAGTTCTAAGAAAGATAATAACTTACCTTATGTGCTACGTGCTTATACTTATATATTCGAGTCTCGATTAGCATCACGTAATTACTAAAACTTAAAATTTTATTTGTCAGGATGACGAATGCTGGAGAACCTAGTCAGTCCAGGGACCTTGTACCCCTAGAGGCTAGAGAGGAGGAGCCCCGAGATATCCACGTAGTTTGGGAGCAGTTAGTCCGACGAGAGCCATCACCCTTGATCACAGTCATTGGTCAGGAAATTGTGCCGGTGTCTAATTCAGAGGAGGACTCTGAGGAAGACCCTGAGGAGATTGAAGTTCAGGCTGAGGCAGCTGAAGAGGAGGAGGAAGACCCTGAAGAGTTCCCGCCGAGCTCTATCAGTGCTGAGATGTATGACGAGCTGTATGACCGTAACATAGAGTTACGTGATACTGTTCAGGAGCTGAGGGAGACTGTTCAGGAGCTGAGGGAGCGGTCGGTTACTCAACAGTCTACCATCGAGCTGAGGGATGGAGAGGTTGAGGCTCTTCACACACGTTTGGGAAATGTAGAGTGGAATTTGGCTCACGAGAAGGGCCAAACCGAGCAGAAGTCAGAGGAAATTGAGGAATTGAAGAATGAACTAAAAGAGAAATCAGCAAGGCTGGCCATAGCAGAGGAGGCTTGGGTAAGGGAATCACGACGAGCAGATCTCGCAGAAGATAATTGTCGGGCGAAGAAGGCCAAGCTTGAAGAGACGTACTCTATACTTCAGTATGCAATTGACGAGGCCCAGGATCGGGTTATGAGGTACCCAATTCAGTTTGAAGGACTACCGTCGTACATGCTAGATCGCAGGACGATGTCTCGGATTATGGAAGAAGAGCGTGGCAAAGCTGTTCGTCGCCTTAATGGGCAGTGATAGGAACATTTGATTTTGTGAAACCTATCTGGTAGTTAATAATGTAAATTCCAATGTGTTTATAAACAGAGGAATATTTTATGTTTTAAATCCTGTAGATTCTTTATCTCAGGATAGTTGATGTAAATAGCAGTGATGCTATCGTATTATGTTAAAACTTTTGATTTAGTAATATATCAGAGTTTATTTGAGATAATGTGTTGACTGATTGTGTCTAAATGTTTAAGTTAAGCCTTAGATATTTAAAAGATTGAATAAAGTTCTAATACGCGTATTTCTTAAGAGTAAAATGCCGCCAAGGAGACGATCTAACCGTCAACAGGCCCAAGAAGGGTCAACTAACAACAACAACGACGCCAATGCTAACCCCGTTCAGCAGTTGGCGAACTTACTTGCTGGAGCGCTTAACAACCAACCTCAAGCTCCACCGACCACAACGTTCAAGGACTTCAAGGCGGTGGGACCGCCAGAGTTTAAAGGCACCATGAACCCGATAGAAGCTCAAACCTGGGTCATGGAGATGGAAAAAGTTTTTGACGTCGCCAGAGTCAGAGAGGACCAGAAAACCGCCTATGCAACGTTCATGCTGAAATCTGAGGCCAGCTATTGGTGGCAAGCGAATAAGGTCCGGGGAGGTGAAGGTGTGATTACCTGGGAGAGGTTCAAGGAGATGTTCTTCGAGATGTACTTTCCGACCAGCTCGCAGAATCAAATGGAGGTCCAGTTCTTGGAACTGAAACAGGGAAATATGTCCGTACCAGAATATGCGGCGAAATTCAATGAGTTGGCTAGGTTTGCCACGTATCAAGTGCACACCGATCAGAGGAAGGCAAGGAGGTTTGAACAGGGCCTGAAGCCCTGGTTGTATAGCAAAGTGTCAATGTTCCAATTGAACACTTTTGCTGGGGTGTTGGAGAAGGCCATTCTCGCTGAAGGCGGGAGTGATGCAGTTACAAAGTATAACCAAGATCAGAAAAAGAAGAAGAGTGAAGGTGAAGGAATTAACAAGGCTAGTGGTAGCAACACGGGAGGGAGTAATAATCAGAAGAGGAGGTGGAATGATAACTCATCGACTGGGAATCAGCAAGGTGGTCAGAAAAAGAGGATCGAAGCTTGTTCGACCTGCGGGAAAGCTCACCTGGGGGTCTGTATGAAGGGAAAACGAGTATGTTATAATTGTGGTCAGGAAGGCCACATAGCACCTAACTGTCCGAACCCAAAGAAGGGCGCTTGCTTCACTTGCGGCTCAAAGGACCATCTGGCAAGGGACTGTCCCAAGAAGGGATCTGGAAGGGAAGGATCAGGTGGAAACAGGGGAAACAGCGGTGGAAGTGCTTTAACTATCACGGGACCAACCGCAACCAACCGACCAACCGCCAGGACCTTCAACATGACCGTGCAGGATGCTGTGCAGTCTCGCGATGTGGTGTCAGGTATCATTCCGATCAATAAAGTTAATGCTTATGTACTATTTGATTCGGGTGCTACTTGTTCATTTATATCCGATGACTTTGCTAAGAACTTAGAACTTCCTATGGACGAGTTAGAATACCCCATGAATATAGAGATTGCGAATAAAGAAGTAATCCCTGTTAAGTATGTACACAAGAACTGTAGAGTAGATATTAAGGGTAACATTATGAACGTAAATCTTATCCCGATTAGACTTGGGGAATTCGATGTTATTCTGGGAATGGATTGGCTAGTCAATTATGGGGCTGTAATTGATTGCCAGAGGAAGTGTATCAACCTTATGACCCCGTCAAAGGTTGTGTTTTATGGCAGTAAATCGCCTAGACAAGCGAGTTGTCTGACGATGATGCAGGCCAGGAAGTTGTTAAGACAAGGCTGTGTAGGATATTTAGCCTACATAGTCGATAGTCGTAAAGAAAATTCGAAATTAGAAGATATACCAGTCGTGAGGGACTTCTTAGACGTATTTCCGGATGATCTGCCAGGACTTCCGCCAGACAGAGAGGTTGAGTTTGTGATCGATTTGGCGCCAGGGACGGCCCCAATATCGAAGGCACCATACCGGATGGCTCCGGTAGAGATGAAAGAGTTAATGGTACAACTACAAGAGTTACTGGACAAGAAGTACATCCAACCGAGCGTATCGCCGTGGGGAGCGCCGGTGTTATTTGTGAAGAAGAAGGACGGGACGATGCGGCTTTGCATCGACTACAGAGAACTGAATAAGGTCACAATTAAGAATAGATATCCATTACCGAGGATCGACGATCTGTTCGACCAATTGAAGGGTGCAAGGTACTTTTCAAAGATAGACTTGAGGAGTGGCTATCATCAGCTGAAGGTGAGGCCAGAGGATGTTCCAAAGACAGCATTTAGGACTCGATATGGTCACTACGAATTTTTGGTAATGTCATTTGGTCTAACGAATGCTCCTGCAGCATTCATGGGCTTAATGAATGGAGTGTTCAAGCCGTTTTTGGACAAATTCGTGGTGGTCTTTATCGACGATATTTTGGTATACTCGAAGACCAAGGAAGAACATGTAGAACATCTGAAGTTAACATTAGAGGCGTTGAGAAGAGAGAAGTTGTACGCCAAATTTTCTAAATGTGAATTCTGGATTGAAAGAGTGCAATTTCTTGGACATGTGATCGACAAGGACGGAATTTCGGTAGATCCCTCTAAAGTCGAAGCTGTGATGAACTGGGATCTGCCGAAAACACCGTCGGAAGTGAGGAGTTTTCTTGGATTGGCGGGTTATTATAGAAGATTTATTCAGGACTTTTCCAAGATCGCAACTCCGCTGACAAATTTGACTAGAAAATCGGTGAAATTCGTTTGGACAGAGAAGTGTGAGGAAAGTTTCCAAGAGCTCAAGAGGAGGTTGAGTTCAGCACCTGTGTTATCCCTTCCGGACGACACAGGCAATTTTGTGGTTTATAGTGATGCGTCGCATAAAGGACTTGGCTGTGTGCTTATGCAAAACGGCAGGGTCATTGCGTATGCGTCACGACAATTGAAAGACTATGAGAAGGGGTATCCGACCCATGACTTGGAGTTAGCTGCCGTGGTATTTGCTTTAAAAATTTGGAGACACTATCTCTATGGGGAGAAGTGTGAAATATATACAGACCACAAGAGTCTGAAATATATCTTTACACAGAAGGACTTGAATATGCGCCAGAGAAGGTGGCTGGAGTTAATTAAGGATTATGACTGTGAAATCTTATACCATCCGGGTAAGGCTAATGTGGTTGCCGACGCCTTAAGCAGAAAGGGTCGGGAGAAATTGATGATGTTGACTACTCAGGAGGAACTAATTTCAGCAATGGAAAAGCTGAAATTGGAAGTGAAGTATTCGATGGAGATTGACGAGAAGTTGTTTCAGATTCAAGCTGGTACAACCCTATTGGATAAAGTTAAGGAAGCTCAACTTCAGGACGAAGAATGTGAGAAGGTTAAGAAAAAGATATCTGAAGGAACCGAACCGAGATTCAAGATAGACAGTGAGGGACTACTGAGATTTGAGAATAGAGTTCGGGTACCGTCAGTGCCAGAAATTAAGGATGACATTTTGAGAGAGGCTCATAGCTCACGGTATTCAATTCACCCCGGTAGTACCAAGATGTACCAGGACCTTCGACAGCACTTCTGGTGGCCAAATTTGAAACGAGATGTTGCTGAGTGTGTTGCAAAGTGTCTAACCTGTCAGAAAGTGAAAGCAGAACATCAGAGACCAAGTGGTTTGCTACAACCCCTGGAAATCCCAGAATGGAAATGGGAACACATTACGATGGATTTCGTGGTTGGCCTTCCGACGACTCAGAAAGGCTACGACGCAGTATGGGTTATCGTTGACCGACTGACGAAATCCGCACACTTCCTTCCGATTAAAATCAGATTCAACTTAGACCAGTTGGCAAGGCTATATGTGAAAGAGATTGTTTCGAGGCACGGAGTTCCGGTGTCAATTGTTTCCAACAGAGATCCGCGTTTCACATCGAACTTCTGGAAGCGACTACAAGAATGCATGGGGACACAGTTGAGAATGAGTACGGCTTATCACCCTCAGACAGATGGGCAGAGTGAAAGAACGATCCAGACATTGGAAGATATGTTGAGAGCATGCATCATGGATTTTAAAGGAAATTGGGATGATCACCTACCGCTTGTGGAATTCGGTTACAACAACAGTTACCACGCTAGTATTGGCATGCCGCCTTACGAAGCGTTGTACGGAAGAAAATGCAGAACCCCGCTATACTGGGATGAAGTTGGCGAGAGACAACTATTAGGTCCAGAACTGGTACAGCAGACAGCAGAGATAGTCAAAGTGATCAGAACAAGACTGGTAGCAGCTCAGGATAGGCAGAAGAAATACGCCGATCCACACCGTAAGAACGTTGAGTTTGAATCGGGTAGCTATGTGTTCTTGAAAGTCTCTCCCTGGAAGGGGAAGATCAGATTCGGTAAGAAGGGAAAATTGAGCCCAAGGTTCATTGGACCCTTTGAAGTACTGCGAAGGATTGGAGAAGTTGCGTATGAGGTAGCCTTACCTCCGGCGCTTGAGAATGTCCACAACGTCTTTCATGTGTCAGTTTTACGCCCCTACAAACCCGATTACAAACATGTGATTGAATATGAACCCCTACATTTTGAGAAAGACTTATCCTATGAAGAAATTCCTGTTCAGATTGTTGACAGGAAAGAGCAAGTCCTCAGAAATAAAATTATACCTTCTGTTAAGGTAATTTGGAGGAACCACAATGCTGAAGAAGCTACGTGGGAACTCGAAGAGCATATGATGAAGAATTACCCAGATTTATTTACTTAATTTTTTTGTTTATGCGATTCTGGGGACAGAATCTTTGTAAGGGGGGGAGAATGTAACGGGACGAAATTTAATTAAACCGTGATTCTGGGGACAGAATCCTTTTAAGGGGGGAAAGATGTGACAAACAAGATTTTTGTAATTTATTTTGAATATTTATTGAATTAAATAAATATTTTTGATGATTTAATTATTGAGTTAAATAATTAATTGATGAATTTGTGGTAGATTAATTTAATTATATGTGTCACATTAGTTAAATTAATGTGGTGAATTTTTATATTCAAAGTATGTATTTAATTGAGCTTATTTGATTAATATATTAATTAATAAGCATAATGTTATTCTAATTAATTTAATAATTAATTAGAGATTTATGATTAGACATAATTAATAAATAAGAATTTTAATTATGTGACTATGTGATTTAATGTAGATTTATGCTATTTTATTTAATTGATTTAAATAGCATTATTTGATTTAATTGGGTGTGACATTAATTAACTATATTATAATAAATTAATTAAAATAAATGAGAAGGGATTCCTTAAGCTAGCCAAACAAGGCCTTAAGGGGAGTTGGTCAGTTAACCCACTAAGGGACCAACTGACAACCACTCACCCATTATATATTATACGTATTATACTTATATACATATATACTATATCAATTCATATATTCATATCAGAGAGAATTTTGAGAGAAAAGATTGAGGAAGAAGAATTTGAAAAGTTTATATCATCATCCTTGAATCATCTTCACCAACTAGCAAGGGTAAATTCAGTTATATTAAGTTTTAAGCTTTCTATTTTTACGTACTTTGAAGTTCTCTGTAATCGTCAATTTTGAATCATTGTTGGTTATATGGTTTTATATGGGTTAAATTATGTTTATAACATGTTTTATACCATGTATACATAAATCACAGTGATCAATTTTATGTAATTACGTCTTAATTAAGTTTTCAAAACTTCCATTAACGTACTTTGAAGTTTTCTGTAAAAGACTAAATTGATGACTTGTTCATGATATGGCTATATATATATTAATTGATGTCCATAACATATTATATGCCATATATGCATAACTTTCAGTGATCACACCATGGAATTTTGTTGATAATTGGGTTTTCAAAAGTTACAGAGTGTAAAAATTGTACATATGGCCCATATGGCCCTTACGTACAAAATTTACACACCTTATGCGTTTATTTAACTTAAATTAACACTTGAATGTGATTGTGTACATTTAAACGAACAAAATGGAAGTTAAACGAACGGATTCGGTGTTATAACGAATCCGTAACGTTGAATTCTTGTTTTCTTTCAAAACTTTATAAAATATTGAAAATAGTGAAATTAAATGTTGTGATTTGTGTAATTCCGTGATTTAAAGTGTTAAAAGCATGCTTAGAACATGGTATGATGTTTCTGTAAATTCTATATCTCATGGGTAGCCTTAAATTCATTTCGTTAGTTTAATTTGGATTTATTTGGGTTGCTCTGTGTGTCATTCGCGAACTGGAAATCTGGGTCTGCGTTGCCGCGCGGCCGCGCTGGTCCCAAGGGTAACTGGCGCGCGGCCGCGCCCCTTGCAGAAATTTGAAATTTTTTTTGCTAAGTGTTCGTGTGTTCTAAGAGGTGGTTTAAAACCTAATGTAATGAACATAAAGATATGCTAAACATATAATAAGAGGTTAATAACTTATATTACGTGAGTAATTAATAAGTTAATTACATGACTTGAATCGTTAATTGTATAGTCCAATAACGTGCTCAAGACCGATGTGTGTGATTCGATACGTATATCGAGTTATTGATTAATTTGTATTGTGAACGTATTGATATGTAGGATGTAATAAAGAACGTGAATTATAATTGTAGCTTGTGCAAGAGGCAAGTATCCTATCCCTAACTTATTGATTTAGCAAGTTCCCTAAATTCTAATTTATTCATTTATTAAGCCTTAGACTTGTGTTTCTATATCGAGTAAGCTCGTGTTTTTAATTGTTCAAGTTCGAAATTCATATTACATATTGTAACTCTTTTAAAAGCATGATTCAGTGATACAATACTTATTCGATTGTATACTCTTGAGATTTATTATTCAAGTTGAATATCGATGTTATTGTTGAACCTTATAGGACTAGTGAACCCTTATTGATTCGACTAGTCCATAGTTGATGAACGTTCTAAATTCCAAAATACTTATTGAGCTTATCCAAACCAAACTTCCTTTGGTGCGGACTCTGATGTCAAAACTGAGATGAACAACCCTGTAAAAAGGGGATTATTTACGCTTTAGCGTTGAGATATTGTGCACAATATGGTACTAAGGGCTGATCCCCCTAAGTACGAGAAGTAGAGTCCATAGTCTTATGACTGTTAAAGGTTTTAAGTATAAACACTTTACAACCTAGGACATAGTTCAAGGTCTTATGACCCTCAGATGATATTTTGATTCCTGTTATTTATCCTCGAGTCAAAAGTTGAGTTTCTTTATTCAGATGTCCTTGATTCACTCGCATGTTATTATATTGTTGTCATATTATTATACTTGTGGGCAACCGTGCTCACTCTTGCGTAATAATAACATTGCAGTTAAGAACGAAAGGTCTGACGAGCCTTCTTCTAGCAAAGGCAAGGGCAAAGTCAACAAGTGATGAAGACTTGTTGTTTATTTTATGTGTTTATGTTTCAGACTTATGTTAAAGTTGTGTAAAACTTATTTAATTAGTTATATTTCCGCATTTGATATTTAAGGTTAAGTACGACCTGGGATTGATGTATTTCTTTTCAGATGTTGTAACCCCACAAGGGGAGGATTATTTCTATTTATTTCATGGTTTGCATTTACTATGGGTAGATAGATAGATGATATTTGTACAGTGAACACCAAGTCCCGTGGAAATTGAAGTACCCGGATTTGGGGGTGTCACAGGAAGATTCATAGTCGTCCATCGAAAGAGGCTATTATGTAATCGTGATTTCTCGGTTGTCAATTCTAGGTGCTTATTATTCTAAGTGAGAGAGTTAAGAGATTCGAACGAAGTGTTGGGGGAATTTGTAATCCCATGTCTTCATTATCTGAAATTACCGTAGGATTAGTTATTGCATGTTTTAATTCTTGCCTAGTTCAACTTAGTTTTAATTCATTCTCTTTACCATCCGTTTAAATAAGACTGAGATGATTATGCGCTAGTGTTTTGGCGACCCTTTATCTATTAATTCCTCGTGGGAACGATATCTTTACTCACTCTTTATTACTCGTTGGCCGCGTATACTTGCGCGTAAATTGTGTCATCTAATCGGACCAACAACGGCACAAGGGAGGATCTGTTGGGTTTGTACGTAATGCAATCATGCAATCAAATCACATAAATAAGGCGAAAACGCAAAACATAGGTTTTCAAAAATTTATACAAACCCATAACCATGATCATGCTTTGTGCTAGTTATCAATAACAGAAAAGAGAGAACATGGAATTATACCTTTCAAGATCCAAGTTTCCTCAGGTACAAGTTCTACTCCTTTGATTCCTTTGATTCCTCTGTAGTGGCTCCTTCCCTTGATCATTGTCAGCCATCCAAATGTTTGGCCTCTAACGGTGATCCACCAAGGAAGATGAAGAACTTAGGAAGATGGGTTATTGGCTTAACCTTTGTTTCTATCTCTATAGAATATGTGTACTCCCAACCCTTGGAAAAATTCACATACCTTATTTCTGATATAAGGCTCTCTTATATAGATATTAGGTTAACCCTCCTAATCCAATTAGAATAGGGTTTTATTTAATTAATTAATTAAACACTTTTAATTAATTTATATCCTAATCTTATTAGGATTGAGATAGAGTACTGATATTATATTAATTCCTAAACTCCTTTAGAATTAAAATAATAACAATAATAATAATATTAATAAGACTCCTCTTATTAATTTATATTTAATATTTCTAAAATATTAAATAAGAAACATTAAGCTATTTAATTTATTCTATCACCATAGATTAAATTAATTATACTTAATGCATTATTACTATCATGCTATTTTCTTCTTAAATAATTCTTCTTCCTTTTATGGTGTGACCCTTTAGGGTCTCCATATTAAACCGGTTGTGAATAAATCAATTAGAACAATTCTAATTTTATTTAAATAAATAAATTAAACTAATAATCTATTTAAATAAATAACATTTATTCTACAATAGGGATAAGCCTCCCTAGCAATCAACGACTTTCTAGATAATATAGATTTCAACATTAATCATAAAAGAACCTGTGAGTGAATAGTTATCGTACAATTCAATCCTTCCACCATACAATGTCCCAATTAAATATAAGACAAGGATTTACTGTCAAGTCTTAATTTATTTAATCATATGTATTTCAATTAGAAAACGCACAACTCCAAATAATGCAAATTAAAAACCTCTTTCTAATTTCATTCCACCTTGGCCAAGGATTCCTGGTTGTCATTTAACGAATCACATAGGACATATCTCCTCTTTTACTAGAGGTGGTAGATTCTTTATTGATCATACATTATCTCCATATGTAACTCATTATACCAAAGCATGCCCTATATATACCTTAAAGGGCCTTAAGGAATAAGTCAAAGTATAATTTGTTATATACAAGATACTATGATGATCTCAAGTCCAAGGATCACTTGTACTACTATCACATTAGGAATTTCTATTGACAGGCGAGTAAAACTCTATTAGGTATTCCATAGCCAGTCACGTTCAGTGAACTTATTCTCCAATAAGCACCTACATACTTGCTTTAATGTCTCCACACAAATAACCATGAGATCAGTCATCCTCATCCCATGAGCAAGCAACATATGTACCAATCTATCCGAATTTACTAATCCCCATTTTAGAAATTCCACGATTGAGAACTATTTTAGTTTTTAAGCTTTCTAAGAATTTAGATCTCATTAGCATGTTCTCATCATGATTCTAAAAGCATTGCTTAAAACTATGGGTTATTTACATATTATAAAAAAAACAGCACCATGTAGATAATTAAATGCCTTAAATTAATATTTTATTAATAAATAAATATGATTGTTTACAAAGTATGTGCTTTATCATCATACATGATTGGTTTGTATGCACACTACTATCAATCTCCCACTTGCACTAAAGCCAATCGCCATGGTATCTCATACCCATCTTCTCTAAGTGACGATCAAACTGTTGTTGTGTTAGAGCTTTAGTAAATGGATCTGCAATGTTGTCTTAAGAGTCTACACTCTCCTCTTTCAATGATTTCTTTAATCAAAGTGCTGCAACACATGTTTAGATTCAAGATGAGACTTAGGAACTATTCCTAGTTCTGTAATGAACTTTTCATCCGAAACATCAACTTGCAGCTTCACTTACAGTAATATACTTTGTCTTTGTCACTAACCTAGCAACTTTTGCTGTTTGGAACCTTTTCAATTTACTACACCACCTTTTAAGGTAACGACTTAACCTAAAGTGAATTTTGCTGTCGTCTTTGTTAGTCTGAAAACTTGAGTCTGTTTAGTCCTCTAGTGTAATTCAGACTCATCATGTGATATGATGACATTCTTAGTGTCAGTTAAGTACTTTAAGATGTATATCATTGTCTCACAATGATCTTCTCCAGAATATGACTGATCAACATCAAGTCTCGTATATTTCATTGCATACATGATAATAACTCATGCGATCTCTCTTTTACTGAGGACAATTTTAGAGAGATACACTCCATGGCTCATCATCATGAGGCACCTTTTGGAGTTTGCCATGCTAAATGCCTTTAGCATTTAATGAATATACGTTTCCTTGGGTTATGTCGAATATCCTTTTAAATCTATTAATACAGATTTATATCCCCAATGCGGGATGTTCTACCCAAATCATTCATGGAGGAATGTTTAAACAACTTTATTTTGATCGATTTTAGCATAGCAATTTCATTCTCTATCAGTAATATATTATCAACATATAATACATGGAATGAGACAGCGCTCACACTAACCTTCTTGTACACACATGGTTTATCCTTATTTTTGATAAAATCAAACTATTTGATTGTCTCATCAAAACAAATGTTCCATCTACGAGAAGCTTGCTTCAATCCATAAATGGATTATTGTAGCTCATATATATAATTTTCTTCAACTATTGAAATAAATTCATCTGGTTGTATCATACATACATTCTCCTCTAATAATGTATATTTGAGGAAGAGCGTCCCCACGTCTATTTTGCCAGATAGTAATAATAAGCTGCAATCGCAAGTAAAATCCAAATGGACTTGAGCATAGCTTAAAAATCGATTTTAAATTTTATGGTCATCTACCATTTCTCTGAGTCTTTATTACTCATAGCATGTTCGTAATTCAATGGATCATCATCATTCATGATGTGTACCTCATCGTCATCCTCTATGACGAATCCATACCTCTCAGGTATCTTCGGTACTCTTCTAGATTTACGAATAGGGTGTGATACAGTAGGTTCTTCCACTTGGTCAGGTACCTAACTCTGAACTATAGTAATTTGTGGTTCTTGAACTTCTTCAAGATATATCTTACTCCCACTGACCCCTTCATGGATAAACTCCTTTTCGAAGAAGGCAGCATATTTCGCAACAAACACCTTTTGATCAGTTAGATGATAGAAATAATACCCTAAAATTTCTTTAGGGTATCCCACAAATCTACACTTATCGGATTTAGTTTGTAGCTTATCATTTTCAAACTTTTTGACATAAGCTGGACAACCCCAAGTCTTAACATGCTTAAGATTTAGTTTCCTCCCCTTCCACATCTCATATGGAGTCTTTGGGGCAGATTTGGTAGGTACCTTGTTAAGTAGGTATGCAGCCGTTTCTAGGGCATATCCCCAGAAGGAAATTGGAAGGTCGATAAAACTCATCATAGATCGAACCATGTCCAACAGTGTTCGATTTCTCCTTGCAGATACTCCATTTAACTGTGGTGTACCTGGAGAAGTCCATTGTGAGATTATACCATTTTCTTTGAGACAATTGAGAAACTCACTACTTAAGTATTCTCCACCTCGATCTGATCGAAGTATCTTAATACTCTTGCCCATTTGTTTCTCTACTTCACTTCTGAACTCTTTGAACTTTTTAAATGATTCTGATTTGTATTTCATCAAATACACATATCCAAATCTTGAGTGATCATCAGTGAAAGTAATAAAATAAGAATACCCTCCCCGTGCACTTGTTGTCATAGGTCCACAAACGTCTGTGTGAATCAATGCCAACAACTCTATAACTCTTTCTCCTTTTCCACTAAAAGGAGATTTAGTCAATTTACTCATGAGACAAGATTCACAAGTTGGATATGATTCATAATCGGATAGCTCAAGGAGCCCATCCTTATGCAACTTAGATAATCTTGTTTCATTGATATGACCGAGTCTACAGTGCCACATATAGGTATAATTAATATCATCTCTTTTCCTTTTTTTAATTTGTTCAATTTGAAATATATTTTCTTACAAGTCAAGTATATAAAGTTCATTTCGCAAATTTTTAATACCATATAAAACATCGTCTTTATAAATAGAACAACCATTGTTCTTTATAATAACGTCAAATTCTTCCATATCCAATACAGAAATTGAAATAATATTTTTAATAATATTCGGAACATAATAACAATTATTAAGATAAATGGTCTTGCCCGAGGGCATTGCTAAACAATAAGTTCCTACAGCTAATGCAGCAACCTTTGCTCCATTCCCCACTCGTAGGATCACCTCATCATTGTTCAGCTTTCTATTTCTGACCAGTCCCTGCACTGTAACATCCCAGATTTTTAGAATTTATAAATAAGAATTTAATAAATAAAATTTTTATTATCTGATATTTTGAGTTTGAGTATGTGAATACGTGTCATATATGGTGAAATATGTGAATTTATGTGAAGATAATTTAAATGTTAATTTTGATATTTATTGGAGTAAATAAATATATTAATTGAATTATTTATTGAGTTAAATAAATAATTATGTGATTATTATGGAGTAATGTAATTAAGTGTAGTATATTAATTAAATGAATATTTAGTATTTAATTTAATTGATATAATAATTTTATGCTATAGTTCTAATTTAATTGAGATAATTAAATTAGATGAGTAATGTGATGAGTGTTACATGCAATTATAATTAGCAATTAATTATAATTATGTGACAATTATATGTGCTTAATTGATGTTAGACTTTTAATTAATTAAATTAGAATGTTAAGATTTAAATAATTAAAGTGTAACATTAAAGTATGTGTTAAAAGGATTTATTAAAATAAAGAAAAGAGTTTTTAAATAATTTTTTTCAAACAAGGCCGTTACTTTTGTTTTAAAACTGTTTTACCCAAACATGGCCTTAACTACTAAAAATATATTTTTAAAATAACTTGTTTTGCCAAACAAGCCTTAGGGCTTTTTAAATTCCAAATGTTGTAACTTATATATATTAAATGCAACTATGGTATTAAAGGATGATTTAATTGGGAGTTAAATATATATTATATAGTTATACATATAATATATATGATATCAGTTTACGTTTTGTAAAAACTACATTAATTCTTATTCTAAACCTAAGTCTAAAACAAAGAAAAAGGGTTAGTCTGTGTTAAAAAGAAATACAGAGAAAGAGAAGAGAAAACACAGAGCAAAGATAGAGAGAAAAGAGAAGGAGGGAGAAAAAAGAAAGAGAACGATGAAGTTTGAGAGAGTCAAACACATCACCATCTTCATCTTGTTCTTCTAAGCAAAGCAAGGTTATAATCTATAATTTTACTCTTACAATTATAGAACTCAATCTATATGTTCCTTGTATTTTATTCTATGTCAAAAGTTGAGTTTTCATGGAAGTTGTGTAACCATAAATTTTATATATATGTATTGTGTTCATGTGTTATTATTGGTGATTGTATGTTATAAAGGATTTTCAGAAATCAAATGGTTGTTAAAATATGTTTTAATGGAAAATTGATGTTCTTGAGAGTTCATATGTTTTGGTTGAGTTTTAGAATGAAAATTTATGAAAATTTTATGTAGTAATATGCATGTTTAGAATTGTTTATGATGCTATCTTCAATCATGAATATAATGCATGTGTTATAAGTTTAATTGGTGGAGAAATTTGTTACAGTAAATTGTTTTGGGGAAAAATATGAGTTTTATAAAAATATCAAAATTGAGTTTTTAAAACCTTGATTTTCATTAGACAAATTATGTTATTAGTATCATATATATAGCATGAGTATTACTGCATATGTATGCTTTACGTTGTCTGTGTTGCTATGTGTTGCCGATTATTGGCATGTGGGGGATGAACAGTGAAGCAGGGTGCCGTGGCTGTCTGTCTCTGTTCGTGTTTCGGCGCAGCTGCACCGACAACAAAGATAGAGGTGGCGCAGCTGTGCCTGCTGAGTTTCCCAGGTTTGACACCTGCGCAGCTGCGCCGGTGCCAAGGCTTGTGGCTGCGCAGCTGCGCCGCTGGCTGAGCAGAGGCAGAGAACTCTAGTTATTTTTTCAAGTTTTAAAACCTAAATTATTTTGTTTCTATGATAATGATCATGTACCAAGTTGCAATAACATATTGTTATCATGAATTTGACAATTTCATAACTGGGAAAGAAAAGATGTTTTGGAAAACCTTAAAGTATTATTTGAATTGTTTATAATAGATATTAAATTATAATTGTTTAAATATAACTTAGCTAATATGATATATATAATTATAATTTGAATAATTATAATTATAGTAAAGGTTTAATGTAAATTATGATTGTTAAATTATAATGAATTGAGTTGATTGTTTTAATCAAAGTAAATGTTTAACTTGAAGTATAATTTGTTTAATTATAACTTAATATGTTATTATAATTTGGAATAATTATAATCAAGGTAAAAGTGTAACTTAAATTATAATTTATATAATTATAATTTAATGAGGGCATGAATAGAAATTGAGTATTTATAATCTAAGTAATGGTTTAATTTAAATACGTTTAAATTATGATTTAATGCATGATGTAGTTGATTCATTATAAATTATGATTGTTTAATTATAGTTTGATTAAAGTGGATGTTTAAATTATAATTTATTTAATTATAATTTAAAATGAGTATGTAGTTACTAATTGATTAATCATGTGATATATAATATGATTATGAGAAAATATAATGTGAGTATGTGATGTAAATTATTATGTGATAATAATTATTAATTTAATAGTTAATGAGGAATGAGTTAACCTAGATTAGTTAACTAACGATGAGGATTAGCTATGTGATAATTAACTGATATTGTTAATTATATATATGGTTTGACAGCGAGTGTCAAACGAGTAGAAGAGAATTAGAAAGTATAAAGTAGTATTTACTTAGACGTTGATAAGCGTTGCTAGGTGACTAATAATTGATGCGTATGGTAATACGTTATGTAGGATCATGAAGCAGATTATATTAAGCTGTTTTTCGGTATTTGGTAATCTACGAGTCAGGCAAGTCTTTCGGTTCCTATTTTTTATGTGAACTTGATGATATTATGAACTGTTTTAAATTATATTGCAAAGAGTATGCTATGTTATATATGTTGCAAGCATGAAATGTTAAAGTCAATTTATGACTACATTGATTGATTGAATAATGTTAATTGAGTAAGGAACTCAATCTTTATATTTGTTATGTGATTAAAGCATGTATGCCACATGTTAATTATGTGCTATGTGATGCATAAAAACTGTTAGAACTTGCTGAGCTGTTGAGCTCACTCTTACAAATAACCATATTTGCAGGTCCAAGATGCAAGGTAAAGATACGTGTTAAGTGAATTATAGGAATCAATGCTCAAGAATATTACTTATGTTAAATATCAAATTGTATTTGATGTTTTGATTGTAACGTAATTGGTAAGTTGTAAAGTTGAGCTAATCCGATGTATAGTGGATATTGCTTTATGATGTAAGAGTTGTATAATCGTTTTGTTGTAAAGATTCATGATATAGATTTGAATCGAATAGATGTAATGTAAAGGTTGCGATTCAGGGCAATAAAGATAGAGTTTAAAAAGTTTTAATTATTCTGCATTTTTAGTGATTTTAATATCGAATCATTATGTAAAGTTAGAATAAAGTTGTATTGTTAACGATCGAGAAGGAGAATTATATTGTACGAATTTTGGGGTCGTTACAGTTAGTATCAAAGCTGATAGGTTATACACCTTAGGTAAGAGTACCTTAGGCTATGACCTTAGAGAATGAGAAGTTAAGTTACGTATAACAAACATGTGATTCCTTTCACATACGTAGAAGTATAAGATGAGTTAAGTCCTAGTAATGTTATAAGAAGAAAGTGAGAATAACGAGGAATAAAACTCGAATAAAATATTGAGCTATATGAATGGAATTAGAAATTTTTTAAAAAGAAGAGATAATAAATAAACAAGAAGATTCAAAGAAGAATCTTGAAGAGATATGAAGATGAGAATCAGGAGTTACCTAACTCCAATAATAAAGATGACGAATAACGATGAATAGACGAAGTCTATAAGATTAAATCATAATGAGGTCATGATATAACATAATGAAAGGTAGAGATAAGAAGTTTTAAAACAAAACGATAATGAGATAAGGAAGAATCATAAGGGAGATGATTATAGAATAAGATCACGATGTGATCTTTTAAAGTTATAAAAGACAGATGGTCTGTAATGATTGCATAGTTATAGTTTGAGACTATAACGAGAATGTACTATGATATAGTACGAGATTAACTCACGAGGAGTTATAAATGATGAGATACAGGAAATCTGTATCGAGTATAGAGCGAGATGCTATAAGTAAGATAGAGTTAAGTGGGATTTCAATTGAAGACTCATGTGGTGGCTGAGTTGTACAAACCTCTGTATGGGCAAGGTTTTGTGCTTACACTTGGCTTATCATATTGATAATCGTTGGAAGGTTGGTGTCGCGCTATCGATATAAATATGACAAGAAGGTGATTCTTTTCTCATATTATATTTGATAGTTAAAGGCAATAGAGATTAGATTAGATGATATTAAGATTACATTAGATGATCTTAAGGTTAGGAGAGTTCTTAAAACTCATACTTATGGTAAGATCGTGACTCATAATCGTATGTATGTTGTAAACCCCTAAGCATATGGACAGTCTCTGATCAGTTCTTTGACTACGTATTGCTAGGACAAGTTCTTAAAACTCATATTATTGTGGCAAGTTCCTGAACTTCCAAAGTGTGGTAAGTTTGATGAACTATACTGGGTATAAAAAAGTTATGGTGTAGGAAGCATTGATGTTGTTTAAGGTTGATAGAATGATTAAGTAATGATGGAGTAAAGATTTTTAATTGATAGAGAAAGTTTTATATTCTAAATCTCCTAGCTTTGCTAGATTTTTGAAATTTATTGACTTCGTGCTGATGTTGCACTCCTGTTTTCTTGAAAAACATTGGATCAAATGATGAAACCAATGAAATTTTTAAAATAGTTCTATTATTCACATGTCTATGCTAATTGCTTTAGCTAGACAAAAATAATTTCAAATTTTCAAAATGTATTTTATGTGTTCTATACATCATTTGATATGGTGTAGAGACAAAAATCGAGGAAGTTATCAATGCAGTTAAACCTAGTGTTGGATGTGATCGTATGATCGTCAGCCCACTATGGTATGATGTAGTATGACGACGTCATG
Organism: Panax stipuleanatus; assembly: GCA_020205555.1. Taxonomy (NCBI): domain Eukaryota; kingdom Viridiplantae; phylum Streptophyta; class Magnoliopsida; order Apiales; family Araliaceae; genus Panax; species Panax stipuleanatus. The sequence continues at coordinate 37,713,686 of CM035125.1, forward strand.
TAATGACGAAATCCTCAACGTATCAGTAATACGATACGGTATCAGAATATTATAAAAAGATTTATTATTTTTAGTTCCTTAATCTATAAAAAAAAGATTTATTTACTTTTACTTTCCTTAAACGAAAGAAAAAATAAATAAATATATATATATATATATTTATTGTATTGAGTTGGTTAAAATATATATACATATATATGTATTTCGATTGATGTCCGAATTGTTGTTAGAAGTCTATGCTACTTGTTTCAGCTAGACGAATACTGGAAGATGTTCATGAAATTCAAGTGTTCTTTGTCAAACTATACCAAACCAAATTATTTTGGTGTGGATTCAAATGTTAAGAAGCTGAGGTGAACAACCCTATAAAAGGGGGACATGTTATCGGAGACTATAGTTCCGAATGTAACGCATATAGTCGTTATGATGTACTACGTTTGGGCCCGACGTAGGGGTACGATAGGCTGGCCACTTAGAGTACCGATGCGATTTTATATTGTGAAGTACCGGGGGTGAAGCACTAATAAACCAAAAAATAAGTTCAAGGTCTTGCGACCACTCAGCATAATTTGGAATCTTTTAAATTCCTGAGTTATTTATATCGCTTCCCAATTATTGAGCAATTGTGGAAGATTCTTATTATTCTGAAAGAAGTAGTTGTTGAACGCCTTAATCCAGTGAGTAGAGATTAACGTAAAATTTATTTTGATATAATGATATATATAGATTGATAGACTTAAATTTCGAGGACGAAATTCTTAGAAGAATGGGTGAATGTGATAACCCGAATAATTATAGATGGTGAAGTACGAAATATATTAATTCGACGAGTAAAGTATGCAGTAATGATCCTTAGAAAGGAAATGAACGAGTTAGAGAAAATATAATATTTAAAACATAATTGTGTTTAATTTAGGGTTACGAAATAAAACCTAAAATTTGTTGAAGAACTGAATGTAGTAGGAAATATAAAACCTATATTAATGTAAGGTGTTGAAGTTATTCAACGATAAATGTTTTTAAAGAAATTTGATGAAAACCTGAGAAAGGTAGGGTTTCGGTGATTGCGAGGACGGAATCTTTATAAGGAGGGAAGGATGTGACATCTCAGATTTTTAGAATTTATAAATGAGAATTTAATAAATAAAATTCTTATTATCTGATGTTTTGAGTTTGAGTATGTGAATATGTGTTATATATGGTGAAATATGTGAATTTATGTGAAGATAATTTAAATGTTAATTTTGATATTTATTGGAGTAAATAAATATCTTAATTGAATTATTTATTGAGTTAAATAAATAATTATGTGATTATTATGGAGTAATATAATTAAGTGTAGTATATTAATTAAATGAATATTTAGTATTTAATTTAATTGATATAATAATTTTATGTTATAGTTCTAATTTAATTGAGATAATTAAATTAGATGAGTAATGTGATGAGTGTTACATGCAATTATAATTAGCAATTAATTATAATTATGTGACAATTATATGTGCTTAATTGATGTTAGACTTTTAATTAATTAAATTAGAATGTTAAGATTTAATTAATTAAAGTGTAACATTAAAGTATGTGTTAAAAGGATTTATTAAAATAAAGAAAAAAGTTTTTAAATAATTTTTTCCAAACAAGGCCCTTACTTTTGTTTTAAAACTGTTTTACCCAAACATGACCTTAATTACTAAAAATATATTTTTAAAATAACTTGTTTTGCCAAACAAGCCTTAGGGCTTTTTAAATTCCAAATGTTGTAACTTATATATATTAAATGCAATTATGATATTAAAGGATGATTTAATTGGGAGTTAAATATATATTATATAGTTATACATATAATATATATGATATCAATTTACGTTTTGTAAAAACTACATTAATTCTTATTCTGAACCTAAGTCTAAAACAAAGAAAAAGGGTTAGTCTGTTTTAGAAAGAAATACAGAGAAAGAGAAGAGAAAACACAGAGAAAAGATAGAGAGAAAAGAGAAAGAGGGAGAAAGAAGAAAGAGAAAGATTTAGTTTGAGAGAGTCAAACACATCACCATCTTCATCTTGTTCTTCTAAGCAAAGCAAGGTTATAATCTATAATTTTACTCTTACAATTATAGAACTCAATCTATATGTTCCTTGTATTTTATTCTATGTCAAAAGTTGAGTTTTCATGGAAATTGTGTAACCATAAATTTTATATATATGTATTGTGTTCATGTGTTATTATTGGTGATTGTATGCTATAAACGATTTTCAGAAATCAAATGGTTGTTAAAATATGTTTTAATGAAAATTGATGTTCTTGAGAGTTCATATGTTTTGGTTGAGTTTTAGAATGAAAATTTATGAAAATTTTATGTAGTAATATGCATGTTTAGAATTGTTTATGATGCTATCTTCACTCATGAATATAATGCATGTGTTATAAGTTTAATTGGTGGAGAAATTTGTTACAATAATTATATTTGGGAAAAATATGAGTTTTATAAAAATGTCAAAATTGAGTTTTTAAAACCTTTGATTTTCATTAGGCAAATTATGTTATTAGTATCATATATATAGCATGAGTATTACTGCATATGTATGTTTTACGTTGTCTGTGTTGCTGTGTGTTGCCGATTATTAGCATGTGGGGGATAAACAGTGAAGCAGGGTGCCGTGGCTGTCTGCCTCTGTTCGCGTTTCGGTGCAACTGCACCGACAACAAAGATAGAGGTGGCGCAGCTGTGCCTGCTGAGTTTCCCAGGTTTGACACCTGCGCAGCTGCGCCGGTGCCAAGGCTTGTGGCTGCGCAGCTGCGCCGCTGGCTGAGCAGAGGCAGAGAACTCTAGTTATTTTTTCAAGTTTTAAAACCTAAATTATTTTGTTTCTATGATAATGATCATGTACCAAGTTGCAATAACATATTGTTATCATGAATTTGACAATTTCATAACTGGGAAAGAAAAGATGTTTTGGAAAACCTTAAAGTATTATTTGAATTGTTTATAATAGATATTAAATTATAATTGTTTAAATATAACTTAGCTAATATGATATATATAATTATAATTTGAATAATTATAATTATAGTAAAGGTTTAATGTAAATTATGATTGTTAAATTATAATGAATTGAGTTGATTGTTTTAATCAAAGTAAATGTTTAACTTGAAGTATAATTTGTTTAATTATAACTTAATATGTTATTATAATTTGGAATAATTATAATCAAGGTAAAAGTGTAACTTAAATTATAATTTATATAATTATAATTTAATGAGGGCATGAATAGAAATTGAGTATTTATAATCTAAGTAATGGTTTAATTTAAATACGTTTAAATTATGATTTAATGCATGATGTAGTTGATTCATTATAAATTATGATTGTTTAATTATAGTTTGATTAAAGTGGATGTTTAAATTATAATTTATTTAATTATAATTTAAAATGAGTATGTAGTTACTAATTGATTAATCATGTGATATATAATATGATTATGAGAAAATATAATGTGAGTATGTGATGTAAATTATTATGTGATAATAATTATTAATTTAATAGTTAATGAGGAATGAGTTAACCTAGATTAGTTAACTAACGATGAGGATTAGCTATGTGATAATTAACAGATATTGTTAATTATATATATAGTTTGACAGCGAGTGTCAAATGAGTAGAAGAGAATTAGAAAGTATAAAGTAGTATTTACTTAGACGTTGATAAGCGTTGCTAGGTGACTAATAATTGATGCGTATGGTAATACGTTATGTAGGATCATGAAGCAGATTATATTAAGCTATTTTTCGGTATTTGGTAATCTATGAGCCAGGCAAGTCTTTCGGTTCCTATTTTCTATGTGAACTTGATGATATTATGAACTGTTTTAAATTATATTGCAAAAAGTATGCTATGTTATATATGTTGCAAGCATGAAATGTTAAAGTCAATTTATGACTACATTGATTGATTTAATAATGTTGATTGAGTAAGGAACTCAATCTTTATATTTGTTATGTGATTAAAGCATGTATGTCATGTTACTTTAATGCTGAGCATGTTAATTATGTGTTATGTAATGCATGAAAACTGTTAGAACTTGCTGAGCTGTCGAGCTCACTCTTGCAAATAACCATTTTTGCATGTCCAAGATGCAAGGTAAAGATACGTGTTAAGTGAATTATAGGAATCAATTTTCAAGAATATTACTTATGTTAAATATCAAATTGTATTTGATGTTTTGATTGTAACGTAATTGGTAAGTTGTAAAGTTGAGCTATCCGATGTATAGTGGATATTGCTTTATAATGTAAGACTTGTATAGTCGTTTTGTTGTAAAGATTTATGATATAGATTTGAATCGAATAGATGTAATGTAAAGGTTGCGGTTCAGGGCAATAAAGATAGAGTTTAAAAAGTTTTAATTATTCCGTATTTTTAGTGATTTTAATATCGAATCATGATGTAAAGTTAGAATAAAGTTGTATTGTTAACGATCGAGAAGGAGAATTATATTGTATGAATTTTGGGGTCGTTGCATGCACAGTATTACATATGTGAGAACCACAGCCGGTATCCAATACCCAAGTAGAATTATGACTTTCAAAAATATTAATTTCAATCATAAACAAACCTTGATTGGAAGTCGAAGCTTCTCCAAGCTTCTTCTCTGCTAGATACTTCTTGCAGTTCTTTTCCAATGTCCTGGGTCGTTGCAATGAAAGCACATTCCTTTAGCTGGTTCAGGTTTCTTTTGTTTCTTTTCTTTCCCCTTTCCCTTAGCCTTCTTGGATTTCTTCTTTTCAGAAGATACCTTGGGCCTCTTCCTTTTATTGGAAGAATCCATCATCAAGATATGGTTCTTCTTGGATGGGAAGTGACCTTCTGCAGTTTTTAGCATGTTAAGCAGCTCAGGCAAACTGACATCTAGCTTATTTATGTGAAAATTAACCACAAACTGCGAGAAGGTCTCAGGGAGTGACTGCAAGACCAAGTCTTGACTCAACTCCCCATCCATGACAAACCCAAGTTATCCAAGGCGTTCAATCAAATTAATTACGTTCAGAACATGAGTCTCGACAGCAGTGCCCTCGATCATCCGAGATCGGAAGAGCTCCTTAGATATCTCATATCTAGCAGTCCTACTCTGTTCACCATACAACTCTTTGAGGTGATGTAGCATAGCAGGAGCATCCATATTTACGTACTGACGCTGAAGCTCGTTTTGCATGGATGCGAGCATGATGCATTGAGCCACAGATGCATCATCTTGCCATTTATTGAAAGTGGCAATCTCTTCCTCAGAGGCTGTTTCCGAAACAGATTCAGGGATAGTTGAATTTATGACATAAGAAATCTTTTCAGCAGTGAGAACAATTCTCAGATTTCTTAGCCAGTCCTCATAATTCGGCCCGGTAAGCTTATTTGCATCAAGTATGATTCGTAGTGAGATTAGTAATTTTGACATTTTTAAAATTCTGCATGTGAAAAGACAACATTTTTAGCAAACATTCATTTTATTAACTTTGCATACCAAAATAAATTTAGGTCTTTATTTTAAATTGGTATCTCCCACTATTTTCATCAAACTATATTACCCTCATTTATATAGTTCGGCAACATCTAATTAAAGATTTTCTAGTGAGATTAAGGATCCCATTTCAAATGTATATAACCTTGTGGATAGCACAACAAGCGATATACAAATAAATAGGTAGACAACTCTTGTCAATTACATCACCATGTAACTCCTTTTATTTTGCCTCTTAAATCATATTGGTCATGTGTGTGGACATCCGAACTAAAATGATTTAAGTTAAGTCCATCCTAGCACTTCCATAAATTCAAAAAAAAAATATTCATCTTTGTGTATAGCACAACAAGACTAGATCGTTCAATTTTCTTGATAAGCATCAAATGTGATTAATTAACATCTTAAATACTCAATACTCGCCTTGTGGATAGCACAACAAACTCATATTAAATATTTAATACTCTATTAATTAATCATACTAGAAGGCGACGTTCGATATTCCAAATATCATTTGAACGCTTCGGACTTAATATTATTTCTTTGAGGGGTTTGTTATTATTTGTCTCATCTTGTTTAACGTGCATGCTCATATATATATAAAATACGCGTCATTTATTAAACAGGCGAAGCATGTTAGCATATATAATATTTAGCATGCAATATAGAATACTATATTCTACCCGGATTGATTATGGACTTTTATTCTAGTTTGGTTCACTAGAGCCACCAAGTGAACCAAAAGGTCAAACCTAGGAGTGCAAGAATTTAAATTTAAATATAACTATTACATTTAAACACGGACTCTATATAAATGGGTCTTCACGCGTTCCTTACTCCTTGGTCTCCAATTTCTTCAAGATAATTCTAACTATTGCTATTACATAAACTATAATTAAATAGAAACCTTGATCAGCAGTCAAGGGGAAGTACATAGGAAGGAGATAGAATTTACATCGAGAATAAAACTAGGGAAGACGAGGTACACAGACCCCATTTTATAAAACCCATTCATTCAAGCATTCATCCAAAATAAAATCCAATCACATTGGTCATAGTCCATAATCAACCCCATTTATTATCATACACATCACCATATGCATCAATAAATTTCATTCATCTCATGAATTATAAAGCTATTCCATGTATAGATCGATGTCATTTATTGGATAAAAGTTTTGCTAAATTTTATTTTTGAAACAAAATAAACTCTTTTATTTTAATCAAAAATAAATCCAAATTAAACTCCTTTAATTTTATCAATCTGAAATCATATTTCAGATAAAATAAACATCTTTATTTTAAAATTTCATTAATTAAATAAACAGTTTACTTAATTAAATAAAATTAATTTTTAAGGTCTGTCCAGGTACCGGCGCAGCTGCGCCAAGAATGTACTGGGCTGCTGCGCAGCTGCGCAGGAAGCCTGGGACACCGAATTTTGCAGACCGGCGCAGCTGCGCTGGGAATAAACTGGGCAGCTGCGCCGTTCGTCGGCAGAATCACCAGAAATCAGTTTTTGTCCAGAAAATCTGATCCCATCATACATCAATTCATACATGGAATTATATAATTGATAATTAGCACAAAGTTAGGCTCTGATACCACTGTTGGGTTTGTACGTAACGCAATCATGCAATCAAATCACATAAATAAGGCGAAAGTATGAAACATAGGTTTTCAAAAATTTATACAAACCTATAACCATGATCATGCTTTGTGCTAGTTATCAATAACAAAAAAGAGAGAACATGGAATTATACCTTTGAAGATCCAAGCTTCCTCAGGTACAAGTTCTACTCCTTTGATTCCTCTGTAGTGGCTCCTTCCCTTGATCAATGTCAGCCACCCAAATATTTAGCCTCTAACGGTGATCTACCAAGGAAGATGAAGAACTCAGGAAGATGAGTTATTGGCTTAACCTTTGTTTCTATCTCTATAGAACATGTGTACTCCCAACCCTTGGAAAAATTCACATACCTTATTTCTAATATAAGACTCTCTTATATAGATATTAGGTTAACCCTCCTAATCCAATTAGAATAGGGTTTTATTTAATTAATTAATTAAACACTTTTAATTAATTTATATCCTAATCTTATTAGGATTGAGAGAAAGTACTGATATTATATTAATTTCTAAACTCCTTTAAAATTAAAATAATAATATTAATAAGACTCCTCTTATTAATTTATATTTAATATTTCTAAAATATTAAATAATAAACATTAAGTTATTTAATTTATTCTATCACCATAGATTAAATTAATTATACTTAATGCATTATTACTATCATACCATTTTCTTCTTAAATAATTCTTCTTCCTTTTATGGTGTGACCCTTTAGGTTCTCCATATTAAATCGGTTGTGAATAAATCAATTAGAACAATTCTAATCTTATTTAAATAAATAAATTAAACTAATAATATATTTAAATAAATAATATTTATTCTACAATAGGGATAAGCCTCCCTAGCGATCAACGACTTTCCAGATAATATAGATTTCAACATTAATCATAAAAGAACCTGTGAGTTAATAGTTACCGTACAATTCAATCCTTCCACCATACAATGTCCCAATTAAATATAAGACATGGATTTACTGTCAAGTCTTAATTTATTTAATCATATGTATTTCGATTAGAAAACGCACAACTCCAAATAATGCAAATTAGAAACCTCTTTCTAATTTCATTCCACCTTGGCCAAGGATTCCTGGTTGTCATTTAACGAATCACATAGGACATATCTCCTCTTTTACTAGAGGTGGTAGATTCTTTATTGATCATACATTATCTCCATATGTAACTCATTATACCCAAGCATACCCTATATCTACCTTAAAAGGCCTTAAGGAATAAGTCAAAGTATAATTTGTTATATTCAAAATACTATGATGATCTCAAGTCCAAGGATCACTTGTACTACTATCACATTAGGAATTCCTATTGACAGGCGAGTAAAACTCCATTAGGTATTCCATAGCGAGTCACGTTCAGTGAACTTATTCTCCAATAAGCACCTACATACTTGCTTTAGTGTCTCCACACAAATGACCATGAGATAAGTCATCCTCATCCAATGAGCAAGCAACATATGTACCAATCTATCCGAATTTCCTAATCCCCATTTTAGAAATCCCACGATTAAGAACTATTTTAGTTTTTAAGCTTTCTAAGAATTTAGATCTCATTAGCATGATCTCATCATTATTCTAAAAGCATTGCTTAAAACTATGGGTTATTTACATATTATACAAAAAATAGCACCATGTAGATAATTAAATGCCTTAAATTAATATTTTATTAATAAATTAATAAGATTGTTTACAAAGTATGTGCTTTATCATCATACATGATTGGCTTGTATGCACACTACTATCAGGACCAGCCCCTGTAAAACTGCTAGAAAATGGACTTGTGGAAGGGCCCGCTCCAAAGCCGGAAGGATCAAAAGAAGATGCCTCTGATGGATCTCGGCCAAGATGCCTGATAAACAAATGAGCTCTCTCCAACTGCTGGGTCAGTCCTGTAATCTGGTCTAAGTGGATAGGCTCTCGAAGGCATGCTATCTAGTCTATCATCATCATAGACCCCGGCACTATATCTGCCATGAACTGGAAAGCACGAGTCTGAGCCCCAATAGTTCGAGTACTCCACCAGCTGCTAAATACCTCCTGGTTGTAAGAACCCTCTGACAGGGTAAAGCCATCTATGCCCTCCATAGGGATGTCTGTGAGCGGCTGAACTAGTAGCCAATGATGCTAAGTAGGAGGAACAAAGAAAATGTGAATCTGCCCCGTGATGCTCCTGATAGCACACTCTCCTAAATAGAGCTCCCAACCTCCTTCTGTCAAAAATGGGACTCTGCAGGTGGATAATGCAAACTCCCAGCCAGTAGGGAAACTGTCCTCAAACTCGGCTGTCAAAAAATCTAAGGTATACGATACCCATGAGATCGATCCGGCCATCAAAAGCTCAAGCTGCAGGCGGGAATGGGTGAATCCCTCAGCTACAGGGACCTCCGTCAAAGTGGAGTGGTGCAAACGCCATCCCCGAGGATAAGTCTTCAGGCCCAAAGTAGTGGCAAGACGTAAGCAAGGAAGCCTCTCATATGCCCAGAACTGGCCATGTAATTATCAAAAGTCCTCAGTGACCAAGACTAACAAATGTAAATGTAGAAATCAAAAAGGTACAAGAAAGATGTACTCACTAGCAGGAATGGGTAGAACCCTAACCAAGCCTCCGTCACACCCTCCGAGCTCATGCGCATACCTCGGAGGAAATAGGAAAAGGTGTAGGTGCCCCAATCAAAATCATTGAGGTGCTCCACATGTCGAGTGGCACTAACCGGGGCAAAGGACACCGTCGCAGAGTTGTCCGCAAGGAAATAACCCCAGATGATCACTAAGAACAGTGGTCACAGGACTGCGATCTCTAACCCTCTGATCATCAAGCAGAGGCTCAAGAAAAGCCCCACTTTGGGCATCTACGCTCAAAGGACTAGAACGGACTGTCTGACCCTTGATGGTCGTCGCAGGAACTACCAAAAGGGACCTAATGGCAGTGGGTGTAATATCAACCACAACAGGCACTGGCTCACCCTCAAACTCTATCCCGGTGATGAACCTCCAATCCATAGGCGTCATCATCACCTCACAATCCAGCAAGTGGAGAGACTGAGTCTGGTGGAACCAGTGCTCAGATAAAGCCCTCATATAACCCCAAAGGCAGCAACGGGGAAGGATAGAAAAGAACGTCTGAAACCCCCATGTGTCAACAATGTCCTTATAATCCTGGTACAAAGTGTGGTAAAGAGAATGCACATTACACCAGTTCTCCCTGGGCTACGTAAAGCCAGGAACCTGCATCAAAAAGATCACCCATATCAAACCTGTGCCCCGAGAATGGCAAAAGAAAGAAAGAAAATCCAAAAATAAGAAAACTTCAGTCACCTCGTTGGCATGAAGGAATCTCGATGGATGGCGCCTCAAATCTCCCAAAAGATCCTGAAGTGGCACTACAATGCCTGGGAGCTCCGCACGTGGAGCCTGAGCTAGGTCAGGATCAATAAATAGAGCCTCCTCATCATCTATATCAACCGACGGATCAGCCTGGGCTGGACGAATCATTGATTCAGCCAATCTATGAAGCGGTCGGGCTGGCCGTAGCTGAGGGACATCAGAGACTCTTCGTTGTCTAACTCCTAAAATGACCCTGCTAGCACTCCCAGGTCTATCTCGGTCCATAACCTGGACAAAATCTCCAAATCACCTCAGAAAGGGTGAGGTAAGCCTAAAATCTGTGGCTTATTAATTTAAATCAGTATTTTATGCATTTTTAAATCCTAAAACATGCATGGGTCAGTCAAAATCCCCAATAAAGTCAGAACTGTATGTTTATTAAATGCTCAGGCTTTTGAAAAAAATTCGCCAGAGTCTCCTTTGTAAAGCGGACTGTCCACATGCACACACGTATGTCTAGGTGGCCATTCAGTAGCACACCTTTCCAAAAATAGAACCAGTTCATATTTATGAAAAAAAAATCAAAAATAAACTTCACATGGTAGCCAAATTACCATGGGCATTTTTTAGTTGAAAATCCAAGCTCGCTAAGCCTCAAAAAGGATGAGTAAACTGATCAAAAAGAACAAAAATTGAATGTCTCATAATTCAAATTTTCTTACATCAATACGTGTATCACAGTAAAATATGCATACTTATAAAGTCAGAAAATTTTTATCAAGTAATATAAGCATACATTTTTGATACATTGCGTTCAAAAGCACCGTACGTGGTTTATAGCATTCTAACTGTCAAAACTGACAAAGAAAGAATGTAAACGTTACCTGAGATGTGCAGAATGCGTGGCCGCTGACAAAATCTGAAAAAAAACTGCCCGAACTCAGTAGATCTAAAAAAGAAAATTAGATTTCTATTGAAACTCAAAACTGAAAATGAGTTTGAGAGCCCCCCGCTGCCCAATATAAATCCGCAGGAGGGAGCGGCCCCACCCGCGATAGCTGCACCTCTACCTACGGCTCCCTAAGGTGGGCCCCACCCCCTCTGGCTTGGTCCAGTTTGAGTTGAAACGGAGTTTACAGGAGCTGAAAAGTTAAATCTGAGAAAAAATTGCTACGCGATTAAGCGGTTTGTCCTAAAATCCTACGTACGAGCAATAAGTTCCTAACAGAGGGAAAAACTTCATGAAACCATTGGTTATCATCCCTAAGTGATATACAGGGACCAGTGTGGAAAACTGCTGAAACACTGCATAAAAACGCAAAAAACTGCCACTGTCAAAGCATCGGGTACTGACCAGTGACATATCAGCCATTGGCACAACCCAAGCGAAGCATCGGGTACAAACCGGTGACATATCAGCCATTGGCACAACCCCAGCGAAGCATCGGGTACAGACCGGTGACATCTCAGCCGTTGGCATAACCCCAGCGAAGCATCGAGTACAGACCGATGACATATCAGTCGTTAGCACAACCCCAGCGAAGCATCAGGTATAGACCGGTGATATATCAGTCGTTGGCACAGCCCCAGCAAAGCATCGGGTACAGACCGGTGACATCTCAGAAGTTGGCACGACCCCAGCGAATCATCAGGAATGAACCGGTGGCATTCAATCGTTGAAGGTTACTTCAGCGAAGGTCAGACTGCCTGACATTATCAGCCATTAGCGACAACCCCAGCGAAGCATCGGGAATGATCCGGTGGCAAAAATAGTATATCAATCTATTCCCACAAAGGACAGATGATGGAATCTGTTATACAAATCCCTACAGGAGGCATTGAGAAGAATTGGATAGTAATTGAGACTTTGTAAAATGCCGTTCGAGTAGGCATCAAGAGAATTCACCCAGGCTCTCATGAATGACGTCATCCCCAGCAGAAAGTGACGAGAGCAATCTGTGATAGTCTAGTAGTGATATCAACCAGCGATAGCCCTACTCCCTCGGAGGTATCTAACATTCATAACATATCATGTCATGCATTGCCTTACCTTTGCATTTGCATTTCTAATGTCTAGCAATCTTTATCCTGTTCATTCAACTTTATTGCATGAACATGATAAAGAGGGGCATCTATAGACACTCAAAATTTTCTTCAGTCCTGTTGTAGACACTCCAAATTTTGCATTCCTGTTACTAACCCTGCAGGAGGGCAAAACCGTCTTTTTAACTCAACTCAACCCATGTCTCAATATCGGGATGTCAATTCAACCCCGGTCTTAATATCGGGATGTCAAATCAACCCTGATCTCAATACTGGGATGTCAACTCAACCCCGGTCTCAATACCGGGATGTCAACTCAACCCCGATCTCAATACCGGGATGTCAACTCAACCCCGGTCTCAATACTAGGATGTCAACCCCCAATCTCAATACCGGGATGTCAACTCAACCCCGGTCTCAATACTGGGATGTTAACTCAACCCCGGTCTCAATACCGGATGTCAAATCAGTCCCGGTCTCAATACCGGGATGTCAACTCAGCCCCGGTATCAATACCGGGATATCAATTCAACCTCGGTCTCAATATCGGGATGTCAAATCAACTCCGGTCTCAATACCAAGATGTCAACTCAACCCTAGTCTCAATACCAACATGTCAAATCAGCCCCGGTCTCAATACCGGGATGTCAAATTAACCCCGGTCTCAATACCGGGATGTTAACTCAGCCCCGGTCTCAATACTGGGATGTCAAATCAACCCCGATCTCAATACCGTGATGTTAACTCAGCCCCGATCACATCCCGGGAGGTACAGGTCAGCCCCAGTCACATCTCGAGAGGTACATGTCAGCTCCGGTCACATCGCAGAAGGTACAGGTCAGCCCCGGTCACATCCTGGGAGGTACAGGTCAACCCCGGTCACATCTCGGGAGGAACATGTCAGCCCTGGTCACATCCAAGGAGGTATAGGCCAGCCCCAGTCACATCTCAGGAGGTACAGGTCAGCCCCGGTCACATCCCGGGAGGTACAGGTTAGCCCCGGTCTCAACCCGGGAGGTCAGGTCAAGCTTCGGTCACAACCCGGGAGGCCAACTTAACTTCGAAGACAACTCCGAAGCCTCACATCATCTCTAGAGACAAACCTGGAAGAACCAAGTCAGCCTCAGAGATAACCCTGAGGACAAACAGAATCGGCTGGGATCCAAACCTTAGAGATAACCCTGGGAAGTCAGCCGAAGGCCATGCCAGCACTGAAGGCAATCCCGAGAGGGACAAAATGGTCATTTCACCAAATTAAAGCCAATTCAGTCAAACTCAAGCCGAATGGATGCCACTAAGGGCAGAACGAACCATAACATTGATCCCGAGTGGAAAAAGCGCAAGATAGCTCAACAGACAAACTGTGGAAAAATAAAGACCTGGTTATGAACCCTTCTTCTTGAACTCGGAAAAGGTTTAATCCTATGTCATTGCAACACTCTCGGCGAGGGCTTTTTAGAAAGGTACAGCACGCCTCCAACGGACGCTCCGATCAAAAGTTAAAAAGTTTTGAATCTGACCTCGCATTGCTCGGAGTGCACGTACTTTGATATAACGGGGCCCACCACCTGGGGCCTACCACATGGTGCCGTAGATAGACCCGCGGCTGACGCAGGTAGACCAGCTTCCACCAGGTCTATAAATAAAGGTGCACCCCCAGGCCAAAATCAATTCAGAAACGCTCTAGAATTCTGCCCGTTTCGTTTCTTAGCCCCACTCTTTTACTCCAAACCCAAATTTTATCACTCTAACACATAGATATACTCATATACTACCACATATAAAAAACTGAGCGGTAGAATCGGACGTTTAAAGCCTACGATTTGTCAAAAAGCCCGTATAGCAGTCCATTGTGAGTATTTTTACGATCAGAAAGTTCATACTACTTCATTGCGCATTTATACACTTGCACGTTAAGTTTCATTTTTTGATTATGCCTGGAACTCATTTCCGTGGCCGTTTTTGCTTACGTTTTCTTACATTTTAGTACATAAACACGTTTTCTGGCATTTCCATCGCCCAGATAGTCGATCCGCGGCTTTTAACAGCTTTTATATATATATATATATATATATATATCTTCGTATTGAGCAACTTCGACGGACTGGGTTATCTTCCCAGTCCCAATTTGGCTTTTTAATGTATATATTTAACTATATATATACTAACTTTTCAATTCTATCAAGCCCGGATGTCAAATCCGTGGTAGCTACTGCTTTTATATATATAACTGTATATATATAAAAAAAATTCTAACTTCGTTTGGCCTGGATTTATACTTCGTGACCTTTTTATTGCTTTAATATATTTATATATATATATATATATATATTAATTATATATATTAACATTTGCATTCCCGTTTGGCCTGGATAATTCTGTGGCCTTTTTACTACTTTTATAAATATATATATACACTTACATTTCTGTTCGGGCAAAGGATAAAATGTTCGTCGCCCTTTACAGCTTTTCTATATATATATATATATATACATTATGTCCAGCTTGGATTACTCCGTGGATTTTTACAGCTTTTATAAATATATATATATATATATATATATATATATATATATATATATATTTCTATTCCAGTCCGGGCATAGGAGTGAAAACTCATCGCCCTTTATAGCTTTTATATATATATTTCTATTCTGTCAAGCCTGGAACACTTCGTGGCTTTTTTCAACTTTTATAAATATATATATATATATATATTTACATTCCAATCCGGGCATCGGAGTGAAAACCCATCGCCCTTTTATAATTTTTGTATATATATAACTATATATATATATATCCTTTATTCATTATTATTAAATTGCTGCTTTAAATATTCATTTGATATGAATCGGCGCTGACATCTCTTTAGGCGAACTAGATTTCTTTAAATCTCGCCAACTCTAGCTTTCAAACTGTTCAAAATAGGTCCAGACGGAACCGGGAAGCTAGAATGGCTGAGATTTACTTAAATGTAGCAATTTTTATAGTTTCTTTTATGAAAGCAACCTGGCAACCCTTAGATCAGTATCTAGTGCAAACGAGATGCTTTGGGCTACGCGCATACCAGGATTTACTTCTGAATCCTCGGTTCTTGCGACATCTGGATATAAATATACATTTTTTGTGCATATTTGAGCTGTGCATATTTTATTGGCTTCCCTCTGTGAGCCTAGGAATCGTGGGATTCATGATCAAACTAATCAGAATCTGATTCCCACGATGGACAAACTCCACTTTACAAATGTACCCTGCCAGTTTTTCTGTAAAATATACATCCGAAAGACCTTAAAACGGTTATCCGAGTTTAAGGTCTTAACATAATGAGAATATGGTTTGTCGTGTCAAAGTCACTTCGATAGGTTGTCATGCCCATGAGAAGACCGACACTTGTATATATTCTGTGGTCAAGGATGCTTCGCAGCCCGATAATCACCATTCAAATTGAGCCAAAAGGCTGAAAAGATAAAAATAGAAGTATCAACATGCTTCAATTCCTACGTGAGCGTAAGGGTTTGAAAATCAACCTTCCAAAACATCATGTTAATATCTTGTCTAAATAAAAAGAGTTTTACAAATCAAATCAAACCTTTCGTATATAGGTTCAACGAAGCACGTTCATACTTTCAAACAAACAAGCATAAGCCTAATTTCTTCCAGCATTCACACACACATTGCAGATTTAAAAGGGAAATATTAAAAAGATGTGGTACCGTGTTTACATGGGAGTTGTGGGGTGCCTAACACCTTCCCCACACTTAACCAAGCCCCCGAACTTAGAACTTCGGTTTCAAAGAGTCAGTTTCGACAGTGTCCAGCAATTAGGCCTCCTTGCAAAACAAAACTCGGTTGAGTTGGTACAACCATTTCAAAACTACCAACTGGCGACTCTGTAAAACGTTCAAATCATCGACATGATACATGTTGGCCTTTTTCTAAAAAAAACCTTCAAAAACCTTTTTCATAAAAAGATAAAATAAGGGTAGACAAAACTTTGGAAGAGAGAAAGATTCGGGTCCAACTCGACCCGTGTTTTGTCCCGACGTCGACACCTTTATACCACATTTTATTAGTGGTGTCATAAAAATTTAACACAAAAATTCAGACTAATTCAGCTTGCTAGATTAACAAATTCAGTTTGCTGAATTATCAAATTATTAGATAGATAATGTAATATCCGTGAATTTTATAAATAATATTAATATTGATATTAATAGACATGTGAATATTTATTTCAATATAAACATTTATGAAGCATGAGATGAGCAACTTAATTAGATTAAATTGAATTTATGATAATTAAGAAATGTGAAGAATTTATGATAAGCTCGTGAAATGCCTTATGTGGCACGATGATGGAATTTACGATGATTTAATTAAAATTAAAGAATGAATGAATTAATAAGTGAAGGATTAGTTAATATTATATTGTTAATTAATTGTTATTATGAGTAAGATCATATTAATGAGTAAATAATTAATTAATATAATAGATTAATGTTTATTCAATTAATTACTATGTACAATAATATGTAATGATTAATCATATGTTATATAGTACCTACATCTATTTAATATAAAATAAGGTGTGACATTGCAATGTAACTATATAATATAGGAAACTATATGGTAAAATTAAATGAATCATAAAAGTTATATAAATGGGCTTATGTGACAACATGTTATGTGTGGATACATTAAATGTGTACTTTAATAAGAAGAATTATATTAGAATAAATAAATAATTGTTATTTAATAATTATTTCAATAAATAAGTATAATTGAAATAATAAAGTTTTATGATAATATGGAATGATAGTATTCAACTAAATTATATTTCGGTATTATCAAATGTACATGGATTATATAATGATGTATATATATACCCCCAACTTATTTCAATGTAATGACATTAACTCATTAAAGCTACATTGTAGCTTAAAGGAGAATTAAAACCTAGGTATGCATATATACATTTGTGTAGGGATATATATATATTAAACCTAAGTATGTTGACATTATTATTTTACAAATGCTGAGTTTTAGAGAGATAGTGTCCCATATTGAGTGACCCTTCTCTTCATTCACATGTATAGCCTTTGGCCTAGTCTATCCCCTTCATTCTTAATTCTCAGCAATCTAGCAATCAAATGATGAAATGGGGAGTGGTCTCAATAGTGATTGGGGAACTATTCCACCAACTCCTCTCAATCCATTGGCTTCTCTTTTCTTCCATTGATTTCAAACATTATGTAAAGGCTTGGCATGGTCATTGAATCCTCTATAAATTGAAGCTTCCCTCACCATTGTCATGTTACTGAGTTTTCTTTCAAGTTGATATAGAGAGTGAGAATATTGAATTGAGTGAGCAATCTGAGATTGAGAGCAAGTTTAGTCAAATTCAAGCTTCAAGAGGTATAACTACTATCCTACATTCTTGATTTCAAGCTTGACAAAATTCTAGAATTTCATGAATTCATTGATAATTGAATTGTGAATTGACATATATGAGTTATATAAGTTTATATATATGTTATAGATACAATGTAGTTGATTTCAAGCATGTTTCATGAAGTATGTTGGAATTAGTTTTGAAGCTCTGCAATTGCAGAATCCATTCTGGACTGGAACCGGAGTGGCGCGATCGCGCCACTCCCTAATACAAACACGACGCGGCCGAGCCGATCTGCAGAACCAAAATGTAATTTTTTTTATTTTTGTTATGATGAGAATGTTAGTTTAACTTGATTATGCCTATATATGTCCCTGACATGCTAATGTAGGTGACCTTGCATGTAATCACTTACCTTAGCTCAGTTTTGAACGGCTTCTAAAAGAAACTTAGAGTTTTCAAAATACTAACTTGATGCATTTCGTGACCTTTGAATTCTGACCTTGAGCATGCTTATATGGTTTAGTTATGTGTGTACATGAGTATGATATGTATAGTATGTAAAGTTACTTTGCATGCTTGGTTGGTTTAACATAAGATTTTCAAAGAAAACTTAAGAGATTAAAAACTAACGATGTTAATAACTACCTTACGTGCATTCTGAAATTTATAACTATCATGATAAAATATCGTATGCACATAAACCTGATTGACATGTACACCTAGCTAGCCATGTACGTTGCAAACTAATCAAGCATAGTTTCAAATGAGTTTTAAAGAAGTAAAACTATGCTACTTTGAAATACATGACTAGGATGACTTGAGCATGTATGATTAAGGCTTATTTACCTCATTGCGTAAATATAATGGCTAAACATGAGAAGCCTTTCTAATTGAACACGTTAAGCTTGTTAAATGGAAAGTTGATAACGAACTATGTTAAAGGCAAGATGTAAGATCGAACCTAATCATAAACCTCATAACGTGTATGTTCTGCATGTGTTATCATAAATGTATGCGGGTAAGCGAGCTAGGCCATGCAAACTGACTTTTCAGTTCTGGTTTGAATTGGGAGCAGCGCGGCCACGCCACTCCCTAGTTCAAAACCAGCGCGACCGCGCCACCCTGCAGTGCAGCCTGATTGTGTTAATTGTAATATGAAACTTCTTGCATGCTATTATTGATATACTAAACTGCGATACATAATTTATAGGAGGCACAAGTATTATGTATGTGTTGACTATGAGAAATCAAGAGTTGATAGTGTTTACAAAACTTTCAAAATGCTAAGTCAAACGATGACTACGAGCTATGTTATTTGAGCATATAGTAACATAAAAACTGATTATGTGCTATGTGTACGTAAGATATGTAATGGTATATGTGTAGGATTGTACGACTAAGTTAGAATCTTATGTGTGGTGTTTAACTTATATATCATGTATATGTATTTGACCTATGTAACTAATGAAAATACATATATGCGTAACTATGTTACAATACGATATCTTAGTCCGTGAAGTGTTGATAAGCTATAGGTTGATAAACTATGCTTAAGGCAAGTTCTCTAACTCTTTTCATTTACATATGGTGTAAATTCGAATTATTGATATATCGACCATATCTACATCAAACAAATATCTATTGCTATTCGGAAATTAATTTTGTATCTTGATGTTGTTGCAAGCATTGAACAATCGTTCCTAAATGCATTACAAAAGTTGTCTAAGCCACTTGATTCGGCTAGACTAATATCGTATGTTAGAAAGCTATCCAAACCAATTGACTTGGTGCAGACTCTTATAATTCTATTGAGATGAATAACCCTCATGGAAGGGGAAAATTATATACAACTGTCGAGTAATCGACGTGTGCACATGAGTACAATTAAATGTTATGCATGACGTAGGGTACTTTAGGCTGATCACCTGTTGTACTTATTTTATTTGGATTTTTAGCATAATACTGTTAATTCTAGTAAGAGTTCATAGTCCTTAGTGACTGCTCAATGTTCATTATTCTTGAACCTTGAAAAGGTTAAACCTTGAATCATGTTGATATCTTTCTGTCTATAGTGACATTTATTGAAAACTATTGATACTTCTTGTTATTCTCAAACTATCATTTACTGTTATACCCTTGAGATTCAAAATTTATATTATTCACCCTTATTGCTATATTATTTGTTGAGCAAACTCGTTGCTCATTTTTGCTTCCCTAAAACATTTCAATTAAGGCAGAGCAGTGCGGGCCCTCTGACACAGATAAGGGCAAGGGCACGGCTACGACGTAGATTTGTACTCTTTTAGAAATATTATGATGATTGTAATAAGACTTATTTCATATTATGTATTAGTTATGATTAAGATCTGTTTAAGTTACGAGACCGTGGAACCCGAATATTTATATTAAATAAATGTAAATTATTATATTATTCCATTGCATGAAATGTTAGTATGTTATTAGAATTTAGCAAGTGATGCACCGAATTTGAGACGCGAGTGGTCTGAATTTGGGGGCGTCACAGACAATTTACTATCTTAATTCTCAAAAGTTATTTACTTAATCAAACATATAATCATATCATTGCATTTATATTAATATTCATTTAAATAGTACATAGTACTTTTCATCATACAATGCATATTGCAACAAACATTTACTATCCCTTTGCGACAAAAGTCGGGATTCATTACTACAACTTTATACAAAAAGTTGAGACTTACAAAAGTTATCTTGATATTTATACAAAAGTGAGGAATACATTCATATAGATATATATTTACATATACCTACTCATCGTCTGTAATACTATATTCTTAACATACTATCTTATTTCAAAGGTCCTACCTCTCATACATAATCTTTCTTTCGTCCACTTCCTTCACCTGTCTTTTTCTTAGGATAATTTTTAAACCTATGACCCGTTCCACCACATGAAAATCATCCTCCTTTCCTTGGCTTAGGACAAATTGGTGATATATCTCCTTCCTGGCCATAATTGTAACACACATTCTTACCCTTCATGCATTTTCCCAAATGATTCTTTTCACACTTGCCACATGCTTGTTTCTTCTTTGAATGTGTATTCCCTGACTTGTTGTCATTGTCGTTGTTCCTTTTCCTTTTATTAACCTTCTTTTTCTTACTTACATCTTCAGACGATACACTGCACTCAACCCTCCTTCTATCGACTTGTGCCTTCAGATTATTTTGTTCTTCTGTCATCTCGTGCAATGCCCTTTCCGTCTTCCATAATTCTTCCAAGATAAAGACCTTAGTCCTTAGTTCTTGAACTACCGCAGATGCTTTACCTTCTTCAATTATTACTCTGCCTTTTTCTCCATCTTTAACCTTTATTTCTGGCTCCACCTTATTTTCTTTGGAATCTACTTCTTCCTCTTCATTCAGCTCCATCTCGGGGTATTCGTCATGATCGCTTGCTAGATTTACCATAGGTTCGTCTTTTAAAGCTTCTTCAACTAACTCACTCTGAGCTGGCACCTCGGCTAATGGCATTGGTGCAGCTGCTAACACCTCCGTAACCATCTCATCATTTCCTGACATTCTACAATCAGTTTTAAATAACTTAATTAGTACATCACCATTAAACAAAATTCATAAACACTAAGTGTCCACATATCTTACTATTGACGAATTTTCTCAATCCATCACTTATAACTCTAAATGAGTTTTCTCTATCCTTCTTATGGTTATAGTCCTAAGGCTTTTCCCCCACCTAAGGTTTATAACCTACATCTTTGATACCAACTTGTGACGCCCCCCAAATCCAGGTTCCCTAACCTCGGGTTTGGTGCGCACAATCCATCATACATATCACATCTAACTACCCATTCATTGATGAATTATATCATTCATTACATGTCCTTAACAAAAAAAACATACCTTAAAACATAATTATATCATCATCTCAGGTTAACTAACCTTAATATTACATGCCTATAATACAAAAGGCTTAAACCAAAGTATAATATAATTATCATTATTACACAATTGATACTACTCAATCGCCTTTGCTTTGCCTTTATCCTTCTTAGAACCCTCTGCTACCTCGGCTTTAGCTTGAAATGTTGTATTTAAGCAAGAGTGAGCAACGAGT
This sequence comes from Panax stipuleanatus, assembly GCA_020205555.1. NCBI lineage: Eukaryota > Viridiplantae > Streptophyta > Magnoliopsida > Apiales > Araliaceae > Panax > Panax stipuleanatus. The sequence continues at coordinate 37,735,718 of CM035125.1, forward strand.
TTGCTCAGCAAGTTAAAGAATGTAATAAAGGATATAGAAGAAACTACTTTCTAGAACTTCAATAATATTCAAAAGATTTTGAAGTAGCTGAATAATAATTCATTTTCAATAACAAGATTTTCCTTGAATTTCACGCTGAATAATACTTCAAGAATGAAAGAGTTAAAATTCTTTTAAAGGTTCAATAATATTCAATTGATTAAGAAGTTTAGCAATACTTCAACAATATTCAATAAAGTGGGATATTCCCATATTTCATTATGAGTGATCACAAATGGATCATGAACTAATAGAGGAATCATTAGTTATTAAAACTAATTTTTCTCAAAAATATAAGTTAGTTATAAAAACTAAACTATACTCTTCTGCTAGTACATGAAGTGATCAGCTCCATTATATCCTATATTATATATAATACTCAAAAATAGAGCAAGGGGTCGGATGTCCGACAATAAAGTTTGTTCATCTCAGTCTAACATCATGAGTCCGAACCACAATACTATGGTTTGGATTGCTTTCAAAGAAATACTATGATTTTAACATATAATATCAATATTGATCTAGCCAAAATCAATGGCATAGATGTTCTAATAAATTAGTTCATAATAAATAGAATGTGTCATGCTTTAACAAATATTAATCTCACCAAAACAAATCGTTGAGACATAGTTCATAAATAGTTTAAATAATAGAACATGAATCAATTGCACTATGTGCGAATAACAACAATCATTATAGATGTGAATAACCAACAATAATTATCCACTAATATGCTTGAAAGATAATAACTCGAGTTTGAGTTAGGGAACTTGCTTGATTCGTTGACTACTGCAACACAATTTAAGTTAACTTCTTTTGTAAGATATATCATTGTTAAGATTGATCTTTCAATCAGTATATCATATTATACCTCATAATATCACTACTTTATAAGTAAATTATCTAACATTTAACCATGTAATCACATATTCCAATATTAGATAACACCTTAACACCATACGTATTCACAATCCTAAACCTAGCGCATATCGAGTCTTTAACAGTGTTCAATACAGTATGCTGAGTGGTTTCCCACAAACAACCAACAAACTAGTTTCCCGTCTCGTCTACACTGTTTTTCACAGCGAGTTAGATCGGTAGCTAGTTCGTATATACCTCCGCTCCTTGAAGAAATTGTTTAGCCCATATACTATACATCAACCATTAAAGAGTACGATTGTACCACTACTTTATCATATAACTTATGGTTTAACACTAAGTCTTTTATTTTATAAGTTCTTCTTTACGATCTAGTAAGCCGAATACCTAATCCAGCAACCTAGATTCAAACAACTTACTATTTCCTAACACAATAAAACTGACATAACTAATCCAGCAACCTAAATTCATACTGAATTTTAATTTAATAAACTGTTTTCTAATCCAGCAAACTGGATTCAACTGACCTTCAATCCAGCAAGCCTGTATTTAAAATAACATCCAATCCAGTAAGCCTAGTTTACAATCCAGCAAACTAAATTCCAATCCAGCAAACTTGATTCAAACTGGATTTCAATCCAATAAACTGGATTCTAATCCAGCAACCCAGATTCCCTTTTTCAGCATACTTTAAACCTAATATAGCCTATTGAATGTCCAATTTAACATACTATATTTTAAATAACTTTACTTTTCTATATTTTTCATTTTATTCTTCCTTTGTAATACTATTAATTATTTAATAATATCTCAAACTAATGTTATTAATCTTTTAATAACATTTTAGTCTAATATGCTTATAATATTTTAATCTAACATTATTAGTCATTTAATAACATTTTAATCACTTATAAAATCAATAAATAATTTATTTTAATTGTTTACCCTTTATTAAGTAATTTATTTAATTATTTTAAAATGTCATACACATAATATCTTATCACAATCGACCAAAACCCCTATCAAAAATCTTTATATACCATATCTAGGGTTTTCAAGTCACAAAATTCTATTTTCCAAATTTTTAACATTACATAATTAATTTAATTCATTTATTCATAACTCAATCATTTATATGGAAAATACCAAAACAACTCCAAAAATGTTTATTTTCTGGGATTTGACAGATAATAACTCCCTTATGAAAATATATTTTTTCTAGAATTTTTAAAATCCATTTACTATATTTAAATAGTCCAAAACTACTAAATATTGCTACATTTTTCATAAATCAAAACTTTGTCCAACAATTCCGAAATTTACAGGGTATGTTCCTATTATATATATATACTTCTAGTAAAAATTACATAATTTGTAGAGTTAACCACAGTGAGTTATTTGGATGTACTTTTGAAAATAGTCCTTGTCCGTTACATCCATAACTCTCATTCTACATGGCAACATATTCTCAAATTTTTATAGGACTCACATAACTTCTCATATTATCTCTCCAAATGTTTCCAGAATTTTTAAAGTATAAAAATTTAACGAATCAGTCCCTATAAGTGACTGGTCAACAAGATTTATTGCTTTTTTGTTCATTACTCGGACTGGTTTGACTAAAACAGTTACCACGGCTTGTAAACACATTGTTTTTTAGTGCTACCACTTGGGTTTAATAGTTAACTTATATATCTAGTTCCCCTCTTTGACGGATCGCAAAACAAAGTTATAGATCTCAAGTTATAACCCTTCAAAGTAGTAAAAAGTTAGGGTTTTAAAACTTTTGAAAAACTAGTTTTCATTTCTTACTTTAGATCCAACGTTTGGCACTTAAAAAGTTATATCTAAACATGAAACACTTATTAACACATAGATCTAAGGTTTTAGATCTCAAGATCATAAACTTTAGATCATCAAAAAATTAAACCAAAACAAAAGGAAATAACTATATTAAGGTTAAAAAAAATTATACCTTTCCTTGATTTCCTTTCTTCTTCTTTCTAGGGTTTGATTATGGGACTTGAAGACTTGAAAAAACCCTCTCTTCTCTCCTCTATGGCTGGTACGAATTTGCTCTCTCTTCTCTCTCTTTTGGTTTTTGTTAGCTAGTTTGGAAGAAAAGAAATGAGAAGTGAAGTATCCTTTTTAATTTGCTAAATGGGATGGATAATTATTATATGTATAGATATAATATGTATATCTATGATACATCTCCCAAACATATCTTGCTTCCCTCTCTCCTTTTGCTTGTAGAATTGGGATTACTTGTAAACTTAATGAACCTTGTGGCAAATTAAAAGGTTGACACATGTGAGGGAGTTGTTGAGAGTTAGTAGAATGTAAGTATAACCTCACATGACCTCTCTCTCTCTCCCTTTTCTCTTGGACGAAATTTGGCCCTTTTTTCTCCTTTTTGGTTTAATTTTTATTGTCACATTTTGCTTACTCAATGACAAAAAAGTCCCTCTTCACTTGGGCTAAAAGTTGGGCCATTTTATTTAATGTTTTGGGCTTTCAATTAATTAGCTTGGGCCATGTAAATTAACATGGGTCCAACACTTTAATTTTTATCTTACCTAATTATTTAATTAAGGTTTCCATTCCCCACATTTGTAATTCAATTCCTTACTCATGTACATTTAATTTTATAACCCAATTAGGCTTGCTTTAATTAGGTTTAAAATAAATTAATTGAGATATATAAAATAAATCTCTTAGGGTTAGTATATATTTTAAATACTAACATTCTTCAATATTATAAGCTTTAGGTTATTTAACTCACATTCCTAAAATATATTTTAGGTTACAAAACTTTATTATTAACTCTCTTTAAATGCTAAATAAATATATACACCTTATATAATATATATTTATTTAATCACTTACATAATCCACATAAGTCATAACATATTCCATCAATTTATTAACTTAATTAGCCCTAATTGGCTTAATAAGTTATTACCACTCATATAATCACTTAATATAATTTATAGCAATAATTATTGACTTAAAAATTGTAGATCTTTTTAATTTAACATTCAAGGTTAACATTGAAGCTATGTTAATTTTTAACATAACTTCCTTAATCAAATTGATTAAATATTCATCATAGTTAATAAATAAATTAACTATCTATCTTACTTCACATGTTCACTTATATGGTTCAAGTACTTTCTAAAAAAATTATTCTTAAAAATTTACACATATAATCATGTAAAATTCTCGGTCCTTACAATAAAGGTATAAGGAAAAGTTATTGGACTTACATTTGTGGTTATAAAGCCAATGTGTTGGGTTTGTACGAAATCGTGGGCGCAATCAAATTACAAAATAAGCAGAAGCATGGTATATCAGAGTTTAAAAAATTTCTACAAAATCATTACCCGGATCATCCTTTATGCAAATTATTAATTTAAAACGATAAATAAGAAGTTATGGAATCATACCCTTGTAGAACGAAGCTTCCACAAGTACAAGTTCAACTCCTTGTTCTTCGTGATCTCCTTGAATTTTCGGGTTAGATTCCTTCCTTTGATCAACATTACCCACCCAAGTATTTGGCCTCTAGAGGTGATCTACTAAGGAAGAGGAATTATCAAGAAGGAGGGTGGTTGGCTATACCCTAGTTTTCTATCCTCTATAGAAAATGAGTACTCTCCAACAATTGGAATTTCATCAACTGATATCTATTATAAGACTCCTCTTATATAAATATTGGTCAACCCTTCTAATCCTATTAGACATGGGATTTTATTTAATTAATTAAACTTCTTCAATTAATTTAGGTTTCCCACCACATTGGGATTAATTAATTAAATTTAACTAATTAATTTGCCTCTTAATATTATTAGGAATAAATGAGAGTACTAATATTAAATTAATTCTTAAACTCCTTTAAAGATTAAAATAATAATAACTGTAATAATATTAATAAGACTCCTTTTATTAATTTATATTTAATATTTTCAAAATATTAAATAATAAACATTAAGCTATTTAATTTATTCTATCACCATAGATAAAATTAATTACACTTAATGCATTATTACGATTATGTCATTACCTTCTTAAATAATTATTCTTTCTTTTATGGTGTGACCCTTTAGGTTCTCCATATTAAACCGGTTGTGAATAAATTAATTAGAAAAATTATAATTTTATTTAAATAAATAAATTAAACTAATAATCTATTTAAATAAATAATATTTATTCTACAATAGGGATAAGCCTCCCTAGCGATCAACGACTTTCCAGATAATATAGATTTCAACATTAATCATAAAAGAACATGTGAGTAAATAGTTACCGTACAATTCAATTCTTCCACCATACAATGTCCCAATTAAATATAAGACATGGAATTACTGTCAAGACTTATTTAATTTAATTATATGTATTTCGATTGGAAAATGCACAACTCCAAATAATGTAAATTAGAAACTCCTTTCTAATTTCATTCTGCCTTGGCCAAGGACTACTGGGTTGTCATTTAACGAATCATATAGGACATATCTCTTCTTTTACTAGAAGTGGTAGATTTTTTATTGATCATTCATTATCTCCATATGTAACTCATTATATCCAAGCATACCCTTTGATATACCCTAAGGGTTTTTAAGGAATAAGTCAATGTATAATTCATTACATACAAGATACTATGATGATCTCAAGTTCAAGGATCACTTATACTACTATCACATTAGAAATTCCTATTGACAGACAAGTAAAACTCCATTAAATATTCCATAGTGAGTCACGTTCAGTGAACTTATTCTCCAATAAGCACCTACATACTTGCTTTAGTGTCTCCACACAAATGATTATGAGTTCAGCCATCCTCATATAATGAGTAAGCAACATATGTACTAATCTATCCGAATTTGCTATTCCCCTTTTTAGTAATCCAACGATTGGGAACTATTTTAGTTTTAATATTTCTAAGAATTTAGATCTCATTAGCATGATCAACATCATGATTCTAAAAGCATTGCTTAAAACTCTGGATTATTTACATATTATAAAAACAACATTATATAGATAATTAAATGCTTTTAATAAGTTAATACTTTTATTAATAAATAAATAAGACCGTCTCTAAAGTAGATACTTTATCATCATACATGATTGGCTTGTATGCATACTACTTTCAATCTCCCACTTGCACTAAAGCCAATCGCCATGGTATCTCATACTCATCTTCTCTAAGTGACGATCAAACTGCTGTTGTTTTAAAGCTTTAGTAAATAGATCTGCAATGTTGTCTTGAGAGTCTACACGCTCCAAGGTGATGTCTCTTCTTTCAATGAGACTTAGGAACTATTCTTAGTTTTGTAATGAACTTTTATCCAAAACATCAACTTGCAGGTTCACTTACAGTTATATACTTTGTCTTTGTCACTAAACTAGCAACCTTTTGCTGTTTGGAACCTTTTCGATTCACTGCACCACCTTTCAAGGTAACGACTTACCCTAAAGTGGATTTCCTGTCGTCTTGGTCAGTCTAAAAATTTGAGTCTATTTAGTCCTCTAGTTTAATTCAGACCCATCATGTGTCATGATGACATCCTTAGTGTTAGTTAAGTACTTTAAGATGTTTATCACTGTCTTACAATGATCTTCTCCAAAATATAACTGATTAATATCAAGTCTCGTATGTTTCATTGCATACATGATAGTAACTTATGCGATCTCTCTTCTTCTTTTTTGAGGACAATTATAGAGAGATGCACTCCATGTCTCATCATCATGAGACACCTTTTTGGAGTTTTCCATGCTAAACGACTTTAGCATCTAATGAATATACGTTCCTTGGGTTAAACCGAACATCCTTTTAAATATGTCTATACAGATTTATATCCCCAATATAGGATGTTCTACCCAAATTATTCATGGAGGATTGTTTAGACAATCAGATTTTAATTGATTATAGCATAGGAATGTCATTCCTTATCAATAATATATCATCAACATATACTACAAGGAATGAAACAGCGCTCCCACTAACCTTCTTGTACACACTTGGTGAAAGTAGTATGCATACAAGCCAATCATGTGTGATGATAAAGCATATACTTTGGAGACAATCTTATTTATTTATTAATAAAAATATTCATTTATTAAAGGCATTTAATTATCTACATGGTGCTGTTTTTATAATATGTAAATAACCCATAGTTTTAAGCAATGCTTTTAGAATCATGATGAGATCATGCTAATGAGATCTAAATTCTTAGAAAGCTTTAAAACTAAAATAGTTCCCAACCGTGGGATTACTAAAAAGGGGATTAGAAAATTCGGACAGATTGGTACATATGTTGCTTGCTCATTGGATGAGGATGATTGATCTCATGATCTATTGTGTGGAGACACTAAAGCAAGTATGTAGGTGCTTATTAGAGAATAAGTTCACAGAACGTGACTCGCTATGGAATACCTAATGGAGTTTTACTCGCCTGTCAATAGGAATTCCTAATGTGATAGTAATACAAGTGATCCTTGGACTTGAGATCATTATAGTATCTTGTATGTAATGAATTATACTTTGACTTATTTCTTAAAGCCCTTTAGGGTATATAAAAGGGTATGTTTGGGTATAATGAGTTACATATGGAGATAATGAATGATCAATAAAGAATCTACCACCTCTAGTAAAAGAGGAGATATGTCCTATGTGATTCGTTAAATGACAACCCAGGAATCCTTGGCCAAGATAAAATGAAATTAGAAAGGAGTTTCTAATTTGCATTATTTGGAGTTGTGCATTTTCTAATCGAAATACATATAATTAAATAAAATAAGACTTGACAGTAAATTCATGTCTTATATTTAATTGGGACATTGTATGGTGGAATGATTGAATTGTATGGTAACTATTTACTCACAGGTTCTTTTATGATTAATGTTGAAATCTATATTATCTGGAAAATTGTTGATCGCTAGGGAGGCTTATCCCTATTGTAGAATAAATATTATTTATTTAAATAGATTATTAGTTTAATTTATTTATTTAAATAAGATTAGAATTGTTCTAATTGATTTATTCACAACCGGTTTAATATAGAGAACCTAAAGGGTCACACCATAAAAGGAAGAATAATTATTTAAGAAGGTAATGGCATAATCGTAATAATGCATTAAGTATAATTAATTTAATCTATAGTGATAAAATAAATTAAATAGCTTAATGTTTATTATTTAATATTTTAAAAATATTAAATATAAATTAATAAGAGGAGTCTTATTAATATTATTACAATTATTATTATTATTTTAATTTTTAAAGGAGTTTAGTAATTAATTTAATATTAATACTCTCATTTATTCCTAATAAGATTAGGAGACAAATTAATTAAATAAATTTAATTAATTATTCCCCATGTGGTGGGAAGCCTAAATTAATTAAAGGAGTTTAATTAATTAAAAGAAATCACATGTCTAATAGGATTAGAAGGGTTGACCAATATCTATATAAAAGGAGTCTTATAATAGATATTGATTGATGAAAATTCTAATTGTTGGAGAGTACTCCTTTTCTATAGAGGATAGAAAACTAAGCCAACCACCCTCCTTCTTGATAATTCATCTTCCTTGGTGGATCACCTCTAGAGGCCAAACACTTGGGTGGCTAACATTGATCAAAGAAAGGAATCTAACCCAAAAATTCAAGGAGATCACGAAGAACAAGGAGTTGAACTCGTACCTGTGGAAGCTTCGTTCTACAAGGGTATGATTCCATAACTTCTTATTTATCGTTTTAAATTAATAATTTGCATAAAGGATGATCCGGGTAATGGTTTTGTAGAAATTTTTAAACTCTGATATACCATGCTTCGGCTAATTTTGCAATTTGATTGCGTCACGATTTCGTACAAACCCAACACTTGGTTTATCCTCATTTTTGATAAAATTAAACTTTTTGATTGTTTCATCAAAACGGATGTTCCATCTACGAGAAGCTTGCTTCAATCTATAAATGGATCGTTGTAGCTCATATACATGATTTGCTTCAACCATTGAAACAAATCCATCTGGCTGTATCTTACATACATTCTCCTCTAATAAATATATTTGAGGAAGGGCGTCTCCATGTCCATTTTGCTAGATCTAGTAATAATAAGCTACAATCGCAAGTAAACTCCAAATGGACTTGTGCATTGCTTCAAAGATCCATTTTAGATTTTATGGTCATCTACCATTTCTCTGAGTCTTTATTACTCATAGCCTGTTCGTAATTCAATGGATCATCATCTTCCATGATGTGTACCTGTAATGACCGTGAATTTTAAACTCTATTATTAATTAAATATATATGATTTAATTTTAATAAGTTAGTTTTGTATGCTTATTTAAACCTTGTGTGATTATGTGGTTATGTGAGTTAGTGCATATGCGAATAATTGTTAGGATTAAATTAAAGGGAGTCACTAATGGTTTATTTAAATTAGTGGACTAGCCTTAAGATTTTTATATCAAAAGAATTGATAGGATGGCTAATAATTAAATATTCAATTTACTTTAATATAGTGAAAGGATTTAATGGTATAGATTGATTAATAAATGTGAGCAATATTAATATTTATATTTAATAGTCTACTTAGTAATTTAAATTCTAATAGACTAGACCATTTATTTAATTAACTAATTCAATCTTTTATTTAATCACGAATTGGGGAGTTAATGTATTCTATAATAATAAAGTTGGGATAATGTAATCTGATAATATCCAATTGATTTATATTCGGTATTAATGAAATGTACATGGATTATATTTGGATGTGTATAACCCAACTTGCTATTATGTATAATGTTATCCATGTGTACCCTCTAACTAATTTATAAACCTAAGTAAGCATGGTAGGCATATATATATAACCTTAGTGTGTTGTTTTGCCAAGTTGCTGAGTTATTGCTTGTCCCATAATGAGTGACCCAATTCTTCCTCACGTGAACACTCAAGAGGCTAGTCTACTCTACTCTTCTTCTCAAATTCATCAAAGTCTAGCTAATGATCAGGGGGAGTGGGCATCGTGATGGAGTTCACCAACTCCTCCTTAACCATCATACAATTCTTATTTCCATTAGTTTGATATGGTGAACAAAGCTATGAACTGTATAATGATTTGCCTATATAATGAGCTCTTCTCCTTCTTCTTTTGATTTGCTTAGAATTCTATTCAAGCAAGTATGAGTTCACTAAGATATATAGATAGAGAGATAGATATCAGTTGAGGAAGAAGTTGATATAACAGATAGCAGAGGTATAACTTTCATATCATGTTCATCATTTTTTATAAATTACTAAGTTCTTGATTCTTGGATTAAGCACGGATTTATTGATAATTTGATTGGAGAATGCTTGTTAAGTCTTATATAAGTTGCTAGGTATGTTAGAACTATAATGTAACATGTTTAGAATGAAATTCATGAAGAAAATTTTGAGTTTGGCTTTGCCTTCTACAGAGCAGAAAGCTGCTCTATTTCTGGCCTAGCCCCAGCGCAGCTGCGCCAGTTTTGTACTAGGGCGCAGCAGGCCCTGAACCTTGTTTCCTGTTTCTGTTACAAATCTGATAATGCTAACTAGTTGGTATCGCTTTAGACAAGCATGAGAACATAATTAACGTGCATCTATGAGTACATTGATGTAGCATGAGCATGTATAACTATGTTAGTACACACTATTGATGAAAAGATTTATAGTTTATAAATGAACTTAGAATTATTAAAGTGAACTTTGACATATACGTATCATGTGTGTATTCTAATCTTGTGAGCATTATCGTATGGTCTAAATAGACATAAGAAGTTAGTCTAAAGTGTTGAAATTACACTAGCATACATGGTTTACGTTTAAGACTAATTCAAAAGAAAAACTTGGACGTTTTGGAAAGCTAAAGTTGCATGAGCATGGTAGGATAACATTTTGATATTTCTGGACGTACATGATAGTGTCTTTAACATCACTTAGTTGGCCTACATGTATACATACTATGTTAGAAGTCATGAAAACTAGTTAAGCATGAATAAGACATGATTTAGAATAATAAATGATGTTAGCCATGCATAAATGATATAGATACTTGTGAGCATGCTAATTGACTTGTAAGGTTTCTTAGACTGCTGAACAGAGTCTGATCACTACTGATATATGATTATATGAGATAACGATGTAGCATGATGATTAGATTCTTGTAAGTGTGAACTCATACCAGTCTACACAATACTAATTAAGAGACCGACTTGTTAATGTTAGGTCGTTTCAACAATTTAATTAAAGCTAGATTATTTGTAGCTGAGAAAACAGGCAAGTTTCTGAACTTCACTCTTTATTGTGCAAGTTTCCTTGAATCCGTTCTTGTATTATTAATTGCAAGTTTCCTAACTTCATTTGATTGTTATATTGAATGCAAGTTCCCTGACTTACACTCTTTATTGTGCAAGTTTCCTATCCTTCTCATATTTATTCGAGCAGGATATTATTGTATTGCAAGTTATTTATTTTAGCTTGAACCTTATTTCCAAGTATGCTTTAGGTGGTTTAATTACTTTACAATTATTCCACATTAATTTTATTGATACTCGCACTTGGTGCACTTAAGTTCGTACAGTCTTGGACTTGTACATCATTTTAAAGTTCTATAATTCATGAACTGCTTCAGATAGAGTCTGAACCTTTGTTCAGTCAGACAATTGCATGAAATTTTTATAAAAACTATCCAGGCCAATTGATGGTAGGGATTCTTAGACTGAAGAGAACACCCCTATATGGTAGGGGAGTACCCCACGTATCTAATATAAGATACAAACAGCAGAGTTGAATATTATGCATATACATGGCGTACGCAAGGCTGATCCCCTTAAGTACATATTCTGTAGCCAGTAACCAAAGGGTCAATCAGCTATTGATTCTATTGAAAGTTTATAGTTTGAAGTCTATTCGTCTATCAATTATTCTAAAAGTAATTATTCTCCGTGCTTCCGATATTCATATTGTTGAATTCCTTTAATCATGATATATCCTTTATTGCTGTATTTAAACTTGTTGGGCAAACTAGTTGCTCATCCTTGCTATATCATGACTTTTATTGTAGTTAAACCCCAGACTTCAGGGAAGGACAAGGGTAAAGAAAAGATGTAGTAATAGATTCCAAGTAGCTGACTTTGTTTTATGCTTAGTTTAATTACTGTTTATGTAATTTGAACCCTAATGGTTATTCTAGGGTATGATTGTAAGGTTGTATTAAGGTTATCGAATCTTGGGACTAGTAACACCTTTTGAATGAACGACATACGTTTATTTTTTTTCGCATTTAGTTATTGTATGTTGTCTAGAGGTGAATGTTTGTATTGGATCGTGATGACCGAATCCGGGTATTTGAGACCCGAATTTGGGGGCGTCACAGTACCTCATCGTCATCCTCTATGACGAATCCATACCTTTCAAGTATCTTCGGTACTCTTCTAGATTTACGAATAGGGTGTTGTACAGCAGGTGTTTCTACTTGGACAGGTTCATCCAATTGATCTGTAGTGATTTGTGGTTCTTGAATTTCTTCAAGATCTATTTTCCTCCCACTAGCCCCTTCAAGGATAAACCCCTTTTTCCAAGAAGGCAGCGTGTTTCGCAACAAACACCTTTTGCTCAGTAGAATTATAAAAATAGTATCTCAAACTCTCTTTAGGATATCCCACAAAAGTGCACTTATCAGATCTTGTCTCAAGCTTATCATTTTGAAACCTTTGCATATAAGCTGGACATCCCCAAATCTTAACATGCTTAAGACCAGATTTCCTCCCTGTCCACATCTCATATAGAGTCTTGGGGACGGATTTCGAGGGGACCTTATTTAGTAGATATGCAGTCGCTTCTAAGGTATAACCCCAGAATGATACTTGAAGATCGGTAAAACTCGTCATGGAACGAACCATGTCTAACAATGTTTAATTTCTCCTTTCAGATACTCCATATAACTGTGGTGTACCTGGTGGAGTCCATTGTGAGATTATACCATTTTATTTGAGACAATTGAGAAACCCATCGCTTAATTATTCACCACCTCGATCTGATCGAAGAATCTTGATACTTTTGCCAGTTTGTTTCTCTACTTCACTTCTGAACTCTTTGAACTTTTCAAATGATTCAGATTTGTATTTCATTAAATACACATATCCATATCTTGAGTGATCATCAGTGAAAGTAATAAAATAAGAATACCCTCCCCATGCATTCGTTGTCATAGGTCCACAAACGTCTATGTGAACCAACGCTAACAACTCTGTAACTTTTTCTCCTTTTCCACTAAAGGGAGACTTAGTCATTTTTCCCATGAGACAAGGTTCACAAGTTGGATATAATTCATAATCGGATAGCTCTAAGAGCCCATTCTTATGCAACTTGGATAATCTTGTTTCATTGATATGACCGAGTCTATAGTGCCACATATAGGTATAATTAACATCATCTCTTTTCTTTTTCTTAGTTTGTTCTATTTGAAGTATATTTTCATGCAAGTCAAGTATATAAAGTCCATTTCGCAAATTACCAACACCATATAAAATATTGTTATTATAAATAGAACAACTGTTGTTCTTTATTATATTATCAAATCCATCCATATCTAATACGGAAACAAAAATAATGTTTCTAATGATATTCAGAAAAATAACAATTATTTAAATAAATGGACTTGCCCGTAGGCCAAGTGCTAAACAATAAGTGCCTACAGCTAATGCAGCAACCTTTGCTCCATTTCCCACTCGTAGGACAACCTCATCCTTGTTTAGCTTTCTACTTCTGACCAGTCCCTGCACATTATTATATATGTGAGAACCACAGCCGGTATCCAATACCCAAGTAGAATTTTGACTTTCTGAAAAATTAATTTTAATCATGAACAAACCTTGATTGGAAGTCGAAGCTTTTCCAAGCTTCTTCTCTGCCAGAAACTTCTTGCAGTTCCTCTTCCAGTGACCCGGCTCGTTGCAATGGAAGCACATTCCTTTGCTAGCTAGATCAGGTTTCTTTTGTTCATTTATGTTCACCTTACCCTTAGCCTTCTTAGATTTCTTCTTTTCAGAAGATACCTTGGGCCTCTTCCTCTTCTTGGAAGAATCCACCATTAAGACATGGTTCTTCTTAGATGAGAAGTGACCTTCTGCAGTTTTCAACATATTAAGTAATTCAGGCAAGCTGACATCTAACTTATTCATGTAAAAATTAACAACGAACTACGAGAAGGTCTCAAGGAATGACTGCAAGACTGAGTCTTGACTCAACTCCACATCCATAACAAACCCAAGCTGTCCGAGGCGTTCAATCAGATTGATCACCCTAAGGACATGAGTCTCAACGGTTGTGCCCTCGATCACCCGAGATCGGAAGAGCTCCTTAGATATCTCATATCTTGCAGTCCTACTTTGTTCACCATACAACTCTTTGAGGTGAAGCAACATAGTAGGAGCATCCATATTTTCATGCTGACGCTGAAGCTCGTTATTCATGGATGCGAACATGATGCATTGAGCCACAGATGCATCATCTTGCCACTTTACAATAGTGGCAATCTCTTCCTCAGAGGCTGTTTCTGGAATAGTTCCAGGAACAGGTGAATTTATGACATAAGAAATCTTTTCAGCAGTGAAAACTATTCTCAGATTTCTTAACCAATCCGTGTAATTTTGTTCGGTCAGTTTGTTAGCATCAAGTATGCTACGCAGTGAAATTAGTGATTTCGACATTTTTAAATTTCTGTATGTGAAAAGACAACATTTTAGCAAATATTCATTTTATTAATTTTATATACCAAAATAAATTTAGGTCTTATTTTAGATTGGTATCTCTCACTATTTTCTTCAAACTATATTACCCTCATTTATATAGTTCGACAACATCTAATTAAAGATTTGCTAGTGAGATTAAGGATCTCATTTCAAATGTATATAGCCTTGTGTGCGCACAATAAACGATATATAAATAAATAGGTAGACAACTCTTGTCAATCACATCAACATGTGACTCCTTGCATTCTGCCTCTTAGATTATAATGGTCAAGTGTGTGCACATCTGAACTAAAATAATTTAAGTTAAGTCCAACCTAGCACTCCATATATTTGAAAAAGAAAAATATTATCCTTGTGTGTGCACAATAAAATAATATTGTTCAATTAAATTTATAATCATCAAATGTGATTAAATTAATATCTTAAATACGCAATACTCGCCTTGTGTGTGCATAACAAACTCGTATTAAATATTTAATACTCTATTAAATTATCATGCTAGAAGGCGATGTTCGATATTCTAAATATCTTTGAACGTTTTAGACTTAATATAATTTTTTGAGGGGTTTGTTATTATTTGTCTCATCTTGTTTAGCGCGTATGCACATATATATATATATAAAATACGCGTCATTTTATTAAACATGTGAAGCATGTTTGTATAAAATATAATATATATATATATATATATATATATAATACTTAGCATGCACATATAGAATACTATATTCTACCCGGATTGATTATGGACTTTTATTCTAGTTTGGTTCACTAGAGCCACCAAGTGAACCAAAAGGTCAAACTTAAGAGTGCAAGAATTTAAATTTAAACGTAACTATTACATTTAAACCCGAGCTCCTTTACAAACGGGTCTTCACGCGCTTCTTGCTCCTTGGTCTCCAATTTCTTCAAGATAATTCTAACTATTTTTATTACATTAAACTATTTAATTAAATAAAAACCTTGATCAGCAGTCAAGGGAAAATACATAGGAGGAAGGTAGAATTTTACATCAAGAAAAAACTAAAGAAGACGAGGTACGCAGACCCCATTTAATAAAACTCATTCATTCAAGCATTCAACTAAAATAAATCCAATCACATTGGTCAATAGTCCCATAATTAATCCCATTTATTATCATACATATCACCATATGCAGCAATAAATAAACATTTATCTCATTAATTAAAATCATCCCATATATATATGAGTATCATTTAATGAGCAATTTTAATTTACATGAAATCCAATTTCAAGATTAAAATAAACTCTTTATTTTAATTATAAAATTATTAAGAATATTATATATATATATATATATATATATATATATAATATAACTAGAATCGTCCCTTTTTTTTTATTACCCACTTTATATATAATATTAGAATCATGCACCTTTTTGAAAAAAAAAAGCTAATGATTCGTGGGCACCTTTTGGAGAAACAAATCCTGCAGTAGATTCAGGTCACTTAAATTTTATATATATATGAAGTGAAGTAGCCTCCTTTTATGAAATACTTGTAAACGTTTACTATATATAATATATATACCGTATATATATATATATATATATATATATATATATATATATATATATATATATATAATAACCTCTTGGGTCATTCATAAAATCTAGTCACCTTTTGAATCAAAGCCATGGAATCCATGCGGCTCACAATTAAAGCCACGGATCACCGCAGAAAAGAAAAAAAAACAGTTTCGATTTCGTTTTTTTTTTCTTTCATAAAAAAATAATTTAATACAATTAATTATACCCAATAAATTATTCTAAATACATACCCATACATATATATGGAATCAAAATAATTAATAATTGCATAAAAGTTTGGCTCTGATGCAACTGTTGGGTTTGTATGAAATCGTGGGCGCAATCAAATTACAAAATAAGCAGAAGCATGGTATATCAGAGTTTAAAAAAATTTCTACAAAATCATTACCCGGATCATCCTTTATGCAAATTATTAATTTAAAACGATAAATAAAAAATTATGAAATCATACCCTTGTAGAACGAAGCTTCCACAAATATAAGTTCAACTCCTTGTTCTTCGTGATCTCCTTGAATTTTCGGATTAGATTCCTTCCTTTGATCAACGTTATCCACCTAAGTGTTTGGCCTCTAGAGGTGATCCACCAAGGAAGAGGAATTATCAAAAATGAGGGTGATTGGCTAAACCCTAGTTTTCTATCCTATATAGAAAATGAGTACTTTCCAACAATTAGAATTTCATCAACTGATATCTATTATAAGACTCTTCTTATATAGATATTGGTCAACCCTTCTAATCCTATTAGACATGGAGTTTTATTTAATTAAATAAACTCCTTTAATTAATTTAGGCTTCCCACCACATTGGGATTAATTAATTAAATTTATTTAATTAATTTGTCTCCTAATCTTATTAGGAATAAATGAGAGTACTAATATTAAATTAATTCCTAAACTCCTTTAGAAATTAAAATAATAATAATTGTAATAATATTAATAAGACTCCTCTTATTAATTTATATTTAATATTTCTAAAATATTAAATAATAAATATTAAGCTATTTAATTTATTCTATCACCATAGATTAAATTAATTACACTTAATGCATTATTACGATTATGTCATTACCTTCTTAAATAATTATTCTTCCTTTTATGGTGTAACCCTTTAGATTCTCCATATTAAACCGGTTGTGAATAAATCAATTATTACAATTCTAATCTTATTTAAATAAATAAATTAAACTAATAATCTATTTAAATAAATAATATTTATTCTACAATAGAGATAGGCCTCCCTAGCGATCAACGACTTTTTAGATAATATAGATTTCAACATCAATCATAAAAGAACCTGTGAGTAAATAGTTACCGTACAATTTAATCCTTCCACCATACAATGTCCCAATTAAATATAAGACATGAAATTACTATCAAGTCTTATTTAATTTAATTATATATATTTCGATTGAAAAATGCACAACTCTAAATAATGCAAATTAGAAACTCCTTTCTAATTTTATTCTGCCTTGGCCAAGGACTACTGGGTTGTCATTTAACGAATCACATAGGACATATCTCTTCTTTTATTAGAAGTGGTAGATTCTTTATTGATCATTCATTATCTCCATATATAACTCATTACACCCAAGCATACCCTTTGATATACCCTAAGAGTTTTTAAGGAATAAGTCAAAGTATAATTCATTACATACAAGATACTATGATGATCTCAAGTCCAAGGATCACTTGTACTACTATCACATTAGGAATTCCTATTTACAGGCAAGTAAAACTCCATTAGGTATTCCATAACGAGTCACGTTCAGTGAACTTATTCTCCAATAAGCACCTACATACTTGCTTTAGTGTCTCCACACAAATGATCATGAGATCAGTTATCCTCATCCAATGAGCAAGCAACATATGTACCAATATATCCGGATTTACTAATCCTTTTTTTAGTAATCCAATGATTGGGAACTATTTTAGTTTTAAGCTTTCTAAAAATTTAGATCTCATTAACATGATCAATATTATGATTCTAAAAGCATTACTTAAAACTATGGGTTATTTACATATTATAAAAACAACATTATGTAGATAATTAAATGCCTTTATTAAGTTAATACTTTTCTTAATAAATAAATAAGATCATCTCCAAAGTAGATGTTTTATCATCATACATGATTGGCTTGTATGCATACTACTTTCACAATGGGGGTTGGTCAGCAGGCTGTAGTCCCATTCCTTTGTCAGTAGCCTCTAAATCAGTTTTACTATTTGTACAACTTGGTTATGTGTGAGATCTTCGATGGTAATGTTAGGACAAGAAAATTTCACCTAATCTGGATTATGGTGAGTTTTAGGTCCTCGGATAATGATCCAATGGGTGTGCCAACATTTGTTGCTTGATGGGGTGTTCATTAAAAATCGTTTCTCGAGGTGTTTGGGTAGATTTGTTTTGCTCGATTGCTTGGTAATTTGCCAAAACCCAGGTTCTCGGGATCAGCTTGCTAAAAAAAGGGATAAAAAGAAGTCTATAGAAGGAGAGACATCGAGTTCATGGCAGACAGTGATGAAGGCAATGATGTTGATGTAGGAATTCAGCACTAATTGGGCAAAACCCATGCCTATAAACCCTAGAAGGGTGATGATGAAGGAGTGAAGGGGGAAGTGAATCCCTTTTACCAGAAGAATGATAGGCATGGATGTCTAACCATCTGTTCGGTGGTACATGCGGTCAATTTTGGATGGGGCTTTCAGATCGTGGATTTCTGGGATGCGATATTATTCTCGAAGTCTGGAAAGGTCTTCTTCTTTGATAGTGGATTTGGAGTTGGCATGAGGGAATTGTGCTTCATTAGAATATTCCTTCATCATTTTTTGAACTGCTAGTTCTACTTTAGATGGGCCTGGAGTTTGGGGGTAGAACGAGTAGGTGTGACGGTGGTGGTTTCGATGGTACTGGCAGTGACGATTGTCTAGAGGTTGATAGTGGTGGATGTGGAGGTGGTCACTGGAAGGGGTGGAATAGAGGAAATGGGATAGCGTTGATTGGTTCAATGGTGTCTGGAATGGAGGTAGTGGGGGTGCTGGAGGATGCCATTGATGAGCGAAAACTGAGGTTTAACCGGAAGATGAATTTGTAGTAAGGAGGAGAGAGGAGAATGTTTTGGGGATTTTGAAATTGAAGAGCGTATCTGTCTGTTTTTTGGGAAAAAGTTTTTAAATGAAATGTATTTTCAACTTCACACGCTTCTCGGAGCATGGCTATTAAATGGGAGGTTATGATTACAAATGTGGGAGAGTATTGTGGGGCCCTTGGGTTATGTGTTGGGAAATTTTTCGAGGAGGTTGGGCTTTGTAGTATTTATTTTTAATTATTGGATTATTGGATGGTTTTTTAAAAGAGGTTGGGCTTGCAGCTATTATTGTGAAATTATTGGGCTTGTGACACCCCCGAATCCGGGTCCTCTGACCCCGGTCCGATCGTCACGATACAATACAAACATCCACCTCTAAACAACATAAGATAACTAAATGCGGAATATAATAAACGTACGTCATTCATTCAAAAGGTGTTACTAGTCCCAAGATTCGATAACCTTAAAGCAGTCATACAAACATTACCCTAGAATAGTCATTAGGGTTCATATTACATAACAGTAATTTAATTAAACATAAAGATAAAGTCTGCTCCTTGCAAACTAATCCTACATCTTCCCCTTTACCCTTGTCCTTCCCTGAAGTCTCGAGCTCAACTACAATATAAGTCATGATATAGCAAGAATTAGCAACAAGTTTGCTCAGCAAGTTTAAATACAACAATAAAGGATATATCATGATGAATAGAAAATATCTGACAATGAATTCAACAATATGAATATCAGGAAAGCAAGAATAATGAATGCTTTTAGAATAACTGATAGTCAAGTAGACTTCGAACTATAAAACTCCAACGGAATCAATAGCTGATTGACCCTTTGGTTACTGGCTACAGAATAGTACTTGAGGGGATCAGCCTCGCGTACGCCATGTATATGCATAACATTTAACTCTGCTGTTTGTATCTTATATTAGATACCTGGGGTACTCCCCTATATATAAGGGGTGTTCTTTTCAATCTAAGAATCCATACCATCAATTGGTCTGGATAGCTTTTATAAAACTTCATATAATTGTCTGACCGAACAAGGGTTCAGACTCTCTCTGACACAGTTCAAGAATTATAGAACTTTTAAATAAGGTACAAGTCCAAGACTGTACGAACTCAAGTGCACCAAGTGCGAATATCAATAAAATCGATGTGGAATAATTATAAAGTAATTAAACCACCTAATAGCATGCTTGGAAAAAAGTTCAAGCTTTAAATAATTAACTGTCAATACGATAGTAACCTGCTCAATATAATATGAGAAGGATAGGAACTTGCACAATAAAGAGTGTTAGGAAACTTGCATTCAAATCAAGTGAAGTTAAGAAACTCGCTTACACGATTCATTGAATAAAGTAGTGCAAGAATTTAGGATACTTGCAACACAATAAAAGTAGAGTTCGGATACTTGCCTGTTTGCTCAGCTACGATTAAGTGCTAGCTTTAATTAACTTGCGTCGAAACGACCTAACATTAATAAGTCGGCCTTTCAATTAGCATGTGTAAATCAATATAAGTCTACAATCACAAGCATCTACTTATCATATAAGTCTATCACATAAGATCACGTAAGTCAATCACTTTGACTGGGCCTGAAAGTGTTCCGGCGTAACTCTAGCATGCAACTACTGACATTAAACCAATACACATGCTTATCAAGTTATAATTTCTCATTCAAAACTAGCATGCTTTTTTTTCTATATTCAATTCGAAGTCGTGTTTTCATGCCGGTAATTCATATACTTTAACTAATACATGTTCATGCTTCAAGATCGGTTACTAAGGTCATGTTATCACATAACAAGGCTAAACAATACATAACATTCATGCTCATGTTCATGCGTATACTATACATGTATACTTTAATCCACCTATTTCATGCCTTAGAAATTCATTTCCTATGAATACGTGCATATGTGAAATCCATGCTTTAACCAAACGAGGTCCATGTTAATATACTTATAGGCATAACGAACTCTAATGTACATGCTTGTATGATCAATACGTAATCCACATGGTATTTGATGTCATTATCCTTCACATTCTACGTTTTCATCAAAAGTTGCACCAAATCAACATGGGTAATATAATACAAGTAAAGCGTCTCATAGTCATGACTCACATGTATTAGAATGCATATCTAAACCACATGAAAGCTCTCATATGGTCAGAAATCACAAGGCAAAGTCCTTGGTCAAGTTTTCTTTTTAAAGTTCTTAAGTTTCTTATTTTGAAATCGTCCAAATCTTGCAATCACGTATGCTAGTGTGTGAACACACTTTAGATTCGCATTTCATGTCAATCTAAACCACACTATCATGTACAAAATGTCAGAACATATACATGCCCCGTATGTGTCTAAATTCATAATTGAATCTATAAGTTTCATTATAAATCACAAGTTTTCCTTTCATGGTGTACATACTAACATGGTTAACATTATGCATGTAGTATCAAGAAAGACATACTTATATCATGTCATTGTACAAGTTAAATCATGTTCACAAGCTTGTCCTAAGTGATGCTACATGCTAGTACATATCAGCAGCTTAACAGACGCAGGAAACTCTGTCCAGGGCCCGGCGCAGCTGCGCCGCTGGCCAGTACATAACTGGCGCAGCTGCGCAGGCTGTTGGCCAGTGACAGTAGCTGCCCAGCAACGGCAGAACTTAGCCTAACTCGGAAATTTTCCTACGAAAATTGATTCAAACATAACACATTGTAATTCTAACATGTTTAACATCTTGTATAACACTTAACCAACATATTCCAATCAATTAATTACCCAATCCATGAATCAATTCAATAATCAAGAATTTTGAAAATTATGCAGAGAATGAGAATGGGAAGTTATACCTCTGTGATGGAAACCAAACTTGCTGTTACAGATTATATAATGCTACTATGCTACTCACTCTCAATTCTCTTTCTATCAATTCCAAGAAAATCTCAGCAATAGAAATTGAGAAGGGGAAGAACTCTTATATAGAAAAATGAATACACGGTTCTTGATTTTACTCACCAAATCAACACAAAGGATTATATGATTGCATGCTAGAAAACAAGAAGTGGGTGAATGCAATCATAATTCCCACTCCCCCTATAATGATTATGGCTAGCTTTGATGAATTTGAGGAGAGTTATAGGGTGGTGTAGCCATATGAAAGTTTACGTGTGGGAATGAAATGAGGGACTCTTATTATGGGACAAGCCAGTTAACTCAGCAATGTAGCAACTAGCAAGGTATATATCATATATGTCCAACACTGGTCATATAATAAATACACTAAGTTATATACTATATATATATACACACATAGTATATACATAGGTTTTAAGTATTTATTCCATACACATTTAAATAGGTGTTACAATGTTATCTCAATAAAATAATGTATCAAGTAGGTATATATTTACCAATCATATAATTCATGTACATTTTCCTTAATACCAATTATAAAGAAATTAGGTATTATCATTACTTATTATCATAATCATTATAATATAATTATAACAACTTAATACAATCATTATTAATTAATAATGACCTTATTATATGACAATAGGGTATACATGAATGTCCACACAGTGTCACATACCTTCAATTTACCTCATCTTACTATATAGTCCATATATGCAATATACACCACATTAATATGTCACATTCGATAGCTACCATAGATGTAAAGGTTTAGTATCGCATGATTGTATAAAATAATTAGTCAAGTAAATATAATTACATACTATATTCATTACTTCTTTGCTCATTAATATATTATTCCCAATAGTAATAATTTCATACGTTATCGATTAATTACTCAATATTGAAATTAATCACTATGTTCAATTCATGCCACTATATTCAAATAAGTTGAATATTTAATTATTAATAATCTCATCAATTCTCTGATATTAAATTCTTAAGGTCAGTCCACTAATTTAAATAACTCATTAGTGACTTCTTTTAATCATTTCACAAATTCTCACCACTACATAAGGTTCAAATAAACTCACAAAACTAACTCGTTAAAATTAAATCACATATTTAATAAATAAGGAGTTTAAAATTCATGGTCGTTACATCCCTCCCCCCTTATAAAAATTTCGTCCTCGGAATTGTAAAAATAAGGTTACTCAAATAAAAATGGATAATTCGCTCTCATTTTCTCTTCTAGCTCCCATGTAGCCTCCTCGACTGCGTGATTTCTCCAAAGAATCTTAACGGAATGAATGATCTTATTCCTCAGCTTCTGTTCCTTCCTATCTAGTATCTGGACAGGAACTTCTTCGTATGATAAGTCTTTCTCGACTTGGATTGGTTCATAGGAGATAACGTGCTTGTAGTCTGGTTTATATGGCCACAACATTGACACATGAAACACGTTGTGAATGTGATCAAGTTCAGGAGGTAACGCCACCTCGTATGCCACTTCACCGACTCGCCTCAGAATCTCAAACGGTCCTATGAACCTAGGGCTCAACTTGCCCTTCTTCCCAAAACGAATCTTCCCCTTCCAGAGAGATACTTTCAGAAAAGCATGGCATCCTAATTCAAATTCTTTCTTCTTGCGATGCAAGTCCGCATACTTCTTCTGGCGATCTTGAGCCGCTACCAGTCGGGCTCTTATCACCTTAATAATCTCTACAGTCTGCTGTACCAATTCTGGTCCCAACAGTCGACGTTCTCCAACTTCGTCCCAACACAACAGTGTTCGACATTTTCTCCCATACAGCGCTTCGTACAGTGGCATTCCAATACTAGCGTGATAACTATTCTTGTACGCAAACTCTACTAATGGAAGGTGATCCTCCCAACTACCCTTGAAGTCCATTACACAAGCTCGGAGCATGTCTTCAAGTGTTTAAATTATTCTTTCGCTTTGCCCATCGGTCTGCGGATGATACGCGGTACTCATTCGTAACTGTGTCCCCAATCTCTCTTGAAGACTCTTCCAAAAATTCGATATGAATCGCGGATCTCTATCAGATACAATAGATACCGGCACCCCATGTCTCGAGATAATTTCCATGACATATAATCTGGCTAGTTGGTCCAAACTATACTTAATCTTAATCGTCAAAAAGTGAGTTAACTTCGTAAGACGATCTACAATTACCCATATGGCGTCGTGCTGTTTCTGTGTTGCCGGAAGTCCCACTACAAAATCCATCGTGATGTGCTCCCATTTTCATTCTGGAATCTCTAACGGTTGTAATAACCCTCTTGGTCGTTGGTGCTCTGCCTTGACTCTCTGACAAGTTAAACACCTACTTACGCATTCTGCAACTTCCCTCTTCATGTTTGGCCACCAAAAGTGATGACCCAAGTCTTGGTACATCTTCGTGCTTCCTGGGTGTATCGAGTATCTTGTACTGTGCGCTTCTTACAAAATTTCTTCCCTTAATTCTGGTACTAATGGTACCCAAATTCGTCCTTCAAACCTTAGCAGTCCAGTGCTATCAATCTTGAATTTCAAATCATCACCTTCAACAATCTGCTTCTTGATAATATCATAATCTTCGTCCTTCTCTTGTGCCTCCTTAACCTTATCTAATAAAGTCGGGCTCGCTGTCACTGTAAATAATTTCTCGTCGGTCTCCATCAGATACTTAACCTCCAAGTCTAGTCGTTCGAAATCTTTCACTAACTCTTCTTGAACGGTTAACTTTGATAACTTCTCTCCGCCTTTTCTGCTCAAGGCAAGGCATCTGCCACTATATTTGCTTTGCCTGGATGGTACAGAATCTCACAATCACAATCTTTAATCAATTCTAGCCATCGGCGCTGCCTCATGTTTAATTCTTTCTGCTTGAAGATATACTTCAGACTCTTGTGGTCCGTATATATCTCACACTTCTCACCATACAAATAATGCCTCCAAATCTTTAAGGCAAAAACTACTGCTGCTAATTCCAGGTCATGAGTCGGATAACCCTTCTCATAATCTTTCAGCTGACGTGAAGCGTACGCAATGACCCTGCCGTGTTGCATTAGTACACAGCCAAGACCCTTGTGTGACGCATTGCTATACACTACAAACCCTCCCGTGTTATCTGGTAAAGCTAACACAGGTGCTTAACTAAGCCTCTTCTTCAACTCTAGGAAACTCTCTTCACACTTCTCCGTCCAAACGAACCTTAACTGTCTTTCTAGTAAGATTGGTCAACGGCGATCCTAATTTCGAAAAATCCTGGATAAATCTCCGATAGTATCCCGCTAATCCTAAGAAACTCCTGATTTTTGTCGGCGTCTTCGGCTGCTCCCAATTGATAACCTCTTCTACCTTTGCTGGATCCACCGAAACATCATTCTTGTCGATAACGTGCCCCAAAAACTGCATTCTCTGCAACCAAAACTCACACTTGAAGAATTTTGCATACAGCTTCTCTCTCCTTAATGTCTCCAACACTATTCGAAGATGCTCGGCGTGTTCTTCCTCCGTCTCTGAATACACCAGAATGTCATCGATGAATACGACAACGAACTTATCCAAATACTGTTTGAACACTCTGTTCATCAAGTCCATAAATGCTACCGGCGCATTCGTCAATCCGAATGACATTACCAGAAACTCAAAGTGTCCATACCGAGTTCTGAATGCTGCCTTTGGAATATCCTCCGGCCTCACCTTCAGTTGATGATAACCGGTCCTCAAGTCAATCTTTGAAAAGTACTTCGCCCCATTCAACTGATCAAACAAATCGTCGATCCTAGGCAATGGGTACTTGTTCTTAATGGTGACCTTATTCAACTCTTGGTAGAATATACAAAGTCTAAGTGATCCATCTTTCTTCTTCACGAATAAGACTGGTGCTCCCCACGGTGATATCTAACAACTCTTGTAATTGAGCCATCAGTTCTTTCATCTCTACCAGTGCCATACGATACGGCGCTTTATATATTGGTGCTGTCCCTAGTGCCAAATCAATGACAAACTCAATTTCTCTATCCGGTGGCAATCCCGGAATCTCGTCTGGGAAGACATCAACGAAATCCATTACAATAGGTATCTGACCTAGTTCACCCTCGACTCGTCGAGTATCAACCACGTGAGCCAAATAACCTACACAACCCTTCCTAAGCAATATCTGTGCTTGCATCATCGTCAGACAATGAGATTGTCTCGGCGATTTACTACCATAAAATACCACCATCGATTTGTTTGGAGTCTTAAGGTGTACGCACTTCTTCTTACAGTCGATAACTGCTCCGTGATTCGATAACCAATCCATTCCAATGATCACATCGAACTCCCCCAAACGAATCGGTATCAAATCCACGTTGAGCTTAAATCCTCGCAATTCAGTATAACAGTTCCTATGAATGTATTCTACGGGAATAATTTCCTTATTCGCTACTTCTACGTTCATAGGGTGTTCTAATCTTTCACGGGGTAAGTCTAACTGTTTAGCAAATTCTTCGAAAATAAAAGAGCAGGTAGCACCCGAATCAAATAACACATAAGCATCAATATCATTGATCGGGATGATACGTGACACCACGTCCTTAGACTCCACCGCATCCTGAACGGTCATGTTGAACGTGCGTGCCATTGGTCTGTTGGCTTGACTGGCTGGCCCTCCGATGCTCAGTCCATTGTTGTTGTTGCGATTGCCGCTAGCTGCATCGCCCTTTTTCTTTGGGCAGTCTTTGATTTGATGGTCTGGGGCTCCACACGAGAAACACCCTCCTTTCTGCTTATTCGGACACTGAGGAGCCATGTGCCCCGGTTGTCCACAACGGTAACAAACACTCTTTCCCTTCATACACTCCCCCGAGTGATTCCTCCCACAGTTGTTGCACTTTACACTTTTCTTGGCCTCTATCCTGGACTTGTTACCTCCAGAGGATTGGCTCTTCGTCCATTTACGATTGTTGGGGTTACTGCCTCCGCTGCTTCCCCCTTTTTATCCCTCCTGACCAGTCTTCTTTTCTTATTTGAACCGAGCAATGGCCTCATTGCCTCCTTCGGCAATGATAGCCCTTTCCAGTAGATTAGAGAATGTCTTAATCTTTAATACTGCGACTGCTTTCTGCACCCCAGGTTTCAGTCCTAATTCGAACCTCCTTGCCTTCCTGGCTTCCGTGTCAACCTGATGTGAAGCGAATCGGGCCAACTCGTTAAATTTTGCTGCGTACTCTGCGACAGACATACTACCTTGTTTCAACTCTAGAAACTTAACTTCCATATCCTATTGCGTATTCTCCGAGAAGTAATTCTCGAGAAATAGCTCCTTAAATTTATCCCAAGGAATAACTCCTTCGCCTGCTCGTCCCTTATTGGCTTTTCACCAATAGTTAGCTTCGCCCTTCATCATGAAAGTGGCAAAACTCGTCTTCTGTGCTTCGGCCACTCGTACGACCTCAAACACTTTCTCCATCTCTTCTATCCAGGTTTGGGCTTCGATTGGGTCCAAGGTTCCCCGGAACTCCTGTGGTCCTACCAATTTAAAGTCCTTAAAGCTCGCCAAGTGATGTCCTGGCTGCCCTGCTGCTGGCTGGGGTCTGTTCTGCATTGCCTCAATTAACAAGTTAACGAAGTTCTGCATAGGGTCGACATTTTCCCCTCTACCATTATTAACGGATCCTTCCTCCCTCTGGTTCCGCGGTAGTCTCCTAGGCGGCATGATCCTGAGGAAAGGAAGAAAACATTAGACTTTATGTGATATGCTATTCATGTTAGCATTAAGAAGTTAGGACGTCTATCAATCATAGCTGATTTAAATAAACAACTTCAGTATCACAATAAGACTTGATGGATATCCTCAATCCATCACCTACAAACTCTACTTGAGTTTTCTACTAAGGTTATAACCTAGGTTTCGCATTCCTAACGTTTATAACCTAAAGCTTTGATACCAACCTGTGACACCCCCGAATCCGGGTCCTCTGACCCCGGTCCGGTCGTTACGATACAATACAAACATCCACCTCTAAACAACATACGATAACTAAATGCAAAATATAATAAACATACGTCATTCATTCAAAAGGTGTTACTAGTCCCAAGATTCGATAACCTTAAAACAGTCATACAAACATTACCCTAGAATAGTCATTATTACATAACAGTAATTTAATTAAACATAAAGATAAAGTCTGCTCCTTGCAAACTAATCCTACATCTTCCCTTTACCCTTGTCCTTCCCTGAAGTCTTGGGCTTAACTGCAATATAAGTCATGATATAGCAAGAATGGGCAACAAGTTTGCTCAGCAAGTTTAAATACAACAGTAAAGGATATATCATGATGAATAAAAAAAATCTGACAATGAATTCAACAATATTAATATCGGAAACAAGAATAATGATTGCTTTTAGAATAACTGATAGTCAAGTAGACTTCGAACTATAAAACTCCAACGGAATCAATAGCTGATTGACCCTTTGGTTACTGGCTACAGAATAGTACTTAAGGGGATCAGCCTCGCATACGCCATGTATATGCATAACATTCAACTCTGTTGTTTGTATCTTATATTAGATACCTGGGGTACTCCCCTATATATAAGGGGTGTTCTTTTCAATCTAAGAATCCATACCATCAATTGGTCTGGATAGCTTTTATAAAACTTCATATAATTGTCTGACCGAACAAGGGTTCAGACTCTCTCTGACACAGTTCAAGAATTATAGAACTTTTAAATAAGGTACAAGTCCAAGACTTTACGAACTCAAGTGCACCAAGTGCGAATATCAATAAAATCGATGTGGAATAATTATAAAGTAATTAAACCACCTAATAGCATGCTTGGAAAAAAGTTCAAGCTTTAAATAATTAACTGTCAATACGATAGTAACCTGCTCAATATAATATGAGAAGGATAGGAACTTGCACAATAAAGAGTGTTAGGAAACTTGCATTCAAATCAAGTGAAGTTAAGAAACTCGCTTACACGATTCATTGAATAAAGTAGTGCAAGAATTTAGGATACTTGCAACACAATAAAAGTAGAGTTCGGATACTTGCCTTTTTGCTCATCTACGATTAAGTTTTAGCTTTAATTAACTTGCGTCGAAATGACCTAACATTAATAAGTCGGCCTTTCAATTAGCATGTGTAAATCAATATAAGTCTACACTCACAAGCATCTACTTATCATATAAGTCTATCACATAAGATCACGTAAGTCAATCACTTTGACTGGGCCTGAAAGTGTTCCGGCGTAACTCTAGCATGCAACTACTGACATTAAACCAATACACATGCTTATCAAGTTATAATTTCTCATTCAAAACTAGCATGCTTTTTTTTCTATATTCAATTCGAAGTCGTGTTTTCATGCCGGTAATTCACATACTTTAACTAATACATGTTCATGCTTCAAGATCGGTTACTAAGGTCATGTTATCACATAACAAGGCTAAACAATACATAACATTCATGCTCATGCGTATACTATACATGTATACTTTAATCCACCTATTTCATGCCTTAGAAATTCATTTCTTATGAATACGTGCATATGTGAAATCCATGCTTTAACCAAACGAGGTCCATGTTAATATGCTTATAGGCATAACGAACTCTAATGTACATGCTTGTATGATCAATACGTAATCCACATGGTATTTGATGTCATTAGCCTTCACATTCTACGTTTTCATCAAAAGTTACACCAAATCAACATGGGTAACATAATACAAGTAAAGCGTCTCATAGTCATGACTCACATGTATTAGAATGCATATCTAAACCACTTGAAAGCTCTCATATGGTTAGAAATCACATGGCAAAGTCCTTGGTCAAGTTTTCTTTTTAAAGTTCTTAACTTTCTTATTTCGAAATCGTCTGAATCTTGCAATCACGTATGCTAGTGTGTGAACACACTTTAGATTCGCATTTCATGTCAATATAAACCACACTATCATGTACAAAATGTCAGAACATATACATGCCCCGTATGTGTCTAAATTCATAATTGAATCTATAAGTTTCATTACAAATCACAAGTTTTCCTTTCATGGTGTACATACTAACATGGTTAACATTATGCATGTAGTATCAAGAAATACATACTTATATCATGTCATTGTACAAGTTAAATCATGTTCACAAGCTTGTCCTAGGTGATGCTACATGCTAGTACATATCAGCAGCTTAACAGAAGCAGGAAACTCTGTCCAGGGTCCGGCGCAGCTGCGCCGCTGGCCAGTACATAACTGGCGCAGCTGCGCAGGCTGTTGGCCAGTGACAGTAGCTTCCCAGCAACGGCAGAACTTAGCCCAACTCAGAAATTTTCCTACGAAAATTGATTCTAACATAACACATTATAATTCTAATATGTTTAACATCTTGTATAACACTTAACCAACATATTCCAATCAATTAATTACTCAATCCATGAATCAATTCAATAATCAAGAATTTTGAAAATTATGCAGAGAATGAGAATGGGAAGTTATACCTCTGTGATGGAAACCAAACTTGCTGTTACAGATTATATAATGCTACTATGCTACTCACTCTCAATTCTCTTTCTATCAATTCCAAGAAAATCTCAGCAATAGAAATTGAGAAGGGGAAGAACTCTTATATAGAAAAATGAATACACGGTTCTTGATTTTACTCACCAAATCAACACAAAGGATTATATGATTGCATGCTAGATAACAAGAAGTGGGTGAATGCAATCATAATTCCCACTCCCCCTATAATGATTATGGCTAGCTTTGATGAATTTGAGGAGAGTTATAGGGTGGTGTAGCCATGTGAAAGTTTACGTGTGGGAATGAAATGAGGGACTCTTATTATGGGACAAGCCAGTTAACTCAGCAATGTAGCAACTAGCAAGGTATATATCATATATGTCCAACACTGGTCATATAATAAATACACTAAGTTATATACTATATATATATACACACATATATATACATAGGTTTTAAGTATTTATTCCATACACATTTAAATAGGTGTTACAATGTTATCTCAATAAAATAATGTATCAAGTAGGTATATATTTACCAATCATATAATTCATGTACATTTTCCTTAATACCAATTATAAAGAAATTAGGTATTATCATTACTTATTATCATAATCATTATAATATAATTATAACAACTTAATACAATCATTATTAATTAATAATGATCTTATTATATGACAATAGGGTATACATGAATGTCCACACAGTGTCACATACCTTCAATTTACCTCATCTTACTATATAGTCCATATATGCAATATACACCACATTAATATGTCACATTAGATAGCTACCATATATGTAAAGGTTTAGTATCGCATGCTTGTATAAAATAATTAGTCAAGTAAATATAATTACATATTATATTCATTACTTCTTTGCTCATTAATATATTATTCCCAACAATAATAATTTCATACGTTATCGATTAATTACTCAATATTGAAATTAATCACTATGTTCAATTCATGCCACTATATTCAAATAAGTTGAATATTTAATTATTAATAATCTCATCAATTCTCTGATATTAAATCCTTAAGGTCAGTCCACTAATTTAAATAACTCATTAGTGACTTCCTTTAATCATTTCACAAATTCTCACCACTACATAAGGTTTAAATAAACTCACAAAACTAACTCGTTAAATTTAAATCACATATTTAATAAATAAGAAGTTTAAAATTCATGGTCGTTACAGGGCTGTTATTGAGGAACTCTTCTATTAAATGTCTCATTTAACAGAAGATTGGGGGGAAATGTTGGGGCGTAATTATTTGGGCTCGAATTATATGGTGGGCCAAAGTCAACATGGAGGTATTTAACCCTGCGTAGGAATCAGCTTTAGTAGTGGAATATTTTAAGGAATCCAAGATTCCTAATTGCATCTAATTTCCAACTCCTAAGAAAAGTATCAGAATATAATCTGACTTCCTTATTTCTTTAAGAAGATTCTGTTTGATCCCATTAAGGAATCATACCTAATGAGAAATCCTATTTCTATACGGGAAAGGACGTGAGAATACTATAAATACAAGGCTACACCCTAACTATCAAGGTACACACAACTTTATTTTACAGCACTAGAGCATTAAGCCTCCATTGTTAAACCTTATTCAGCCTGTACTTATTCTCACACTGAAGCTATCCCCCGGCGGTCCAAACCGTCAAGCTTTTGGTGTGACTTCATTTCTGTGCAGAATTTGACGCGCTTTGGTAATTGAGACGCGTGGACGAATCTTGACGTTAACATATTATATTAATATATTATTTTGAAAGAATTATTGAAGAAAATCATTTAAGAGAAATAGAAACTCTCCTTGCCTTAGGAAATGTTACTTTGTGAATTAATCTCTTTAACACTTGATATTAAATTATCAAGATCAAAATAATATTAATTCAATTAGAAAATATTTTTTGCCAAAATAAATATGATTATTAAAAACAATTATAATATATAAATCCTATGGAGAGGATTCTACTATTTTAATTAACTTATTTACTAATTATAATTATCATCAAAATAATTTTAAAAGTTGGAGACCTATCAAATTTTATCCTAAATTCCCGCTAGTTCTTCTCATCTTGGCCCAATTTTCCCATATTCCTTCCTATATCCCATATTTGCTTGGAAAGATAACACTTGTTTGTTTTAAAAATTGGACTTAGGACTAGGGGGAGCCTGGTGCGGTTCCGAACAAAAATTGCACATGAAACCTCTTTGATGTGGTTGCTTAAATAAGAAACCGCAACATGAAACTGCTTGAATTGGTGCAGTCTGGTTCCAAATGGTGCGATTTCGGCTCGGAAACCAAATAAAAAATAATAATAAATATATCATACTTTTCAAATTCCCAATAAATCTCAAATATTACTTGCTTGCTACTACAAAAATAATACTCAACTACAAAAAGCTAAATTCTTGAAAACCAATCACAAATTGATTCAGAATTTCTAATTCCTTAAATGGAAAGATGCATGCATTACTACAATACAACCATTATTTCAAACTTGAAGTCATGCAAAATTACATATTCCAAAATTAAATTTATAATTATACTTATATAAAATTTAAAAATTATTAAACAAATACAAAAATATGAAAAATATTAAAGCTTAAAACTTTAAACGGACGCGATTACTCAAGGGATGTGGTTTCTATACCAAAACTGCAACTACAACCGCAACCGTAATGGGTGTGGTTCCTACCCCAAAAACCACAATATACCACCGAAACTATTATTGCGATTTCCTTGGTGCAATTTTTGCTATTTTACGTGCGCTTTCGGTTGTGAAATTGATTTTTACTCTCCCCTACTTGGGACTATTGGTTCAATGATAAGAAAATGACTTAGAACATGAGACTATTTAATATCATGTATAACCAAGTATTATAATTCCTACCATTTGATATTAAGATTTTATGGACAAAATTAATCTTTACCTTTTTTTTAAATGACTGGTGTATCCCTATTCTTCCTATATATACTCATACTACTGAGAATACAATTTCTTTATTATTACTAATACGTGTATAATAGTTCAAACGATAATTTGTATCCAATTATGTAAGTAATATTGGACAAAACAAGCATAACATGAGATTATTTAAATTAGGATAAATTACACTTCCTAGTACATTTTAAAAAAAAATTACAACAAAAGTGTATCCAGAAAATATTTACACAATTAATATATTTTTAATAGTTTATTTACAAAATTAATGTATTTAGTAACCCTTTAATTTAGGTGGGTATTTTAATGGGTTGCTGATATGGCAAATCAGTTTTGCAATTATATAACTATTCCCATTTTTTTTGCTCGGATACAAATATCCAAATCCGCCAGAGACTTGTCAAACATCACAAACTGTTTGCGATGTACACTATTTCCTGAGAAAGGAGCCGGAAACTGAGCTGAGAAAGTTTGCGATGTCGGAGGCTTGTGGTGTGTTTGACAAGTCTCTGGCGGTTAAGTATGTGGTACACTATTTGCTATGGTATGTAAGTCCACTCATTTTCTCACTCTACAATGCTTTTGTGATGTGGATTTTGGTTTTGCCCCAGTTAGATTCAATGAAGGTCTCCGAGTTAGATTCAATGTTCTTATAAGGTTCATGGCGGTTTAAGCTGTGATAAACACATAGAGGAAAGACACCAATTCCATGGAAGACTAGCCTTGGGATCCCAAATTTGCATGCAATTTCGGTAGCCCATGGATAAAAAAAAATCTGCCACAAGGCAATCAGGTCGGTCTTCTTCTATGATCTGTTCAAGCGGTTTTTGAAGCATGTCAAGAGCCTTATAAAAATTCATAGACATTTCTGGGGTAGTAGTGGATGCCAGATTCTCACAGCCCACTGGCAGTCCAAGACTTTCTTCAGCCCGTAGCTATCACTGCATTATCAAGCTCATTCTTCAGCCCGTAGATTCACATGCAGATTTGGAGATTTGGAGATTTGGAGATTTGGAGAAAAAAGACGGCTGCCCATTTCACATGTAGATTCACATGGAGTGATAGATAACATTGCTAACATCAATTAATACATAATTAATTGGAAGTCAAACCTTTATACAAAGGTAACCAATTCAATTTTATTGGGTTACCAATTAATTTAAGAACAATTTTCAAGTGTTACCTGAATTTGTTTTCTTCAACATGTGCAACCATGAATAGTTTTATTAGTTTCTGCAATGGTCACCGTCGGTACATTTTTTTTTTCATAGTGCAGTTGGTAGCCAAAACTTCATACCAAGGTAACCAATTCAGTTTTATTAGGTTACCAATTTATTTTGAATATGATGCAGTTGGTAGCCAAACTTTCATGCAGTTGGTAGCCAAACCTTCATACCAAGGTAACCGATTCAATTTTATTAGGTTACTAATTTATTTTGAATGTGATGCAGTTTGTAGCCAAACCTTCATGCAGTTGATAGTCAAACTTGCATACCAAGATAACCAATTCAGTTTTATTAGGTTACCAATTTATTTTGAATGTGATGCAGTTGGTAGCCAAACCTTCATACAAAGGTAACCATTTTAATTTGTGGGTAACCAAATAGTCATAAAAAAAATTCAGAACAGTAAGTGTTACATCTATTTGTTTTCAAAATTATGTTTGTAGGGCGAATCTTCTCTTTCTTCTCATTGGCGTTTTGGACAACGATTTCAAGTTCTTGAAGGGCAGCGGCGACGCAACCAAGGACGCGACGGAGGAGGACGATGAAGGGGAGGAGAGAGGAGGCGGTTAGGGAGATAAAGAGAATAGGCGATGAGGGAGATGAAGATTAGAAAGAGTCAGGTTCTAAGGAGAGATGATAATTTTTATTTTTTTCCTCCTTTTGATTTGAATTATGGATTTGTTTTGGTTGTTAGATCCCAAAGATTTTGTAACTGTCGTATATGGCGGTTACTTCTCCTTGATTTTAGGTTTCCTTATTTATTTGAAATTGAATGATTTGAATTTGTTGCCCTCTTTTTGTAATTATTTTGTGGATGCACTAATGTTGTAATTACTTTTTAATTGCTGTATATTTCTGTAAAGAACCCTTTAAATTATCTCATAAATAATCTCATTATAAACAAACACGTTACTATGACTATTTTATACTAGAAATAATAGTCTTTAGAATTATAATCCATGAAAATATAGTTCAGGAATTATAATATTTACAAACAAAATTGAAGTTCTTAATAAATAAATAAATGAAAATATAATTTTTTTGTTTTTGCTGATTACATTTCCCCCCCCCCCCCCCCCTCCCCTTTTATTTTGACTAATTCTAATTATTATATGTTAATCGGAAAAAAATAGGAAATTGATATTTCCACAAAATGATAGTTCCACAAAATCTTCCTCACATGAATAGTAAGTGAAGTCTACTCTTATTTGAGAGAGAATCTTGTGGAACTAACATTTTCACTTGTGAAAATATCAATTCTCATTATATATTTACCACAACTACATATGTAAGGTATGATTTTTTTCAAATTTCTATTTCCATTAGGTATTCTAAAATTTTTACATCGGTTTTTAAATTTCACCAGTAAAAAACATAAAGAATTTTTACCTCATTTCTCAATTTTGAAATGATCATCATAAAGCAAACCACCCTGATCATTTTTCAAGAAAATACATAAACATGAGAAATACAAACAATACAAACTATGTAAAGATACTCTTTGTTATAACACAAAAAAATACTACAACAATGGCATAACAGACTCAGCACTATTAAAAAATGAGCATAAATGGCCATAAATCTGAAAGGCATACAAATACCATACTGTTGAATCTAATCCTATTATGACTTCCAGTTCCTCAAGCAGAAAGACTAACTGGCAAATGTTTTTGGCACTTCTCAATCGATCTTCACAGAAGAGTAAATGAGCCTTGTGAACCAAAAGCACGCATAGAAGCCGATGGTGCCAGTTAGCACAAAAAACGCGTACGAAGCAATTAGCATATACCCGAAATACAGCATACCCGAAACTGGCTTAGTGATTTCAAGCTTTGTGAAGAAATAGAAAGTAGCATAAAGAAAGAGGTATAGTGCCGAGGAGCCTGAGGTTAGATATGACCTCCACCACCAAAGGTAGTCCTCGCTGCACAACTGGAAGTAGCAGAGCACAACAGCTATTTCAGCGCAGGTGACAATGAGGATGGCAAACACTATGAAGAGGAAACCAAATATGTAGTAAAACTGGTTCAGCCAGATTGAGGTAAGAACGAAGAAAAGCTCGATGAAAACTGCTCCAAATGGGAGTATCCCTCCGATTAATATCGAGAAGATAGGGTTCATGTACCATGCCTGCTCAGGGATTTGCCTCGGGATTTTGTTGGTCTTCACAGGATCCTCAATTGCTGACTTTCTGAATCCAACATAGCTGCCCACAAAAACAAGCGGGACAGAAATCCCGAACCATAAGAAGACCAGAGCAAACATGGTCCCAAATGGCACTGCCCCTGAAGATTTCTGCCCCCAGATGAGTGCATTTAGGACAAAGAATATGGCAAAGACAATGGCTGGGAACAGCAATGCAGTCCGGAGAGCAATTCTCTTCCATTCGGTTCCTTTAAACAGCTTATACAAACGGGCAGAGGCATAACCAGCAAAGAGTCCCATGAAGACCCAGAGCAAGAGCAAGGCTGTCATAAGTCCACCACGGTTTGAAGGGGATAGGAACCCAAGGACAGCAAAGATCATAGTAATAACTATCATTCCAAAAAACTGAACACCTGTTCCAACATAGATACACAGCAGTTCAGAGTTATTTGGTGGCCTGAAAACATCAGCATGGACTAATTTCCATCCTGTTTCTTCTTGCGCCTCTTCCTGTGTCTCAAGTTCATTGTACTTGGAGATATCACGGTACAGTGTCCGCAGCATTATCATTGCAACCATGCCAGAGAGGAAGAGAACAATCATCAAAGAATTGACA
Source organism: Panax stipuleanatus (assembly GCA_020205555.1). Taxonomy (NCBI): domain Eukaryota; kingdom Viridiplantae; phylum Streptophyta; class Magnoliopsida; order Apiales; family Araliaceae; genus Panax; species Panax stipuleanatus. The sequence goes on from CM035125.1 coordinate 37,773,459, forward strand.
ATTGAGAACCAGTGGATTTGGTCATCATTCATTAGAAGATAGGTATCCCATCGCGATGCCCACTTCACTTCACTCGGCTGCACGGTAAACAAAAGGGTATAAGAGGAAACTACCACTCTGAGAAAGCCAAAATTCGTCCGCCCATAATGAATTTTGGTTATCATTTAAAACTTACTATTAACAGACAAGTAATCCTTAAGGTAGACAGCATTTTGATCATAGAAGAGACAGTTTTAACAGGAAAGACAATTTATTATGTTACTGTAATGTTTTTACCTCAAAGTTCACATCATATGTAAATATAATATCTTGTTTATCTTCAACTTCTTGAGGAGTGTTAGAGTTGGAGACCATGCGTTTTGCATGAGGATCACAGGTTGTAAGACGGGTATTCTTGCTCAATTGTCCTTCGTATTCATGTTTAATACTGGAGAGGTAGAAAAAAAATATAGGAAAAAAATATCATAAAGTCGCCATAATTTACAACTCTTTAAGGAAAAATCAGGAAGTCAATTATAACAGACTGGACCACAAAAACCAACCTGAATGGTTTGACTTCAAAGCCCACTATCCTCGCCGAATCAGTTGAAATATCTTTATGATATTTCACCGTGAAAGCCAAGTGGTTGTGAATAAAAAACTTGTCATCCTTGCTCTGTATAGAATTAATAATGCAGATATAAGCTAAAATTTGCATAAACAACAGCTGAAATCTGTTATCATGATTCACTTACACCAGTATATTTTCCTTTGAACCCAACTTGAAAGCCTAGTTGGTAAACTGGAGGAGCTTCTTGGTTTAACCTTTGTATGGGGAAAACCAGAGGAAGGTTATCCAGGATCCTGTCACATGCACGACAGATAGGTCAAAACATGCATGATGCCTCTTCCAAGCAATTCTGAGAAAATTTAGGAGACACGTGTTTAGTTTAGTAGGATATAGAGCCATACATGTTGACCTTGTATTCATCATTAATCTTTTCTTTGAATTCCTTCGCAGTTTTGGCATTAAGTGTTAACCGACAGAGAGCATTGCACATTTGTGGCTCCCTCATTTTGAACTGCAACAAAGCTACGTAGTAAAGAGAAGACAATAACCATAAGATAGTCAAGCAGACAACAATTACTCAAATACATTAGAACGGACCTCATAAGGGGAGTTCTCGATACGATCACCACGAAGAACTTCTCCCAAATTCTCTCTACTGTCAACTATGGTTTTTGGACGACAATAAGGAAGAGAATAATATGAGTAAGGAAGTTGAGTCTTCGTAGAGGACAATTTGTTCACTTTGACACTCAATAGATCTCCCTGCATCCAACATCACACGCAGTTAATTATATAAACCATTACAATGTCTCAAAAAACTTGATTAATGAAAAATAAACAAGGATGGCAATGGAGACTGTAACATATCAGCCAGAATCAAGTGATAAACAATATACTCAATTTACATTGGACATATCAATAGAAGGAATACATGTTGGGAAATGTCCCAGTATGAGGCTATAATTAGATTTGATCATACTTATACCACATCCCAATCAATTCAAAAGTGATTATAGGGTTAAATACATTTTTCGTCACTCTACTAGGAGTCGGTTTACAAATGCATCACCGAACTGATTTTTTTTACGGTCAACTCATTGAACTATACATTATTTGCAAAAAATGATTTTGCCGTCTATGTCTGTTAACCATTTAACAGAAAAATGACGTGGCAATACGTGGCAAAACTGACAGGAGAGAGAAGCTGAGTTGGATAATTAATTAAATTATATTATATTCAATTCTATAACAAATAGTTAAACAAAATATAAATCAAATTAATATACATAACAAATAATTAAATTAAATAATAAAATTAATTAATTAAAGAAAATTAATAATGAAATATATTAATGTATAATTTTTACAAATATATTTATATTAAATTAATGAATTCATATAAAATTATCTTTAAAAATATAAAATTATCTAATATTTTGAAATGGATGGATGGATTATTATTATTATTATTATTATTATTATTATTATAAATAATTATTATTATTATTATTATAATTACTATTATTATAGTTATTATAATATTTAAAAAAACAAATAAAACAAATTACTACCAAAATTTTTAAAAAAAAAACAAAACGCACAAATCAAATCAAAATCAAATCACCAAAACCAAATCTTTGCTCCAAAACACAATAATCTCTGCTCCAAAACACAAATCGGAACAAGAATCTCTACTTCAAAACACAATAAACCCAAAACAATACATGCTCCAAAACAAAACCCACCCAGATCGGAACCAATTCACCAAAACCAAATCTCTTCTTCTTAAACCTAATCTCTCCTTCTTCATGGACACTTCCATGGCGTTTCAGAGCCGCTTGGGTCAGATCGACGGCGAGGAAGATGTCGGCGATGGCCAAGATCAGATCAGAGCCGCTTGGATCTGATTTTGGAGTTCTTCGGCGTTTGGGGTCCCTAAGCCGTGCACCTAACTAGCCCACCCACTCTCCCACACTCTGAGACATTTGGATCTGGTTGAGCCTCTATACGTTCAAATTTGGTTGTGATGAACTGATGATGTCAAATCGTGGATGATAATACAATACAGTTTTGTTGGGAGTTTTCAAATTGATTTAAGATGGAGATCTGCTCCATTGGGTCAAATTAATTTGTTGGTTCTGAGCTGATTCACCATGCTTGCTACTTAATTCTTTTAGTGGAATCAGTTTGGTGTTATTCTGGTTATCTTAGCTGATTATTGTTATTGTTTTGAAACTGATTGATTGATTTATTGTTGGTTTTATTTGAACTTCTGCCCCCATCTTGCCGGCAACAATGGCAACTGCTTTTGACTCGCTGGAATCTGGGTTTGTTCAGTGCAAATCAGTTCTCGTGGTAGAATTGGCCAAGCGCAAACCTCATTTTGTTCCATAAAAAAAAGTATCATTTAATTTTGATCTTAATTAATTTGTGAAATTTTAAATTGTAATGTGAATTCAATTTAGTTTTAAAATAACAATTTTACACTTAATTATATTTTTTAAATAATTTATAATATTAATTATTGCATATTATTACTATTATTATAATTATAGTTATAATAATTATTATTATTATTATAATTATAAAATTATCTAATATTTTGAAATGGAGGGTGTAATGACCCAAGTCCCACATCATCTATATTTGAAACCTTTACCCTTTCATAAGTCTATAAATAGAAAGGTTTAGCCTTTTTGTTTCATTCACCAACAATAAGGCCTCCAATTTTGAGAAAGGCTTTGTTGTGGGAGGATTTTTTTATAAAACCTCCTTAGTTAAATTTTGGCTTCGAGTGCGCAGGCAGTTTGTGGAGCTCTTATTTTCGAGAATTGTTCGGCTATTAAATTTGTGTTCAACGATATCGATGTAAGTGGCTTTTCGAACTATTTAGTATTTTTAAGATTATCGTTACTTTTATGTATGCCTTAAAAATTACTCGGATGCATAAATGCATGGTTTTAAAATTCGTTATGTTTTATTTAAGGCCTCCATTTAAATTAAACTGTTATGTTCTTCTATTTCAAAATTCAGATCAAGTATTTATTTTCGAACTGTGAAATGAGATTATATGATTTTGAACTATAAAAACGTATCGTTTAGAATATCGATAATATATTGAGAAAATATTTTGAAATCCTCAGTCTGACTATGTATAGAACCCGTTATTGATTACGTTTAGTTCTAGGAGCTAATATAGGACCTACTAAGGCGCACGCCTTTTAGATGCCCTTCGGGCCTTCGGGGAGCGTGCATTTTTATAGATACCTTAGTAGGGTGCGTATCATAACGTTATCGAACTTTTGGGTCGTGTTACAGGGCTATTGTAACCTTAGTCGCTAAGGCTGTGGATTAAAAGATATATGATATACATTGAAATCAATTTTTAAATTGTTTTAGTTTTGAAAGCTTATGTACTATTGTTATTGAACAAAAAGAATTTCGAAAAGTGTTTTGCAAATTGTACTTGATTCGACTAGATAGTGAGGATTGCTACTTGCTGGGCTTCATCGCTCACCCCCTTACAAATTTTTACAGGTCACATCGTTAAAAGCTGAGCACTTATTTGATACGCTGGAATAGCTGGGGGTTTAATTTTAGCTATTATTCCTTTTGTTGATGGATTCTGATAAAACTCTTAGTTTCGGGGAGCTGAGTCTCCATTTTAAGAATTTGGTATTTCTTTTGAATTGGATTGATATATATTTAATGTTGGGTTTTAAGCTAAGATTATTGTTGAGTTGTTTTATTTGGGATGCGCGTTATTGATATTGTTGCCTTGCGGGCCTTTGGACTTGCGGGGTGTAGCACTTCGGGCCTGTATCGGGTTCGGGGTGTTACAGAGGGATTTAACTTTTCTTTTAATTTGTAATATACTAAAAATTTAAAAAGCTTACTTTTTAGCATATTTTTATTTTTTAATATTTCTTTCTTTTATATTTAAGCTTAGATTTAATGATTTCATAATATAAATAATAATTATATTAATTTTAAAAAAAATAATAATAATTAATTTTCAAAATTTTAGTTATATTTTTGAAGTTTGAATTTATTTTTATGAATTTTAATTTTTAATATGTGCTTATTATGAAAATACTTATGAATAATGGTAAAGACATTACTCAAATTAAAAATTTACCAAAATTTATCTTATTTGAATAATATATGTAATATATTTGAATACAATAAAAGACAAATTTTTTAAAGAAAAAAATATTAATAATTTTTCATTATTAATGTTGAGGGTATTATGACAAAATTAGTAATATAACATGTCAGACATTTATATGTTATATTACTAATTTTAGTTTTAGCTGAAGAGAGGTTAATAAAATTAATGAATTTAATGAGTTATTTAAATTAAAAGAAAATTATATATTTATGTGAAATTTGTATAATTTATTTAAAATTGTACCATACTGGAAAAAAAAAGATATTTTTGTATGCTATAATATCAAAGTTTTACCGTACCAAACAAATATTAATGATTAAAATAAATTTTAAAAAATTTATTTTTATTGTACTTTTATTTTGAATGAATTATTTTATTTTTTTGATTTTGATTAATTTAGCATTAAATTTATAAAAGTTCCCATCTAGGCATGCCACTGACATGTAAATTTTCTCTCTTACGTGGTAGCTCTTTTAATTTTTCAGTCCAAAGACAAACAATTTAACAGAATTTGTAACTGTTTGTAAAAATATTGTAGTTCAGTGAGTCGAATGAAAAAAATTTAGTTCAATGATGCATTTGTAAACCGACCCCTAGTAGAATGGAGGAAAAGTGTATTTAACCAGTGATTATATGTTGAATTACAGTTTGTATTACAGTAACTGACCACTCTGGACAATGAAGTTTAATGATACTGACCAATCACTAAGCCTCAAATAAGAGCTTTTAACTTTCAGCAGAAAAGAAACTAAATGCCAAGATAATACTCGAGAGTTTGAAGCTTCAAGACAACTAAAATATGGAATGAAAAACAAGGACCACACCTAGACTCTCAGGCCTTGAACCTAAGAGATGATGTAACAGATAACATAAATGACAAATGATGAAATTATTATATCTCATTCAATCAATAGTATTTGATGGTAATTCTTGGTAAGCTCAAGGGTAAAACTTGCAAATTTTCTCCACCCACTTAATTTGACAAAAAAAAAGGTGAACAACATAATTATCCATAGTTGATGCTGACTTTATCCCAAAGACGAATATGATAACTCCCCTACAGCAGAAATTTAACATCAAATAATAAAAGTTGGAGAAATTTAATATTCTAGGCAAACTCTAGGATAGAATTCTGCAAAATATCATCATTTCCCTTTCAATCCTCTGTGTCCCTTCTCATATACAATTTTTCTGAGTTGTTTCTAATTAGCTGGTTTTTGTTATTTCATACGACTACGGGTACAAATACCTCTCAAATGCTCCTAATTAAGAGAGGTTAGCCTGTTGTGTTCGCGATATCTAAATAACACACCAACTTCTGAAAAAAGTTATGAGTTCCATTGTAACTATACTGTAGCTACTAATGCATATAAATTTTTCACCATCTTAAATGCACTTGGACCCCTAAAGTTTAAACCCCAAAACTTTTTAACCTCCTCAACCTCCATTGGTTAGGCAATTTATACCCTCAAGCTGACACATGAGAACGATTTAGCCCAATAGAACACCAGATTTCTATTAATTGATTAAAAAATAAACATGCACCGCACATAACCAGCTGCAGGGAATAAAGGCCAATAAAAAGAACGAGACAGTTTCTCAAATACATTACATACTATTTATATATATATATATGTGTGTGTGTGTGTGTATATATGTGTGTGTATATGATGAGTGGGTTTAATACCCACTAATCGGAAGTCTTAATAGCTTGAGTCTTAAGGTTTTCAAGTGAATTTACTATCATTTTACCTCGGGTTTATATTTTTATGTGCAGGAATTGAAATGGACGAAAGAGGAGCTTAAAAGGCCAAATTCCAGCATTCGTGACAAGACACCCCGCTGGGGCGGTTGCTCAAGGAGGACAATCCCCGCCGGGGTGGGAAGGATGCAGAATGGACAGTACCCAACCCCGCTGGGGCGGGGCATTAACAAAGGGAAACCCCCGCTGGGGCGGAGAGGCGCGAAAACTGCTGAACCTCCTTTGCCAAAGTGGACTTGGATGCATGATAAGGTGGGGGCATGATAAAGGTTGCAGTGCTGGACTCTTTACTAGTGCACATAGGAGAAATAAGGACATAAGGTGGGCCACGAGTATTGGAAAAAGAGGGAATGGACTTAAAGCATGATAATAAAGAAACAGGACTATGCTGATTTCTTTGGCTGACTAGGATTGTGGTGTAGCATAATGGAAAATTAAAGCTGCTGCTTTCCTACTTCGAGTGGGACACGGATGCCATGCATGATTCATGGGCTGCTATACATAGTGATATAAAAGGATACAAAAGCCCAAGCTGCTCAACATCCTTTATAGACTCGGATTGGGACTCAACCTGGAGAGAAGACACGGTGCAGCTCAGTATATCATTAGCTTCTATATTATATTAGATAGCTTAGTTTAGTATTATTATTAAAAATAGTATTAGTTTAGTTTTTAATCAAAATAAAAATACAAACCCTAGTTGAAAGGGGATTTGGAGATTGAAGTATATTGGAAGCCATTGAAGAGCAAAAACAGGAGCAAGACGGAGCATGAGATTTGTTGACCGACGACAGATTCAATTCTCTTCTCTAATTCTATTCTTATTTTTTAATGATTATTCAAGTGTGAATTCTTAGTTTTAATTCAATATCAGTGAACTAATTCTTAGTTTGAGATTACAATGGATCTTAATGTATAGTTTATTTTAATATGTTTCGTTATCAATTATTGTGATCTATCGTTGTGAATTGTCTATTGTGATTTGGACTTGACTGTTTAATTGCCTAATTATCAATTACCGTGATAATTCATATGAACTCGAGAGACGAATTATGTGTTTAGATCTGATCATAATAGCATGTGTTTGTGATTTCTGCGTAGATAGAATTCATGATTCGTGTTTAGGATAGAGATATACATTTACGCCATATGTAATCTAATAGAGAACTTGTGCGTGAAATCCTCTTTAATTGTAATTCACATAGAGATATAGTGGATTAGTTAATTAGGGTGTCTTGCTTAATTCTATCATTTGTGGATGCGAGTATGGGTATAGTGCATCGGAAGGTGATTATATCTGCTTAAGTGTTCTTAATTAACAATTCAGAATAGTGATTATAATTGATAGGAAGTGCATTAACTTAAATGAAGCAATAAGTGAAGTTATTTTAAATCTCCGTAATCTTAATTTAACTAGTGGCATTTAGGAGTAGTTTAATTATATATTGTTAATTCACATCTGTTTAAATAAGATTGAGTTGGTTACGGGTTAGTACTTAGTGATTCTTATTAAATAATTCTTCGTGAGAACGATACTCTACTTTCACTTTATTACTTGTTGACCACGTATACTTGTGTGTTGTGCGTAACTAGATTTTACCCAACAAATTTTTTGCGCCGTTGCCGGGGAATTAATTTAATAATTATTTGCCAAAATTAACTTCAATCAAATTAGTCTTAATTTAAACATTTTTTTTATTTTATTTAATTTTCTTCCTATTTTACTCTCTTCTCAGGTACCATGGCTGGATGCAATTATCAATGGCCATATTCGAGTACGACTCAACCAAGGGATGCAGGGATTGATAGACTTAATGCATTTTCTGCATTGTCAGCACAGATTGAGGCACCTTCGAGGAAGTTGGATGTTATTGCAGCCCAACAGCAGCGAAGGTTAGTAGTTACGTGTGATTATTGTGCTAGCAATCATCCGAGTCATCAATGCACCGTCAGTTTTGAACCGGTACAATATAGTGGTGATTACCTCAACAACTATGCGGATCCTAACTATCACCAAGATTGGGGATATCACCCGGATTCTTCATGGAGCTACAATTATGAAGACCAATACTACGCTCCAAATCCATCATACACACCGGAATTTTCATGTCCACCTCCATTGCCATAAGAAGAAAAGCCGAATCCGAGGGAAGTAATATTGAAGGGCATAGCAGACCTAGAGGAGAGGAGGATTAGTCAGGAGTTGTCAAGTCAAAATCTTAATAATCAGATGAAACAACTCACCAAGGCCTCAACCAATGGTCCTCAATACATGGATTCCGAAATGAAAACAGATAATTCAAGGCTGGGAGAATTGTTGTCCAAGTTCATAGCTTCGAATGAAGAGAGGCGGATTACTCAAGAGAGGTCAATTCGAAATCAAAAGAGGTCAATTCAAAATCTTGAAAATCAGATATAGTAAGTCACCAGAGCCTTAAACAACCTTCCTCCAAACACTTGGCTTTATGACATGAATGACGAAACTGATGGAGAACCCGAACCAAATCTGCAGCTGGATGAGCCACAAGATATCGAAAGTGAGGAGACAAATGGGGATAATGAAATAGAGGTCGACGAAGATCTAAATGGGCCTCCACCAAAGATCAAAGAGTCAGTCAGATTTGCAAAACCATGCCCGCTTGGTAGTCATGTCGTCGACGAAGCTCTTTATGACATAAGAGTGAGGACAATTTTGAAGCCATAGTGGGACGAGAAAGAGAAGATAGACGAAGAGCTCATTGTGTTTGGCAAACTTCCATGCCCCAAAGTGATCACATACACAATGGGAAAAACACCTAGCTGTTGGACGTTCTTCTTTGAGATCATACCGAATAAGAGCATGCTAGGTGACTTTGATGCATTGGTCATCTCCTGTGGGAACCTCCAAAAGAACAATTTGCTACTGATGAATGGAGGGTTCCTCAACTTCCGAAGAGGAATTGGATAGCGTTGACCAGACAAAGTCCGGCTGAAGGACTATAAATCAAGCACTTATTGGGAGGCAACCCAAATTTAATTTTTAATTTTAGTTTTTTTTTTTGTTTCATAGTATTTAATAATTTTCAGTTATTAGAATTTAATAAACTTACTTCTATCATGTTCACAGGTTAGTCAAGTCCAATTCAAGTGTGGCACCCGAATCATTCCAATGTGCCTAGCCTATTCTTAGACTTAGCAGACAAGGAGGAAAATTGCTATATTTTCAAGGAAGTCCTCTACTTTACTTTTTCCTATCTTAGCCATTGAGGACAATGTCTGTTTTAAGTTTGGGGGTATTTATCATGTTTGGTATTTACTTGGGCAATGTTTTGATGAAAATTGATTTTGGCCAATGATAAATGGGTGGTTAATGAGATTGTAACTCTTTGAGAATTGATGAGCATGCTTAATCTATATTTCGACTTATTAGTTGGTTTTTCACACTACTTGCGAATTGTTTTGAACATACGCAGAATATCCATTTGTTTAGCTGGTTGCGGTTGAAAATTTTTGGCTAAATACTTATGAAAGATATCATTGCAACTTTAGAAATCTTATTTGAGCATCATTCGAATTGAAAATTAGGCATTCACATAAGTTTGGGGAAAATCTTGGAGTATTAATGAAAAAAAATTGGAACCTTCCCGAGTTGAATAATTGAATCTTGTGGTGGGTTGAGATGGAGCGTAAAACGCACTCACCCATAAACACAAGCACGAGATGGAGAGTAAAACGCACTAGTTCAATGGAAAGGGAAAGTGAGATGGAGCATAAAACGCACTCACTAAAAAAAAAGAAGAGTATTTTTGAAGTACTTGGGAAAGGTTCATATGTACTTAAATGTTTAAATATCCGGTTGATCCTCAAGAAAAATTGTGCTTTGTCTTTATTAGCGAAAATTGATGTGATAAGAAGTTTTTAAAGTTGCCTTTGAAAATCTTTTATGAGTATTGGTTGATCTTGCTTAAATCATGACTAGTTTGAACATTTGGATGCACACACGCACTTAAAGGATCATGAGTAGATGCGGAGCTAATGAAAGTTGTTGAAATTTTTAGACATGGCATTGTTTTGAAATTTTCTGTGGGTTATCATTTATTGTAACCTTTGAGACCACAGCTCAAATTCATATTGACTAATTGCCTGAGTGGATCATTGCTAGAGGATGAATTTTTCTAAATTATGTTTTGAGGACAAGCAAAGTCTTAAGTTTGGAGGTATTTGATGAGTGGGTTTAATACCCACTAATCAGTAGTCTTAATAGCTTGAGTCTTAAGATTTTCAAGTGATTTTACTATCATTTTACCTCGGGTTTATATTTTTATGTGCAGAAATTAAAATGGATGAAAGAGGAGCTTAAAAAGCCAAATTCCAGCTTTCGTGACAAGACCCCCCCGCTAGGGCGGCTGCTCAAGGAGGACAATCCCCGCCGGGGTGGGAAGGATGTACAATGGACAGTACCCAACCCCACTAGGGCGGGGCATTAACAAAGGGAACCCCCCGTTGGGGCGTGGAGGCGCGAAAACTGCTGAACCTCCTTTGCCGAAGTGGACTTGGATGCATGATAAGGTGGGGGCATGATAAAGGTTGCAGTGCTGGACTCTTTCCTAGTGCACGTAGGAGCAATAAGGAGATAAGGTGGGCCACGAGTATTGGAAAAAGAGGGAATGGACTTATAGCATGATAATAAAGAAAGAGGACTATGCTGATTTCTTTGGCTGACTAGGATTGTGGTGTAGCATAATGGAAAATTAAAGCTGCTGCTTTCCTACTTCGAGTGGGACATGGATGCCATGCATGATTCGTGGGCTGCTATACATAGTGATATAAAAGGATACAAAAGCCCAAGCTGTTCAACATCCTTTTTAGACTCGGATTGGGACTCAACCTGGAGAGAAGACACGGAGCAGCGTAGTATATCATTAGCTTATATATTATATTAGATAGCTTAGTTTAGTATTATTATTAAAAATAGTATTAGTTTAGTTTTTAATCAAAAATGAAAATACAAACCCTAGTTGAAAGGGGATTTAGACATTGAAACATATTGAAAGCCATTGAAGAGCAAGAGCAGGAGCAAGACGGAGCAGGAGATCTGTTGACTGACGACAGATTCAATTCTCTTCTCTAATTCTATTCTTATGTTTTAATGATTATTCAATTGTGGATTCTTAGTTTTAATTCAATATCAGTGAACTAATTCTTCGTTTGAGATTACAATGGATCTTAATGTGTAGTTTATTTTAATATGCTTCGTTATCAATTATTGTGATCTATCGTTGTGAATTGTCTATTGTGATTTGGACTTGACTGTTTCATTTGCCTAATTATCAATTACCATGATAATCCATATGAACTCGAGAGACGAATTATTGGTTTAAATTTGATCATAATAGCATGTGTTTGTGATTTCTGCGTAGATAGAATTCATGATTCGTGTTTAGGATAGATATATACATTTACGGCATATGTAATCTAATAGAGAACTTGTGCGTAAAATCCTCTTTAATTGTAATACACAGAGATATAGTGGATTAGTTAATTAGGGTGTCTTGCTTAATTCTATCATCTGTGGATGCGAGTGAGTATGGGTATAGTGCATCGGAAGGTGGTTATATATGCTTAAGTGTTCTTGATTAACAATTCAGAATAGTGATTATAATTGATAGGAAGTGTATTAACTTAAATGAAGCAATAAGTGAAGTTGTGATCTTAAATCTCCATAATCTTAATTTAACTAGTGGCATTTAAGAGTAGTTTAATTATATATTGTTAATTCACATCTGTTTAAATAAGATTGAGTTGGTTACGGGTTAGTACTTGGTAATTCTTATTAAATAATTTCTCGTGAGAACGATACTCTACTTTCACTTTATTACTTGTTGACCACGTATACTTGCGTGTTGTGCGTAACTAGATTTTACCCAACAGTATATATATGTGTGTAGATATATATATATATATATATATATATATATAAACACTTGGATAGAAACTAATAACATAAAAAACAAATGATAACAATAAAGGAGGAGCTCATGTAGTGGTTTCTGAGTTTAACTTAAGGTTCAAATTCATCAAGCAACCTAAATTGTTTGCAACTTCCCAATTCCAGTAATAATGAACAATTACAGCCTCTACATATGCAAAGTTTGATATTGACTGGTGGGCACAAATGGGATTGGGGCAGGTTACTTTATTTGCTTTTGCATGACTGAATTTAACATTTGAAATGTAATACACAAGTCGCATGAAAAAACAAGAACGAATTAACTTGAAAAAAATTCCTCTTTAAGAAGTGCTCTACATATTACATATCAATCGCATGCATACACTTTCTATTGCCTCTTGTTCACTACATTACATCACTACCTGGATAACTTACATCATATACAGCCTAAATTAAATCAACCTTGTTTATTAATTAAGGTTTCATTTGCACAGTCACAAATGGCATTGAGAAGGGAAGAACAAGCCAAGAACTGAAAGGAGAACAATAATATGCAAACTAGCCCCAAATAAGGAGATCTGAAACAATAAAAATTAATTGTAAAGCTTGATTGCCTAAGTTCGACAGAAATGCATTAAATTATTGCCAACACACAAAGGAAAAAGTCTCCATAAGGCAATGTTATACTTTCATACTGATTGCCTTCAACTTACGCCATCTACATCATCCCCTTGTTCAGCAGTAGGGGCGTTCAGAAAACCGATTAAACTGACCAAACCGTACCCAACCAATGAGGTTTGGTCAGTTCTACTAAGCAAATTAGTCTGTCATGGTTAATCAAACTAAAAACTAAAAACCGAGTAATTATCGGTCATTTCAGTTTGAAACAAATTTAGTCGTTTTAAAGTCAATCTGACCACAACCATGTATGGTAGTATGGCTAGTCATTTACTTCTTTGGGCCTTTGCAGTATACCAATTAATCTGTTTATAAAACAGCTGGAGTGTAAGGCAAACCTTTTGGGCTTTGGCAGAGAATCTTACATCTTCATCATATTTCAACTTTTGAGACTCTCTCTAAAGATTTAAGTTGATTTAACTTCTTCCTCTTTTCAAAACCTGCAAGTCCGTCATCAACCTCTTTCCCTCTCTCACGGCATGAAATATCTGAAACCGCAATGTTTTCCTCTCTTAATACATATCTTACCTCTGTCACACAAATCTGATTGTACAAGTTGATTTTTGCTGATTTTCTCTCTCTCTTCCATTCTTCTTAGAGACATAGTCCGGTCTCTACTCTCAGTATATTGATTGCATAGGTTAATTTTGTTGTTAATTTGGGTGAATTTGTTATTTGAGGAAAGAAACTTGAAGATATTTAATGATTTAGGTTTTGATTTGTATTCTTGTATTAATTTGGTCTCTGTCTTCAATTTCGTGGGAAAACCGATAACCGACCGACCACCGACCAAAATGTAGAGTTGTCCAAGTAGAATAAACCATCAACTTCAGTCAGCTTCGGTGGGAAGGATATGAAAACTGAGAATGTCGGTTTGGATCTAAAATTCACTTAATAACCGACTAAAACTGACCGTGTTCAGCCCTATTCAGCAGTAAATCTTATTTGTCACCGTAAGAAACCCACCATAATTAATTCAACCTGATGTATTAAGATATAAAAGGCATCCCCAGACCCTTCCACAGGAAACTTCATTAAATTTCCCACCAACTATAGGTAAGACTATATATTCACAACTTACCACCACCCAAACTTTTCTTTATCCCAAGTCCATCATAAATTCGTAATCCATCATAGAACAAACAGTTGTTCACATAAATTAACACCCAAAAACAGGAATTCACATGTTTTCTTTTAATCACAGCCCATCATAGAAAAAACACTCCCTCACACAAATTAACACCCAAACACAGAAATCCACACAGAACAAAACTGCAACTTCCAACGAATAAAAGAGATCCACGAACTAACTAAGCTCAGGCATTGTATAAATAAAAAATTATAAAAAATGTAATACATGAGATAGCTATAATCATAAATAGAGAGAGAGAGAGAGTGGACCTTCTCGAAGTCCTCGGGAGCAACACCGGGAAGGTAGAAGCAGTGCACAGATTGGATCCATACAAGAAGACCAAAGGTAAAGATCCACGTCTGGAAATTGAGAGATCTTCGAGATCCTCCTCCCATTGCGTTTTAGAGAGAGAAAGAGTAATGAAATGAAAGATCTAGAGAGATTATAATAATAATAACCGGTTTATATGGAGGAGATGTCGGTGGCTAGTTTCATTTACAGAGAGAGTCGTGGAGAGATGGGAGAGTGTAGTCGGGGTCCTACACGGAGTATGTTGAGTAAATTAGTCTACATGTTACAACTAATTATATGTAAAAATGTAAGAAAGAAATGTAAATAGAAAAAATAAGACTAGTAATATATTGCGAATATTTGTTTTTATTAGGATTTGGTTACCCTTTAATATATCTTTCATTCAATCAAAAACTATATAACAAGATAGTAAAAATATTTATGTAATAGTTTTATAATTTTACTGAGTTATTTTAATTTGTCATAAGTCTTTAATTATTTAAAATTCTATTTTTTTATACAATGTATAAACCATAAAATATATACAATTATCTTCTTTCTTTTTTTGTTATTTTGGGGGGAAACAATTACCTTTTACATTACATACGTATTATATCAATAAAAAATTATAAATATATCAATAAAAAAAATTATCAAATATTTGTAAAAAAAAATGATATAAAGTGCGGACTATCAAAGTTGTTTCATTTAATAATTTTAATAATTTTGTTGGTAACTATTGAAATATGTTAATAGATAATTGATGATATTAAGATCAATTATATCAAAAATTAAAATTATTAAATTTATATTTACCGCTAAAAGTTTAAAAGAATTTTCAAATATTGAAATTTAATTTTAATGAAAAAAATTCACATGTTCATCAACTGGTGAAAAGGAGTCGGATTACTTATATTTTCGGAATAATTATACTACTTAATATTATAAATTAATTGATCAATTTTGATTTCAATTATACTAACTAAAATTATATAAGACTAAAATACAGTTTGCACCCTAAAGTTTGTAGGGTTGTTGAGGTTTGCACTCCAATTTTTAAACGTATCTGAGTGTACCCCAAAATTATTTCCAATGTTTTAACCGTTCAAAAGTGAGGGTGCATTTTGTTGAGCTAAAAAGAACTTTGTGGTGTATTTTGACATAATTAAACCTCCGAGGGTGCATTTTGTTTAGTATAAAAGATTCTTGGGGTGCACTTAGATACGTTTTAAACATTAAAGTGCAAACCTTAATTACCCCACAAGTATAACTGTATTGTAAGCATTATATAAATATAATGTATTGGATGGAAATGAAGGGAAGGTCTAATGGAGTAGAGCCAATTCCGATTTATTGTTGTGAGTTACGTACGTAGATAAGTATATTGCTAATATTTTTGAACAGTTATTTAATAAATGGGTTACTTTTATAATTTGATTAAATTTTATGTATTGACATGTTTCTCAGTTGTAATTCGACATAAAATAATTGCAATATATAACACAACTCAACTAAGTATATGTCGACGCCGAAAAAATTAATCCCTCTTCCTATGTGTTTCTTACCCTTTATATTTTCTATGTGGTTTGTTTGATCTGAGGGTGAGATTTTAGAAAGAGTCCGACATATAATGTCGATGATTTGAAAAGCTTTGATTTTATTGGTCCGAATTAGACAGAGCGGCCAGTTGGTATGAGTTAAATGGTTGTACCAACTCAATTGAGTTTTGAAAGATTTTGCAATATGGCCCAATTATTGGACTCTGTTTAATTGGTCTTGAAAATCGAGATTCATAGAGTTCGGGGGCTTGCTTAAGCGGGGGGAAGGTGTTAGGCACCCCCCCCCCGACTTCCGTGAAACACGATTACCACGCTTTTCATTCCCTAATCATTGTGTAAGTGTGTGTGTATATGTGTGTGTGTGTTGTAGTTAATTGGGCCTAAGTGCTTTATTTGAAAGTAGTGATGTGCTTCGTTGGACCTATATACGAAGAGTTTATTTTATTGAAAAGTCCATTTTTAGACAAGAATATGAAAGTGATGTTTTGAAAAGTGTTTTTCAAATCCTTTCGCTCGCATAGGAATTGAAGCCCTTTGATATTTTCATTTCATTCTATATTTTGCTTATTTTTATTTTATTCTCGGGATGCGAAGGATACTCGACAAAATAATACATATATATATTGTCGACGTTGGTTTAAAAAATCCGCGGGTCGGGTCACAACCCGGGTCTTTTAATCTCTTTTCCTAAGTTCTCTCTACCCTCACTCTTTTTATTTAGAAAAAAGGTTTTGAAGAGTTTTTTAGGAGAAAGGCCAACATGTATCATGTCGATGATTTGAACGTTTTACAGAGTCGACAGTTGGTAGATTTGAAATGGTTGTATCAACTCAACCGAGTTTTGTTTGAACGAGGCCCAATTGTTGGACACTGTCGAAACTTGATCGTTGAAAACAACGTTTGAGCTCGAGGGCTTGGTTAAGTGTGGGGAAGGTGTTAGGCACCCCACGACTCCCGTGTAAACACAGTACCGCATCTTTTTAATATTTTTCTTTAAAACTGGAACGCGTGAGTGAATGCTGTTTGAAAATTGGGTCTATTGATTTGATTAATTGAGAGTAGTGCTTTGCTTCGTTGAACCGATATACGAATGGTTTGATTTGATTTGAAAATCAGTCATTGATTTGATTTGCAAAAGCATTTAATTTGATTTTTCTTTTAAAAGCTTTTCTTTTGATTGATTTGAAAATGATTTTTTGAAAGCTGATTTATCAAACCCTTACGCTGCCATAGGAATTGAAGTCTGTTGATAATTCTAATTTTATCTTTATAGCCTTAAGGCTGCATGTGAATGGTGATTTGTTGGGCAACGAAGCATCCTCGCCCACAGAATATACAAGTGTCGGTCTTCTCATGGGTATGAAAACCATCGAAAAGACGCTGACATGGCAATCCACATTTTTTTCATTATATTGAGACCTTAAATCCGGATAACCGTTTTAAGGTCTGTTTATATGTACATTTCTACAGAAAAACTGGCAGGGTATATTTGTAAATCGGAGTTTGTCCATCGTGGGAATCAGATTCCGATCGTTTTGATCGTGAATCCCACGATTCCTAGGCTCACATATGAGTAGCCAAAACCTGTACAGTTTAAATTTGTACAGAAACAGATAAATATCCCAATATTGCCAGAATCAAGGATTCATTCAGTAAATCCTGGTTCGCACGACCGAAGCATCTCGTTCCCACTAGATAGCGATCTAAGAGATGCGAGGTTGCTTTTAAAGCTGAAACTAGAAAGAAAGCTAGATTTAAGGAAATCTCAGCCATTCTAGCTTCCCGGTTCAGTCTGGAGACTTTGAACCGTTTGAAAACTAGAATTAGGCGAGATTTAAATAAATCTAGTCCGCAATGGACTGCTACACTGGCTTTTTGCCAAATCGTAGGCTCTATACGTCCAAATCTACCGGTTATTTTCTAATATGTGATAGTATATGGGTATATCTACCTGTTAGAGTGAAAATATTTGGGTTTGGAAGAGGTGTAAAAGTCAAAAAATTGAACTGGCAGAGCTTCGCTGCGTTTCGGGATTTTTTTAAAATGAAGGGGGGGTGTGACGCCCCCAGAATTGGTCCAATCAACCCAACCCATTCTGAGTCACCAAATACATGGTACAAAATCCAAATATAATCTTTTATATTAAACGGTCGTGCAAAATACGACCACACAACTGTGACTGTCAATACAGACATGTAGAAAATATAAACATTCAAACTAAGTCCTCATTACATTTATTATCACACTATTTAACAAAAAAAAATAGTGAGCACTTCTACAGCTCTAACTCGGACCATCACTCCATTTCCCGACTAGTACTCGTGATATTCTCATTTCCTGAAGAGAATAATGGAAGAAAAGGGTGAGCTCAACTAGCCCAGTAAAGAATATTATGACTAAGATAATGAAGAATAAATTATCGTTAGTCTTCAACAAATCAGATAAAATATTATGGACAACAAATTTTAGATCAACAACTGCAGCGGAATTAACAATTCATTAGAAGAGTTAAGTAGAGAATGATGTCTACTATCTTCTATGATTTAAAAGTCTATCATCAATATTTTATCCCTGTAACATAAATCAATATATATCTCGAATCAAATATTTATCTTAGCACTACGGGCCAAAGATATTCATCAGGTAATCATCTTTGCACTACAGGCCAAAGATATTCATCAAATAATCATTCATCTTTGCACTACAGGCCAAAGATATTCATTTGTATCATCATTTAAGACTGAGAATGATGAAAAATAATATAAAAACGAATCCAGTGAGATAAAGGACAAAGATTAGGGATTTGTAATTTAGTTTATCCAAGTTCAAGAATACTCCGTAATAATCAATTGTGGAGCAAAATTCAAGAATGAAGTTCAAAACTTGGATCCAATTAAAGATAAAAAAAAATATTTTTTTTACCGTGAATAGTAACTTGTCATGAAAAGATGAAAATTTCATAAAAAGTTCAGACCAATATTCTAGTGAAATAATATTTCGTACGAGTATGAATGAATATACGAAACTATAATTGGATTTTCACCTGTCATGCGGTAATCCGCGTAGACAGATTATTTTCACAATTTAATAGAAATGAATACGAAGGGTGATTCACCACGCATGCGGTAGTCCGCGTAGACAGGTTATTCCCACAGATTAATAAGGAATAAAATGAATACAAAAGGTTTTCACCAGGCATGCGGTAGTCCGCGTAGACAGGTTATTCCCACAAATCAATAAAGAATGAATACGAATGGTTATTCACCATGCATGCGGTAGTCCGCGTAGATAGATTACTCCCACAGATCAATAAAGAATGAAGTAACTGTAATATCCGAGAGTATTATGTCTTTTAACAATTATCAATAAACGAATTTATGTGAAATTCTTGTGTGTTTTCTTTTATTAGATGTATCTGTGTTATACATACATGTGTTATTTTTTTTGATATGTGATGAGGAGTATTTAAATGGTTAGTTCAGTTTAATTCAACTATTTAAATTGGTTAAGTATGGAGTTAATTCTATTAATTTCGTGGGATGGCTTTAAAGCATGATTTTGAGTTTGGAGCGAATTTAGAGATGCGGACTGCGTATTTGAGTCCGGAACGTCGAAATTAGTTAGGACAGACTATAACTACGAAAATGTGTCACAGTTGACTTTTTGGTCAAAGTCAACTGGTTGACTTTTCGGGTAAAAAGTCAACCACGAATTTCGGAGATGAATTTGGATGAAACGGATAGTCCCATGACGTCCGGCACGTCGATTTTAGTAGGAATCGATATAAGTATCGAAACATTTGGCTACGGAGGGCAAAAGGGTCAAAATGGTTATTTAATTGATTATAATAATAATATGTTTATATAAGTCAGCAGCTGGTGGATCATTGGTCACAACCATATTGGGACATTGAGGGAGGGAGTATACGTGATATATAAAATAGAAGGAGGAGGGAGTTACAACATGTTAACAATCAAAAACCTTTTCCATTCTCTAACTCCCCATTCCTTTCAATGCTAACTTATTGATGCAATTTATTTATCTGTTATGGGGAGAGGGAAGGGCTGGAGATTTCAGCCTCCATCAAGCTACTTATATATACACCCAACTTATATATTCTTACTTTTTACAAAATACTTTCACCAAGAGAGCAAAATAAAATTAAGAGAATGAAAGTTGAGAGCTTCTAAAAGTTCTGGAGATTACATAGCAGTTAACAAGGAAGGTGTGAGGCTCTAATCAGATTATCACGAGAAGAATTCATCAAAGAGGTAAGCCATGAACTCTCTTTTATATGTTTTTGAGAAAACTAGTAGGAAAAATGCATGTATAATCAT